>JARQOD010000007.1:44923852-44995131 GCA_033576555.1 Oophaga sylvatica
ATGTGTCCACCCTCCTAAGGTTGAACAAAGGGGGGAGGTATGTGGTACACCAAAGGGGGTCTTGATGGATGGGAGATATATTTCTCCTAGCAGACTGGAGTTTGGTCAGGATTTTCCCTGATCTCAAGGACCTGTGATGAGGTCATAGTCATGTGATCAGGTCAGCTGATGTGTACCTCACCTGAGGGTGTGGACTAGGCCTATAAAACAAGGAGCTGGTGTAGTTGGTGGGTGTGGAAGGAAGGAGTTTGGCTGGAGTCAGCCTGGAAGCTTGTTTTTGTTACAGTGTGTCAGTGTGCACCAGGAAGCGAGTACCAGACCACCCGGAATGGCACCTGGCGGTCTCTGCTGTCCTGCAGCCGCTTAGTTAAGCCCGTCCCAAGCAAGGGTGAGTCTGGGACCAGTGGTTCTCCAAGCTGGAGTGATTTATGTTCTGCTTTGATTTTGTTATCTGGACTTTTTGTTGAACTCATTATTAAAACCACTGAACTTTGAACTAAAAGCCTGTGTGTATGCCTCATTACTACGGCCCGGCCCCTGCCTACCAGAGCGGATCCCTACAGTACTTATTATGTATAACACAGTCCCTTAGTATATAGTGTACTCACTAATTCTGTATAACTTCATACTTAGTTGCATAGTTTCCTCTTTTATTATGTATAACACCATCCCTTATTACGTATCATCCTCTCAAGTTATATATGGTGCCGTCCCTTATTATATAGCTTCCTCTGCTGTTATGTACAGTGCTGTCTCTTACATAGTGTATTCTTGTTAATTTTGTTATTCACAGCGCCCTCTTTAATTACATAGTCCCCTCTCTTTTTACAGTAGATATAAAATGACTGCTGATGGAGGAGCCAGTGACTAGACAAGTAGATCAGCTCCTCCATTAGAAAAGAAGCTTTCCAATGCTCCATCAGCCATCATTGCACTATACAGCTAACAAGACAGGACGGTATGTAATGGAAAACAGGGTTCCATATAATCCAATATGTAAGAGACGGTGCTGTACATAACAAGAGAGGGCACTTATAATAGGGGACGGCAACATACATAATAAAGGAGACTATGTAATTTATATACATGTATGTGTGTGTGGCTATACTGTATATATATACAGTCAGGGCCAGAAATATTTGGACAGTGACACAATTTTCGCGAGTTGGGCTCTGCATGCCACCACATTGGATTTGAAATGAAACCTCTACAACAGAATTCAAGTGCAGATTGTAACGTTTAATTTGAAGGGTTGAACAAAAATATGTGTTAGAAAATGTAGGAATTGTACACATTTCTTTACAAACACTCCACATTTTAGGAGGTCAAAAGTAATTGGACAAATAAACATAACCCAAACAAAATATTTTTATTTTCAAAATTTTGTGGCGAATCCTTTGGAGGCAATCACTGCCTTAAGTCTGGAACCCATGGATATCACCAAACGCTGGGTTTCCTCCTTCTTAATGCTTTGCCAGGCCTTTACAGCCGCAGCCTTCAGGTCTTGCTTGTTTGTGGGTCTTTCCCTCTTAAGTCTGGATTTGAGCAAGTGAAATGCATGCTCAATTGGGTTAAGATCTGGTGATTGACTTGGCCATTGAAGAATGTTCCACTTTTTTGCACTCATGAACTCCTGTGTAGCTTTGGCTGTATGCTTGGGGTCATTATCCATCTGTACTATGAAGCGCCGTCCAATCAAGTTTGCAGCATTTGGCTGAATCTGGGCTGAAAGTATATCCCGGTACACTTCAGAATTCATCCGGCTACTCTTGTCTGCTGTTATGTCATCAATAAACACAAGTGACCCAGTGCCATTGAAAGCCATGCATGCCCATGCCATCACGTTGCCTCCACCATGTTTTACAGAGGATGTGGTGTGCCTTGGATCATGTGCCGTTCCCTTTCTTCTCCAAACTTTTGGCTTCCCATCATTCTGGTACAGGTTGATCTTTGTCTCATCTGTCCATAGAATACTTTTCCAGAACTGAGCTGGCTTCTGGAGGTGTTTTTCAGCAAATTTAACTCTGGCCTGTCTATTTTTGGAATTGATGAATGGTTTGCATCTAGATGTGAACCCTCTGTATTTACTTTCATGGAGTCTTCTCTTTACTGTTGACTTAGAGACAGATACACCTACTTCACTGAGAGTGTTCTGGACTTCAGTTGATGTTGTGAACGGGTTCTTCTTCACCAAAGAAAGTATGCGGCGATCATCCACCACTGTTGTCTTCCGTGGGCTCCCAGGTCTTTTTGGATTGATGAGTTCACCAGTGCTTTCTTTCTTTCTCAGGATGTACCAAATTGTAGATTTTGCCACTTCTAATGTTGTAGCTATTTCTTGGATGGGTTTTTTTCTGTTCTTGCAGCTTAAGGATGGCTTGTTTCACCTGCATGGAGAGCTCCTGTGACCACATGTTTCCTTCACAGCAAAACCTTCCAAATGCAAACACCACACCTCAAATCAACTCCGGCCCTTTCATCTGCTTAATTGAGAATGACATAACAAAGGGATTGCCCACACCTGTCCATGAAATAGCCTTGGAGTCATTTGTCCAATTACTTTTGGTCCCTTTAAAAACAGGGTGGCACATGTTAAGGAGCTGAAACTCCTAAACCCTTCATCCAATTTTAATGTGGATACCCTCAAATGAAAGCTGAAAGTCTGAACTTCAACTGCATCTGATTTGTTTTGTTTCAAATTCATTGTGGTAATGTCTAGAACCAAAATTAGATAAATGTTGTCTCTGTCCAAATATTTATGGACCTAAATGTATATATATATATATTATATACATATATATATATATATGTATATATATATATATTTGTAGCTTTGTCGCCATAAAAGGAAGGGGGCCCAGACACATTTCTTGCACAGGGGCCCCAAGCTGTCAGTGTTCGCCCCTGACCAGATTGTTTCAGAGAAAAGTATATATCTGGCTGAAATTGTGCAGCCAAACTCTGAGTCAAGGAGCCCGTGGTTTGGGCAGCATGAATAGATCAAAAGGTTCCTTTTAACATTCAAGTATATCCTAGGATATAGTATAAAAACCAAAATTGAAATACTTTGTTCTAAATCCATGAAACGGTTACGCCACCTAGAACACATGTGTTTATTTTCCATGAGTAACTTGGATTATCATTGACATGCGCCTTCAGTACCTACGAAATCTGAAGGAACAGAAGCACGGAACAATTTGATTTAATTGCCGTTAATTTTGTCTCTTTTTTCTATCTTCCTCCCCTGCTCCTCTGAACTGTTTTCATATGTATGACACATACATCATGGCCACTAATAATCAGACTAGTTGTTCTGGCACCTGGAATAGTTTCAAAACGCAACAGTCAGCACCAATGAGACAACGTGGAGATATCTCTAGATTTCCCTGCACATTTCAAGCCTCCTTGGTGTGAAATGCTGAGACCATGGAAAGTGAGGAAGGGATTGGCTTCAGAGACCTCCGTTTAATCTCCAGTAGTAACAATAAGGTAAGAACTCAGCTAAACAATGTTTTTATTAGTGCGCCGGTAATTGCTGAACATTATGCCCATGTTTTGCTGTGGGTGCACAATTCAATTTAAATTGCTCAGCCCCTGCGGGACCTGATCATACATTCCTACAGATAGTACTGGGGCACTAAATGAGAGCAAGGGGAGAAGAGATTCTCTTGAAAGACATATTGACTGCTCGCCACACGGTTCTATCATTCAGCTCCTGCTGAAAGGAAAGGATTATCTGAGCAATATTAAAACAAGACAAGAACGGCATATTATAAAGCTTTCATTTGCGAAGACAGCATATTTGGCCTTGCAAGAAAGCTCTACAATTCAGCTTAGATGTAATGATATATTCGAATCCAAGTCAATATGCAGTGTACATCAATGGTTCCTCTAGTGACACAACCTTCTCTATCCATAAAATGTTAAATCTTACAATTCCCAGCCTCTTACCCGTCAGTGCAGTTAGGATGGCAGGGGCGGCATTCTCGATCCTCATCTGCATATTTAAAAATGAAGCTGTGCGCCCCTTGCAGGCCTTCAGGACATTTCTCTACGCAATTAGGACCATCTTTGAAGTTGGAACATTTTGCACAGCTGTCAGGACCCTATAAAGTATAAAAACGTTAAAAGTCAAAATGATTATATGAAATCAGCACGCTATTCAGCTCAGTTATAAAGGTATTCACATCAGCAGGTGCAACAATATCAGTTCTGGAAAGACTTTCCTTCGATATGTAAAAAAACAACCTGAATGAAAGCATAATTGTGCAGGAGAATAAACAGCAATCAACGTGATCCTGAATAAGGTAAGCTACAATTTTTCATTTAGAGGTCATAAACATGTGTCTGTCTATAGAAAAGCCCTAGGCTCTTGTCTAAATGATACAAAAAGAAATACAAAAAGAGCCAGTGTTCACCTATGTGTGCCAAGTTTCAGTCCTACTCAATGTACCTGCTTGCGGAAGACCACATAAGGTAGTAATTAAAGGTCTAAAGATGCATACAGGAGGGGACACAGACAGAAGAGGAACCCTGTGCAATAACGGAATACAGGCCCTTTATAGTCCAATAACTCATCATAATGCAGAATCCTGCTTTGGAGTTGGAGGTGGGCTCTATTACTTCTTGGCCCCTGTGCGTCTGCAAAGGCTGCACCTATGGAATGTTCACCTCTGGTTGAGTGAAATAAAGTGGATAGATGCCAAAACTTGTGCAACCAAGACTTAATTAAGGAATTGTAATTATAGGGATTCAAGATCCCCAGGCACAGCAGATTAAAGCTAGACAAAGCGGCCACTAGCAGCCAGTGTGTTCAACAATCTAATGTGTTTGGGAGCCTCCCAACTCTTCACTGAAAGACAAAATATAGGGGTGTGATAAGGGTTGAACAGTAAGAATTTTAACACCCATGTGTTTCAGAGAGATAAGCCCCCACCATGGCTGTTTGGCTGCTGCTTTTTACAAATACACATATAGTACAGACCAAAAGTTTGGACACAAACTTCTCATTCAAAGATTTTTCTGTATTTTCATGACTATAAAAATTGTAGAATCACACTGAAGGCATCAAAACTATGAATTAACACATGTGGAATTATACATTACACTTTACAAAAAAGTGTGAAACTACTGAAATTATGTCTTATATTCTAGGTTCTTTTGCTTTGATTACTGCTTTGCATGCAGAAAAGGTGAACGGCTGGACTCTACATGCCTGGTTCCCACTGTGAATCATGGAGGAGGTGGTGTGATGGTGTGGGGGTGCTTTGCTGGTGACACTGTTGGGGATTTATTCAAAATTGAAGCGGTGAGCGGTCCAGCTTACCCCAAACCATCTTGAGTGGGTTCAGGTCTGGTGACTGTGGAGCCCAGGTCATCTGGCGTAGCACCCCATCACTCTCCTTCCTGGTCAAATAGCCTTTACACAGTCTGAAGGTGTGTTTGGCGTCATTGTCCTGTTGAAAAATAAATGATGGTCCAACTAAACACAAACCGAATGGAATAGCATGTAGCAATGCTGGTTCAGTATGCCTTCAATTTTTAATAAATCCCCAACAGTGTCACCAGCAAAGCACCCACACACCATCACACCACCTCCTCCATGCTTCACGGTGGGAACCAGGCATGTAGAGTCCATCCGTTCACCTTTTCTGCACGCAAAGCAGTAATCAAAGCAAAAAGTGGCTACTATGAAGAACCTAGAATATAAGACATAATTTCAGTTGTTTCACACTTTTTTGTAAAGTGTAATGTATAATTCCACATGTGTTAATTCATAGTTTTGATGCCTTCAGTGTGATTCTACAATTGTCATAGTCATGAAAATACAGAAAAATCTTTGAATGAGAAGGTGTGTCCAAACTTTTGGTCTGTACTGTACGTTCCTTCAATCGAGAGGTTTAGTTGTAATTTCCTTACCGATCCATAACAAGTGGAGATGCCACCATCCATCTTCTCACATTGACTATCACACTTGATACAGACGGTACCATTGGCAAACTCCCGATTCTCCCTGCAGACAAGAAGAGCAAAGTGGTTTGGCAAAAGAAATGTGGGACAACCCCTGCATAAAAGAGTTCTACATAAATAACATGTGATGTAAGAGGCAAAGGCTTTGAATTCTCCCAACACGTTTTGTCTATCAAGACTAGAAAACTAGGTTCTTTACGATCCACCTGAAAATATAGGAGTCGTAGAAATATTTGGAGACCATCTTACACATTATAAATTCTGTTGGATGTTTTTCTCAAAATGATCATTTCACCCCACAAACAAGTGTTTCTAGTGATCATCATCCTGTTTAGACAACACAATTATTTTGAAACGAATGTTCCTGGAAATACCGACTCAAGATATTTGTGCAGTGTAATTGCCCCTTAAAATTATTGACTTATTTGGATTGCAAAGGGAATGGGATCGCTAATTATATGCTGTTGTTGGATAAGCAACGCACCTTTATTGGTGTTGGTCATGTTACTACATTAGCTGGTCCTCCAGGGATAGACCTGACCTTTGTATTGATTCCCTACTCTTGCCAATGGAAGCGTGTCTCAAGCCCTTCTATAATGTTAGATTCCTCATAGAACACATAGACATGGGTTTTCCTGAGTTAATAGGTGTCCTTTGTTCTGGTTGCACTTAGGACAACCAAACTGCTATCTCACGTGTGACCCCAGATACATTGCACATTTTGCAGACACGTGGATTAGCCATAAAAATCCTACATTTTGATTCCCGGCTTTGCAGTAAATAGAGATGATATCAATGTTTTATCAGGAGGACAGTATATATTGAGCACATCTGCATCACAATGAGAGAGGTGCAGAGAGGAAAAGAAAATGAAAGGAAACGGGAGACAGAAGCAGGAGGCATGGAGCAGAGTCTGTAGGGACAACATGGGAATGGAGATAAGGTGCCAAGTATGATAGCAAAGAGAGGAGGAAAACTGGGGAAGACACCGTGGTTGGCTGTAATTAAAATAGATGATCTCGCAGGAACGGAAATTTCATTACTGTGAAAGACTGTTTATTATTATTATGTTGTGGGAGGAATGAGAAGAATTGATGGTGTTTTCTTAAAGTTCATTATGCTACAGGCTGGGAGGGAAAGAAATAATAAAAGGATCTATCTGCGAACATAAAGTCCACATAATGATTTCCTGCAACAAATGGGTTAACAACAAGTGACAGTAGATTTTATTCAATTTCTCTTCCTAAATGTTCAATTTTGAAAATGCTTTGTTACAACCATTAGATAATTTATTACTTATTTCTGTATACACTTTTTTTTATTTCTGTATGCACCAAACCCATAGCTTAGCTCACCCGGGCTTAAGTTTAGTTTGCAGACCTAGCACTGTACCCCGGCCATGTGGCACCTTGCACTTGGGGCACATATTCTACCAGCGTTGGACTCATGTAATGATTACTGTATTATCAGAAGGAAAAGTTTCAAAAAGGATTAAACAGCCATTCTATGAGTAAATCACGGCAACCTAAGACTAGTCGTAGAGATAGAGGATATTGATCCCAATCTCTGAATCATGCGTAGGTAAATCACTTTCAATCTCAAAGTTACAAAAATGTGCTTTTTGAGGAGCCATCCTGGCATGGATTTTCAAAGTAAGTCCACCGGTTACATTGGGTCTAAGAGATCTGTTTGATAATACATATATATGCAGTTTAGATAGTGGAATCTAGAGACAGATTGGGATTGGAGTATATATTAAATGCCTTAAAGCAGTTGTCCACTCGTGGAGACAATTCATTATATTTATTTAAATGCATGGAATTTGGGCTAAAAATGAATGATTACAACTGGATTTCCTTAAAAATTTTGCACGGATTTGCTTTCTATAGCCTTTGTGTTGCATTGTGTATTCCTTGCTGCAGAATGACTTAACTGAGAATCTCTCTGCTATGACATACTGACAGACTGACAGGGGTTTGTCCCATAACCCTTTTCTGAGCTCCTCTCAGTCGGTGTAGAGTCAACTTGTCATGGCAGATGGGCTCACACAGTTTTTTCCGTGTGCACACAAAGAAGCTCATTTCTAACAACCTGTGCATACAACGCGGATAATACATCTTACCACTCCCGTGCACTGTTGCATATTTTGTGTCTGCCTCTATTTTGCTCATGGACTTCTCACATCTGTCTAAGGTTAAGCTCAAATTAGCACTTTACTTGGCAGGACGTCACGTCTGCAAATTGTGGACATTACTGACTTCATGTGCAGTTCCCAGTGCTTCTTCACATAGTGTATGGCTGCAGGAGTTGCCTACTATTTACATGCACTAGTGTAGTCCATGAATTGACCAGACTTTCACATGTTGTGTTTATATTTTCACATGGACCTGGGTTGGGCAAAAATTTGGGGACTTTTCAAAGAGATTTAATTCTGGTAAAATCAATTCGCCCAATCTGTCTTTTTTATGGTTATGTAGGAGATGTAGTTATGAGTGTTTTATAGCAGAGGTGTGTGTTTTTTTACAGCAGTCCAATGAAATAAAAAAAAAAAATGACATACAAAATGTTTTCTGGATTTTACTGATGCTCTGTTTGATGTGTCTGCATCACATAAATGTAAAAAACTATAAATACTGTACATACAGATGTGGCAAATGAGATTTCTGAGCGCTGTACAGATCTGTACGCATATTGTTTATACTCATTTCTTACCCTAATTTAATGTTGCAGGATCTGACACAGGAATTTTCTCGACTGAAGAATTTACATGACAGGCATTGATCAGACCCGGATCCCCAACAACCAGCACTGGAGCAAAGAGGATGGCACACCATTCCCTCAGCAGCTGCAAATATCAATATAGATCATTAATGGGGAAAAATAAAATAAATCCTTCAGAAATTGTATGAATGATTCCAATATCTAAAACATCATAAAAATAAACCTTAATAACTGAGTGTGAGTGTTAATACATGTCGCATTCAGGGGATATCAAAACCTCTTGTTTATCACTGTGTAATTATATTGAAGAATGCATGTTGAAAATATCCCAACTCCAATAATGAATTAACCTAATGATAGGTAGGAATGTACGTACCGGACTACATGTTTCGACTATTCCCTAAATCCCCAGCAATTTTAGGCACCATAGTCATTCAGCCCTGAATATGTTAACACTTTGCTTCAAGAGAAAACATTAGAATATATTGGTGATAGCTAATGGGTCAGTGACGGTTAGTGTAGGTGCACATTGTGAGAAGAATGGTGTGATTATTGTCATCAAAGTTTGATCAGAGTGGCATCAGTTTTTCTTGGATGTGGGTTGAAAAAACAAAGTTTCTCTACATTCTCCATTTTCAGTCCATGAAACTTGAACCGCATTCAGATGTCATTCCGATGTTTTTCACCCGCAGACATGCGTTGTCGATGTCGGATGAAAATAGGACATGCCTCTGATATTTTCTGAAGATCATTCGGTTAGAGGAAAAAAATCAGACGTGCACAGCCCCATGGATTGTGTGAGTGCTATCAGTGAAAACCATGGAGAGCACTTGTAAGAGAGTCCTGTGCGTGAGCCCTTGGACACATTACACAGGCTCCAATTACAGATTTCCATAGGTATGCTAGTAAATAATGTGTATCATCAGCTCATCCCAACGATCTTTACGTGGCACACAGGAAGCTTCAAAGTTATGCTGCAATTTTCTAATATACGTAAAAATGGTCCCATGACTTCTGCTTTAAATACATTGGTGAGCCCAGTGTAAAGAGGTTGTAAGTGCTGTGGTGACTCTTCAACAGTAGAAGATGAAAGGTACAGTCATCAAATGAATGCAAAATGTAAAACCAGTGCAGTGCGCATACGATAAATAGGTGGATGGAAAATGTCTCATTATTATAACTTGTAAATTCAAAAATTGCATATGCCATAAGTTTCTAAGACAGGAATTACACATAAATTATGTTTTACCATGTGTAGTCAAAGTCAGGACTAAGAGCAGGGAATGGAAGTCATAGGCCCACTTAAATCCAGTAATCAGGAACTGGCCCTTCACTGGCTTCCTATTGCCCAGAGGCTCCAGTTCAAAACCTTAACCATGACATACAAAGCCATCCACAACCTTTCTCCTCCATACATCTGTGACATGGTCTCCCGCTACCTACCCACACGCAACCTTCGATCCTCTCAAGATCTCCTTCTCGACTCCCCCCCATCTCTTCTTCCCACAACCGCATACAAGACTTCTCCCGGGCTTCCCCCATACTCTGGAACTCTCTGCCGCAAAACATCAGACTTTCACCAACAACGGAGACCTTCAAGAAAAACCTGAAGACCCACCTGTTCCGACAAGCCTACAACCTGCAATGATCCTCAGTGTACTGAACCATCGCACAACCAGCTCTACCCTCTCCTAGTGTATTCTCACCCATCCCTGTAGACTGTGAGCCCTCGCGGGCAGGGTCCTCTCTCCTTCTGTACTTATGCGTCCCTTGTCTAGCACATGTTTATTGTATCTGTCTATATTTTTCCCCTTTTCATATGTAAAGCGCCATGGAATAAATGGCGCTATATATAAATAATATAATAATAATAATAATAACTGCATATAACCAGTGCAAGTGTCACACAGTGCAAGCGCCCAGCTTCCATCCCAGGAACATTTATTTAAAGGGAATCTGTTAGTTGGATTGTATAAGGGAAGTGCCCCAAATTGGTCTATAGGGGCAAGTAGGTCATAGGAAGCTGAATAACATGATACCTTGATATCTGTGTTCTGATGTGTTATTCCAAATAAATCCATGTTTTTCATATATGTAAATGAGCTGATAAGATCTATGGGTCGAACACTGATCTCCCTGAGTATCTGCCTTCAGAGTTAATGTAAATGACAGGAGGAGTATCAGTGTGAGTCATGTAACTAACTCTGAAAAGTAAAATTGATCTTTGAGTCATTACAAACACATTTGCTGCAGCTCTTACAGCTCTGCTGCATTACAAACAATATTACAACCCCATCTGCCTGTGAGATAAAGCTGAAGCTGAGAGGAAACTGCAGATGTGTCAGGTATAATCACACACAGCTCTGCAGTGAGATTAGTAGAGCAGCCATCACACTGGTAATGACCCCTTTTATTTACAATAATCTCTGGAGGCAGATTCTCATGCAGATCATTGTCCGGCCCATAGCCATGAACAGCTCATTTACATATACAAAAAACATGGACATCAAATCATCAATGTCCTTTTTTTTTAGCTTCCTATGACCTACATGCCCATATAGTTGGCTTAGGAGGGTTGATCCTACTGACAGATGCCTTTTAACTGAGTGGTTTCTAGTGATTGCAAAATTATTTGAGAATATCCACAACTTCTTTATTTCCAGCACATAATTCTAATACTAGATAATCACTGTTTTTATGCATCTGAAGTTTTAAGGGACAATTGAGTGCTGGATATTTTTTTTAATAAACCCTTTTGAGACCTGGATGTTAGATACTTACTGCAGTTTTCTGCTTTCCTGTTTTCTCTAATGGTGGATTTCTGGCTGGATGTCCTGAACAGTGAGGTCCAGTTGATGGTATTGTAGTAGCAAAGATTGTGGTTGTCCGTAATATAGATATTTCCAGCGCTGATTTCTTTGAGGGACTGTAGTTTTAGGCCTGTGAGGCTCTGTTGCTTGAGGATGAGCAGTGAGATCCCACTATGTGCAAATAAAAAATGAAAATACATTTAAAAGAATCTGTCACAAGGTTTTTGCTATGTAATCTGAGCGTAGCTTGTTGTAGGGGCAGAGACCATGATTCCAGTGATGTGACACTTGCTGGGCTGCTTCCTGTCATTGTGATGTCACCACTGATTTCTCTGCAGATCTAGCAGTTCTCTGAATGCTGAGCATTCTATAACTCTGCCCACACCACTGATTGGCAGCATCTTGTATACTGTGCATTGACAGAAAGCTGCTAATCAGCGGTGGGGGCGGGGTTACACACAGCCATTGACTAGAAGGCATGAGGCACCTAGTCTTGTAGTGATAATCTAAGGTTAATAAAACACTAATTTCATTAAAACATCAGCACACAGTCTAGTAAGTGACATTTCACTGTAAGCAGGTTTTCATTCCCTACATCATGTTGCTGTCAGAATACATAGCAAAAACCTGCTGACAGATTCCCTTTAAGATAAATTTAATGAACATATTCTGCTTCAATGTACATTGGGTATCATAATACAATTAAATGAATAGTTTAAGTCAAACTTTAATAATCTCATTCTGGAATCTGACAGATGCTATAGAACAGCCCGAGACAGAGGATGATCTAGTGTCACTGCACTCAGGTGGATTTTTTTCCCCTTCTCTACTATTAGCAGTGCCAATCTGGGTTTAATCTGAATGGGGTTTTCTTACTGGTAGAATATGCCAACATTTTATGATTGGTGAAAGATCCTGAAAATGAAGGGACTGCAGCCGTGCTTTAGTGTTGCATCCATCAGTGCTGCAGATGACTTATTCTCAGGATTGTTGGGAGGTCCCAGACGTCAGACCCCCACCGATCATAAAGTAAAGGCATAACCATGCTATAATGTAATTTACTGGTATAATGGTCATGGATATTCATGGGCCACCCTATTGTTATCTTCCTGTATGTAAGAATATCTGAAATGGAAATCCCTCTCGGAACACCCATGCGAAAATCTCATTATAGGTAAAACCAGAAAACCTTAATTTAAGACATGGGTCTTCCTAATGGAAGATTATTACTATGGTAATGCTACAGGGATCCCTGTTAAGCAAGTCTACAATCATCTATGTCATCCAATACTTTAATATTGTATTCCACTAGTAATGAAATCCATTCTTGACGTTGCCTGCATTGGGGACAGGGGAAAGGTATAATATAGCAAATCTGAAATGAGAACCCTTTCCTCATTTTCAACATGCGTTCTCAGTCTACCATTACTAATCTTCATTACTCAGTTATGATTAGCTGTTCTCTGCATGTTTGGCCAAATTTGTCCCAAATGGAATGATTCGTAACGGTATGTAATAATAGGTACAATATAGAAAAATATAATTGAATACTAAATTCGGGCATGAATATAATTTAATCCCAAAAGATCCCAAAAATACAACCTTAAATTATTCAGTGAAACTGAAGAGGAAGATTTAAGAATATTAGAAAAAGAAATGAATAGCAGATTGGTCCGAAATCATTACCTAAGGGAAGTCTACAGTTTCAAATGTTTCCAAAAGGTCAAGGAGAATGATAAGAGTGTAATGATTCTGAGACGTAAGGATGAGAAATTCATCAGGTGTTTAAGTAACTTAGTTTTCAGTTGGCTGGGCAGAGCAATAACCTAACAGAAGTGGTTTTAGAAGATTATTGGCGTTCAAAAGGGAGAATACACTGGCACTTCTGCAGAATCAGGAAAGAACTTTCCGCAAGGCTAGAACCTAAAAGAGAGATCTGAATTATTTTGATACTTTTATTAAACAGGTCTTCAAGATTTATGTCATGATAAATGACTGAGCTGATCACTAGCCTACTGCCCAACTTCTGTGCATGGGACTACAAGGGCATATGGCCATTAAAGAGGAGGATCTCATGGAGAAAAATGAGAACTGTTCTGTAAAAGTGGTTCTAGCTTTGACGTATCCAATTTGTCCTCTGTAGTGGCTTCCTCCAATGATTGCAGACAGACCTCCCTTGATTAGCTCTTTCATGATGTCATAATTAAGTCATGATTACGGATAAAATAGGAAAAAGAACTATCTCGTGGTCATCGCCTTTTCCAATGAAGAGGAGCACTCCTATTGTGAAAAAACATTACTATATTAATCTGACAAAGGAGGCAATTAATTCCCGAAATGTATTTTATGATAATAAAATGTAAATTGTAATAAAGAATTTTTTTACGGCAAATGTTCGAACTCTTAATTTTTCTCAACTCTTTCTTAATTTATCCACTGATCTAATTCCTACCAAGCCTTGGAAAGAAATCAAAGGGGAAATCTAGTAGCCATCCATTATCTGGTTTATGACAGGTGATTATGGGTGTTATGCTCCAAGCTTAATCCAGAAAAGTGAGAGACTTAGCATACACCTCATTATTACTGTGTTTTTCTAAGAGGTTTTGCCCTATGCATGTCCTTTTCCTTTTTCTTCCTGTACAGTCAGGGCCAGAAATATTTGGACAGTGACACAATTTTCGCGAGTTGGGCTCTGCATGCCACCACATTGGATTTGAAATGAAACCTCTACAACAGAATTCAAGTGCAGATTGTAACGTTAATTTGAAGGGTTGAACAAAATGTGTTAGAAATGTAGAATTGACATTTCTTTACAAACACTCCATTTTAGGGGTAAGTATTGGCAATAACAACCAACTTATTTATTTCATATTTGTGCGATCTTGGCAACACGCCTTAGTTGAACGGGACATCACCAAACGCTGGGTTTCCTCCTTCTTAATGCTTTGCCAGGCCTTTACAGCCGCAGCCTTCAGGTCTTGCTTGTTTGTGGGTCTTTCCCTCTTAAGTCTGGATTTGAGCAAGTGAAATGCATGCTCAATTGGGTTAAGATCTGGTGATTGACTTGGCCATTGAAGAATGTTCCACTTTTTTGCACTCATGAACTCCTGTGTAGCTTTGGCTGTATGCTTGGGGTCATTATCCATCTGTACTATGAAGCGCCGTCCAATCAAGTTTGCAGCATTTGGCTGAATCTGGGCTGAAAGTATATCCCGGTACACTTCAGAATTCATCCGGCTACTCTTGTCTGCTGTTATGTCATCAATAAACACAAGTGACCCAGTGCCATTGAAAGCCATGCATGCCCATGCCATCACGTTGCCTCCACCATGTTTTACAGAGGATGTGGTGTGCCTTGGATCATGTGCCGTTCCCTTTCTTCTCCAAACTTTTGGCTTCCCATCATTCTGGTACAGGTTGATCTTTGTCTCATCTGTCCATAGAATACTTTTCCAGAAATGAGCTGGCTTCTGGAGGTGTTTTTCAGCAAATTTAACTCTGGCCTGTCTATTTTTGGAATTGATGAATGGTTTGCATTTAGATGTGAACCCTTTGTATTTACTTTCATGGAGTCTTCTCTTTACTGTTGACTTAGAGACCGATACACCTACTTCACTGAGAGTGTTCTGGACTTCAGTTGATGTTGTGAACGGGTTCTTCTTCACCAAAGAAAGTATGCGGCGATCATCCACCACTGTTGTCTTCTGTGGGCTCCCAGGTCTTTTTGGATTGATGAGTTCACCAGTGCTTTCTTTCTTTCTCAGGATGTACCAAATTGTAGATTTTGCCACTTCTAATGTTGTAGCAATTTCTTGGATTTTTTTTCTGTTCTTGCAGCTTAAGGATGGCTTGTTTCACCTGCATGGAGAGCTCCTGTGACCACATGTTTCCTTCACAGCAAAACCTTCCAAATGCAAACACCACACCTCAAATCAACTCCGGCCCTTTCATCTGCTTAATTGAGAATGACATAACAAAGGGATTGCCCACACCTGTCCATGAAATAGCCTTGGAGTCATTTGTCCAATTACTTTTGGTCCCTTTAAAAACAGGGTGGCACATGTTAAGGAGCTGAAACTCCTAAACCCTTCATCCAATTTTAATGTGGATACCCTCAAATGAAAGCTGAAAGTCTGGACTTCAACTGCATCTGAATTGTTTTGTTTCAAATTCATTGTGGTAATGTCTAGAACCAAAATTAGATAAATGTTGTCTCTGTCCAAATATATATGGACCTAACTGTATATATGCAAGGGGGTGAAGAGAAGGAAGAACCTAAATGGGGTTACCTCTCCTGCTTCATGTCTGGAACCACCTGGCCAGGCAGCAGTGTTTCCGGGGGGAAGGTTATCGGACCTGGACCGACCTTTCCGTGTGACAGAAGGGGGCGGTGACCTGATAAAAGGGGCTTCACGCGGGAAGCTGGGCAGAGTCAGGGCGGGAAAGCTCAGCGCGCAGGAGAGAGAGCTGTCAGCTACACTACTGTTGTGAATGGGTTTGAGATGAGTTCTGAGCAGAGGCTCCCTCTGGTGGTTACAAGCGGTACTAGTGAAGATTGTGAGGACTGGGAATCAGGTGTTACTGACTGGTCTTATATAAGGGAGTCATTTTCCATCAGGGTTGCCGGTGATCAATTGTTCTGGTCTGAATCCTTCATTCCAGTTTCCCTTGTAGCCTACTGTGTCGTGTCTGCATCTCCTGCTACCAGATAAGAATTTTTCTTCTTTTGTGTTGTTGCTATATTTTTGCATTTTGTCCTGCACTTCTTTGGGGGCCTTCTGGGTCCCCTCCGGGGGCTTCTGCCTTCTCAGTTTAGTTCAGCCACTGAGTTTTGTTCTTTTGCTTTTTCCAGTTTTTTCAGTGGCTGCTGTTTTGATTTTGTTACACCAGAGAGCTAATTTAGGTGGTAGAGGTCGTGTGATCTCAGGTGATTTTGAAATTAGTAGAGTTGGTGTTTTTCAGGGTTTTCTGGGATTGCAGTAAGTACCCTTCCTATCCTTTTCTATTTAGATAGTTTGGGCCCCAGCGTTTGCTCATTCTATTTTCTTTCTGTGTCAGTATTTCCTCTTGTCTAACCGCCATTACATGTTTGGGGGCTTTCTATTATCTTTGGGGTTCTGCTCCGGGGCAGATAGCTTTCCTATTTCTATCTTTAGGTGTAGTTAGTTTCTCAGGCTGTGACGAGGCGTCTAGGACCAACGTAGGAACGCTCCACGGCTGCTTCTAGTTGTGGTGGTTAGTCAGGGTACTGCAATCCCCTAGATTCCAACTGCTCTGGTGTATTGCCTTTTTTACCTGCACTCCTCAGCTACCGAAACATAACAGTATCACCGGCCTAAAAATTAAAATTGTATGGTACTCACAGAAGGGAAAAAATATTGTGATAGAAAAAAGGTTGTCAGAGTTGTCAGAGATATTTTTCTGTTTGTTGCATTTTTTTTTTTTTTCCCTCTGTATCTCTGGGTGCTGGGGAGGATCTTTTCTCCCAATGGAGTTTGCACAGTTGTCTGGCCGTGTGGATCAGCTTGCCACTGAGGTTCGGAGTATTGCTATCTATCTTGCTGGGTTGCCTGTTGTGGAACCTAGGATCCCATGCCAGATTTGTTTTTAGGGGATCGAGCTAAGTTTCAGAATTTCAAAAATAATTGTAAATTGTTTTTTGCCTTAAAATCTAAGTCCTCAGGGAACGCAGCGCAGCAGGTTCAAATTGTCATCTCTCTCCTGCGCGGCGATCCTCAGGATTGGGCTTTTTCCCTGACACCTGGGGATCCTGTTTTGAGTGATGTTGATGCGTTTTTTCAGGCTTTGGGGTTATTGTACGATGAGCCTAATGTCACTGATCAAGCTGAAAAAGCCTTGTTGGCATTAAATCAGGGCTTGATGACGCTGAGTTATACTGTCAGAGATTCCGTAGGTGGGCAGTCCTGACCAAATGGAATGACGACGCTTTGGCGGCCCTTTTCCGGAAGGGTCTGTCGGATAATGTAAAGGATGTTATGGTGGGATTCCCTGTCCCTCTGGTCTCAATGATTCTATGTCATTAGCGATTCAAATTGACAGACGTTTGCGTGAGCGGAGAAGTATGCGTGGAGTGGTGTTGCCTTGTGAGCCAGCTTCTGAGCCCATGCAGTGTGATGGAGTGGTGTCTTGGGCACAGCGTCATGAATTTCGAAAGCGCAATAGGTTATGTTTCTACTGTGGTGATGCCTCTCATGCTATTTCAGTCTGCCCTAAGCGGGGAAGACGTTTTGCACGCTCAGTTGTCTTGGGTAGTGTTCAGACTAAGTTTTTATTAACTGTCACTCTGATATGCTCTCTGTCCTCATTTTCTGCTCAGGCTTTCGTTGATTCTGGAGCAGCTATTAACCTGATGGATTATGATTTTGCTAAACGTTGTGGGTTTCCTTGATACCCCTACAGAAGTCTATTCCCCTACTGGGGATCGATTCTACCCCTTTGGCTGAGAATAAACCCCAGTTTTCTACTCAGGTGATAATGAGGGTTGAACCTGATCACCAGGAGTGCTGCAAATTTTTGGTTCTATATAATCTGCATGACATTATCGTGCTGGGTTTCCCTTGGTTACAGTCTCATCATCCTGTTTTGGATTGGAAATCTGTGTCTGTAACCAGTTGGGGCTGCCAATGTGTTAATACCAACACTCCTGTTTTTTCTGCCTCCCCCAAGCTCAGGATGTTCCTGACTTTTTGTTTGATTTTTCTGATGTGTTTAGCGAAAGTAAATCTGCATCCTTACCTCCCCATAGGAGTTATGACTGCGCTATTGAATTAGTGCCGGGTAGTAAATTCCCTAAAGGTCGCCTTTTTAACTTGTCTGTACCTGAACATGACGCTATGCGGTCTTATATCAAGGAATCATTGGAGAAGGGTCATATCAGACCATCCTCTTCACCCTTAGGTGCCGGTTTTTTCTTTGTGGCCAAAAAAGATGGTTCATTAAGGCCGTGTATTGATTATCGTCTCTTGAACAATATTACTGTGAAATATCAATACCCGTTACCCTTGATTTCTGACCTGTTTTCCAGGGTGAAAAACGCTACTTGGTTTACCAAGCTTGACCTCAGGGGGGCGTATAACCTTATTCGCATTAAGCACGGGGATGAATGGAAGACGGCATTCAATACCCCTGAAGGGCATTTTGAGTACCTAGTGATGCCCTTTGGGCTCACTAATGCCCCTTCCGTCTTCCAGTCCTTCATGAATGACATTTTCAGGGATTTTGTGGACAAATTTCTGATTGTTTATTTGGATGATATCTTGATTTTTTCTAATGACTGGGACTCTCATGTGAAACATGTTCGGACTGTGTTCCAGATTTTGAGGGATAATGCTCTGTATGTGAAGGGATCAAAGTGTCTTTTTGGCGTACAGAAGATCTCATTTCTGGGATTCATTTTGTCCCCATCTGTTATTGAAATGGACCCGGTCAAGGTTCAGGCCATCTGTGATTGGGTCCAACCTACTTCATTAAAGGCTCTTCAGAGATTTTTGGGTTTTGCCAATTTTTATCGTAAATTTATTGGTAATTTCTCGGTTATTGTTAAACCATTAACTGATTTGACCAGAAAGGGTTCTGATGTGGTGAATTGGCCTCCTGAGGCAGTCTCTGCATTTCAGGAACTTAAGCAGAGATTCACTTCTGCTCCTGTTCTACGGCAGCCTGATGTTTCTCTGCCATTTCAGGTGGAGGTTGATGCCTCTGAAATTGGGGCAGGTGCCGTTTTGTCCCAAAAAGATCCAGAGACCTCTAAAAGTAACCCTTGTGCCTTTTTCTCTCGAAAATTTTCTCCTACTGAACGTAATTATGACGTGGGTAATCGGGAGTTATTGGCCATGAAGTGGGCTTTTGAAGAGTGGAGACATTGGCTGGAGGGAGCCAAACATCAGGTGGTGGTTCTCACGGACCATAAGAATCTGGTTTATCTGGAATCTGCCAAGCGACTCAATCCTAGACAGGCCAGGTGGGCCTTGTTTTTCACACGTTTTAATTTTGTGGTTTCCTTTCTTCCTGGCACTAAGAATGTTAAGGCGGATGCCCTCTCGAGGAGTTTCCTTGCGGACTTTCCTGAGTTATCTGATCCTTCTGTTATTTTGAAAGAGGGTGTAGTTCTTTCCGCCATCTCGCCCAATTTGAGACTTGCTCTGGAGGGGTGTCAGGAGGATAGGCCCGAGCGCTGCCCTGTTGGAAAATTGTTTGTCCCGGACCAATGGAAAAAGAGTGTGATGTCTGAGATTCATTGTTCCGCATTGGCTGGGCATCCCGGAATTTTTGGTACCAGAGACTTGGTTAGTCGGTCCTTTTGGTGGCCTACCTTGTCTCGCGATGTCAGGGAATTTGTGCAGTCCTGCGGGACTTGCTCTCGCTCCAAGCTTTGCTCTCGCTCTAGTGGTTTGTTGATGCCATTGCCTGTGCCCAAGAGACCATGGACCCATATCTCTATGGATTTCATTTCCGATCTTCCTGTTTCTCAGAGAATGACCACCATCTGGGTAATTTGTGATAGGTTTTCCAAAATGATACATCTTGTGCCATTACCTAAGTTGCCTTCCTCCTCTGAATTGGTGCCGTTGTTTCTTCAGCACGTGGTTCGTTTACACGGCATTCCTGAGAACATTGTGTCTGACAGAGGAGTCCAGTTTGTTTCCAGATTTTGGAGGACTTTTTGTTCTAAACTGGGTGTTCAATTGTCTTTCTCCTCGGCATTTCATCCTCAGACCAATGGTCAAACTGAGAGAACAAACCAGACATTAGAGACTTATCTAAGATGCTTTGTGTCTGCTGATCAGGATGACTGGGTCTCTTTTTTGCCTTTGGCTGAGTTTGCTCTTAATAATAGGGCTAGCTCTGCCACTTTGATGTCTCCGTTTTTCTGTAATTCTGGTTTTCACCCTCGATTTTCTTCAGGACAGACGGAAGCTTCTGTCTGTCCAGGTGTTGACTCTGTTGTTGAGCGTATGCAACAGATTTGGGACCAGGTAGTGGAGAGGTTGTCCCTCTCTCAGGAGAAGGCCAGCGGTTTGCTAACCGGCATAGGACTGATGGTCCTCGGTTTAAAGTGGGGGACTTGGTCTGGTTGTCCTCAAAGAATATTCCTATGAAAGTAGCATCTCCTAAATTTAAGCCTAGGTTCATTGGACCTTATAAGATCATGGAGATTATTAATCCTGTTTCTTTTCGTTTGCTTCTTCCAGGGACATTTAAGATCCATAACGTGTTCCACAAGTCCTTGTTGAAGAGGTTTGTTGAGCCAGTGGTTCCTGCTACTGTGCCTCCTGACCCTGTTTTGGTTGAGGGCAATCTGGAGTATGTGGTTGAGAAAATATTGGATTCTCGTTTTTCTAGACGAAGACTCCAGTATTTGGTTAAATGGAGAGGTTATGGTCAGGAAGACAATTTTTGGGTGTTTGCTTCGGACATCCATGCTAGGAGACTTATCCGTGCGTATCATAGAACTCATCCTGACCGACCTGGTTGCTCAAATGAGGGTTCGGTGACCCCTCCTCAAGGGGGGGTACTGTTGTGAATGAGTTTGAGATGAGTTCTGAGCAGAGGCTCCCTCTGGTGGTTACAAGCGGTACTAGTGAAGATTGTGAGGACTGGGAATCAGGTGTTACTGACTGGTCTTATATAAGGGAGTCATTTTCCCATCAGGGTTCCGGTGATCAATTGTTCTGGTCTGAATCCTTCATTCCAGTTTCCCTTGTAGCCTGCTGTGTCGTGTCTGCATCTCCTGCTACCAGATAAGAATTTTTCTTCTTTTGTGTTGTTGCTATATTTTTGCATTTTGTCCTGCACTTCTTTGGGGGCCTTCTGGGTCCCCTCCGGGGGCTTCTGCCTTCTCAGTTTAGTTCAGCCACTGAGTTTTGTTCTTTTGCTTTTTCCAGTTTTTTCAGTGGCTGCTGTTTTGATTTTGTTACACCAGAGAGCTAATTTAGGTGGTAGAGGTCGTGTGATCTCAGGTGATTTTGAAATTAGTAGAGTTGGTGTTTTTCAGGGTTTTCTGGGATTGCAGTAAGTACCCTTCCTATCCTTTTCTATTTAGATAGTTTGGGCCCCAGCGTTTGCTCATTCTATTTTCTTTCTGTGTCAGTATTTCCTCTTGTCTAACCGCCATTACATGTTTGGGGGCTTTCTATTATCTTTGGGGTTCTGCTCCGGGGCAGATAGCTTTCCTATTTCTATCTTTAGGTGTAGTTAGTTTCTCAGGCTGTGACGAGGCGTCTAGGACCAACGTAGGAACGCTCCACGGCTGCCTCTAGTTGTGGTGGTTAGTCAGGGTACTGCAATCCCATAGATTCCAACTGCTCTGGTGTATTGCCTTTTTTACCTGCACTCCTCAGCTACCGAAACATAACACACTGCGTCCCCTAAGCGTGAGGGTCCTGTGACTGAGGACTGAGGCAGACAGGCAGTACTCTGTGAGCGCCCTTTGTGTGGATGTGGATCAGCCAACCTCCGTGACCGGAGGAGACTCCCCTAACAGGTCAGAGACAGTCGCTAGTGTGTGCAGACCCAGCTTATGCAGTGACAGGCCTGAGCCCCTGAGAAGAGTAGTTGGACTGACTGAGAAGCACAGCATCGTTCCTGCGGTGATTCGTCCTGAGTGTAAGCTTGTGACTTAGGCTGGTGAAAGCAGGACTCCCTTTCACCACTCGGCATCCTGTTGTTTTCCCCCAGAGGCCATTTCTTCATCACGGACAGACCTGAGAGACTGCAAGTGCTGCTGTTGACGGTGCCAACGTTGGAGAATTAGACCCTTCAATCAAGCCTACTTCAAACTGATAAGTTTATTCCTGCCTTCATTTATTTCCTTAAATTCAGCATTACTGTTTACTTGTTTGCAATTATTTTCCCTGTTGCTCCTCCCTGTGTGAAGTGAATATCCCTGTAAATAAACCTTTAACTCTTGGTCTGCCTCAGATCCGTGGTGACATCCTCCGTACCTGCAGGTTGTTACATATATGTGCAATTAAGTGATTGTTTCCTAATCAAACATTATGATTTCATACTTTAATTTTATGGTGTCATAATTAGAGATGAGCGACTTTGCCTCCGGGAGGGTCGAGTCGAGTTTCGGACCACCCGACTTTTCCAAAAGTCGAGTCGAACAAAATCGGCCGACTATCGGAAAAAGTCGAAGGTCCGACTGAAACTCGAACTGACCCCAATGCAAGTCAAAAGTCGGCAGTGATTGGAGGACAGTAAACACACCTACAGTGCCCATTTCAATGCCAACAACATCAATTCTTATTACTTAAGCTTGTCAACCTTAATTTACTTTATAATAATAGTAACGCATTGAAAACTGGGAGGGGTTATTTGGCTAAAGTTGTGGGGGGGCAGGGCTGGCTCCAGGTTTTCGTGGGCCCCGGGCGAAAGAGTCTCAGTGGGCCCTTTTAACACATACCACAATTCATGATGCTCCGATACGGCAGAGAAATATAAGAATAGTACAACGCCAAAGACTTCACTTCTTACATTACATGAGTGCTATGTATTGTAAATTCTACAATAGCTCAAAAAACGGACAGTATAGTCCTCCATACAGTATTATAGGCACCACATAGTGCGCCATACAGAATAATGAGCCCCATATATTGCTCTATACAGAATAATGAGCCCCATATATTGCTCCATACAGAATAATGAGTCCCATATTTGATGCTCCATACAGAATAATGGGCCCAATATAAAGCTCCATACAGTATATGATGGGCCTCATATATTGTTCCATACAGAATGTGCTTCAAATAATGCTCCATACAGAATAGGCCCCATATGTGCTCCATATGATGCTCCATATATAAAGGGCACTATATGATGCCCCCTTAAAAATGAACCCCATATGATGCTCTAGTATATGATGGGCCCCATATATGATGCTCCAATGTATGATGAGCTCCATATAATGCTCCAAATATAATGGCCCCCATATATAATGCTCCATATATAATGGGCTCCATGTGATGGCCCATAAATAATGAACGCGTATGAAGCTCTAGTATATGATGGGCCCCATATATAATTCTCCAGTGTATAATGCTCCCCATATATTGCTCCAAACATTAAGAAAATGAAATACCTCTCATAACTGTGCACTGCTCTACTCTGGACTCATCAGCGTCGCCATCTTCCAGCTCTCTGCACTGTGATTGTTCAGGAAGAGTGCACACAGACGTGACTTCATCCCGCTCTCTGACCTGAATGTCACTGTCAGGAAACGCGGAAGACGTCACAGCGGTGGAGCAGGGAGAGGTAAGTATTGCAAGGGCCCACTTGTAGGCAGCGGCACTGGCCCAGGGCCCCTCATAGTACGCCGGTGTCTCTGACGGCGAGTGGGCCCCCCACCTGCTCAGGGCCCCGGCACTTGCCCGGGTGCGCCATGTGCTGAAGCCGGCCCTGGGGGGGGTACAGCCCAATTAGAGAGGTGAAAAAACTGGCATATGTTGAGGCGTAGGCTGGACGTTCAGCAGCTGCAAATGGATGAATTGGAGAAGTCAGAGGAAGAGGAGGACAAAGCGAGCCATTTTTCTGGCAACCCATGTGTCATCAGGGGAAGGTGGTACAAATTCATTTGAAACCCAGGCATGGTTCATTTGAATGAAGGTGAGATCACC
This sequence comes from Oophaga sylvatica, assembly GCA_033576555.1. NCBI lineage: Eukaryota > Metazoa > Chordata > Amphibia > Anura > Dendrobatidae > Oophaga > Oophaga sylvatica. The sequence goes on from JARQOD010000007.1 coordinate 44,947,992, forward strand.
TACATTTTGGGTTGACAGCCGGGTCCTTCTTTCTGTCAGGATTGATCCAGCAGCACTGAAGACTCTTTCTGATAGCACACTACCAGCAGGGCAAGCGAGCTCCTGTAAGGCATATTGTGCCAATTCAGGCCAGGTGTCCAGTTTACAGGCCCAGTAGTCAAAGGGGAATGAACTGTGAGGGAGAACATCGATAGGGGAGGAGAGGTTATTTTGAACCATAGTTGACAACTGCTGTCTCCTGTCTGATGCAATAGATTCAGTATTACCAGTCATGTGAGCGGTACTCGAGAAATCAGTCCCCAACATGGTCATGAAACCCCTGTCTCCAACGCCACTTCGGCTGTGTGTACCACGAATACCTCTTCCATGTTGCCCAGTATGGCTCGTGGTAGAACCTGCACCACTGCTGTGTGCTGGGAATACCTCTAACAAACGGTTTACCAGAGTTGCTTTTTTGTTTGCCAATATTAGCTCTATGTTCTCCTGTGGCATGATGTTCTGTAATTTGCCTTAATAGCGTGGATCGAGGATGCTGGCCAACGAGTGGTTGTCATGCTTCATAATTTTGGCAATGCAGGGGTCCCATTTTAGGATCCGCAAGACATAATCACACATGTGGGCCAATGTTCCAGGTGTCAGTGATGCACTGCCAGTGGTAGGTGGAGGAGCACTTTCTGCCAAATCATATACCTCCAGTCACGCACAAGCCATGTACCTGATCTTGGCAAGCCAACATTTTCTCTTGCCCCCTGAGAAGCATCCTCCTTCCCAAAATAATCATCACCCTCATCCTCCTCCTGCTCCTCTTCCTCTTCTTCCTCCACCTCGTCCAGGACAGTTCCCTGAGCAGACAATGGCTGACTGTCATCAAGGCTTCCCTCCTCCTCCTCTCTTCCTCCTCCACTGCAGACACCTGATCCTTAATGTGCGTCAAAGTTTGCATAAGCAGACGCATAAGTGAGATGCTCATGCTTATGATGGCGTCGTCTGCACTTACCAGCCTTGTGCATTCCTCAAAACACTGAAGGACTTTACAGAGGTCTTTCAGCTTTGACCACTGCACACCAGACAACTCCATGTCTGCCCTCAAACTGCCTGCCTGTGTATCCTCCCACAAATGCATTACAGCCTGCCTCTGTTTGCACAGCCTCTCAACCATGTGCATGGTGGAGCTCCACCTTGCTGCAATGTCTATGATTAGGCGGTGCTTGGGGAGGTGGAGCAATCGCTGCAGCCTCTGCATACCACTGGAGTTTATGGGCGAGTGACGGATGTGCGAGTGCAGTCTTCGCACCTTATGGAGCAGGGCTGGTAACTCCGGATAATTATTTATGAAGCACTGCACCATGTCTGTTGTCGCCCAAAGACATCATCTTTAAAACAGCTTGCTGACGCTTGCCACTAGCTGTTCGATAGTGGGACACCTCGTGTGCAACACTGGCAGCTGCGGATGGAGTGCTCGTGCGACTGCGCTCTGTCGATGAGCTTTCGCTCCTGGAGGAGGAGGGTCGAACACCTACAGCCAACTGTTGCCTATACCATGGGCTAGGCAGCACTGTTCCACCGCCACTGTCCCCTGTGGACCCTGCATCCACCACAATAACCCAGTGTGCAGTGATGGACATGTAACGGCCCTGGCCATGCCTACTGGCCCATGCAACTGTTGTGAGGTGCACCTTTCCACTCACTGATTGTTTCAGTGCATGGACAATGCGGTCTTTCACATGCAGGTGGAGGGCAGGGATGGCTTTCCTATCAAAGATGTGATGACTGGGTAGGTCATAGCGTGGGACAGCGTAGGCCATGAGACCTCGGTACGCTGCGCTTTCAACCAAACGGAAGGGCATCATCTCTAATGAGATCAGTTTGACAATGTAGGCGTTCAAAGTCAGTGTACACGGATGAGAGGATGAGTACTTTCTTGTCCTACTCAGAGTCTCTGCTACGGTGAGCTGGACTTCAGAGCTGCATATGGTGGAACTAGCGGTGGATATGACGGACTGAGAGGGGGTTGGTGATGGTGGTGGTGGTGGTGATGGCCTAGATGCAGTCTTTCGTTGGAAGACCATTGGGATTCCCTGACTGTTTTGGCCTTGCGACGACACCTCAACATTTCTTGCTGGTGGTGTGCTAACCGGTGGGCTTACAGTGGGGGAAGCGATGTAGCGTTGCTGGCTACCTTCAGTTGGAGCAGGTGCACATGTGCCACCTGAGGTTTTGTAGTCCGTCCACGCTTGCAAGTGCATGGTGTTTACATGTCTAAGCATGCAGCTGGTATTCAAATTTCGGAGATTTTTCCCTCGGCTAAAGGTCCTTCCGCACTTCTTACAGATAACCTTTGCCTCATCAATAGGATTTTGGTCAAAAAAGTGCCACACTGCACTCTTCCTACTATGGTAAAACTCTTCAGGGCTTGCACGCTGTGCTAATTTGACTGTCTGGCCAAGCTGTCCTGCAACCCTTTTTGTTTTTTTAACACGTTTTTGGACTGCTATGGGCCTGCCAGATAACCGCAGCTGCGCTGTCGATGCCTGCTGCAGATCCTCCTCCTCTTCTGAGCTATTGCCAGCAGCACCCTCTTCCCCCAATGGATGCCAATCCAGGTCAACAACTGGGTCATCCATCACCTCCTCTTCAATTTCATCACCTTCCTCTGTGTCACCGTGTAAGGTGGCATAGTATACGGGAAGGGGCACCTGAGTTTCATCAGGGTCAGATTCTGGCTCAGTAGACTGAGAGGGCAATGTAGTGCTCTAAGTGAATGTACCAGCAGAATCATATAGCAGTGGCTGTGCATCAGTGCACTCCATGTCATATTCATCTTGGACTGGGGAATTCAGGATTTGACTTGATAAGTTAGGCATGGTATGTGAAAAGAGCTCCAGGGAGTAATCGGAAGTGTGGCCTGCTGCATCCTTCACTTTTGGTGGGGGTGAAGGACACAAGGAAAGGTGTTGTTCCTGACCAGGAGCCTTCACTGACGACTCAGTGCTTGCATTTTTTGAAACTTCAGAAGAGGAGGCGATAGAGCTGTAGGCTGTTTCGGCAATGTAAGACAAGACCTGTGCCTGATGCTCCGGCTTTAAAAGCGGTTTACCTACTCCCAGAAAAGGGAGCCTTCCAGGCCTTCTGGAGCCAGACGATGATGCAGGCTCAACACCTCCTGCCTTAGGTGCTATTGTGCTTTTGGCACTACTAGCAGATGCACCACCACCACCATCAGTACCAGCTGGCCCCCCCTCCCACGTCCGTGGCCTCTTACACCATACTTCCTCATGTTTGAGAAAAAGTACCAAAAATACCAGCACTATGGTACTTATGGTACTTAATGAGGAGCGTACAGCTGTACAGGTCCTTCTCAAAAAATTAGCATATAGTGCTAAATTTCATTATTTTCCATAATGTAATGATTACAATTAAAAATTTCATATATTTTAGATTCATTACACACCAACTGAAATTTGTCAAGTCTTTTATTGTTTTAATACTGATGAATTTGGCATACAACTCCTGATAACCCAAAAATCCTGTCTCAAAAAATTAACATATTTCAACCATCCAATAAAATAAAAGTGTTTTTTAAAAACAAAAAAAAAAAACATCAAATAATAAAGTTCAGTTATGCACTCAATACTTGGTCGGAAATCCTTTTGCAGAAATGACTGCTTCAATGCGGCGTGGCATGGAGGCAATCAGCCTGTGACACTGCTGAGGTGTTATGGAGGCCCAGGATGCTTCGATAGCGGCCTTAAGCTCATCCAGAGTGTTGGATCTTGCGTCTCTCAACTTTCTCTTCACAATATCCCACAGATTCTCTATGGGGTTCAGGTCAGGAGAGTTGGCAGGCCAATTGAGCACACTAATACCATGGTCAGTAAACCATTTACCAGTGGTTTTGGCACTGTGAGCAGGTGCCAGGTCGTGCTGAAAAATGAAATCTTCATCTCCATAAAGCATTTCAGCCGATGGAAGCATGAAGTGCTCCAAAATCTCCTGATAGCTAGCTGCATTGACCCTGCCCTTGATGAAACACAGTGGACCAACACCAGCAGCTGACATGGCACCCCACACCATCACTGACTGTGGGTACTTGACACTGGACTTCAGGCATTTTGGCATTTCCTTCTCCTCAGTCTTCCTCCAGACTCTGGCACCTTGATTTCCGAATGACATGCAAAATTTGCTTTCATCAGAAAAAAGTACTTGGGACCACTTAGCAACAGTCCAGTGCTGCTTCTCTGTAGCCCAGGTCAGGCGCTTCTGCCGCTGTTTATGGTTCAAAAGTGGCTTTACCTGGGGAATGCGGCACCTGTAGCCCATTTCCTGCACACGCCTGTGCACGGTGGCTCTGGATGTTTCTACACCAGACTCAGTCCACTGCTTCCTCAGGTCCCCCAAGGTCTGGAATCGGTCCTTCTCCACAATCTTCCTCAGGGTCCGGTCACCTCTTCTCGTTGTACAGCGTTTTCTGCCACATTGTTTCCTTCCAACAGACTTCCCATTGAGGTGCCTTGATACAGCACTCTGGGAACAGCCTATTTGTTGCGAAATTTCTTTCTGGGTCTTACCCTCTTGCTTGAGGGTGTCAATGATGGTCTTCTTGACATCAGTCAGGTCGCTAGTCTTACCCATGATGGGGGTTTTGAGTAATGAACCAGGCAGGGAGTTTTTAAAAGCCTCAGGAATCTTTTGCATGTGTTTAGAGTTAATTAGTTGATTCAGAAGATTAGGGTAATAGGTCGTTTAGAGAACCTTTTCTTGATATGCTAATTTTTTGAGACAGGTTTTTTGGGTTATCAGGAGTTGTATGCCAAAATCATCAGTATTAAAACAATAAAAGACCTGACAAATTTCAGTTGGTGTGTAATGAATCTAAAATATATGAAAGTTTAATTGTAATCATTACATTATGGAAAATAATGAAATTTAGCACTATATGCTAATTTTTTGAGAAGGACCTGTATACGTTGTAGGGGAAAAGTTTAATCTCCGTATATATATATCCGTATATATTTCCGGAGTCACACACAGATGCTCTCTCAGTATGGATTAGACCGTAATAAAAAAAGCAGAAATACGGTACTGTTTCAGAAGCGTACAGCAGTATACAGTAAAGGGGAAAATTTAAATCTCCGTATATATTTCCGGAGTCACACACAGACGCTCTTTCAGTATGGATTTGACCGTAATACAAAAGGCAGAAAAACGGTACTGTATCAGAAGCGTACAGCAGTATACAGTAAAGGGGAAAATTTAAATCTCCGTATATATTTAAAAAAGCAGAAATACGGTACTGTACCACAAGCGTACAGCTGTATACGGTGTAGGGAAAAAATTAAATCTCCATATTTATTTCCGGAGTCACACACAGAAAGTCAGCATGTATTTGTCCGTGATACCAACCGGTACACGGTAGAGTGTGAGGAGCGTACACCTCTATACGGTGTGTGAAAAAATGAACGCTCAGTTACTGCAGAAAAAAAGAATAAAAGTATCAGTGCTGTGTAAAAAGCAGTATGCATAGCAGTGTACACACAGCAATACAGCTATCAGGCAGCCTAATAACCAGCGCTGTTGCACACAAGAAAATCCTCCCCTGTCACTGCACACTAACTGTACAGCACAATCGCTATCAGCACAAGCACATAAGAACTTCTTCTTAGATCTTTACAGCCCTAACTCTCTCCCTACTGATAAACAGCGTCAGCAACCTCTCCCTACTGTTAAGATCGGCAGAAGTAAAATGGAGGTTGGCGCTCAGGGCTTTTATAGACACTATGACTCCCCCCAAAGGAAGCCAATCACTGCAATGCCCTTCTCTAAGATGGTGGTGGACGCTGCACAAGTCATCTCGTTGCCCACAGTGTACGTCCTTGCTCATTGGCTGAAAAAAGGCGCCTGCAAGCATTCTGGGAAATCCGACTTTGGTGCTTGTTTTGCCGACCGCATTGCCGACCTCAAGCTATGGTCGGGTTTCGATCGACGAAACCCGACTTTGGCGAAAGTCGGTGATTTTTTAATCTGACTGACCTGTTTCGCTCAACTCTTGTCATAATCATGTCTATGTCATAATTAGGATTTTTGATTTCAAAATGATTTGCTATCATGTCATTATCATGCGTATAATGTCATAATGATTTTTTTTTAAAATATCAAAATCATGTATTTAGGCAAAATAAAGACATTTGATTTCATAACTATACTTATGATAAGTTTCATTATGATAAAATCATGCTTTATAATGTCATAATGAAGCTTCATAATGTCAGAATCAACGGCATACCCACATATTACATTATCTCCCATGCTTGTAAACATATTTGTTACTTTAAATGACCCTTCTCGGATGTATTCACTTTTTTATTTGGCTCACTAAACTGCAAAACAATATTTTAAGAAAATCTAACAGCAAGCCAAATGCCCTATACACAAATGTTAGTTTAACTCATCAACAGCAGTGGGTTTGGCTCACAATCTAATGTCCATTGCTGGGGAGTTAAGGATTCAGCATATATGTGTTATAGCTCTGTTTGGGGATTCGAACTGCTGACCTGTGGTCGGTTCCTTTGTATCTTGAGCTATTGCCTTTTCTTTCCTGTCCAAATGCTGATGGTTCCAATTGTCTTTCTTCGCCCTTTTTGACTTGTTCCTCTCAAGGCGTTTTGCATTTTTCCACTTTGGTTTGTTTTTCATTGATGTTAAATCTGCCTTATCACATTCTGTGTTGTATTTTTATGTTCACCCTTTACTGCATTTCCTTTCTGGCTATACCTCTAGGTGGACATGGATTTAGGAGTTCCAGCCCTTCAACTGAGAGGTTTACCTTACATGGTAAACACCAGTTGACTTCCTGTAATGAGTCTGTTTTCCTTCCCAGAACTTCTTCCTTTCACCTCTTTAGATTTCTGGGAGGTTATTCTTGTTTCATTTACAGGTCCTTCTCAAAAAATTAGCACATAGTGCTAAATTTCATTATTTTCCATAATGTAATGATTAAAATTAAACTTTCATATATTTTAGATTCATTACACACCAACTGAAATTTGTCAGGTCTTTTATTGTTTTAATACTGATGATTTTGGCATACAGCTCATGAAAACCCAAAAATCCTGTCTCAAAAAATTAGCATATTTCATCCGTCCAATAAAATAAAAGTGTTTAAAACAAATAAAAAAAAAAACATCAAATAATAAAGTTCAGTTATGCACTCAATACTTGGTCGGGAATCCTTTTGCAGAAATGACTGCTTCAATGCGGCGTGGCATGGAGGCAATCAGCCTGTGGCACTGCTGAGGTGTTATGGAGTCCCAGGATGCTTCGATAGCGGCCTTAAGCTCATCCAGAGTGTTGGGTCTTGCGTCTCTCAACTTTCTCTTCACAATATCCCACAGATTCTCTATGGGGTTCAGGTCAGGAGAGTTGGCAGGCCAATTGAGCACACTAATACCATGGTCAGTAAACCATTTACCAGTGGTTTTGGCACTGTGAGCAGGTGCCAGGTCGTGCTGAAAAATGAAATCTTCATCTCCATAAAGCATTTCAGCCGATGGAAGCATGAAGTGCTCCAAAATCTCCTGATAGCTAGCTGCATTGACCCTGCCCTTGATGAAACACAGTGGACCAACACCAGCAGCTGACATGGCACCCCACACCATCACTGACTGTGGGTACTTGACACTGGACTTCAGGCATTTTGGCATTTCCTTCTCCCCAGTCTTCCTCCAGACTCTGGCACCTTGATTTCCGAATGACATGCACAATTTGCTTTCATCAGAAAAAAGTACTTGGGACCACTTAGCAACAGTCCAGTGCTGCTTCTCTGTAGCCCAGTGTTGCTTCTCTGTTTCTGGTTCAAAAGTGGCTTTACCTGGGGAATGCGGCACCTGTAGCCCATTTCCTGCACACGCCTGTGCACGGTGGCTCTGGATGTTTCTACTCCAGACTCAGTCCACTGCTTCCGCAGGTCCCCCAAGGTCACCTTTTCTCGTTGTACACGTTTTCGGCCACATTGTTTCCTTCCAACAGACTTCCCATTGAGGTGCCTTGATACAGCACTCTGGGAACAGCCTAATTGTTCAGAAATTTCTTTCTGGTCTTACCCTCTTGCTTGAGGGTGTCAATGATGGCCTTCTGGACATCAGTCAGGTCGGCAGTCTTACCCATGATGGCGGTTTTGAGTAATGAACCAGGCAGGGAGTTTTTAAAGCCTCAGGAATCTTTTGCATGTGTTTAGAGTTAATTAGTTGATTCAGAAGATTAGGGTAATAGCTCGTTTAGAGAACCTTTTCTTGATATGCTAATTTTTTGAGACAGGATTTTTGAGTTTTCATGAGCTGTATGCCAAAATCATCAGTATTAAAACAATAAAAGACCTGAAAAATTTCAGTTGGTGTGTAATGAATCTAAAATATATGAAAGTTTAATTTTAATCATTACATTATGGAAAATAATGAAATTTAGCACCATATGCTAATTTTTTCAGAAGGACCTGTATTTTTGGCTCTCCTTAGCTTTCCCTTTCTACCTTATGAGCGTGTTTTAATTTTCTTAATCTGGGTTTTCATATCTTCCGGCCCAGTTTCCTCTCCTCTTTTTGACAGTGTGTTTCGGCCTCCCTTCTCGTTTCTCAGAAGGTATGAGAAACCCCTTAATGGCCTTTTTGAGATCCAAGTGGTGTTTTTGAGTTGTGCAGCTAGAGTCTTTTAGTCTGCACGGGGACCAGTTGGGTGTGAGTGCAGCATCTTTCTGTAGTCAGTCTTCCTTTTTTCTGTTAACCCTGACTGAATGTGAGTTACGTTCATGACAGTATGATTTTGGACTGGTAATGTTTCTTTTTCTCTCTGAGACAAGCTGCCGTCAGAAATGTCTGGCAGTGGTTCTCTCAAAGAAAACACAGGAGCAGTCAGCAGATTGAGCGCTCCTTTGTATGGGAGATTGTGGTGATACAGCAACTTAATGATCAGCTGAACTATCATTCAGCCAACAGACTCCCAATATGCACAGGGGGCTTTACACAGATGCCAGATCATACATATATTATGTCACTAGAGGCCCACACATGAGGGACATGTTCTAGGCAACTAATTAGTTTTCCTATTTATATTAGCTATGTAATGGTTGCCATCCAAGTAGGAAGCCCTTGTGGTAAGTGGATAATTTCTATGGATTTGTGAGTCTCTTTGTATTGCAGTATTTTTAATGAGCAGGTCAAAAACTGCACAAATGATCAAGTGATGTGGTCTATAGGTGAAATCTCCACTCACAGCTTAGTTGCTGTATTCTTGGCTGCCATAGTCTTGGATTTAGGATTTTTTACAATTATTACTATTATAAAAAATTTTTATGAAACCTTCCAGAGACCATTTTATATAACAATAATATGAAAGTGCTCATGTAGCTTCTTTTTTAGCTCAAAAAGAATGGGAGGTGCAGCTGTCAGAGTCCGGCAAAGTGTCTGATACACTACCAGTACCACAGTTTAATAGGGTTGGTCAATGCTCACAGCCTGGGTTCAGTTTAGATCTCTTTGCTTCTTTCCATTACCCTGTAAAAGCTAAAACTACTAAAAGGGACACCTGCTATTTTAGATAGTGCTGCCCCACAGGTGCTATGAATAAAAAAATACTTCTGCAGTCACCGCTCTAGTCAGGAGGTGAATTGTATGAGATTGTCTGCTGGCTCGTTGGCTACTGAGGATGTGATGTTTTAGAACGTCTCAGCTGAGGCCATCATTAAATGTGCCCCCTGCACTTCCTTCTCAGCTTTTTCCCTGCAGAGACAAATAATTATTCTCAGTGCTGGTTTACAATATTCTGTTACCTCTATGTGGGCATCTGCTTTCTTCTATCTATTCCATGTTGGGAGCAGGAAACTCTGTTTTGGTAATTGCAGAGTCTAGGATGGTGAACAGACGTTAACGCTAAATTGCTGAGTTTGGCAAACTATTATTTTAAGCAGCTAGAACTTTCCCATCATTTTCAAATAGGTATATTATAATGCTTAAAATCAGAATCATATCATGGTAAAAATGTTTTATTGTCCAAGAACAGTTTTAGAAATATAATAATGCTAGGGTAAAGTACTTTATACTTGGGAGTATCACGGTTCTTTCAAATAATAGCTGTTCACAATTCTTCTCATCCCTTCCGTTCTACTAGAAACTACTTCTACCTTTAAAAGGATTTTTATGTCATCTTCTTACGACAGTGTGGTCTCTCATCCCCATTACTGGAAAGCTCTAAATCTCAACCCAAATATCATCATGGTTCAGTAGTATTGACCAAATCAAAAAGATGGAAAAGTAGACAAAGAAATAACTTTTTAGAAGAAGTCACTAGATATAAGTTTACTTGCATGAGTGGCACCAAAACAATCTCAAGTGAAGACACAGAATTTTGTATGGGCTCACAACAACCTCAGTGCATTTAGAATTGCGTCATCAATTGATAATAAAGAAAGTTTGCCAGGTACTCATCATGGAGGGTGGTTGAATCTTTTATTGAGATTTAGATTATTTAAAACAGTCCTTACTCTCTACGATTATGGAAAAGTTTGGGCTAAAAAGTTAAAACTTTTTTGAATTTTTCTATTTTGTAATTTTGTTCTTTCTCAAAATTGTTTTTCAGTCTCTTTTATCTCTATAGATCCTCATTGATGAGCGACTTGAAGGTTAACAAGACCTCTTCATTTTGGATGCTAATCTTGGAAAATCTATCAATTTCCATACATATTTAAAGGGATACAAATGTGATTTTTTTGGGGAATGTGTGTATATTTTTTTAAACAACATAAAAAATAACTTCTATTAAACTCCTTATTCAAAATAGTATATATGATCTCAGCTTTAGGCTATGATCATTGTAAAGATATGCAATTTGACTTTGGAGAATACAGTAAGTGCACAGCAAGCATTTTTTCAGTGCAGATGTTTTGCTTGAGCTTGTGAAGGTATCATAAAAAAACCCAATTCAAATGCATTGATAGCAGAATGGTTGCAGATCATGCACACGTCCTAGCAGTCATCTGATATTGCAATGTCAATGGCTCAGATCTCCTCTCAATGTGAAAGTACTTAAGTGAAAACTCCTGTAAAGCATGATGTAAAACCCCTTTACAGATGTTGTCTGTAAAGCGCTGTGGAACTAATGGCGCTATATATTTATATATATTATATATATATATATATATCTTAACACAGCATTGAATATACTGGATATAACTATATCCACATCTCAGATGAGAGCTTGACTTGGTACAGTTACAATTCTACATTCAATGCAAATTTGATGTATTACCAAAAATGTACAAACTTTCTGCAATAAACCAATGAAAAACAAGATTGAATTAAATGCCTAAATACAACTAATATACCATGTGGTTTCTCCAAATTCAACTCAAAATGCCAGTTTTACTAACTACTGCAGTCTCTGAACTATTCAATCTCTTCATAATAAGTATGCTTAGTACTTAGTAGAGCAGTTATGGCTGATAGGCCCTGATGCAAATGTGATTTATAGCCAGACTGCAGCTTCTAGCAGCATTTCTGAGGAATCTTAGTTCATTCTTTGTGGGGAATGGTCTCCTGTTCACTAACATTGTTCAATTTGAGTACTGCAACCACCCAGACTCTTCCAGAATTTCTGAAACTAAACCTTAATGGATTGTCCTTGTAAGGTTCTTTGTACATGTTCTTGAAACTCAGTTTTCCGTCAGCCATTTTGCTTTCTGTCTTGCTGCAGCTATCTTGCCCTCAGTCAATATGGAGTTTTCAGCTTTCATGTTCCCGCCCTGATTCTCTCCCTCTTGCTTCTTAAGCAGCCACAGCTGAGCAATCAGTGCTTCAGAATCTAGCCTGCAGTGAACCTGTGACCTGACTCCTGGAAGCCTTGGACTATGTACTCCAGCTATTCCTACTGAGGAACTCTGAACACTTGTGGACTCTGGAACCCTGCTCTTTGAAAGATCCACGTTTGCATGGACTTACGGTAACAGAGAAGAAGATCCTGAACCTGTTGTGGAGAGTGATTGCTGAGCTTAAGTTACTCTGGCCTGCTGTGTCTCCTGCTTCTGTATCTGCAAACTGTGTGACTTTTTTTTGCCACTTGTATGAAGTAATACAAGACCTTCTATATCAAACCTGTGTCTCATGTATTTTCATCGCACCCAAGCACAAGACGCTATATTAACTGTACTACATACATTACAAGATTCTGAAGCCAATACGTTAGTGTCTGCTGGGTCTGGGTAGGCTGTGTCTGCTGTAACTGTGGATATCAGACGTCCAGTTGTACTTTCTGTGATGACAGTGGTTGTGACTTCTCACAACCATTCCAGGTGAGCAAATCCCTTAATTTTTTTTTCTCTTTGCAGTGTTACCACAGGTAAACACTATTGTTTTTTTTTTTTTTCTCTTTTCTCCTCTCCTTCCAGTACTCCTGTCTTAAAAGATCTGGAAGATGGAGGCCCGCATAAAGGAACTTTGCGGAGTGACTGATAATATCCTTGCAGATTTACAGACTATAAAAACACGTTTTACAAACCTACAGGACCTCACTAATCACAATTTGCAAGTGTTTGGACAGACTGCCCAGGATTTGCGAGCCAGGATTGAGGTTCTAGAGGAGCGAGTCCAGGCTCCTGCCGTAGCCCCAAGTTCTGGGATTCCCAAGTTGCCCCCTTTTCGTTTTGGCGGTGAACGTGAAAAATTCAGGGGATTTATTAACCAATGCAATCTGTTTTTTTCTGCACATGCTTCACAATTTCCCACTGAACGATCTAAAGTGCTTACTATAATTATGTTACTTACCAACAAGGCTTTGATGTGGGCAAACCCTCTGATTGAGACTGAGGATGAATGTTTGGATCATCTTGATGCTTTCATTTCAGCCATGGGGCAGGTGTTTGATGACCCCAATCGAGGTGCAACTGCTGAAGCAGCCATGTTAACTTTGCGCCAAGGTAAGCACTCGGTAGCCGAATATGCCTTGGATTTCAGGAGATGGGCCCTTGATACCACCTGGGACAGTTCCGCCAAAAAATCTATTTTTCGAAAGGGGTTGTCTCCACTAATTAAGGATGAACTTGCTCGTGCCGACCCTCCCACTGCGTTAGGTGACTTTATTAACTTCTGCATCCGTATTGATGCTCGCCTGACTGAACGCAGGCAAGAGAGATGGTTCGAAAGCAATCGCACTAACCTTTTCCTACCTTCCTCCCCAGCTAAGGAACCTTTGAGTAGGATCACACGGGAACCTGAACCTGAACCCATGCAGGTAGACTCTTTACAAAGACGGGTTAGTGATGCACGCAAGGAACATCGTTTTAAGGAAAATCTATGTTTCTATTGTGGTAAGTCAGGGCACTTCATTATAAACTGCCCCAGCCGTTCTCGTCAAGACTACTGCAGCACTCATTCACTGTGAGTGTTGCGAGAGGAGATCTGTCAGGTCCGAGCCTCAGGCTCCAGAGAGATCTGCAGCAACAGATCTTGATTTCTCGGACTTAAACTCCGTTACTTCTGAGGACGATGACTGTGTAAACGCTGCAATTTTTCAAGTTTCCTCAGCGGTGTCCCAGCTGAGTTGTAGGAAAAACAATTCTCATTGCTTCCTTTCCATCAAACTCTGGGTTAACTCAGTCTGGGTGTCTAGCTCTGCTATGATCGACTCAGGGGCAAGTGGGAATTTTATGGATGTCTCCTTTGCTCTGAAACAGGGGATACGTTCAGTGAAGAAGGCTACTCCAGTACAGATGGAAACTGTGGATGGCTCCCTGCTGACCTCTGGACCAGTGGATCAGGAAACAGAGCCTTTAAGGGTCCTTATGGGTAAAGATCATCAAGAGAAACTGTCCTTTATGCTTATCTCTTCTCCCCACTTTCCCATTATTCTAGGGCTACCATGGCTGCAGGCTCAGAACCCTACCATTAACTGGGAGACCAAGGAATTACACTTTCCAGAGAAACAGATGAGTCCAGAAGTTTCAGCTTGCTCTGTTCCTAAAGGAACCATGTCAGTCCCTGAACTACCAGCTGTATACCAGGACTATGTGGATTTATGTGACAAGAAGAACGCTGACCAGCTTCCCCCTCACCGTCCATATGATTGTCCAATTGAATTATTGCCTGGAGTAGAGATACCTTTTGGTAAGATCTACCCCTGGCGGGGCCTGAGCTAAAGGCTTTAAAGGATTACATAGACGAAAATCTAGCCAAGGGCTTCATACGCCCCTCTTCATCTCCTGCAGGTGCACCCATCTTCTTTGTGAAGAAGAAAGATGGATCTCTGAGACCCTGCTAGACTATAGGGAACTCAATAAGGTTACTATTAGAAACCGTTATCCATTGCCTTTAATCCCTGAGTTATTGGAGAGAGTGCGGCATGCCAAAATTTTCTCTAAATTGGATCTCCGTGGGGCCTATAACTTGGTCCGTATTAGACCTGGGGATGAATGGAAGACTGCATTCAGGTCACGCTATGGACACTTTGAATATCTAGTTATGCCTTTTGGTCTGATACCGCCCCAGCCACTTTCCAACACTTGGTGAATGACATCTTCAGGGATCTCCTAGATACATTCGTGGTGATTTATTTGGATGATGTTCTAATTTTTTCTAACTCCACAGAGGAACATCATGGACATGTGAGAATGGTCTTGGAACGTCTAAGACAAAACCATCTTTACATCAAACTTGAAAAGTGTGAATTCCATAGGACCGAAATTCAATTTCTGGGGTATGTACTGTCTACACAAGGAATTAGTATGGATGGAAGTAAGACCCAAGCCATCAAGGATTGGCCAAGTCCTAGAAATGTGAAGGAGGTGCAGCGCTTCATCGGGTTTGCCAATTTCTATAGACGTTTCATTAGGAATTTCTCTGAGGTAGTGTCACCTATCACCCAACTTACCCGGAAAGAGTCTAGGTTCTCCTGGACTCCCCAAGCCCAGGAAGCATTTTCTCGTCTAAAAGATAAATTTACCACCGCACCTATCTTGGTACATCCCAACCCCGAACTTGCCTTCATAATAGAGGTGGATGCTTCAGATTGTGCCGTTGGAGCTATACTCTCTCAGAGAACAGGTGAGAAGAATGTCTTGCATCCCTGTGCCTTCTTTTCCCAGCAGTTGTCTTCGGCTGAGAGGAACTACGATGTGGGCAATAGAGAGTTGTTGGCCATTATTGCCGCCTTCAAAGAATGGAGACACCTTCTTCAGGGAGCTGCACAGCAAATAGTCGTCCTGACAGACCATCGTAACCTTGAATTTATCAGGTCGGCTAAGTGCCTGACTCCTCGCCAGGCTCGCTGGAATCTTTTCTTAAACCAATTTAATTTTGTCATTTCTTATAGACCAGGATCGCGCAATGGAAAGGCTGATGCACTCTCTAGGATTCATTCAGCAGAGACCCGTCCACTTGCTCCTCCTAAGACTATTCTTCCTGACTCTAGATTCCTGGGAGTGATTCATAATCAAGACCTACTTAAGGACATCAAGGAAGCATACCATGCGGATTCCTTGTTGGCACAACCCCCAAGGGACGTAAGTCTTGTCTTTAAGAATGGTGTGTGGATTCTGGGACAACGTCTGTATATTCCTGAAACAGTCAGATTGAGAGTATTGCAACTCATTCACGATTCCAAGATAGCTGGGCATAGAGGAATTCTAAAGACACAGGAATTTCTTTCTCGTTTCTTTTGGTGGCCCACTTGCAGGAAGGATGTTTTAAACTATGTCACTTCATGTGAAGTCTGTGCAAGATGCAAAACACCTCGCTCCTCACCAACTGGTCTGTTACAACCTCTTCCCACCCCGTCCTGCCGTGGGGATCCATTTCTATGGACTTCATTGTGGAGTTACCAACCTCTCAAGGGAAAAACACCATTCTAGTGGTGGTTGATCGTTTAACAAAGGCAGCTCATTTTATTCCTTGTGTCGGCTTACCCACTGCAAAACAGACATCAGATTTGATGATTAAAGATGTGTTTCGCTTACATGGAGTACCGGATGAGGTTATTTCGGATCGAGGGGTGCAATTCACTTCAAGGTTTTGGCAAAATTTCTGTGCAGCATTGGACATTAAAGTAAACCTTTCTTCTGCTTTTCATCCCCAGACTAATGGACAGACCGAACGAACCAATCAAACTCTGGAGCAGTATCTCCGCTGCTTTATCTGCCACCTACAGGATGATTGGGTGGATCTACTTCCATTGGCTGAGTTCTCTTATAACAACTCTCAGAGCGCCTCCACTAAGCAGTCTCCTTTTTACTCCAATCTAGGTTATCATCCTAACATTCTTCCACGATTTCCCATAGAAACGCCTTTACCAGCAGTGGCCGAAAGAATCACGTCTTTACAGAAGAATATGGATCTTCTAAAGGAGAATCTGGAATTGGCTCAGGAAAGGTACAAGAAAGCAGCAGATAAATTTCGTAAACCTGCACCAGCTTTCAAGGTAGGAGACCTGGTCTGGCTGTCAACCAGAAATCTTAAGTTAAGGATTCCATCGTCTAAGTTGGGACATAAGTACATTGGACCCTATAAAATCAGTAAAATTATAAGTGCCGTTGCTTGTCGTCTTCAATTGCCTAGAACTATGAGAATCCACCCTGTCTTTCATGTATCCCTACTAAAGGCTGCAACACCCAATACGTTTCCTGGACGTTCTTCTCCTTGCCCTGACCCAGTGCTAGTCGATGGTCAGGAAGAATTTGTGGTGGAAAGAATTCTAGATTCCAGGTTATACAGAAATCAGTTACAATATTTGATTAAATGGCAGGGCTACCCAGTGGAGGACAACTCATGGGAACCAGTCAATAACGTTAATGCTCCTCGTTTGCTCCGCCAGTTTCATCAGAGGTACCCAGACAAGCCTGGTCTGAGGCCATCCGGAGGTTGTCCCCAAGGGGGGAGTAATGTAAGGTTCTTTGTATATGTTCTTGAAACTCAGTTTTCCGTCAGCCATTTTGCTTTCTGTCTTGCTGCAGCTATCTTGCCCTCAGTCAATATGGAGTTTTCAGCTTTCATGTTCCCGCCCTGATTCTCTCCCTCTTGCTTCTTAAGCAGCCACAGCTGAGCAATCAGTGCTTCAGAATCTAGCCTGCAGTGAACCTGTGACCTGACTCCTGGAAGCCTTGGACTATGTACTCCAGCTATTCCTACTGAGGAACTCTGAACACTTGTGGACTCTGGAACCCTGCTCTTTGAAAGATCCACGTTTGCATGGACTTACGGTAACAGAGAAGAAGATCCTGAACCTGTTGTGGAGAGTGATTGCTGAGCTTAAGTTACTCTGGCCTGCTGTGTCTCCTGCTTCTGTATCTGCAAACTGTGTGACTATTTTTGCCACTTGTATGAAGTAATACAAGACCTTCTATATCAAACCTGTGTCTCATGTATTTTCATCGCACCCAAGCACAAGACGCTATATGAACTGTACTACATACATTACAGTCCTGCTGAAAGGCCAAATGACACTGAAGCTTCAACTTCCTCAAAGAAATTTTCTTCAAGGATACTTGGTTGAATCCATTTTGTCCTCACATGCAGCAGTTTTCCATTGCCAGAGGGAGTAAAGCAGCCCTAGAGCATCACCGAGCCACCACCATGCTTCACTGTAGGCAAGGTGTTCTATTTTAGCTTATGCTTTACTCTTCCTCCTCCTGACTTACTGCTTATCTATAGGCTCAAAACGTTCCAGTTTTGTTTAATTGCTCCACAGAACAGAATGAGAAAGCTTCTGTGGTAACTTTTCATCTGCTTTTGGGTTAGTAGTGGTAGAAATCTTGGAGTTTGGGTGTGGAAACCTTCAATGTTTACTGTGCTTCTTACTGTGCAAATTGAAATGTCAGTGCCCGCTGCCACTAACTTTTTTTTAACAGATATTTTGCAAGTAATCAATGTTTTTGCCCACTTGTCACCTTAGGAATCTGGTGGCAGTTGGTGATAGCTTCCACTTTCTGCCACGTCAAAGTAGTGTAGCCAGTATCCCTCTAAATTTGAAGTTGTGAACTACAGTATACTTCCAACAGTATCTCTAGGAACATTCATTGCCTCTGTATTTTTGTATCCTTTTCCTAGTTTCTGCGAAACAATGATCTCATCTCTTAACTATTTTGGATCCCTCTCTTAGAATCAGAGAATGTTAGAGATGGAAGGGACCTCAAGGGTCATCGTGTCCAATCCCCGTCTCAATACAGAAATCACTAAACCATTTCAGACAGATGTCTGTCCAGCATCTGTTTGAAGACTTCAATTGAATTAGAACTCACCACCTCTTGGCTGCCTGTTCCACTCATTGATCACCCTCACTGTCAAAAGTTTTTTTCTGATATCCAATTCATATCTTCTCGCTTTCCATTTCATTCCATTGTTTTCGTGTCTTCATGTGCAAAGGAGAATAATAATGATCCTTCTATGGTGTGACATCCCTTCAGATATTTGTAAACAGCTCCTCTTAGCCTTCTTTTCAGCAAGCTAAACATTCCCAGATGCTTTAACCGTTCCTCGTATGACATACTTTTTAGTCCGCTCACCATGCTGGCAGCTCTTCTCTGAACTTGCTTCTCTTTTTGATGTCTTTTTTAAAAGTGTGTAGTTTTTATAAAACACCTATACATTACTAATCCTATAGTTACATTGTAAATAAAGACACAGCAAGTATAAAGTCCTGTATTTTAAATAAAAAAACACACTTTTCCATTTTTATTTAAAAATAACAAACACAGTTGTACTCACCTAACGCCTAACTCCACTGAATCCCTCGTCTCCTGTATTAAAACAAAAATAAAAAAACAACAATATCCCTTACCTGTCCATTGTTCTGTCCCATGCCATAACCTATGTCTGGGGGATAAACAGTTTGCAACCTGGACGGTGCCAAGATGCGATCGTCCAGGCTGAGAATCACTGATGAATGAGCTGCTGTGAGTGCTGTGTTATGACTAGCAGTGACATCATCGAGGTTACTGCCGGTCACTGAGGCTTCATCCCAGCTGGGATGAACTGCGGTGATCTTGGTGAGATGCCCACTAGCACTGTGAGAAAGTGTCACTGTGCAGAGGCGAGTTCACCGCAGTGAAATTCTCCCTGTGAACTGCGGTGAACTCACCTCTGCACCATGAGACTTTTTCTCACAGTGCAGAGGTCACTGCAGTTCATTTGCCAGCTGGGAACGCAGCCTCAGTAACTGTCAGTAACCTCGATGATGTCACCGCTAATCACTGAGGCTGTGCTTGCAGCAGCTCATTCCCCAGTGGTTCTCAACCTGGACGGTCGCATGTTGGTACCGTTCAGGTAGAAAACTATTTATCCCCCACCCATGGATTACGGCGTGGGACAGAACGACGAACAGGTGAGGGATATTGTTGTTTTTTATTTTTGTTTTATTACAGGAGACAAGGGATTCATTGGAATTATGCATTAGGTGAGTATAACTGTGTTTGTCATTTTTAAATAAAAAAGTAGAACTATGTTTTGTTTTATTTCAAATAAAAGACTTTATTCTGGCTGTGTGTTTATTTACAATGTAACTTTAGGATTAGTAATGGATAGGCATATTATAGACGCTTCCTCATTACGAAGCAATGGGCTTGATGTCACTGAACAAAACAAAGGTGACATCAACCCCACAAATGGGAACCTTACTTTCCACCGCTACATGGCAAGTGGGAAGAGCCAGGCAAAGCACCAGAATTAGCGTGTCTAATAGATGCACCTTTTCTGGCTGATGCGGGCTGCTATTTCTAGACTGAGGGTGTCAATATCCATGGCCCCTTACCAGCCTGAGAAAACCAGCCCCAAGCTGTCTGCTTTAGCAAGACTGATTGTCAAAAATGGGGGCGACCCCACGCCGTTTTGTTTATTTAAATAATTAAAAATACAGCGTGGGGAGCCGTCTAGTCTTGATAACTAGTCTTGCTGAAGCTGACAGCTGATGGTTTCAGCCCCCACCTGTGAATTTTGCCTTGCTGGTTATCAAAAATACAGGGAACCCATGCTGTTTATTTTAAATTATTTATCTACAGTGCAGCAGCCAGCTGATGAATACTCTCATCAGCCGCTCCTGCTCTCACTGTTATTAGCGGCAGCATGCATCGGCTGATGGGAGCAGTAGTCTCATCAGCTGATACCAGTGACCGGAGGTAAACTTTATACCTCCGATCACAGGTGCGCGCTCACTCTGTCTTTTGACAGCATGGAAACCGCATCTCTCTGACTGGCGGTGATGATTTTACCGCTGATCAGAAGCAGTGTTGCCATGCTGTCATGCACAGCGACAGCATTGCAAACACTGGATGTTCGGGCTCCCCATTCAAGTGAATGGGGTCCGGGTTCGTGTCCGGTTACTGTTCTGGTACCCGAACCCAAACTTTTTGTAACTGTTCGCCTGTACCCGCCGGACCCGAACATCCAGGTGTCCGCCCATTTCTACCCATTACTTTCGCCTGAGAAAGATTCCCAACAAATATCTGGATTATTATAATATCCCATGATAACTATGTCACACTTTTTTGTGACCAAACACATCTGATGTAAAAAGAGTTTATCCATATCTTCAGTCTGTCCAGGTGTCCTAGTACTATAGTAAACGCAAACAAGTGCCCTTTTTGCTATTCTTTCCTTGTATTCTTACTCAAACAGTTTCTACAAAGCTACCATTCTCTGAAGCTTGGATCTCTATGGAGATATATGCTTTCCTATCATACAATGAAAAACCTCCACCCCTGTAGTTAAGCCTGTTTCTAGTAAATAAATTTGTAGCCTTCAACATTTTTTTTCTTGACTTAGCTATATTTCTAAAATGCAATCAAATGTCACAGCAGGGGTGTTAATGATCGCTGTCGCAGATGTCGTGACTTTGACCGATCCTGAGCAATGTTGAATTGGATTTTCGTTCTCGGACGCACATTCAGCTGAAGTGTATTGCGGCGCAGAGACTCACCGGATCTGTGCGCTGTAATACACGCTGCTGGCCAATCAGAGGCCAACAGCCGACATTGTTGTGCACATGACTTGACGTCATGAGTTCCCATCGCTTGCATGCTGAAGTCAGCTGCCGACTTCAGAAGAGGACGCCAATTGGCGGGGGAGAGGTCGGAAGAGGAGTATAATTTTTTCTTCTATGAATTAAAGAACAGCAACAGAATGGGGACATAAACAATATACCAGGATGGGGGATATATACCAGGATGAGAAACATACATACCAGAATATGGGATTTATATGCCAGGAAAGGGGACATATATACCAGGATGGTGGATATACATATTTACCAGGATGGGGCACATATATATATACCAGGTCCAGGAGAAGGGACATATATACTAGGATAGGGCCCAGAATAAGGGACAAATATACCAGGACAGGGGATATACATACAAGGATGGGGAACATATATACCAGGATAGTGGACATATATATATACCAGGATGTAACCAGGATGAGGGACATATATACCAGGTTGGAGGACATATATATCGGGATGGAGGACATATATATGCCAGGATGGGGGGCATATATACCAGGATGAGTGAACATATATACTAGGATGGGCTCAGGATGGGGGGCATATATACCAGGATGAGGACATATATACTAGGATGGGTCCTGGATAGGGGGACATATATACCAGGAAGGAGCCATTATTACATAGTGGGTGAGGGGGTGCAACTCATATGTCCTTATTGGATTTAAAATCTTCAAGGGCCCATACATATGACCAACATGCAGAAAGGGGCCCAGGTCCAAGTTTTGCACCAGGCCCATCGGACTCTAGCTACTCACACAGGCAACTGGCCAAAAAAGACAATTCAGCCTAGGTATTAGATGTGTTTCTCATGATTGGATAGTCTATTGATTCGCAGCATTTTGCTGCTAATCCTAAATCACAATGGGAATTGGATAATTTGGATAGAAACTGTATGTAGACAGTCTTTAAATGTAAACTAGAGTATTTTCATTCACTGACAACAAATATATCCTGTATTGTGCAAAAGTATTAGGCAGCTGTGGGAAAAAATGCTTGAAAAATAGTAAGAATGCTGTCAAAAATAGAAGCGTTAATAGTTTGTTTTTTTTAATTAACAAAATACAATAAAAGATCAATATTTGGCGTGACCTCATTTTTCCCACAAACTTTTGCCCAGTAATGTACCTTAAAAATAGCTAAAAGGTGACAAAAATATATGAAAAAGTTGTCTAACCTTTCACTTTTGCAAAGATTATAAGCTTAAGCTTTATTAACCTAACGCTAGAAACCCCTTGAAGCTTTATGTACACTGGATAATCCTTTAATTAACAAATCCTTACTGGATTTACACCCAAGTACATGTGTATTATCTCATGTAAGAGACGTGTTAATGTCCTCATGGTCTGCAGCAAGTAAACTTCATGTGTCATGGACCCTACCTGTACAGATCTCTACCTCCGATGCTAACCAGGTTCGAGAAGACACTAAGGTCCGTCATGTTCTTTGGCCAGGACTGGATATTCAGATAACCTAAGAAGATGATAGAGGATTATTACATAAGATGGTCATGAAATCTTCACATATAACAGAAGCAAAGAACACAACAATTCTCAGTAGTACAATAAAGCAAATGTAGCCCTATAATATTTAACTAAAATCGGACATCTTACCTGTGATTTCTCGCACAGTACGGAAGATATTCAGCTTCTCCGGATTTAATGGCGCTATATTGTGGTAGGCATCGCTGGAGAATTATATAAAAAAAAAGAACGTACAAGGTTATAAATCATTTAGGTCACATTCTACATGCAGGAGCTGTAAAAAGCTGTAATTTATAGCAGCAAACACAAGAGGGCGCAAACAGGACCCAATCCTAAGGACCGCGCACCAAACATTTCACACCTGTTCTTCCAGGTTAATATAACAACTGAAAAAAAAATCACAGATAAATTCTCATTTTTATTTATTTTTTTTTTTCCTGAAATGATCCTAACTAGCTGAATACTAGAAAATATATCTTCAGGTATGGCAGAGCTGACATTATCAACTCATACTGTAGGATTTTAACGAGGCTCTAAATGAATTATTTTTTTTTCTTACCTATGATAAATGCGCCTTTCCATTTCTAAGATATGACCCCTCTTCCTCATATGTAAATCTAGTCATTTTAGCCAACTGGGTGTCGTCATCAAGAAAACACCCATAAAGACTTAAAGACCACGCCCCATTGGTAAAAACAGACTAGAGGGAATGGAGAGGCGTACGAATGAAATAAAAAACAATGCAGAACAGCGGAATTTATACTAGGGGAAAAAAAAAAAAATAATATATATATATATATATATATATATGCAGAAAGTGACAGGTCATCATTATTTATGCATTGTCATATCAGAAGGCTTATCTGCAGTAAAAGCATAAAAATCAAGTCATGTGTGAGCTATTAAACAGAATATTCATTTAGGGCCTCTGGTTTACAGTATATTGTGGTTCCGAATAAACTCTGGGTTGTACAGAGCCATAAAATAGCACTTATCCTCCTTAGACCTGGTTCTGGGACTTCTGGGTCGGAGTAGGATATAGAAGTCTACTGGACCATATATTGCCTAAACGTTTATATAGGAGGGTTTTTTTAATATAAAAACACACTGAAATATGCTGCATCTTTAGGAACAGGAGAAAGGGCAGTTCAAGATTAGACAAGGCTGCCTTCTTTCTGAAACAGCGCCACACACGTGCACAGTTTGTGTCTGGTATTGACCCTGTAAAATGGAATCCACATGGACCCCGTAATAGTCAATGGCCCCTCTGCTGCCATTTGCATAACTGATGACCCGGATCACTTTTTCTGGTTGTCTCTTCCTAAAACAGAACAGACAGACTGAATGTCTAAATGAACATGTGAACAGAGTCTAATAAACGGGGGAATGAAAATGAGAAGAACATGACTCAAGGGCAACTGTTAATTTATTTTTTTTAAAAATCTGATTTAAAGGAAATTTGTCACCAGGTTATTGCCATCTAATCAGAGAGCAGCGTAATGTAGGGGCACAGATCGTGATTCCAGCGCTGTGTCACTTATTGCACTACTTACTGTAGTTTTGAAAATATCATTGTTTTATTGTCAGGAGATTATCACTTGCGTACTAGTAACCCTGTTGCCATGTAGCCCTCCATATTCATGAGCTGAGTATAACTCCTCCCACACTGATTGACAAATTTCTGCCTATGCACAGTGGATACAGAAAGCTGCCAATCGGTGGTGTGGGTGGGGTTATACAAAGCTCAGCATTCAGAGAACTGCTAAATCAGATAAATCAGTGATTTAATTAAAGAAAAAAAGAACGAGCAGCCCTATAAGTGACACATCACTGGAATCAGGGACTCTGTCCCTAGTATGCTATTTCTCAAATGGTATAGAAAAAACTTGCTGACAGATTCCATTTAATCTTTTTCTAATCTAGAACAGGCCCCTGGAAGTAATAACTGTAAGTTATAGATTTCATAGAGCAGCTGGAGGTCACTAGGGCAGTTCATCCCATCCTGTCCGGTTACGAGTTACAATGTCTATAATGACATTCGGTGCTGTTTTATGATTTTCAGTCCGGCACCTATTAGCATCTCCAATCCCCGCGGGTCTGGGTGAACTATTGCCCTGCAAGGATATTTGCTTAGTTCTAAAGCTTCTGATAAGATTTAGTAGTCAGGCGGCATTTCCCTTATTATTACTTGAGAGTCACATAGTGACACGTCAGGACCTCGCTGCCTTAGTATTCCTCAGTCATGGTGTCCTACAGAACCTCATCATTTTGGTGCTCTACGCCTTCATCTAGGGAGGTAGAGGGAATATATATTTTATCTCAAGGTTATTTACCAGTGCAGGCGATTGCTCACACACTCATTAACATGATTCATTTCAGGAATCAAACCTTTTTTTTTTTATTTGTTAAATATCATTCAGCAATTCCTGCAAAATGAAATTCCGTCTGAAGCAGGGACCCGGCTGGCAATGAGTTTACAAATCCCTAAAGTTTGACTTTTTACTTCAGTGCTAGAACTAAATTGTACAATGTTTTGGTGTAAACGCCAGTGGGAAAAAACGCTTTTCTCCACCATTCTTATGTCCGCACTTCAATCATCTGCAATGGTCCATTGTCACCCGCTTCATTATTTCTCATCATACAGCGTGTTGCTAAAAGGGGAACAGTATTAGAGATATCCCAAAATAACTAAAAAATTGTCCTTTGGTGACAACTTTCCTCCCTCACTGCTTCAAGTCAACATTGTGTCGTCGTAACGTAGGTCGGAAATGGAACTTGGGTTAAAACATTCACATATCGCACTGAATGCCATAATGGTAATTCAGTGTTGATTTCCACTTGACTTCGGAATATGTGACCATGACGGCCCTAAAACATTTATAGACCCAAACTTCCCTCCACCCCTTATCTAATAATAATAATAATAATGAAAACACAACACTGCGTGATGTTGGAAAAATGGCCATAGCAGTCTTATTAAGCAAATCAAACATAATATTAAAAAGAACAATAGTATGACCAGAAAGGATTGGGATATTGAAGGTTCAAAACCATTTTCTTTCACTGCAATACACATCTTCTCCACACTGCCACCAGCTGCACCGCACCCGGCTCTGGGGCCTCTTGGCTGAGTGTTCCACACCAAAATGGCCTGCTGAGACCTAGCCCTGTAGGGACCCGCTTACAACTCTGTAAGAACCTTGAAACACATGAGAGTCACCCACCCCTGCACTGGGCTCCCCCCATCCTTCAGTGCAATCAACCTTCTTCAAAACCCCTCTCCTTTTCTGCCAATCACTGACAAAGTGAATAAAACTCCTCATTGCTGGCGACGTATCCCCAAATCCTGGCCCTCCTCAACACATCCCCACACTCATTTCTAACACCCTGCCACTATCCTCTACACGTTTCTGCAACCATGATAACCTCATACCCATTCATCATCCAGCCCCCACTCCCCCGGACCCCTACCCGGAGCACTATGGAGCGCACGCTCTGTCTACAATAAACTGTCATTTATTCATGACCTCTTCATCACCAACAAACTCTCCTTCCTTGGCATCACTGAAACCTGGCTCACCCCCTCTGACTCAGCCTCTCCAGCTGCACTTTCCTATGGCGGAATGAATCTCTCTCACACCCCTCGCCCCAGCAACAAACGTGGTGGAGGAGTTGGTTTGCTCCTGTCTGATACCTGCTCCTTTACCCCAATTCCGCTACCACCTTCTGCTACTCTTCCCTCATTTGAGGTGCGCTTCGTCCGCATCTATTCCTCCCTCCAACCTCCAGCTGGCTGTCATCTACTGCCCTCCAGAACTAGCCATCTCCACCTTTCTCGACCACTTCACCACCTGGCTACTTCATTTCCTTTCTACAGACATCCCCACTATCATCATGGGTGACTTCAATATCTTGACGCTTCCACCCTAGCTGCCTCTAAACTTTTATCGCTCACTCCCTCCTTTGGCCTCACTCAATGGTCCTCAGCAGCCACTCACAAAGATGGTCACATGCTGGACCTCATCTTCACCCGCCTTTGTTCCCTTACTAATCTCACTAACTCACCCCTCCCCCTGTCTGTCCACAGCCTACTGACATTCTCTTCCCTCTCCTCTGCTAGTGCGCAACCCCCGCTCCACAAACTCTCTCACCCTCGCAGGAATCTCAAACACCTCAATTTACAATCACTCTCTGAGTCCATACTCCCTTTTACAGACATAGCTTCCCTTCATGACACAGATGCTGCTGCCACTTTCTATAACACCACAATAATAGCAACACTTGATTCCGCTGCCCCCCTCAAGCATAGCAAAACTTGTACAATCAACAGGCAGCCCTGGCTGACCAGCCTGACCAAAGAACTGAAACGTGCTTCCGTTCTGCCGAGCACTTTATCGCATACAAGCAGTCCCTGCCAGCTTCAAGTCCACACTCACTGTAGCAAAACAAACTTATTTCTCATATCTCATATCCTCCCTGTCTCACAACCCTAAACAGCTTTTCAACACTTTCAATTCTCTAATCCGTCACCCAGCACCTCCTCCCTCTCCTCTCATTTCTGCTGAAGACTTTGCCTCTTTCTTTAAGCAGAAGATTGATACGATCAGAGAAAGCATTGGCCTGCAGCCCCCAATGCCCCTCCACTTACCTGCTCAGCCCTGTTCCTCCAAAACCAGCTTCATCACCAAGACAGAAGACCAACTCTCCACCCTCCTGTCAAGATCACATCTCACTACTTGCACTTTTGACCCCTCCCGTCCCACCTCATCCCTAACCTCGCCAAAGTCTTCATCCCAACCCTAACACACCTTTCAACCTCTCACTTACAAATGGTGTTTTCCCCTCATCCTTCAAACATGCCTTGATCACACCCATCCTCAAAAACACTCCCTCGACTTATCCTCTGTGTCTAGCTACCGCCCCATATCTCTACTCCCTTATGCCTCAAAACTACTGGAACAACATGTCCATCTTGAACTGTCCTCCCACCTTTCCTCTTGCTCCCTCTTTGACCGGTTACAATCTGGCTTCCGACTGCATCACTCAACTGAAACTGCCCTAACTAAAGTCACCAACGACCTACTAACCGCCAAAAGCAAGCGACACTACTCTGTCCTCCTTCTCCTCGACCTGTCTTCTGCCTTTGACACTGTGGACAATTCCCTCCTGCTACAGATTCTCTCATCTCTTGGCATCACAGACTTGGCCCTATCCTGGATCTGATCATATCTAACAAACCGAACATTCAGTGTCTCCCTCTCGCATACCACCTCCTCACCTCGTCCCCTGTCTGTCGGTGTTCCCCAAGGCTCAGTTCTAGGACCCCTACTCTTCTCCATCTACACCTTTGGCCTGGGACAGCTCATAGAATCCCACGGTTTGCAGTATTATCTCTACACCGATGACACGCAGATCTACCTATCTGGACCTGACCTCACCTCCTTACTGACCAAAATCCCACAATGTCTGTCTGCTATTTCATCTTTCTTTTTTGCTCACTTTCTAAAACTGAACATGGACAAAACAGAATTCATCATCATTCCCCCATCTCTCTCTACCCCTCCAACAGACCTATCCATCAATGTCAGTGGGTGCTCACTTTCCCCAGTCCCGCATGCTCGATGCCTCGGGGTGATCCTGTACTTTGCCCTCTCTTTCAAGACACATATCCAAGCCCTTGCCTCCTCCTGCCGACTCATACTCAAAAATACTTCCAGGATCCGTGCATTCCTTGACCATGAAACCGCAAAAACACCAGTGTACGCCCTTATCATCTCCCGCCTCGATTACTGCAACCTCCTACTCTCTGGCCTCCCCTCTAGCACTCTGGCACAACTCCAATCCATCCTACACTCTGCTGCCCGACTAATCCACCTATCTCACTGTTTTTCCCCAGCCTCTCCTCTATGCCAGGCCTTTCACTGGCTTCCCATTGTCCAGAGGCTCCAGTTCAAAACCCTAACTATGACCTACAAAGCCATCCACAACCTGTCACATCCATACATCTGTGGCATGGTCTCCCGGTATTTACATACACGCAACCTTCGATCCTCTCAAGATCTCCTTCTCTACTCCCCTCTTACCTCTTCTTCACACAACCGCATACAAGACTTCTCCCGTGCTTCCCCTATACTCTGGAACTCTCTACCCCAACACATAAGACTTTCCCCTACCACAGAAACCTTCAAAAGAACCTGAAGACCCACCTCTTCTGACAAGCCTACAACCTGCAGTGATCCTCAGTCTACTGAACCGCCGCACGACCAACTCTACCCTCTCCTGGTGTATCCTCACCCATCCCCTGTAGACTGTGAGCCCTCACGGGCACGGTCCTCTCTCCTTCTGTACTTATGTATGCCTTGTTTTGCTCATATTTTTTGTATTTGTCTATATTTGCCCCTTTCACATGTAAAACACCATGGAATAAATGGCGCTATAAAAATGTATAATAATAATAAAACTCCGCTTTTATCTTTAAACTAATAGTCCTATGGGGGGGATGTTCCAGGTACAATGGTCAACACCAAAGGGGACATCCTATAGGTGCTCCCTCCTTTTACATCCCCAAATGGAACACTCCTTCCCATTAATCAGGTAAACCCACAAACGTCTTCTGCCTCTATATTATTCCCCCAAAATTTCCACTCAAACCAAAACTTCTCCCAATTACCACCTTAGTATCCAACATTCTGGCCTAGCAAACCTCCAAAGTCATGGAATCTGCCCTTGAGCCCATGGTGGATGGGGGGTGTACACCTTAGGCCATTGATTTACATCAGTTTATAGGAAAAATTGATTTATAGTTGCACATTAATATATGTCAAATAATACAATTTTGGCCAGAAAACAAAGCCTCATTTTGGCTGTAGTACTAGTCAATCTCCCACTTTGTGAACCTACAGAACATTTCACCTTTTGATATTTTAATGGGCAAAGGAAATGTTATATCTGAATGTTATGATCTTGACTGTTTCTTCCAGAGGTGGCCATACCATTGCTGCAACCTGTGCAGACGCACACAAGTTCAAGAAGTAAGGGGGCCCATTTCCACCTCCAAAAAAAGTAAGCAGCTTTTGTCACCACAGACACAAAAAGAGGTCCACATATTGTTCTTGCCCAGTCTCTTCTGTCTGTATCCACCACTGTTTTTTTCCTCTTGTACCAAACAACCAGACAGCCAAGTGTCATTCTACAAACTTCTTACAATTTTTGACTTTTCAGAGTCCGTCAAATCTCTCTTCTGACCCATTTTGCCAAAGGAAAGGAAGTTGCCTAATAATTAAGCACACCTTATATAGGGTGTTGATGTCATTAGACCACACCCCTCCTCATTACAGAGATGCAAATCACCTGATTTACATAATTGGCAGTTGGCTTTCAAGCCTATACAGCTTGGAGTAGGACAACATGTATAAAAAGGATGATGTAATCAAAATACTAATTTGCCTAATAATTCTGCACACAGTGTAGTCATAGAGAATGACTCGTTGCGCCAGAAATGCATTAGAGTGTTTTTTCTATCACCAACATGTGGATTTTAATTGTTTGACATATATGGAATAAAATTTGAAGATTTAATCCATTTTTTGGATGTGCTGATCAACTTTATTTTTCTTGTACATATTTTCTGGCGTACAGCAGTATTCACACATAAAGGACAGATTTCATCATTTGCTGCACGGTGACCGATTTATTCAATATTTTTTCTTAATATATTAGTATAATGGCGATGTTAGTTTGTTAGGATCACATGCTTTTCTTTGGTAATGAAAAATACATTTATGATTTTATTTTCCAAATACCTAGAAAAATTGATCATAATATGTATATATTTATGTATGGATAGCCATGCTTTGAGTATTATTTCATATTATAAAAAATTCTATTTAAAGTTGACATAATGTCAGTTTTTTACCACTTCTTAGATATTCACCTTTATACAAATTAATAAAGGAAGGAGGCCTGTACGTCTTTGAACATAAAGAGGCATCACTCAGTTCCTGTTCTGCTTTGGTGCTCTCGGGACTCCTGAGAAAATGGACTTTTAATGACATTGCAGCTTTCAAGGTCATAATGTACATTGGAATGAATATTCTTCCTCTCTCGCTGTCTGCTAAACCAAGTCCGCCACATGCCAGGGATTCGATTTTTTTTAATTGTGCATTTTGTCACTTCTCCGTGAATTTAAAGGCTCACGGCTCCTGTGACTTGGGTCCCAATATTCCTAGTGGGATCTGTCTGTTCCCTCATACTAAATCCACTTGTCACACCTCGTTACTTAATTGTAGATCAAAAGCACCTCCCAGCCGAGACGTGCTAATGACATCCGTCCTTGTGATACCCTCCTGGGTAGACTATATGACGAGGTATGACGGGACTGAGCAGAAGGAGCATGCTGAATGAGCGTTCTTCCACATTCGTACAATGGGGCTTCCTTTCTTTCATCATGGCTATAATTATAAGATGTTAGCTGCAAGACGAATAAAAATAGATGTCATCAAAGTAGTAGTACTATATATTGTATACTTTCCTTCATTTTTTTCTATGCCTAATTTCTCAGTAATTGGAAAATAGGAAAACATTGCTATAATGCTCTCAATCCCTATAAATCTCATAACTCGTATAATTCTTATTATTACTGATAGATATGGTTATATTAAATTACTAGGATCCAACATTAAGTTTTTACTGTACATAGATCCTCAGAATGACCTCTGTAGGTACAGTGCTCAATCATGTGGATCCTGCACTATTACTGTGGGACGCTATTACTGTTCAGAGACAATATTACTTAAAAGGGGTATAATATTCTTTTTCGGGAATTATTATGATTTGGGGCATTTTTTCCAGAGGCTGCTGGGAAAACAAGGGGTCATAGATTTTATACAGTTCTAAAAAGGTGAGGCATGGACAAAAGAAGTTGTCATGATGGTCTGGGCAGAACTGAGATAATGAAAAAGTCTACAATCAGAAAAGATGATACCTGTGAGTCACTGAATTTAAATGGATTATCCAGGACTTTTATTACATAGATGGCCTATCCTTGGGATAAGCATCCCCGAATATCAGCTGTTCTCGGTCCCAGACACGGCCAGATGTGCTCAGTTGCACAGTGAAACTATACAGCTCCATCAACTGCATAGTGGCTGTTGGCCAGGTTCTGAACCCTACCCCTTATTGATTTGAATAGGGAGCTAATCTGCAGTACCCGGCCATGACTGCTATACGGTTAATGGAGCTTCAACTGAGCATAACCAGCCGGCGTCAGAACAGCTGATCAGCAGGGGTTCCATGTGTCATACTCCCACCAATAATGATTCCCTTCGGTACTTCTGTGCGATTTTTGTAAATCTGATGAATGGGTCATATCTTTTACCTGCTGCATATATCGGTGATTACCCTCTGTGATTAATACTGATTGCATTATGCACTTTAATGAATATTTGCTTGATTGATACTTAATTGATCACAGTTTTTATGTATTGCTAGACAGTTCCCTACTGTTACTTCAGTAGTTGTGCCCTTCCACACAAGTGTTTGTAGGTGCTTTGTCGAGTTTATGTCTGTCTACTCTTGTTAGTAATTATTGAATTTGTTCAAATAAATTTCTACTGTATTTTTGCATACATTTTTGGACTTGTACTCCATTTTTTCTTGTAGGATTGATATTTTTAGGAGTATCCATGGTAATTCATGGTGGTCTATTAATCTGACACATTGCCATTTAGGATAGTTTTGAGATGTTTCAGTGGGTGTTTGTTTCCTATAGTTATATTGTAAATTCAGTAAACACACAGCATGTATGAAATATTTTATTTAAAATAAAACATAACACACTTTTCCATTTTTATTTAAAAATAACAAACAGTTATGCTCAACTAACGCTCATTCAATTAAAGCTATCATCTTTTGCAATAAATAGAAAATAAAAAACAATATCCCTCACCTGTCCGTCGTTCTGTCCAACGCGATAATCTATGTCTGGGGATATACAGTTTTCAGCCTGGACGGTGCCAAGATGCGACTGTCCAGGCTGAGAACCATTGGTCAATGAGCTGCTGCGAGCGCAGCATCATTGACGGCGGTGACATCATCAAGGATACCTCCGGTCACTGAGACTGCATCCTCAGACAGGTCCCTGAACTGTGGGGACCTCAGTGAGATCACCGCTAGCACAGTGAGAAAAACTCTCATGGTGCAGTGGTGAGTTTATCTTTTTTTAACTGTTTGCTGAACCCACCAAACCAGAACATCCAGGGGTTCAATCATCTCAATTAATAACTAACATTATGATAATATTATTTAGGCACTAAGTATTGTTGTATTGGTAATGGTAGCAGTATGGTGATAACATTTTCTCATTGTATAGTGGTATTATTTGGTAACTGTATGACTGTAGTAAAATATCATATATAAAAGATAGTCTTGAAGCCCTGTTATCTCTTAGATATACATATGCAGATATAAATATTAATATATAATTACATTATTTTTTTGTGGGAGGAGACATATTTGTATAGACTGTAACCTATAACACTGGAACCGCCATATCAAAGCAACAAGCTGTTATGGGGAAAGTTCCAAAATGTGTCCTGGGTCCTGGGTCCCACTTGAGTTTAGTTATGTCTCTGCCTATGTCTCTGGGTGTAATTGTCCATCTACCATAGAAGCTCCTGTGTTGCATAGTAAACTGGTATCAATAAACCAACAGAAATCTGAATTTAGCTTTGTATGTGAATAGAGAAAAATATATATATAATGTAAATTTTAGTTGTGAAATATAGTCCTTTTCATGACACAATTAGGAGCTTCCATCTTTATCCCCAAAAAATGGGCTTCAAATGTGTCCCAGACAAAGTCGTTGACTTTGGTCAAGTGGTATCTGACTATTATATCAGGCTGAAAAAAGCACCACTATTAAAGAGATCAAACGGAGTCCAAAGTTTCATGCTTTGGACTTTATTTGCCTCATTGACTTCACTGGTTCTATTGCTGTCTTAATCCTATTTTTCGGGAAAGAAAATTGGAGTCATTATTGGAATCATGAATGTTCGCCAAAAGTGTAGTCTCAGCAGTGTGTAATAAAATAATAAAACAGGACATAATATTAACCCTTTCACGACATTCGTTGTATATATACGGCACTAGTCGGAAGCGAGGGTATGGAGTGGGCTCACACAGCAAGGCCGCCACATAACCGGCAGGTGACTGCTGAGAATTACAGCCAGGACCTGCCGCTATCAATTGCGAGTGGAGTGGAGCTCCGTCCGCAATTTTTAACCTCTTAAATGCCGCTGTCAATCTTTGACCTCGCACCGATGAGCGCGTGTGTGATTACTTCCGCCCATCGGCGCACTTGTGATATGATCGTCGGTCGCCGATAGGTTTTCATGACAGCCAGGGGTCAGCTGATGACCTCCGTGACTGTCATTACAGAACTCCTTTAAAAACCTGCCTGTGGCTGGGCTTCAAAGGAGACTGCAATTTCTGCTATATGCAGCGATGCCTTAGAATCACCGCTACATAAAGCACAAGCGCATCTTCAAGCCCCCTAACAAAATCAGTAGAAACTTAAAAAACAAAAAATTAAACAAATATGAAAAAAATAAATAAATTTAAAATCACCTTTCCCCAAGTGAAAACAAAGATATTAAATTTAAAAAAAATCAAAAGACATATATTTACTATCACTGTTTTCAGAAAAATCCAATCTATCAAAATATAAAAACAATAAACCCAATCGGTAAACACCGTAAATGGAAAAAAATCACGAATGCCAAAATTAAATTTTTTGGGTCACCACAATTCCACAAAAAATGCTGTAGAAAGGAATCAAAAAGTCACATCTATCCCAAATTGACAATAACATAAACATTGTCTCACCCCGCAAAAAAATAAGTTATCATACAGCTCCATTTGAAAAAAAAATAAAAATGTTACGGGTCTTGGAAATGGTGACACAACTCCTAAAAATTTCTTGGGCAAACTTCAGATTTTTTTTCACCGCTATTATCATAAAAAAGTAATAGACAATGTGAGAATCATATTGCATGGTCATTTTTACCACAAAATGTACACAGTAGAAACAATTGCAAAAAAAAACAATGTCAGACTTTCACTGCACATGGAATTTTTTTCCCGTTTTCAAGTACAGCATGCAGTAAAATGAATGGTGTTATTGAAAAGTACAACTCGTCTCACAAAAAACAAGCTCTCATGTGTCTAATGTGGACGAAAAATAAGAGTTGTAGCTCTGGGACGAAGGGGGGGGAAAACGGAAACAAAAAAACGAAAATGGGCTGAGACATTAAGGGGTTAAAATCAGTTTATAGGTGGTCTTTTTCGATGTTAAACTTTCTAAACTGTTGATATAAACAGCAAAAAACAACAGGTAAACATTTGTGATTTGACATTCAGTCTTTTTTTAAACAGCTACGGACTCGTACTTACCCGTCAATACCGGTGACGAGGAATAGGAGATTGCCATTGATCTTGGTGCAGTTTATAAACTTGTCGATGTTGTTGGAATCCACATTCTGGGAGGTCTTCAGGGACCCTGTCCCAATGCCATCACACACTAAAGAGAACAGCCCAATAATAGTCAATACGTTAGAATAATAAACCCAATACAGAGCTTATAATACCCCACTGACCACATCTTCTCTGTGAGATCTGCTCTTCACTTGAGAATACAACTTTTCATCCCTATCAT
This sequence comes from Oophaga sylvatica, assembly GCA_033576555.1. NCBI lineage: Eukaryota > Metazoa > Chordata > Amphibia > Anura > Dendrobatidae > Oophaga > Oophaga sylvatica. Next base: position 44,983,211 of record JARQOD010000007.1, read on the forward strand.
TTGGTGTTATTATATGTGTATACTGTACGCCATAATGCATAGTCATGGAGTCAGGGGCGTATCTAGGGGGGGCAGCCGGGGCACGTGCCCTGGGCGCAGCCAGCAGGGGGGCGCAGTCAGGCCGCCTAATGCGGCGGTCCGCAGTGTCTCCCCTGCTGCTGCGTTCTGCTGCCCCCAGCCTGGTTGTCGACTGTTCCCTGTGTCAGCTGTCAAGCTGACAGCCGGCGCAGAGAAGCTGCTGCGTGCCGGCTCCCAGGGATCAATTGCACTGGTGTCTATACAGACGCCAGTACAATTCAAGCTCTGACTGCCGGGTCAGAGCGACGTCTGCAGCGTGATCAGGTCATGTAATCACGCTGCTGATGTCACTCATCGGTGGCGCCCAGAAGGGTGAAGACTGGTGGTGAGTGTGCTCCACTATGGAGCTGAAGATACCACCGAAGATAAATGGGGGACATACTGTGTGAGTGTGTGTGTATGGGGGGGATTTAGAGTGGGGATGGGGGGTTACTTTATGTGTGGGGGATTTGGAGATGTTGTGGGGGTTATTTTATGTGGGGGAATTTGGAGTGGGGATGGGAGGTTCTTTTATGTGTGGGGGGATTTGTAGTGGGGATGGGGGGCTATTTTATGTGGGGGGATTTGGAGTGGGGATGGAGGGTTCTTTTATGAGTGGGGGATTTGGAGTGGGGATGGGGGTTCTTTTATGTGTGGGGGATTTGGAGTGGGGATGGAGGGTTCTTTTATGAGTGGGGGGATTTGGAGTGGGGATGGGGGGTTATTTTATGTGTGGCAGGACTTGGACTGGGGATGGGGGTTATTTTATGTGTGGGGGGATTTGGAGTGGGGATGGGGCTATTTTATGTGGGGGATTTGGAGTGGGGATGGGGTTATTTTATGTGGGGGGATTTGGAGTGGGGATGGGGGGTTATTTTATGTGGGGGGGATTTGGAGTGGGGATGTGGGGTTATTTTATGTGTGGGGGGATTTGGAGTGGGGACGGGGGGTTCTTTTATGTGTGGGGGGATTTGGAGTGGGGATGGGGGGTTCTTTTATGTGTGGGGGGATTTGGAGTGGGGATGGGGGGTACTTAATGTGTGTGGGGGGTACTTAATGTGTGTGGGGGATGTGGGATGGGGTACTTAATGTGTGTGGGGGATCATAATGTGTGTGGGGGATTTGAGTGGGGATAGGGATACTTAATGTGTGGGGGATTTGGAGTGGGGATGGAGGGATTTAATGTGTGTGGGGGGATTTGGAGTGGGAATGGGGGCATTTAATATGTGTGGGGGGATTTGAGGGTACTGAAGAGTATGTATGTATGAGGGCATGTATGAGGAAACAGTATGGGCGATGGCTGCAGACAGTGTGGGAAGCGAACGGGTGAATGTATGTGGACCCAGTATGGGGAGTGAGGGTGATGGGATGTGTGCAGACACAGTATGGGGAGTTGGGTATGTATGAGCAGACAGTATAGAGAGTGAAGGGTAAATATATGAGGAGACAGTAGGCTGAACAAACAGGGGGGATGTGAGAGGAGACAGTGTGAGGAGGAAGGGGAATAGTGTGAGATGACAGTATATTGCAGATATTTTTATTTAGGGGCATTAAAATGACTCTTCTGTCTTTAAGGGCATCGTGTGGAGAGTTGGTGCAGAAGAGCGGAGAAGATGGAGGTCTGCAGAGACGGCTGTGGATGAGAAAACTCATCATAGGATCTGGACAAGATGAAGAAAAGGAGAACGACTCCAGAGACGACGTCATCTATAAGGTACCTGGATGTAAATATTATTTGTGATGCTGACTAATTCTCATGTCTTTATTTGTTGGGAGCATTAAAGGGGTTGTCCAGGTCTGTGCTGAGTCTGCAGTCACATAGAATTACTGCAGTCTCAGCACAAACCTGGACAACCCCTTTAATGCAAAAAAGTTTAGTGTCTGCTCACCTCCTCTATAGCGCGCGGATCCTGCTGTGCGGCAAGTTTTCAGAACTTTAGAAAAAATAAATCCAGCGCTGTAAGTCCATAAAATCCATTTTCTTTTTATTCCAAAACTTCCAAATAATAAAACAGTTAATTCATTGTCCAGAAATTAAAAACATACGCGTTTCGACGCGAGAGACTGAATCTTAATCATTGGCAAGGATCTGATGGAAGACTGAACATTTTGAGCTAGTTTACACTTCAATCCCACCCACCAGACCTGGCTCCTGATAGGGACAGTTGTGCAGAGAAACCTGATAGACCATTAACCCCTTACAGGCTGGGATCATATATTATACCAGATAGGTATTACTCTATTCATAATGGTAAATCAGATCCTGTCTAATATTGATGCCGTGCGGGACCCTGGTGTTTAGTTGATAGATCCACCATGTTTCCCGGCTTATCAGTTTTCTTTTTATATCGCCACCACTGGCTGGAATTTTGACCTTTTCTATACCCGACACCTCAAAAGCGGACACATCCCCCCCATGACTATTAATAAAATGTTTTGAGATTGCTGAACATTTAGTAATGATTTTGCTGGTGGCATCTGAGAGGTGACGTCTTATCCTGTTGCAAGTTTATGAAAAACACTAAAACTTTTGCCTCTTGTGCAAATAAAAAAGAATATATGATTAATTCATATATAAACTGCAACACAAGTAATGTGGTGTACACCGTGCAATGCGCCTTGTGTGACCTCCAGTATGTCGGCTGCACAGGAGGACCATTAAAAATCAGGATATATATTCTTTTTTATTTGCACAAGAGGCAAAAGTTTTAGTGTTTTTCATAAACTTGCAACAGGATAAGACGTCACCTCTCAGATGCCACCAGCAAAATCATTACTAAAAGTTCAGCAATCTCAAAACATTTTATTAATAGTCATGGGGGGATGTGTCCGCTTTTGAGGTGTCGGGTATAGAAAAGGTCAAAATTCCAGCCAGAGGTGGCGATATAAAAAGAAAACTGATAAGCCGGGAAACATGGTGGATCTATCAACTAAACACCAGGGTCCCGCACGGCATCAATATTAGACAGTTTCTGATTTACCATTATGAATAGAGTAATACCTATCTGGTATAATATATGATCCCAGCCTGTAAGGGGTAAATGGTCTATCAGGTTTCTCTGCACAGCTGTCCCTATCAGGAGCCAGGTCTGGTGGGTGGGATTGAAGTGTAAACTAGCTCAAAATGTTCAGTCTTCCATCAGATCCTTGCCAATGATTAAGACGCAGTCTCTCACGTCGAAACGCGTATGTTTTTAATTTCTGGACAATGAATTAACTGTTTTATTATTTGGAAGTTTTGGAATAAAAATAAAATGGATTTTATGGACTTACAGTGCTGGACTTATTTTTTCTAAAACCCCTTTAATGCTCCTAACAAATAAAAATATGAGAATTAGTCAATTTCAGAATTCTCACAGTGCGCACTGCACGCTGTTAGGATTCTCTCGTGCCGCTAATTTACATACATGCGGTCACATGCTGACTAGACATGTGTGGCCTCACTCAATGAAAATGAACGGAGCGAGGCCAGGCACGTCTAGTCAGAATGTGGCCAGAAGTATATAAATCACATGCTTGTGCTGACATGACCGTGTACTCTTGCCACCGGTAAGGGAGAATCTTAAAAGTGTGCAGTGCATTAGTTGTGAGAATTCAGAAGCTGCAATGTCAGGATTCAGCTCTGCAGGTTCCAGTAGTCATCACATGGACACTTCACTCATATGCGATTTTCATGCTTATGATCCTGTGACAACGAGCCTCTCCTCCTGCTTCTCAGATTTTTCACTGGACATTGAGAGCATTAGGGAGAACAGCTCGTCAGTACATGACTAAGTGTGCAAATCGCATATGTGCTTGGGGGGGAGGGGAGCCGAACCGAATTCTTGCCCCGAGTGCCAGAAAGCCTAGATACACCTCTGCATGGAGTAAACAGGTAAACATTGCGTTATTCCATTCCATTATTCAATCCCTGCTATCACTATTCTTTTTTTATGAATTTCAATGTTTAAGCCCAATATTCTTCCTAAGTGGGTAGCAATTTCCCTAGGGTATAATTTGCGACAGCGCGATGAATAGGTTTATTTCTGTAAAATTACAATTTTCTGCTTGCGCATCAGTTCCTGTATGTTTTACCATATTTGTTTTTACACCAAGACGGCCTTAAAAAGTGTTGTCTTAAGGTCCTTATAGGATACAAAATAAAATGAGCTACAAATCATCTCATCACTGAACTGGCAGAGAATCACCATCTAATAGAAGGTTTCTAATAATATCATATATATAGTACAGTATACATCTCTTTGCGTACATTATACATATTATTATTTAATGGGTATACAATGGGGAAAATAACTTTTTGATACACTGCCGATTTAGCAAGTTTTCCCGCCCACAAAGAATGGAGAGGTCTGTAATTTTTATCATAGGTACACTTCAATTGTGAGAGGCAGAATCTAAAAAAAAAAAAACAGAAAGTCACAATGTATGATTATTAAATAATTAAATTGCATTTTATTACGGGAAATAAATATTCTTTGTAGGTGGGAAAACTTGCAAAATCGTCAGTGTATCAAATACTTATTTTCCTCACTGTAGATTGTGAGTGATTGGCCATATCACACTAGAAAGAATGAAAAAACGGGCCGTTCCATGTGATTGTTCCTAGACTTCTAATTCCAAATTGAAAAATATTTCTTTTAACATGTAATTTGCTATATTTATTTTACCCATTGAATTAAGGAGAAAAAAAACTGATCAGAATTCTCTACAAAATACTCTGATACTTATCTATTCCCAAGCTTAAAGATTGATGTTATATGCACAAGTTGAGTGTTAGCAGGAGACTTTTCTGCACCAAATACCAGAGTGTTGGCAGGAAAAACACATAAAGTATACACGTTTTTGACATGTTTTTATGTGCATCTTTAAGCGCTTTTGCCTGTATTTTTTCCACATATATTTGAATGGGTGAAAAGCACTGCAACAGATGTTGAAAGAATGGACGCGCTGTAGATTTAAAAAAAAAACAATGTAATGGATCAAATCTGCAAGGATAAAATAAGCTGCACGTGCATGAAATTTCAGAAATCTCACTCACTTTCTTGGTTCTGTAAAATGATTGTTTTTTTTACTCTTAAAAAATGTGGAAAAATGCAATGTGTGAACAAGTCTTAAGACAAACCTTTGGGGCATATTCCAGCGCAAGGCTTGCACATCTTGATGCCATTTTCTTCTACTTCCATCTTGTTACTAGGACAGGCGCGAACACAGGAACTGTCATCTACGACAAAATTATCTACAGAGCAGAAAGAATGAAAATATGAATCGGCAAAGTGTTTTACAATAAGACATCAGCTTGTGTCTTTTGATTCATTTAGTAATTTAGTTTATTGGGACCTCCAGTAGGACGAATCAAATATTTTGTGAATACATAATAATTGTATAAGGTGCCCTACAAATTAGACAAAACTCAATCAACCTGGATGATCTTGGAAGTTTTGGATGACTGTCTAATGAGTATGGAGACCATTAAACTCTCCTTGTTGATGGATGTCAAGGAGAAGACTGATCACCCATGCTGGATTTCAACATTCCTGATATTTTGTTGTGATTAGAGATGTTTTTCTCTCATTATAATACACATGCCCATTCAGTTAACAGTTATTTAGTATTCACCCCCTTATGAAGCCTATGTGATGTAGGTACTTACTATTTTATTCCTGCTATAGGTTGGATAATCAATTGTACAAGTCTAGATGGCTTTGTTACTCCTATACCTGCTGCACCAAGTGCCCATCTAATATTTTTCCTTTCTTTTTGCGAGTTTTAAGTGTTTTTATTGGAATTGATGAATTAATAGAGATTATATATTTGTTGGTTTAAAGAAGTCCAGCATTTTTTTTCCTCTGTAGGTGCTTTACAGTAATACTTAAAGGGAATCTGTCACCAGGTTTTTGCTACCCCATCTGAGAGCAGCAGGATGTAGGAAAAGAGACTCTGAATCCAACGATGTATCACTTAGTTTATTGGGTGCTGCAGCTGTGACACAATCAGAATTTTTAGATGTAGCATTTAGCAGAGCTGAGAAAGCTGTTCCCTCCCACACCAGTCTCTGTATGTATATTGTTTATTTACAACGAGCTGCTTATCGCAGGAGGGGGCGTGGCCGGACAACTGCTTAAGAGTCAGCTAGTCCAAGAAGTGATAGTGACCTAGTGATAATGATAATGATAGTGATAATGACCTAGTGAACTGTTTGCCACTTGGGTTTTTTTTGCCTTCCTCTGGATCAACATGTTAGGGCAGGTTAGGATAGGATATGGGTTGAACTAGATGGACTCAAAGTCTTCCTTCAACCTTAATAACTATGTTACTATGTTACTATAAAATCATCATTATAAATAAACAACAGCAAACAGCCTGATAAGTGACACATCACTGAATTCAGTGTTTTAACCCCTACCTGATGCTGTCCTCAGATTATATATCAAAAACCTGCTGACAGCTTCCTTTTAAAGTATGGACATGACTAACAGACTGCCAGCCAGCATTGTGAATTACATTACTGCCACCTACAGAAGGTTTATGGAATAAAAAACAGACCATCTACTGATTTGTAAGTGTACAAGTGGATGTTCACCATTATACATGATCAATGTCATCGTTGCTTGTACCTTTTTATGGCTAATATTGCAGTATTCATGCTGATAGCGCTAAGCACAACTGTCACGCTTTTTTAGTAGATGCAAATAATTCATCCTTAGAAATTAAACAATTGAAAATACTATATTTGTTTTTCCCAGAGATAAATACGGTAGTGATTTACACACTTACGTGGGCATTTGTTCACGCAAAAAGCTCCATAAGTGTACTTGGCCTTTGGGTTTTGTTCCAGTTGAAAAGCAGTGGGATTATATATATTGGGCTGAGGACACTGGGTGACACAGGAGCCGCTGTCATTAAATTTCAGACAGGCCTGAGAAAAGACAACAGGTTAGGAATAGGAATAACTCTGATGACAACATAATCTGAAAGTTCTGCTTCATTGTTGCAAAAGACAAGTTAGTTAAGAAAATGACTAGTTCTTTTTCCTCCCCCTGTGACATTTTAGAGCCTGAGCACTTGTGAATCTAAAGATTGGGTCCAGCCACCCCTGAGTTCGGTTGACAGAAGGAACAGAGAGTCTTTGCATTGGAATGAAAAGGGAGGGTGCGATCCTGCCAAGGTCCTCTGCAAGGAAATGTTCTAAAAAGTTCTGTTTTTCTTTTTATAAAAAGCAACAAGCCAAAATAAATATTTTGTTGACAGTGCTTGACAGGAGCGGGCTGAGGAGCAGCGCTGGTGACAGCAGTTAATAGCGGATTTTGCCTATATTCCCACTGAACACACTAATGATCTGTACTTCGGAGGGCTGGCCTGCTGCTCTCCTACGCCACCCATTTAAATTCCAGCTGTGGATCGAAACTACTAATTAGAAAGTGAGGCTGCCATTCATTCCTATTGAATCTGCGCAGGGGGGAGGTTGTATTTTTACAAGACAGAAACTAGGTCTGATATCTCCTGGGAGACCACGCTCTCCCACCCTTCTCAAGCCTACACTTATCTAAGAGTCTTGGAAAAGTTTTTTTTTTCGCTTCTAGCTTTGGTGTAGATGACACAAGCTGGGGATATATTACAGTGTGTAAATATTAAGCGTGTGATCCTGACATTTTTTTTTAGTAAGAAGCAATAATCTGTGGACTTGGATCCGTTTACTGTCTGGTCAGACATTCAGAACTGGCTAACACAGCGATTTCAATTTATTTCCTGTGCCTGCCTGATTGCGAACACATTCAGAACATCTTTGACCTTCAAGATGCAAAATAATCAAACTACATCTCTTTTGATTGCTAAGCTTCATGGGGTATTTTAAGCTTGAACTCCACGTTGACAAAGTAATAGGAACTCGCGAGGTCAAATGCAGAAGAAAAGTTTAGATCCACTTTTTCATGCAATAGTTTTCCTTGTTCTTACTGGAATGTGCGCTGTATAAATTCAGACTGAAGGCAGCAAAATCACAAACAAATACATATGGAAACCACGAGGAAAGAAACACATGTGAAACAAACTAGAATATGTGTTAGATTAGATTCCTCAAAGTACCCCTCCTTTTACTCTGAAGACAGCTTTACACCCCCTTGGAATTCTCTCAAGCAACTTCATCAGGTAGTCACAAGAAATGGCTTAACCTCTCTCCAACATCGGGCCTAATAGTACGCCAATGTCGGACATCCTCTCTTTGATGTGGGCTCTGGCGCTATGCCTACATCTTTCCTGGCACATGTCAGCTGTTTTTAACAGCTGACATGTGCCTCTAACAGCCGCGGGTGGCATCGTGAGCCTGTTAACTAGTTAAGTGCCGCTGTCAATCTCTGACAGCGGCATTTAACGTGCACTCCCCTGCAAGCAGTCTTGAAATCCCACCCATCCGTGACCCCGTCATATGATTGCAGGTCGCCGATGGGTTGGCATGACAACAAGAGGTCTGCAGCAGACCTCTATGGTTGTCACTGCTGGATTGCTATGAGCACAAGCCCTAACATGGTCATTTTGACCAAAAAATAAAAAAGTTATGGCTCTGGGAAGAAGGGGAGCAAAAAATGAAAATGCAAAACCAAAAATACCTCTGGTCATTAAGGGGTTAAAGTGAACCTGTCACATTGTTTTTAGCAACTAAATTGTCCCCAGTTTGTTGTTAGTGATGCAATGTGCATCAATAACATGCTGTTTTCAATCCAAACAGCTCTGTAATCATATCCAAAAATCACTTTGTATAGTTATATAGTACTTTCTCATTCAGTCATAGGGGTGGCCTTTCATTTTATTTTAGTCACAGGCTTGTTATATTGTTGCCACTCACACATTCACATTGTTGTTACAGGGTGCTCCGATGTCATGGGGATCTGATCTAAAATCTCACGCTTGAGTGGTGTCGAGCGGCTACTTGTGCATGCACAGTGATGAACAGCTCTCAACACTTGTGCAGTGACGAGCGTGGTCACAGAGCCCGCTCATCACTACACATCTGTGGGTAGCTGCTCAACACTGCGCAAGCGTAGGAAGCCACTCAACACTGCACAAGCGTGGGTAGCAGCTCAACACTGCACAAGGGTGGGTAGCAGCTCAACACTGCACAAGCGTGGGTAACAGATCAAAACTGCGCAAGCGCAGGGGGCCGCTCAATGCTGCGCAAGCACAGGAGCCGCTCAACACTGCGCAAGTGCGGAGAGCCGCTGAACACTGACCAAGTGCGTGGAGCCGCTCAACTCTGTGCAAGCGCAGGGAGCCGCTCAACACTGTGCAAGCACAGGGAGCCGCTCAACACTGTGCAAGCGCGGGGAGCCTCCCAACACTGTGAAATGTGTGCATGTGTTTGACAGAAGTATATATTCTGTTTGTTTTTAACATGTGTTTCTTTACCCCCGTGTTCAAATACGTGTTTTTGTGGTTTTGCTGCCTTCAGTCTAAATCTGCAATGTGCACATTCCAAAAATGACAAGAAAAACCAACTACAATAATAAACTACATTTTTTTTAAAGCCTATATTATAACTACAGGTAAGGATTTTTTGTGATGCTTGTTCACATTATGTGTTGTATATGCGAAGTTTTTTTTTTTATGCTCAAGCAGGGCAGACATACCATTGGTACAACCTGTGAATGGACCCAACAGCTAAATGGGCCATCATTTGGTCAGTATTTTACATCAGTATTTGTAAGCCAAAATTAGGAGTGGGTTATAAATACAGAAATGGTGAAATGTTTCTATTATACTTTTCTTCTGATTGTTCCTCTCCTGGTTTTGGCTTAGAAATACTGATCTAAAATACTGACCAAATACTGATTGTGTGACCATGGCCTAACAAAGAGGCTTAGTGGGCGAGGTATGACATACACTTGCATATGATGGAGCTGTGTGTTTTCCCAATATATGTACTGAACATGTTTCATGAATGTGATTTGAACATAGACTAAAATGTACAAGTCTGAAAAAAGAGATCAGATTTTGTGCCTCCCCTGGGGAATGGAGTGGATGTAAGCTCTGTACAGCGCTTTGTGGTTGAATAAGTATATAATAAATGAATAAATAACATAACTGTAACTGTCAATGTTTTACTTATTTATATTACTTAACCATTTACAGTATTTTAAAGAGTATCACAAAACTTGTATGAAGCATGAGGTGGGGATTTGAAAACTGCACAAAATGGTAATTTCTAAATCCGCAAAGTGTTCTGTTCTTTCCGAAGCCAGAAATCATATGCATTAGCACATAAATACGTTCAACTTCTTATTTGCAAAACGTATAAAATCTGCCAGGGCTAATGCATCCTGATGGTTAATAAGACACGGAATGGGAGAAATATATGAAAGAACTAAATGAACAGCTACGTTTGGAGAGAAAAATGGATGAGAAGGAGAATCATTCGGTGTCAGAATATTAAATCACAGCTAAAAAAGGGTTGTGGTGGGTGGAAAGATAAATGACAGACAACATACAAAGCAGTCAGTGTCTTTAGGTCCTGAGCAGCCTCCAGCACATTCCCGGTGACAGCAATTACTAACATACGGTCCATAGCAGCGTCCATCACACTGCTCAGCACACACGATCTTCGTCACTGGTGGTGTAAAAAGATAGCACTATTAAGAAACTATAAAATCGAATAAACCCTATATACAGTACTAAATTACAGTTGGGAAAATAAGTATTTGATACACTGCTGATTTGAAAGCTTTCCCAACTACAAAGAATGGAGAGGGCTGTCATTTTTATCATAGGTACACTTCACCTGTGAGAAACAGAATCTAAAAATAAGAAACAGAAAATAACATTGTATGATTTTTACTTTAAATTGCATTTTATTGCATGGAATAAGTATTTGATAAAACAGAAAGACAGAACTTAATATTTAGTACAGAACCTTTGTTTGCAACTACAGACGTCAGACATTTCCTGTTGTTCTTGATCAAGTTTGCACACACTGCAGCAGGGATTTTGGCCGACTCCTCCATACAGATCTTCTCCACATCTTTCAGGTTTCAGTGTTGTCACTGGGCAACATTGAGTTTCAGCTCCCTCCAAAGATTTTCTATTGGGTTCAGGTCTGGAGACTTGCTAGGCCAATCTAGGACCTTAAAATGCTTGTCACGAAGCCTCTCTTTAGTTGCCCTGACTATGTGTTTCTGGTCATTGGCATGCTGGAAGACCCAGCCACGACCCATCTTTAATGCTCTTACTGAGGTTGTTGGCCAAAATCTCACATTACAAGAGCCCATTCATTCTCCCTTCAATGCGTTCCTTTAATCCTATCCCCTTTGCAGAAAAGCATCCCCAAAGTATGATGCTTTCCTCACCATGCTTCACGGTTGAGACAGTGCTCTTGAGGTTGTACTCATCTTTCTTCTTCCCTCAAACACAGAGAATGGAGTGGATACAAAAAAGTTAAATTTTGGTCTCATTTGACCACATGATCTTCTCCCATGCCTCCTCTGGATCATCCAGATGGTCAATGGCGAATTTCACATGGACCTGGACATGTGCTGGAGTGAGCAGGGGGACTTTGCGTACCCTGCAGGATTTTAATCCTTGATGGCACAGTGTGTTATTAATGGTAATGTTTGAGACTGTGGTCCCAGCTCTCTTTAGGTCATTGACCAGGTCCTCCAATGTAGTTCTGAGCTGATTTCTGATCTTCCTCAGAATCATCCTTAACTTGCGAGAAGAGATGTTGCATTGAGCCCCAGATCGAGGATGATTTGACTGTCATCTTGTGCTTCTTCCCTTTTCTAATAATTGTGACAACAGTTGTTGCCTTCTCACCAACCTGCTTGCCTATTGTCCTGTAGCCTATTCCAACCTTGTGCAGGTCTACAATTTTTCCCTGG
>JARQOD010000007.1:44995231-45026826 GCA_033576555.1 Oophaga sylvatica
ACGCCCTAAATGTTACCAGGTGTGACCCCTACTCCCCAGAGTGTCAGGAACCTGTGAGACCCTCGGAGCCTTCAGCCTCCCACATCCAGGCCTCTGCACAAGTGTCCACCCCACGCCGTAAATCTCCCCAGCCTCCCTCAGTGGTCTCCTCAGCAGCCCCAGCTATGGACATGATAACTATAGCTGGCCCGTACCCGGCGCCTGTTAGGCCCCCTGGGGTTCGTTCAGTCCGGGATATAGGGATCCAGACCCGGAGGGAGATGAAAGAGGTGGCCACACAGACACAGATAGCGGGTCATGACTTGACTGTACAGGCCACACGACGTCATCAGGTCCTGGTGGTCCTTGGTGTCTCGGATGTTTGGCAAGCATCAGAAGAGTACCAGGTGGTACCTGGAACACCTCTGCCAAAGAATTATAAATAACCCGGACAGGGTCCCTGTATGAAAATAGTTAAATTGTTGATGTACCCGGACGGGTGAATGTTCATATAAAAGTTTTTTAATTTAATAAAAAAACAACACAGTTTTCATTACTTTTATTACAGTCTCATCCTGCGACGCCATCGATCTCCTGTAAAAAAATGAGAAAAAAAAAGCAGCAGTATACCACCTGTCCGACGCAGTCCATAGTAACGAGTGTCCCACGACGATCCAGCTCTGCTACATCAGAATGACAGGCAGAGCCTGTCATCCCGGCGCAGCACAGCTGATTACCTGCTTCCCCGGCGGTGACGTCATCGGACTGACTGCTTTACGGCCGGGATTACCCAGCAGTCACTGCAGTTATCGCGAAAAACTGCATGTGACCGCCAGGGAGAAGATAATGGCGGCCATCAAGCAGTCCAGGACGTGTCCGCCGGAGATCTTCTGCCAGGTAAGTGCCGCTGACTCCTGACAGACCCGACCGACGGACACTCACAGTGACAGTGACAAATCCGATTCCGGTATGCGATATGACGAAAATATCGGTATTCGGAATCGAAAGGCCGATACAGCTAATATTGGCCGATACCCGATATTTGCAGTATCGTATCGCTCAACACTAGTGTTGAGCGATACGATACTGCAAATATCGGGTATCGGCCGATATTAGCTCTATCGGCCTTTCGATACTTCGTTTCGATATTTTCGTCTTATCGAATACCGGAATCGGAAGTTCCCATAATTCTTTGCGAGGCAATGTGATTTTAGTCAGCCAATGAGGAATCCTAAGAAGTGTGGGCACATCCTGTACTGCTGCGGTCATGTTAACTAATGGCATGGCTGTGATTGGATGCTGAAATGATGTCAGAATGCACTATAAAAGGCGCCGCCGCCATTTTAGTGTCACTGTGCTGTGAATTCAGTAAGGGATAGAACGCTGCTGTGCTGACTCTGAGGGACAGTTAGAGATTGCGATTTAGTGTACTGTGCTGTAGGCAGGCTAGCACCAACCGCTGTGTAAAGCTTCCTTTTGCCTGCAGTGTTGTTTTAACAGCTCTGCAAGGTGTGTGTGAGTGCAGGTGACGCTGCAGTTTGCTCTGCATGCAACGCTGTCTGTAGGCATCTGCACATGTCACTCACAGACTCTTTTTTTTTTCCTTCAGTGTAATTCTTGCAGCTCCATGCAATTTAACTATTAGTGTGACGCGCTTCCATCCGTATCCAATACATTGGTTGCAAACACTATAGAAGTAGACAAAGGAGTAGCCTTTCACAGATTGTGAACAGTGTGTTTCAGTGTTCACTTCAGTCTGTGTTTTTTATTTTTTGAGTGCACATCACGCTCCAGTTACTTGTTCAAGCACTGCTGCTTGTACTCTGCTGAGCGTGTCTCAGTGGCTCATCCTTTTCATTTATCCTCAATTGGTTTCTGCTCATTCCATTTAAAATATAATCTATTAGTGTGACGCGCTTCCATCCGTATACAATACATTGGTTGCAAACACTATAGAAGTAGACAAAGGAGTAGCCTTTCACAGATTGCGAACAGTTGTGTTTCAGTGTTCACTTCAGTCTGTGTTTTTTATTTTTTGAGTGCACATCACGCTCCAGTTACTTGTTCAAGCACTGCTGCTTGTACTCTGCTGAGCGTGTCTCAGTGGCTCATCCTTTTCATTTATCTCCAATTGGTTCTGCTCCATTCCATTTAAAATATAATCTATTAGTGTGACGCGCTTCCATCCGTATACAATACATTGGTTGCAAACACTATAGAAGTAGACAAAGGAGTAGCCTTTCACAGATTGTGAACAGTTGTGTTTCAGTGTTCACTTCAGTCTCTGCGTAATAACCACACTTAGGCCTTATAACTTTTCTGACTTTCTTTCTCAATCTACCAAGATGAACAAGTCAGTGAGTAAGGCACGTGGTCGTGGCCGTGGAGTTTCAGCAGAGAGAGGACGTGGGGATTCTGTGGCTGCTGCCGCCCTCAGTGACACAGCATCCACCACTTTTCCCCGTGAGCGTTCCTTTATGCGCACTTTGGTAGGAGCTCGGCGTGCCCCCCTGCTGCGGGAAGAACAAATTGAAGCCGTTGTTGGTTGGATGGCAGCCAATGCATCGACTTCAATTCCTTCCACCTCCTCTCAGGAACACAACACTGTTGAGCAACCATCTGTCTGTTCACCGCCTGTCAAATTGCCCAGGCAGTCAGAGAGTTCTGTACAGGAGCCAGCTGAGTCTCTGCTTCTGTTCTCAGAATCTGTTGGCTCGCAAACACGGGCACAGGCAAGCAGCATTCTGCAATTTGAAGAAGAGGGAGTATGCAGTGATGCGCAACAGCTGTGTCTCTCTCAATCTGAAGAGGCGGGTGAGCCAGTGCCGATGGACAGCACACCGCAGAACGCATCTTATGATGATGATGAGACTCAGGTGCCAGGTTTTGTGGAGCATGGTGCTGCCCAGACCATCCAACAGCAGCAGGTGTTGGAAGAGGGTAGTGGAGATGATGAAGTCCGAGACCCAACATGGCGTGAGCAACAGGAAGGTGGTGGGAGCAGCTCTGAGGAAGAGATTGTCCCAACGGTACAAAGAGGAGGGAGAGGTAGACTGCAGACTCGCTTGCCTGTAGCACCTGTTGGCACCAGTTTGGCACCTGTTGGGAGCAGTTCTCTTAAAAATGTCAAAATTGGCGCTCCCATGACTTGCACTGCGTGGTCCTTTTTTGACAGACTTGTATCTGATATTTGCTATGTTCAATGCAAGCTGTGTAAGCAAAAAGTTAAAAGAGGTAAAAATATCAGGAACCTGAATACCACAAATATGTGGAAACATGTACGGACAAAGCACGTAGCTGAGTTACAAAGACACACTGGAGATGTAGGCCAACCTACAGCAGCACCTACATCTTTAGGTCATGTTCGAGCCTCTACCTCCAGCTCTCACACACCTGGTTCGGCTTCCTCACAGGATCGCCATGGAAGAACCTCGGTCACTGTTGTCCATAGACAAACTGTTATTCCACCCACTGCAGCAAGTTCACAGTCATTCGTCACACTCCCAGAACAAAAAACAGCCATCGGTAACACAGGCATGGGATAAAAGACGGCCATACTCGGCAAACCATCCACGAGCACAGGCTCTGAATGCTGGCCTTGCAAAACTCCTGTCCCTTGAAATGCTGTCATTCAGGCTGGTGGAGACTGACAGTTTCAGGAACTTTATGGCATTGGCAGTCCCACAATATAATGTGCCAAGCCGATTTTATTTCAGCAGGCAAGCTGTCCCTGCTCTGCAAAAACATGTCGAGGGAAACATTAAACATGCGCTACTAAACGCCGTCAGTAGCAGGGTCCACCTGACCACCGATGCGTGGACCAGTACCCATGGCCAGGGACGATATCTTTCCCTCACTGCCCATTGGGTCAATGTTGTGGAGCCGGGTACAGATCTTGCCAGTGGCGCTGTACGTGTCCTGCCAACTCCAAAGATTGTAGGAATCCAGTCTGTGCACATTGATTCCTCCTCCTACTCCAGTTCCTCAGAATCATCGCTGCACGAGCCGTCACGGTATACCTCCACATTGACCCGTGAACGCTTACCTGTTGCGACCGATATGAGCACAGCCGTGGCCAAACGTCAACAGGCCGTCCTGAAATTAATTCCCATGGGGAATCGAAGCCACACAGCGCAGGAGCTCTGGGATGCCATCAAGCAGGAGAGCGACGTGTGGTTTTTGTCAGCTAATCTCCAACCAGGCTTGGTAGTGTGTGACAATGGCCGAAATCTGGTGGCAGCTCTGGGCCTTGGCAACCTCACTCACATACCATGTCTGGCACATGTGCTCAACTTGGTCGTGCAGAGTTTTTTGAGGGACTATCCGGATCTTGATGCACTGCTGCACAAGGTCCGCCTAGAGTGCGCTCACTTGCGACGTTCCAGCATGGCCAGATCGCGCATTGCAGCTCTGCAAGTCAGATTTCGCCTTCCTGAACATCGCATCATATGTGACGTACCCACCAGGTGGAATTCCACGTTACATATGTTGGAGCGGTTGTGTGAGCAGCAGCCAGCAGTAATGGAGTATCAGCTGCAACAGGCGCAATCAACTCGCAATTTGCGCCGTTCACACTTCACCACTACTGAGTGGGCCTCTATGAAGGACATCTGCGACGTTTTGCGTGCGTTTGATGTCTCAACGCGGATGGCGAGTGCAGATGATGCACTAGTCAGCATGACTGTCCCCCTTATCTGCCTGCTTCAGAAATCACTGAAAGCACTAAAGGAAGAGGTTTTGGAAGAGGTGGAGGATGAGGAGTCACAAATTCAATTACCTTCAGGACAGTCAGCGCAACGTGGTTCCTCACAAAGGGCTGGGCAGGGCTCACTTTGTGACGAGGATGAGGAGGAGGAGGAGTCAATGGAGGAGGAAGAAATCCCTACAGAGGGAGGTACACAACGCTGTAGTCAGTATGTAGAGCGAGGGTGGGGTGATGCAGAGGAGACAGAGATGATGCCTCTTCCAGAGGACAGCCTTTGTTGGCCAGTTGGGAGTCTGCAGCACATGGTTGATTTCATGCTTCAGTGCCTGAGAAACGACCGCCGCATCGCCCACATTCTCAGCACGTCAGATTATTGGGTGTACACCCTCCTAGACCCTCGCTACTGGGACAACTTACAAACCCTCATCACACCGGTGAACCGGGACCGTAAAATGCAGGAGTACCAAGACACACTGGTGCAATCCATACTGTTGTACATTCCAGCCGAGAGAGCTGCTGCTGCTGCTACTGCTTTACAAAGCAGCTCTGTGCGTCGAGGCAGTGTAGACACCTCTACAACAAGAGGAGCAGAAGCAGCGCCTTTGCACAGGGCAAGAACTGTATGTTACAAATGTGGCAAAGTTTTGTGACAGCGCCAGCAAGGTCTACACCATCCGAGACGGCTCCAGTCACCAGGAAGAAACGTTTCCGTAAGATGGTGACAGACTACTTGGCTTTCCCTCTAAGTGTACTCCCAGATGCCTCTTCCCCTTTCAAATTTTGGGTCTCTAAGTTGGATACATGGCCAGAGCTTAGCCAGTATGCATTGGAGGTGCTGGCTTGCCCTGCTGCCAGTGTATTATCTGAGCGTGTCTTTAGTGCTGCAGGTGGTGTAGTAACAGACCGTCGCATGCGACTATCCTCAGAGAATGTAGACCGGCTTACTTTTCTGAAAATGAACAAGGCATGGATCTCACCTGAATTTGCCTGTCCGTTTTCAGATTAAATAACTGGTTGGCAACGTTTTCCATGTCTCCTGTTATGTTCATCTTTCTACCACCTGAACTCTACTCCCTGGGCTAAAACACCGCCATTTGTTGCTCGTAAGTAATTGGCAGGGGTACTGACTCCTGGCCAGCCTGGTTACAGCACGACAGCTGTTTCCTGGCAGTGTGAACGTCAATTATCCTCCAATAAGTTGTGCTGTCGTGTTGCATTCGGGTTAGCCGACTCTATGGTGCCTGCAGTTTAGGTGATTCCTATGTGTGCTGTGGGATATGTAAATAAAGGCGGTTTCCATTGTGACAATAGGATAAGCACCCACTGTAGGACTGTGTGATTCGGTAACTGCGGACGGCTTGCGTCCTGTCAACTTACATTTTCAGGGGTGCGTTCTTCTACCCGTCCGGGGTCCAGTACCGTCAAGTGGTTCTCCCCAGTGCCTTTGGCCTAGGTGCCTCCATCTCCGTATCCGAGTTCCAGCAACGTCTGCTGGTCCTTGGTAGTGCTTTGGAGCACAGGTACCTCCTGCTTAGTAACCGTGTCACAGTAACGTCAGCTGGTACTCGGTTGTGACATTGCCTCTTTTCCTTCTGCTACCCGTCCGGGGTCCAGTACCGTCAAGTGGTTCTCCCCAGTGCTTTTGGCCTAGGTGCCTCCATCTCCGTATCCGAGTTCCAACAACGTCTGCTGGTCCTTGGTAGTGCTTTGGAGCACAGGTACCTCCTGCTTAGTAACCGTGTCACAGTAACGTCAGCTGGTACTCGGTTGTGACATTGCCTCTTTTCCTTCTGCTACCCGTCCGGGTTCCAGTACCGTCAAGTGGTTCTCCCCAGTGCTTTTGGCCTAGGTGCCTCCATCTCCGTATCCGAGTTCCAGCAACGTCTGCTGGTCCTTGGTAGTGCTTTGGAGCACAGGTACCTCCTGCTTAGTAACCGTGTCACAGTAACGTCAGCTGGTACTCGGTTGTGACATTGCCTCTTTTCCTTCTGCTACCCGTCCGGGGTCCAGTACCGTCAAGTGGTTCTCCCCAGTGCTTTTGGCCTAGGTGCCTCCATCTCCGTATCCGAGTTCCAGCAACGTCTGCTGGTCCTTGGTAGTGCTTTGGAGCACAGGTACCTCCTGCTTAGTAACCGTGTCACAGTAACGTCAGCTGGTACTCGGTTGTGACATTGCCTCTTTTCCTTCTGCTACCCGTCCGGGGTCCAGTACCGTCAAGTGGTTCTCCCCAGTGCTTTTGGCCTAGGTGCCTCCATCTCCGTATCCGAGTTCCAGCAACGTCTGCTGGTCCTTGGTAGTGCTTTGGAGCACAGGTACCTCCTGCTTAGTAACCGTGTCACAGTAACGTCAGCTGGTACTCGGTTGTGACATTGCCTCTTTTCCTTCTGCTACCCGTCCGGGTTCCAGCACAGTCAGCTGGTCCTCGTTACTTCCATTGTCTCTTGCGCCATCTGATACCCGTCAGGGTTCCAGTAACGTCAGCTGTTTCTCGGAAATTAGACGACCTTAAAGACCACCCAGAAGAAGATGACGACAACA
The DNA here is from genome assembly GCA_033576555.1 of Oophaga sylvatica. Taxonomy (NCBI): domain Eukaryota; kingdom Metazoa; phylum Chordata; class Amphibia; order Anura; family Dendrobatidae; genus Oophaga; species Oophaga sylvatica. The sequence goes on from JARQOD010000007.1 coordinate 45,002,454, forward strand.
AGGACAACGAGCATGAAGCCAACCAGCCTGAATACCATCACAAAGAAAAAATAAAAGATTACCCAGAAGAAGATCACCAACACGACAAAGAAGGTTAAGACAAACTACAAGATACAGAACAAGAGACAGAAGAACAATAAGCAAAAGATCAAAAAGCAGAAGAACATGAAGTATAAGACCAAAATGAAGAGCAAAATATATGCTCTAAATTCTAAGCAGAAGAAGACTAAGCAGTGTATGGGGGTGAGTCCGTTCCTCCTCGTGGTGCCCCTGGAAAATGCCTGCTGCTGCTGCAGGCTAAACTGAACACGGACAAATACTGTTGTAATTTAAATCTTTTGTGACAGCAAGAACGGAAGGATGAACCATTCATACTTTTACAGATTACAAGTACAGGAATCTCTGTCACAAATAAGAATATGATGAAGAAGATGAAGAGGAAGAAGATGAAGAATTTGAATATGAAGAAGATTAATTAGTTTAATAATAACAATATGAGTAATGTAAACAAAAACATGAATAGCAAGAAGTTTAAGAAGAAGATTAAGAAGGTGAAGATGAAGAATAATTTGATGAGAAAGATGATGCTGCTGAAGATTATGAAGGAGAAAGTGTGGCACTGGCAAAAGTTAAAAAGGTGAAGAGCATGGAAGTTGTGAAACATACATATTTGCCAAAATAGAAAAAAGGTTAACAACATTGTCAATTTGTTAGTCAATCCAAACGTATTTCCAAAAAAAAATATATTAATGCTATTCCAATGCATTGGGTTAAACATGTATGCCTTTATTGTCTCCTCAACCTCCCCCAATACATTCTACATTAGTCTTTGTTGTTTTCCTTCATGTACAATTAACCAACAAGGCAAAAACGTTTTTTTTTAATGTCGATATTTGGTTCCCATAGACTTACATGGGACTTCCGGTATCGGAATCGGATATCGACGATATTTAGTGATATCGGCGATACCATTTCGATACGATATTTTTAGATATCGAGCAGTATCGCTCAACACTACTCAACACTACTTCTGACGGATGCCATCCTCAAAAAATGTCTTCCATCTTCTCCATTAATCACTGCTAGGAGATCCAAGAATCTCAAAGATATGTTAGTTCACAGCCTTTATGAACCAGGTAAAAAACAAGAGATACTTGTCTTGATTTGAAAGGATTTTTTCCTTGCGGACATTGTAAGGGATGTGGAAATATGACTAAAAGTAAAACCTTTTCCAATGCCCTAGGAGATCGTACATACACAATTAAACAGCACATTACATGCTCCACGAAAGGTGTTGTCTACTGTGCAGAGTGCCCATGTGGGAAGATATATATTGGACTCACAACACGAGAATTAAGGGTTTCAGCTAGAGAACATGTACGGACATTGAAAAGAGTCAAGATGAAGAAGATGTTTCTACATTAAAAACTATTCCTAGAAATTTTTTTGAGAAACATATTAGCAATTCCAGTTTACTTAAGATTAAAGGCATTGATGTAGTATGTATGGGATCTAGAGGAGGCGACTTGGCCAAAAGTTTAGCCAAATTAGAAAGCAAAAGGATCTACAGATTGGGTAGCATAGCCCCACAAGGGCTTAATGAAAATTTTGGTTTTAGTGCTTTTTTATAAAAAATCTTTTGTGGGTATTTTAATTATTTATGTTTTTAGGGGTAGAGGTTTGTTTAATTTGTATATTAATTTTATATTTTTAATTTTCAGCCTTTGGATGACTGTCAATTGTTAATATACAGTACAGACCAAAAGTTTGGACACACCTTCTCATTCAAAGATTTTTCTGTATTTTCATGACTATGAAAATTGCAGAATCACACTGAAGGCATCAAAACTATGAATGAACACATGTGGAATTATACATTACACTTTACAAAAAAGTACGAAACAACTGAAAATATGTCTTATATTCTAGGTTCTTCAAAGTAGCCACCTTTTGCTTTGATTACTGCTTTGCATGCAGAAAAGGTGAACGGCTGGACTCTACATGCCTGGTTCCCACCGTGAAGCATGGAGGAGGAGGTGTGATGATGTGGGGGTGCTTTGCTGGTGACACTGTTGGGGATTTATTCAAAATTGAAGCAGTGAGCGGTCCAGCTCACCCCAAACCATCTCGATTGGGTTCAGGTCTGGTGACTGTGGAGGCCAGGTCATCTGGCGTAGCACCCCATCACTCTCCTTCTTGGTCAAATAGCCCTTATGCAGCCTGGAGGTGTGTTTGGGGTCATTGTCCTGTTGAAAAATAAATGATGGTCCAACTAAACGCAAATCGGATGGAATAGCATGCTGCTGCAAGGTGCTGTAGTAGCCATGCTGGTTCAGTATGCCTTCAATTTTGAATAAATCCCCAACAGTGTCACCAGCAAAGCACCCCCACACCATCACACCACCTCCTCCATGCTTCACGGTGGGAACCAGGCATGTAGAGTCCATCCGTTCACCTTTTCTGCGTGCAAAGCAGTAATCAAAGCAAAAGGTGGCTACTTTGAAGAACCTAGAATATAAGACATATTTTCAGTTGTTTCACACTTTTTTGTAAAGTGTAATGTATAATTCCACATGTGTTAATTCATAGTTTTGATGCCTTCAGTGTGATTCCACAATTTTCATAGTCATGAAAATACAGAAAAATCATTGAATGAGAAGGTGTGTCCAAACTTTTGCTCTGTACTGTACATCTATATTTAGTTCATACAATTGAAGATGAAGAAAAGATCGTCAGGAAGATCCATATATTTCATGTAGTTTAATTATATAATTATCATGATTGTAGGTTGTATAATTAGTATTATTAAAAATATATATATTGTATTTAATTATTTATACACATAAAATATTTTTTTTTCTTTTTTCTTCACTTTTTTGATGAATTGTTAATATACACTATATTTTTGTATAAATTGTATAAATTTATAATAGAGTTTTTCACTTTGACACTTTTATTATTGAGTGATGTATAATTAATTTAAATTTGATGGTTAATTCAATTGCACTATTAATATAGTAACATTTTTTGATGGGATATTGTAATAATGTATTTTGTATTTTGCTAATTAATTCGATTGCACTAACTAATGTGGTAGGATTTTTTTAGATGTGATATTTTTTATTAATGTAATTGTAACACATATTTTTATAATATTTAATAGTTTGTACATTTAAAGTATTTATATTGATAGCACTTATATATATATATTGTTTGAAAGGTAGATTTATGCATGATAATCCTGCTGCCAATATTGTAAGGAGTAGTGCGCGCTCTGCGCTTCTGACCAGCCAGACACTTTGTCTCCGGCACGATATGTGGTTGCGATCGCACATTACGTCCTAACTAGGATGCCTGTGCGTTCTGCGATACATGGACCCGAGATGATGTGTCATTCAATGGGTGGAGTCGTAAGCTCAGGACGCGCCGCCTATGCTCTTTACTCATACATCGCATAACACATGAGCTGTGTTTCTTGGTGCGATTGGATGGGCGGTACTATTAATACATGATGCTCCTCTACCCCGACACCCCCCCTGAAGAAGTGTGGACGAAACGCGCGTCGGGGTAAAGAAGCCATAGCTGCAGACATCGCAGTATGTAAGTCTCATTTAACGTTCATTATTTAGTGTTATACTTGGCCGGATTTAGTCTAAAAATCAGTTGCTGTACAGTGTGAATTTTGTAAAGAATGGGAGTCAGAATCACTTGGCAATAAGAATCACTGACAGCTTTCTGATTAACACAGGGTTGTGGCCAGTCTTTTTTAGTGCATTTTGTAAGTAGCTATTTTAGCTCATTGTCTATGGGACCGACTATATGCCCTTATATATAAGAATTATATGCACGCTATATAGCACTTTATATATTATGTTCTGAGACTACAATTATTTTTTGGTGCGTTATTTTGTCTGTATAGTCTTGGTTTCCTATATTATTTTTATCTGTATTATCGATAAATGGCAATTGCTTTATCATTATTTTCTAATTGTTTGTTTTATTTTTATATATAATAAATTATTATTAATCGTTATTATTGGCTCATGTGTTTTTGCAGTCTTCTCATTCTCTGGCAGAAGAGTTTGTAGCTGACTGGGTGTTGTTTTTATATAAAAGATGTTGTATTTGGTTGGGCAGTACTAGATTTTTCCTATGTCGTAAAGTTATAGAAGCTTGGGTATAAAGCGCCCATCAAAGATAAGAGCAAATGCTATTTTTTACATTTTGATCACTGCATAAGTATATAGCAAGATATATACATTATTGTCACGGGTGACTGTGGGATGGCAGATGTGCACCTAAACTCACCCTCAGGTTAGAGCAGTGTTTCTCAACTCCAGTCCTCAGGACCCACCAACAGGTCATGTTTTCAGGATTTCCTTAGTATTGCACAGGAGATAATTTTATCACCTGCTCAAGCATTAATTCCATCACCTTTGCAATACTAAGGAAATCCTGAAAACATGACCTGTTGGTGGGTCCTGAGGACTGGAGTTGAGAAACACTGTGTTAGAGGGTCCATAGCTAGCCATGACCCCAGGATTACCCCTGAAGGTGAAGATGCCTGGCCTCATTCCTTTCTATGCTCCTAAGTAGAATTAGTCTGTACAGTGTATGGGAGGAATATGTGGTACCCCAGAGGGTCCAGTCACCACAGAGGTACTGCACCTCACCCAGAGGTGTGGTATCACACTCTTAGTTAAGGAGGGAGCACTACCCAGGACTCTAACACTCACACCCAACACACACTAGTTCAGTCAGGGCACCTGGGCATACCCTTAGGAAGGAGGGCCTTATCTCAGGCTGGGTAGGAAAGGGTGTTGGGGTGTGGGTGGAGAAAGTAGGAAGAAGGGGAGGAGCTTAGAGAGCGGAAAGAACAGAGCAGTTGGTCTGAGGAAACCAAAGGAGAAGGAGTGCAGTAGAGAGGCTGCAGAGAGAGAGAATTGTGAGGGGAGGCTGAAGAAAGCTCCTGGGAGGACAGAAGGGGACCTAGGGACACGGAGAGTGCTGAAGTCACCCGTGGGGTCCGAATCCAGTAGTGGAGGTGTAAAGGGACGGCCGTGGGGCCGATGCACTGGAAGCTGCTACGTATTTTACCTCTGTAATGTCTATTGTTCTAGGCTGTTCTCCTCCCATGAGGGAGTGCACAGAGCAATTAGAGTCAGAGTCCAGAATCACGTCAAACAGTTCTGCTTTATTTTCTTCTGGACACAGCACATCCAAGACACCATAAGCACTTCTTACACATACCAGCAATACATTCTTCTCAAGTCAGCTTCGTTGTGAATATGCTGGAGGCGGCTTCTGAGCTGGGGCTCCCTCCGGTGGTTGCTGAGGGTAATGAACTGATTATTGAATGGCCTTCAGCTGGTGCTGAATGGTAGGATATAAGTGGCCTGAATTCCCAACAGCCTTGCCGGTTAACAATTGTTCCTTCTCGTCTTGCTTGAAGCACTGCTAGTTTCCTGCTCTCCTTCAGATAAGTGTTTGCTGCTTTTTTTTCCTCTGTTTGATTTTCTCTGCTGGTTTGCTGCTTGTAGTGGACTGCAGCCTGTCCCCTTTTGGGGGTCTGGCGCTGCAATTGTGCTCCGTTTGTGTATGCACTTTTGCTTGGCTCCTTTGTTACTTTTTATTTGCTGAATAGCGTTTTGTTACACCCGAGATCTGATTTAGGTGGATGAGATCGTGTGATCTAAGGTTTTTTGGCAATCAGAAGTGTTGGTATTTTTGTTAGGGTTTTTTTTGGATTGCAGTCAGAATTCTTTCCTGTACTTTTCTGTCTAGACAGATTGGGCCCCAGCGTTTGCTCATTCTATTTTCTGTCTGTGTCCGTGCTTTCTTCTTGTCTAATCGCCATTACATGTTTGGGGGCTTCCTATTTTCTTTGGGGATCTGCTCCGGGGCAGATAGCTTTCATCTTTCTGCCTTTAGGTGTAGTTATCTCTCAGGCTGTGACGAGGCGTCTAGGATCAACGTAGGAACGCTTCACGGCTACCTCTAGTTGTGTGATTAGTTCAGGTTACTGCAATCCAATAGGTTCCAGCCTCTCTGGTGTATTGCCGCTTTTGCTATTTTTTGCTGTTTCTCCTCAGTTACCGAAACATAGCACGCTTTTTCTCCTCTGCCACACCAGAATGGACCAATAAGTATTGACAGGACAAGGAGCCCTGTGAAAACAGCACTTCAACTGCTTCCCCTGGAGACACTTCAATCCAGCATAAGAAATACACATTTACTAGGTCGTCCACCCCTCTCTGGTTATCCTGCCCGGATACTTCTGATGGCCCACTCACTTCTACGCTCATGCACGACCTCCTCTGCTGACCATTCCCACAGTTGTTCTTCAACTGGACTACTGCTGCGTAAACCCACACTCTTTGGGCTCACGTTTCCCATGGTGAATCCTTCACCGGCTTCTTCAGGGTTTGCTGGTCCCCTCTTCTTCCTACCCTATGCTCAGGGCCCAGGAACGTGGGTGTCCTCACATTAGCAAGGTCCACCCCCGACTAACGGCCGCTAAGAGGAAGTCTTCCTGACAGATTCCCGCTTGGAGGCAATCTTTCCCTAGCAACAAGTCCCTAACTATTGTACCTATCAGAATGGATGTGCTCATTGCCCCCTCTAGTGACCAAACCAAATACTGCATTGACATTATTTTTATAACGTTCTAACTGGAACTCTAACGTGCCGCCATTAGTGACCCCTCATAACTACAATTAACCCTTGAATGTATATTCACTACCCAACTGGCGCCCTCCTCTAGTGACCCCAAGGATTCACTACCTAGCTATATTTATACCTCCCTTACTCATACATGGTATAAATAACACAAGTACATAACATCATACAGTATATGACAGACATACATTAACACACTTCAAGGAATGCAAGCAATTCAAGTGTTAATACTCCCAACCTCCTTACAGAGGGATCAGGTCGCAGTAGTGGAACCAGCCCCTGAGACTAGTGGGGGACTGCAAGACTCAGCTAGCTAGCCGGAGGCAGGGGTAGCTGTAGTTGCCCCAGCCACATCCACAATTTATTGCCGAAAAGGCAGCCATATAGGAGCAAGGGGACGCAGAGGACATTTGCCCGACAAGGTCCGCAGCTGCTGGCTTGGGACACTGTTTGTGATGGTGCTGGGCAGGAGGGGAGGAAAGCCAGCGCAGTGAGACGGCCAGGAAAGGAACATACTGAAGGAAGTCCTGGAAAGGTATATCCTGATCTACCTGGGAGTTTGCTGGACCCCTCACCTGGAGGACACGGCACCAAGCGGGCATCTGTGTACACAAGAACTGTGAGTAAAACGTTGGGAACTGCACCCTGCTGTGTCCTCTGAATCATTCTTGTGCCACCTGTCCTGCACCACACTCACTACCAACATCACCTTTAACATCCTAGCTGCCCTGGGATACAGCTCTACCCGTGGAGTGCCTAACCACCTTTACTGCCCTATTATCGTCCTAGAGGATCTATATTGCAGCGTTGGTCCCATGACCAAATGCCACGGGTGGCATCATGAACATTTTACTACAAACTCTATTATCCCCTTTCTCACTATCCCTTTTATTGGACACCCAGGGCCACGGACCGGGTCACTGCTGCCGTGACACTGCCCCTTTAAGAAGTGGCCCAGTACAGGGTACCCCATGGCCCTGGCGGATGCTCCATATAAAAACAGGACAGACAGGGTAGAACAGGAGCACAATCACACAGTACTCTCTCAGGGAAATACAATTAAGGAGTAAAAAGTGTACAGCTCGAGAGGGAGCGAAGTTATATAATGACTTATAATATATAACTCCGGCACTCCCCAGAAAATGAGAGATAAACATTTTCTGGGGAGTGCCGGAAGTTATATTAATTATTTTTTGTTGGAATTTTTTCTCCAGAGCACCCATTCCTCGTTCTAGTGAGCAACCCTTTCTGACTATATATTGTTATATAATGACTCCCAGGGAAAAAGAAAGGTTTAACTAAACACCTAACTATTGGTGGCATCACCTGTATGGCAGAACCAGCTTAACCCCTTAATGTCCAATGACGTGCACAGTCCGTCATGGCAAGGTGTCAGTTCCGGCACCAGGACGGACTGTGCAAGTCATCCCTTTGATCTACCACTGCGTGTAAACACGCAGTGGTAGATCAGTGCCGACAGCTGTCACAGACAGCTGACAGGCACGGCAAGCGGTGCGGGGACCTTTGCCGTCGGTCCCTGCACCTACAGCGCTGTGCTTGGTCAGTCAATCTGACTGACCAAACACAGCAGCGATCGCGCAGGAGATGCTGACATTTCAGCATCCCCAGCGCGATCAGTGCAGGAGCCGGCGCTGCAGTGGCCAGGCTTCCTGCACTGACAGCCAGGAGCGGCGCCCCCGCCGCCCCTGGCTATTAACTCCCTGACTGCTGCGATCGAGCGCGATCGCAGCGCTCAGGAGGGGAGGCAGAGGGTCGGGAGCTCCCTCTGCCTCAGATCGGCGCCCTGCAATGTATTTGCAGGGCCCGATCTCTGCCTTGATGACCCTGGGGTTGTCATGACAACCTCCGGGTCATGTAGCTACGGAAAGCTGTTGTGATCATGCTCACAGCAGCTTTCACTATAGTTACAATGCATTGCAATGCTGGAGCATTGCAATGCATTGTAACTGCAATAAAAAGTAAGAAGTGAAAGTCCCATAAAGGGACAAGTAAAAAAAAGCATTTTTTAAAAAAAATTGTAAAAAAAAAATTAAAATATAATTTAAAAAAAATCCCCTAAAAAATACACATTTTTATGTAATAAAAAAAAAAGAAAACACACATGTTTGGTATCGCCGCGTCCGTAAAAATCCTATCAATAAAAGCGTATCCCTAGTTAACCCCTTCAGTGAAATCCGTAAAAAAAAACACAAAAAAGTAGTAAATTATACTTTTTCCAAGCGTATCATCATACCGCTTGGAAAAAGTGCAATAACACGCGATCAAAAAGTGGGATATAAATAACCATGGTACCGCTGAAAACGTCATCTTGTCCCGCAAAAAACAAGCCGCTATACAGCATCATCAGCGAAAAAATAAAAAAGTTATCGCTTGCGGAATAAACTGATGCAAAAATAATTATTTTTTCTATAAAACTTTTTATTGTGTAAAAAACGCCAAAACATAAAAAAATATATAAATGAGGTATCGCTCTAATCGGAGTGACCTGAAGAATAAAGCTGCTTTATCAATTTTACCACACGCAGAACGGAGTAAAAAAAAAAAAAAAATCCTGAATTGCTGTTTTTGTTCATTCTGCTTCCAGAAAAATCGGAATAGGAAGCGATCAAAAAAGTTATGTGCCCGAATATGGTACCAATAAAAACGTCAGCTCGTACCGCAAAAAATAAGCCCACAGATAACTCTGTCGGCCGAAATATGGAAAAATTATAGCTCTCAAAATACGGCGATGCAAAAATTTCTTACAAAAAATTATTAAAAAAAAAAGCGTCTTTTAGAGTGTGACAGAAGCTAAACATGAAAAAAGGGTGTAAATCTGGTATCGCTGTAATCGCACCGACCCGAGGAATAAAGTCGCCTAATCACTATTACCGCACGAGGAACGGCATAAAAAAGAAAACCAATTCTTCACCTTTTGTGGATTTGTTCATTCTGCCTCCCAAAGATCGCAGTAAGGCGATCACAGTGGTGCCCCCCCACATATGGGGTATAGCGTACTCAGGACAAAATGCACTTCAAATTTTGGGGTTCTATTTCTCCTGTTACCCTTATAAAAATAAAAATTTGGGGGCAAAAAGGTCATTTTTGTGGGAAAAAAAAAGGATTTTTTTATTTTCACGGCTCTACGTTATAAACTTCTGTGAAGCCCTTGGGGGTTCAAAGTGCTGACCACACATCTAGATAAGTTCCTTGGGGGGTCTAGTTTGCAAAATGGGGTCATTTGTAGGGGGTTTCTACTGTTTAGGCACATCAGGGGCTCTCCAAGCGCGACATGACACCCGCAGACCATTCCATCAAAGTCTGCATTTAAAAACGGTGCTCCTTCCCTTCCGAGCTCTGCCATGCGTCAAAATAGTGGTTTACCCCACATATGGGGTATCAGCGTACTCAGGACAAATTGCACAACAGCTTTTGGGGTCCTATTTCTCCTGTTACCCTTATAAAAATAAAAATTTGGGGGCAAAAATATTATTTTTGTGGAAAAAAATATGATTTTTTTTATTTTCACGGCTCTACGTTATAAACTTCTGTGAAGCACTTGGGGGTTCAAAGTGCTCACCACACATCTAGATAAGGTCCTTGGGGGTCTAGTTTCCAAAATGGAGTCACTTGTGGGAGGTTTCTACTGTTTAGGCACATCAGGGGCTCTCCAAACCTGACATGACACCCGCAGACCATTCCATCAAAGTCTGCAGTTGAAAAAGGCGCTCCTTCCCTTCCGAGCTCTGCCATGCGTCAAAATAGTGGTTTACCCCCACATATGGGGTATCAGCGTACTCAGGACAAATTGCACAATAACTTTTGGGGTCCTGTTACCCTTTGGAAAATAAAAATTGGGGGTGGAAAGATCATTTTTGTGGAAAAGATATGATTTTTTAATTTTACAGCTCTACGTTATAACCTTCTGTGAAGCCCTTGGGGGTTCAAAGCTCTCACCACACATCTAGATAAGTTCCTTGGGGGTCTAGTTTTCAAAATGGGGTCACTTGTGGGGGGTTTCCACTGTTTAGGCACACAGGGACTCTCCAAATGCGACATTGCGTCCAATCTCAATTCCAGCCAAAAAAGTCAAATGGTGCTGCTTCCCTTCCAAGCTCTGCCATGCGCCCAAATAGTGGTTTACCCCCACATATGGGGTATCAGCGTACTCAGAACAAATTGCACAATAACTTTTGGGGTCCTTTTATCCTTTGGAAAATAAAAATTGGGATGAAAAGATCATTTTTGTGGAAAAAATATGATTTTTTAATTTTACGGCTCTACGTTATAACCTTCTATGAAGCCCTTGGGGGTTAAAAGCTCTCACAACACATTTAGATAAGTTCCTTGGGGGGTCTAGTTTCCAAAATGGGGTCACTTGTGGGGGGTTTCCACTGTTTAGGCACACAGGGACTCTCCAAATGCGACATGGCGTCCAATCTCAATTCCAGCCAAAAAAGTCAAATGGCGCTGCTTCCCTTCCGAGCTCTGCCATGCGTCCAAATAGTGGTTTACCCCCACACATGGGGTATCGGTGTACTCAGGAGAAATTGTACAACAAATATTGTGGTTCATTTTCTACTGATACCCTTGATAAAAATTAAAAAAATTGTGTCTAAAGAAAAATTTTGGGAAAAAAAAGTTAAATGTTCATTTTTTCCTTCCACATTGCTTCAATTCTTGTGAAGTACCTAAAGGGTTAATAAACTTCTTGAATGTGGCTTTGAACACCTTGAGGGGTGCAGTTTTTAGAATGGTGTCACTTTTGGGTATTTTCTGTCATATTGACCCCTCAAATTCACTTCAAATGTGAGGTGGTCCCTAAAAAAAATGGTTTTGTAAATTTTGTTGGAAAAATGAGAAATTGCTGGTCAACTTTTAACACTTATAACTTCCTAACAAAAAAAAATTTTGGTTCCAAAATTGTGCTGATGTAAAGTAGACATGTGGGAAATGTTATTTATTAACTATTTTTTGTGACATATCACTCTGATTTAATGGCATAAAAATTAAAAGTTTGAAAATTGCAAAATTTTTAAAATTTTTGCCATATATCCATTTTTTTCATAAATAAACGCAAGTTATATTGAAGAAATTTTACCACTATCATGAAGTACAATATGTTACGAGAAAACATTCTCATAATCGCCAAGATCCGTTGAAGCGTTCCAGAGTTATAAGCACATAAAGTGACAGTGGTCAGAATTGTAAAAATTGGCCTGGTCTTTAACCTACAAAATGGCTTGGTCGTTAAGGGGTTAAATAGAGAAAGAACAGACATGACTAGTTCTCCTGCAGCATGCGACCAAAGGCAATCAACAACCTCAGCTCAGCAAAGATTAACTATTTCTCACCTGCCTAGGAGCAGCTCTAAGAGTCAACGCCCTAACTTCATGGCTATCAATGGAATTAGAAGGAGAAGTGTAGGAATCTGTGGAATCTACAGACCCCGATGCCGCCATGACAGTTGGAGATGTTAGAGAAAACCTACTTGTGATAATTATTTTGTCCATTATATAGAATTTACAATCTTCTGAGAAGCCATTTGTCTGTACTTGTTATCAACTCTTGTCTACAAGAGTTGATAAAGTTGATAGTAACTAGGCCAATTGGTACAATCTCTGCTTTTGGTAAACCATATGGAATTTATACTTATTTATGATTGTCAGACACCGTTGTGCTGCATGAGTAAAGCAGTGACTGACAACTTACTTTCTAATAATTTCAGCAAAACCCAGAGGTTCTCTTGAACTGGTATTTAGGATAGTCATGTGACCTCTAATGGTTGTCCAAATCATTCATATCAAAGAGCAATTCCACTGTTAATTCCCAGATCAGACTTCTGCTGAATGCGAGGAAAAAAGGTTAAATTCCACAAACAAATGGATGTAAGGATGGTGCGGAATATAAAAGTTTGAATGCCAATGGCAGCGGCTATGTTGAATTCCTCTATTTTTTAGGACTCTATTAGAGTTGGGTTGTCATATTAACATAAAGAGAAGGATATAGGTCTAAATCCCCTCCACACGGTGATTATACATCATGTAAACATGCCACCAATCACCGGATGGAAGAGCAGAATGCTCATTCTTCATCCTACTTGATTATGTGGTCCATAAATTACTGTCGTCAGCAGCCCTGTGTAAATGGAGAGTGTGCTGCCGACAATATGCAAATGTGTAGGGACCAAATAATTGTATTAATATTCACTGGGTCCATATACTGGTTGAGTCGACCAGTGCAAAAGGGCCTGAATGACCAGAGATCGTTACATTGTAACTAGCACTCATTATGGCCCAAATCTGGCCATGTAGACCCAACCAGACTGTGTAGTAATGAAGTGCACGATGGGAGGCTGTGCTAGTAACTCATGCTATAGGGACACAGTCTAATACATACTCTTATGTAACAAAGGCTTGTGAACTATGTCAAAAGAGCATGCGCTCAAATCCAGCCAGGTTTCCTCTAGGTAATCTAGTGGTGTATCACAAACATCTAATTACATTAGTCCTGGTAGCTGTATTTGAGGTGTGCAATCACTTGTGGGCCTAAAGAGTCCCAAACATTGGGCAAATGTCGTCCAAACTTGCCAATATTGATGGATTTGTACTACAATCTAAAGTGTATGGGGGCCTCCAATAAATAATTATGGGGAGACAAGGATATGGCATGTCCGATTTTGGACTGCCGATTCTTTTGCTCTGTATGGTGTATCCACCATTCAAATAAAAAGAAATTTATAGCACTGTCCCAAAAAGAAACACCCACTTGATTAGGGAAGGGAAAATGAAAGAAGAGCATTCTTTCAATGTTTTGATTTACCCTATTTGCAGATTTGCAGATGGTTGACCCTTTCCATTTTTGTACAGATGCTTGCTTGGAACCAGCCTGGAGTTGTCTGCACCACACCCAGAACTAACCAGCAGTATTTCCCATGTATTATTGGTGAGCTGATGACAAACTCTTTCTGTGCATGGCTATAAATATAAAATATCTATGGCCTCTGTGTGTGTTACTCGGCACTCAGAACGATCAAGTACAAAGCTCTAGGAGAACTTATCTCACAGTCAGTGGTGACCTCCATATTTGTAGGAAGCTTTTCTTATAGTTTGTTCTCTGTTAACACTATGCTTTGAGGTTTCATTAGCTGTCAAACTACAAAGCATTATAGGGCAAACTGTGGAAATGTGCTGGAAATTACAATGTTTAATCATTCCAGTGTTTGCAGAGATTATAGCAAACAGAAGAAAAAGACATTGTCACACTGATCAGCTACAACTTTGGAACATGTTGGGGTTTATTGTGCGCCTGTCATACACTATACAAAGTACTCACATGTTAGTTCTGGTTATCAGAAGCCTTTGTGATACAGTATTTAGTTTCTGGCAACAAAACTCTTCAAACATGTTTGTATAATAAGTGTGATACAATGTGCAAGAATGCTAATTACCTCTAGGATCTGTATGTGCTGTCTACATTTTTGCAAGTTAAAGCTTAGCATTTCCATTTTTTCCTATTACATACAAATGCTTCTCACAAAATTAGAATATCATCAAAATGTTAATTTATTTCAGTTCTTTAATACAAAAAGTGAAACTCCTATATTATATAGAGTCATTACAAACAGAGTGATCTATTTCAAGTATTTATTTCTGTTAATGTTGATGATTATGGCTTACATCCAATGAAAATCCAAAAGTCATTATCTCAGTAAATTAGAAAAATTAACAAAAAACACCTGCAAAGGCTTCCTAAGTGCTTAACACTAGAACTACTGATGGAGTCATTTTGACTCCTTTCGTTTTTTATTTCTCTTCTGTGACTACATTTTTCAGAATTCCGGCTTGAAACTCGGTGACTTTTCCTCAAATATGATGTGAAAAAAGATTTTGTGAGAATAAATAATTTTGGTGAAAAATGTGCGCGTTTTTTTCAAAATTTACCAAGAACTACTGAAGGGAGTCATTTTGACTCCCTACTATATTTTGAGGTCCTTTTGTCACTAAATGTTGCTATAAAGTTTTGTGCATAATTTTTTCACTCTGTCTTATTTACCCTGATGTTCATATAGATGTAGTTCAATTTACATGTCAACTTTTCACATTTTCCTTGTGTTTTACCTGCTTGTATTACTGTGTAATGCTGAACAAAATAGCTTGTTTACTCTAGGCTCTTATCTTATGCTAATGAAGGGTGGTGTTTTTCTAAGGTCCTAGCAGGAGACAGTATTCTGGATAGTAACTTTACTTTCAGTTCAGCTGAAGAGACAAAGAGAACAGACGCAGACATACGAGCTCTGAAGACTCATACAGGTATGAATTGTTATGAAATACTTTAGCTGTCTGTCAACTGATTCAGCCCACCTACTTTTGAAGGTGGCAGAACAGTTATTATTTCTTTTAGTTTTCATTTCATTTCTATTTTTCAGCAGGGAACTATATAGAATTATGGAATTTGTGAGGATATGGAGAGAAAACGTTTGATAAAGCCTCAGGATATTTTGGCTACTTTGCAATCCATACCGGAGGATGAATCGGAATCCGAATTGCAGGAACATGTATTTGATTCTGACAGTGATGAAGATTTCATTCCTTAGAACATATCAAGTGAATCTGAAGACTCAGAAGGAACAAATCCAGAAGGTAAGTAGTTATGTGTATTTATTTGTTCTTCCACACACTGAGTTAGGGCCTGTGCACACTAGCAGAATTCTGGCTGAATAGCCATCTGGATATTCTTGCCCGCAATACAGGCCGTACCTGCCCGCTCATGCCTGAAGCTCCGCTCCGAAACCCGGGCTGGAGCCGCTGTCAGGGACAGAGCAGCGCTTGCTTACGCGCGAGCACGGCTCCGTCCCAGACAGCGGCTCCAGCCCGGGGTTCGGAGCGGAGGTTCAGGTATGAAACTCCGCTCTGTACCTGAGCGGGCAGGTACGGGCCGGATTGTGGTGAGAATATCCGGTCGGATATTCCGCCGCTAATCCAGCCAGTGTGCACGGACCCTTACAAAACAAAAATTCTAAATATTCATCAACTTTTTTCCAGATATTCCAAGCACATCAACTGGGGATCGGGCTCATGCAGTTATGTTGCCTCGTGACCATCCTCCTGGTCATGGACAGAAAAAATCAGCAAAACGTCCCAGAAATGAAAGAACAACAGATAACGATGGCGGCGAAGGTAATGCAACAACAAACACCAGAGAAGGCGAATCTGAAGGAATACTAGTTTCAGCGGATGGTATTCAATGGAAACCTGTTGAAATTGGAGAACACTTGCCTGGTAGGCGTGACAGCCAAAATATTCTTCGAGAAGCACCTGGCCCTACAGGATACGCCAGAAGAAATATCATTATCGATAGTCCTTTGAGCGCATGGCGTTTATTTTTTGATTCATATATATTGACACATATAAAGAACTGTACGCTTGCAGAAGCATGCAGGAACAATAATTTACAGTTTACTCTATCTGATGAGGAGCTAGATGCATTCATTGCGATATTCTATGCTCGTGGAATATCTGGCACGAACCGTCACTCGATTAGCAGTATTTGGTGTAATGACTGGGAATACCATTTTGCAAAGCGACAATGTCTAGGGACCGCTTTGTTGAAATTATGAGGTTTCTCAGATTTGATGAGAAATCTACTCGATCGGAGAGACTGCAAACGGACAAGTTTGCTCTATTTTCTACTGTGTGGGACAGGTTTATTGAAAATTGTATTGCGTGTTACAAACCTGGCCCATACATAACGGTGGATGAGCAACTTTTCCCAAGCAAAACTAGGTGTCCATTCACGCAGTACATGCCTTCCAAACCAGATAAATATGGCCACAAATATTGGCTAGCTGTTGATAAGGAGAGCAAATATCTGGCAAATGGCTTCCCTTATCTAGGCAAAGATGACACACGCCGTGCTGAGGACCGTTTAGCTGACCATGTGGTAATGAAGTTATTGGACCCGTTTTTGAAAAAAGGTCGCAATGTTACAACCGATAATTATTTTACTTCAGTAAAATTAGCTAAACAGCTAAAAAGCAAAGGAACAACCATCGTGGGAACACTGAACAAGATAAGGCGAGAAGTGCCTAAAGAAATAAAATCCATGAAAGAGGAATTGTACAACACTAAAGTGTTTAGAAATGAAGACAATTTTACACTTACAGTATATCAAGGAAAGCCCAACAAAAATGTTGTCATTTTGAGTTCCGTCCATCCAGATGTTGTTGTTGCGTCTGATTCCGCTAAAAAAACTCCGGTAAAAAAACGGTAAAGTTTTACAATGAAACAAAATATGGAGTAGATGTAGTGGATCAGATGGCACGAAAATATACCACACGAACATGCACAAGGAGATGGCCTGTTCATGCATTTGAAAATGCCTTAGACTTTGCGGGTATAAATGCATGGATAATATTCAATGAGATAACCCACCAAAAAATGTCACGCAAGGCATTTTTGCAAACGCTTGTGAGAGAGTTGAGTGGTCCTTATGTCACAGATAGGGAAAAGGGTTCCACGTCCCAAGTTTCTACATGCTCAGAAGTGATGGTTCAAACAAAATTTTGCCAGATCAAAGAAAAGTGCAAGAAAAATAGATCTGTCGGCAATTGTAAGACTTGTGGTAAGTCTTTGTGTGGGCAATGTACTGCCATAAATCAAAGGCAATGCCTAAAATGCGAAACACACAAATGTTTAGAAGGTGAATTCTGCGCCATATTTTCATTTTTATGCTCCTCCACCTACATTTTCTCTGCTTTTTGTTCTTCAGTTGTTGTTTATATGTGTGCACTTGAATAAAAAAAAATGTTTGAAAAACGTCTATTATAATTATTGTTATTTTCTGTAGAAAAATATGAAAAGCAGAAAAAAAACAATCAAAAGCATTACTGTTGGATCTCACAATAATAATACATTACAAAAAATATAATTATTAATAAATAACCACAAATGAAACTCTAAAAATAAACGAAAACAAGCAAGGAGTCAAAATGACTCCTTTCAGTAGTTCTAGGCGGGGTCACGAGTCCAGTAGTCCTAGTGTTAAAAAAAGGTCTCTTAGTCTGTTTCAGCAGGCTCCACAATCATGGGAAAGACTGCTGACTTGACAGATGTCCAGAAGGCAGTCATTGACACACTCCACAAGGATAGGATTATTAAGAAAAAGCCATTCAAAACTATGGGTCAGATTCACAAGGAGTGGACTGCTGCTGGAGTCATTGCTTCAAGAGCCACCACACACAGAAGTATCCAGGACATGGGCTACAAGTGCTGCATTCTTTGTGTCAAGCCACTCATGACCAATAGACAACACCAGAAGCATCTTATCTGGGCCAAGTAAAAAAAGAACTGGACTGTTGCTCAGTGGTCCAAGGTGTTGTTTTCAGATTAAAGTAAATTTTGCATTTCATTTGGAAATCAAGGTCCCAGAGTCTGGAGGAAGAGTGGAGAGGCGCACAATCCAAGCTGCTTTAGGTCTAGTGTGAAGTTTCCACAATCAGTGATGGTTTGGGGAGCCTTGTAATCTGCTGGTGTAGGTCCAAAGTCAGCACAGCCGTCTACCAGGAAATTTTAGAGCACTTCATGCTTCCCTCTGCTGACAAGCTTTTTGGAGATAGAAATTCATTCTCTAGCAGGACTTGGCACCTGTGCACACTACCAAAAGTACCAATACCTGGTTTAAAAACAACAGCATCAATGTTCTTGATTGGCCAGCAAACTCACCTGACCTTAACCCCATAGAGAATCTATGGAGTATTGTCAAGAAGAAGATGAGACACCGAACCCAACAATGCAGACGAGCTGAAGGCTGCTATCAAAGGAACCTGGGTTTCCATAACACCTCAGCAGTGCCACAGGATGATCGCCTCTATGTCACACCGCATTGATGCTGTAATTGATGAAAAAGGAGCCCAGACCAAGTATTGAGTGCATTTATTGAACATAAATTTCAGTAGGTCAACATTTCGGCCAAGTATTTCAGTCGGCCCATTTCTATGATTTTCTGCTATATACGTCATCCTTATTTAGTCCCTGAATGTGAATTGGCTTCTTGCTTAATGTGGAGTCTGAATATTGATTTGATTGCATGGCATCTACTGTACCGTTGTCATGTTTTTCATGGATAAGAAATGTACCTATTATAATCTATGGGTTCATCACACACAACTCGCCAATTCAGATCAATGGATCTTTGCAGAAATCGGCCCACGGATGTCATCCATGTCACATTATCTTCTGTCCGATATTTACTGTTTAATAGGTAGGAAAAATGTTTATTTTTTGTTTGTTTTTGCAGGTAAAAAAATGGATGACATACTGATGGTAAAAACTGACACCCTAAGAAAATAAATGGAGGAATATTGGAACTAGCACACTGATGAAAAACAAAGTATTTTCTGTCATGTGCAAAAAGTAAAAGTTTGAATGAGGC
The DNA here is from genome assembly GCA_033576555.1 of Oophaga sylvatica. Taxonomy (NCBI): domain Eukaryota; kingdom Metazoa; phylum Chordata; class Amphibia; order Anura; family Dendrobatidae; genus Oophaga; species Oophaga sylvatica. The sequence goes on from JARQOD010000007.1 coordinate 45,021,564, forward strand.
TTTTTAAAAACAACCTAATGATTTTAATATGTACCATTTAATGTTTTCTACCATTTATATGACTGCGTAAAATTTGTGAACTTAAAAAAAATAACTGAGGTGGTCCCCACCAATCATTATCAACTCATTGATCGGTGATGTCCAGACCAGACAACCTATTTAATATAAAGAGAGCAGATAATAACTGCAAATAAAATAAAGTTAACTATTAAGAGAAAAAGCTTTTACAAGCCTTTCCAAAATCATTGCCAAAATGGATTGCTAGAAATTCAAGAAGAGAATTACGTCTGTATATTTTGTAAACAGCCCAAAACAACAAAACCAAACTGAGCAGATCAAAAGTTAACCTGATCACCAGGGCATTAATGTTCTGCAGTTTTCATATGTGTTTGCTGTGAATTAAACCCATAAACCAGGCGTTTCTGCCAGAATTCACTTCGGAGAAATGTTCTTAATATTGTTCTGTATTATTTATTATTACTTCCAATTTGAAGATTACTTTGAACAAGCTGTTTTTTTTAGAAGAAAAGCTTTAACTGGATGAAGAGGAAAGTTTACTATTTACAAAACTTGCTTAAACAATTCCTGTAGAGAAGTAATTCTCCTTAGTTATTAACCTGTTTCTTTTGGGCAAACTTATATGTAAAGGGTATGCCACACTAAACAGCGTCGCTAACGAGATCGCTAAAAAACGTCACTATTTAGCGATCTCGTTAGTGACGTTGTTCTGTGCGGCATCTAGCGACGACGTGGCCCCTGCTGAGATCCTGCTGTGATCTCGTCGCCGCTGACATCGTTCCGGACCCTATTTTTATCGCGGCGTCCCGCTGGTAAGTATATATTGCTGAGTGTGGCACCTTTTATTTAGCGATTTAGCGGTATTTTGTACCGCTAAAGTCGTTAAGGAGATCGCTAACCGCGATAGCGTCCTTAACGACATCGCTAAATTAAGCCGCTACTAGCGATACTGAAACGATCCCGCTAGCGATCGCATTAGTATGCGTCTTTATCGTGATCGCTAGCGGGATAGCTTAGTGTTGGCAGTACCTTTAGTTAATATAATCAAACATCATTGATTGAGCTTCCCATGAATACAACTGACTCCGTGGCCCTATGGCTGTTTTTACTGGGAGAAAATCTCCAGATCACCATTGTGTAGCAGGGAAACGTAGCATTTATGCAATAGAAAGCCTAATATTAGATCCAAACAATTCAAACAAATCGCTTGGTAGGCAAATACATGTCATTCTTACTCTACGCCCTGGCTGATGGATAGGGGTTCTTAGAAGGGTGGACTTTATGCACTTGTTTTCCAAAGCAAAATTATAGGTTCTCTTCCATAAATGTACAAATATAGGCAGCAGTTCCCTGTTTTCAAAAATATTTTCTTTTCTTTCTTACTTTCTTTCTTTCTTTCTACTTTCCTTCTGTTTTTCTTTCTTTTTCTTGCTTCCTCTCTCACTCTTTCATTATCTTTCTTTCTCTATTTCTCTATTTTCTCATTCTTTCTTTTTTTCTGTAATTTCTTTCTTTTTCTATACTTTCTCTTTTCTTACTATTTCTTTGTTTCTTTTGTTCTCTCTCTCTTTCCTTCTTTCTCTTTCTTTTTCTCTCTCTTTCTTTATTTTTTCTTTGTCTCTTTTTCTTTATTTCTCTCTTTCTTAATTTACCAGCTAAAAAGACCCTCCTAACATTTTGAAAAATTTTATTAATTAGATTAAAAAGCAGTGACTCATGGTCATAAAGGGGGCTACATGTGGGGCAGGGGTACTCGACCTAACGATGACCTAAATCTTACCCTGCCTTATTGCAGAGGTTGGCACCCTAAATTAGTGAAGTGGCACCCTATAACACCTTATCGCCTAAACACCAATGTGGAATCATATACAAAGGAACAGTGAGTCCCCCCTTTTTATCTAATCAGTAAAGTTTTTGTAAATATTAGGAGGGTCTTTTTTAGCTGATAAATATTATGTGGGACCTGGTATGATATTTTCTTTTGGTTTTTTTCTTTCTTTCTTTCTTTCTTTCTTTCTTTCTTTCTTTCTTTCTTTTCTTTCTTTTTCTTTCTTTCTTTCCTTTTCTCTTTCTTTCTTTCTTTCTTTCTTTCTTTTTTCCTTTCTTCTTCTTTCCTTCTCTTTTTCTTTCTTTTCTTGCTTCCTCTCTCGCTCTTTCATTGTCTTTCTTTCTCTATTTTCTCATTCTTTCTTTCTTTTTTTCTGTAATTTCTTTCTTTTTCTATACTTTCTTTTTTCTTACTATTTCTTTGTTTCTTTTTGTTCTCTCTCTCTTTCCTTCTTTCTCTTTCTTTTTCTCTCTTTCTTTCTTTATTTTTTCTTTGTCTCTTTTTCTTTATTTCTCTCTTTCTTTATTTACCAGCTAAAAAGACCCTCCTAACATTTTGAAAAATTTTATTGATTAGATAAAAAAGCAGTGACTCATGGTCATAAAGGGGGCTACATGTGGGGCAGGGGTACTCAACCTAACGATGACCTAAATCTTACCCTGCCTTATTGGGGAGGTTGGCACCCTAAATTAGTGAAGTGGCACCCTATAACACCTATCGCCTAAACACCAATGTGGAATCATATACAAAGGAACAGTGAGTCCCCCCTTTTTCATCTAATCAGTAAAGTTTTTGTAAATATTAGGAGGGTCTATTTTAGCTGATAAATATTATGTGGGACCTAGTATGATATTTTCTTTTGGTTTTCTTTCTTTCTTTCTTTCTTTCTTTCTTTCTTTTCTTTCTTTTCTTTCTTTTCTTTCTTTCTTTCTTTCTTTCTTCTCTTCTCCTCTCTCAATAAAAGTAAGTAGCTGAACAATGTAAATTCACGAGCCCAGTGTGAGTGGTTCTTATACAGTATGCCATGGGTAACCAATTCTCCACTCCACATTCCCCATCCCAGAGAAGTACCAGAGGTTTCATCTGAACTGAAGCTGAAAATTCAGATACTTTAGCAGCTGCCACCCCTTCTTAAGAACTGACTAATCCTTTAATCTCCCAACAATCTTTTCTCCCTTTTACACATATATTTATATATATATTCATAAAAGATTCACAGGCAAAACAAATGCAATACAGGATCAAAAAATTTAATCAGGATGCTTAAAATGCAATTACATTCATCGGGGTGTTCTGTTAGGCAGGGTATTAAAGTTGGCTTTATTCAATATCCTCCTTTTATTATAAAGCAATATTTTTCCACTCTGTAAAGCATCTGATCCCTAGGCTAATGCCACCGCCTACAAATATTAAAATAAAAAGATGCAGTAATGAAAAAAAGGAGACAGGGAGGGGACAGCTACTCCACAGTCTGACATATTGCACACGAAAAGCCTTGTGATTTTAGATTTTTTCGGGGATTTGCTTTTCTCTATATAGTGTGATAACGATTTGATGAGGACACTGTATACATTATGTATCATTTATGTATTCCACAAATCATTGTTAGAGTTAAAGGGAAATTCGGTCATACATGATGCTCGATGTGCATAGGATGCATGACCGACAGAAGAAAAATTGGAACTAAAATTGAGAAATGAGGTGCAATTTTTAAATATGTAAAAAGTTAATGATTCACAAAACTGCTCACCTCCAAAACAGGGACTGCAATCACATAATGATGAGTGAATGGTTACGCGCAACTCGTATAATTACCGAGGAAAAGTTGTGATTGCTGAAGGAATATTATTGTGACATATTTTGTTAGAAATGAACTGAGATCTGAAGATCTTGGTAAAGTAAGAAAGGAAAGCTTCAAATGACACTGATCCAAGATGTCACAGAGGAAAAACGGAAGAGAAAATAATTACCCTATTCAGAAATGCAATTTAAGTGGCAAGGCAGAGCTCAGCATTTCCTAATGATAAGTGTTCGAGATATCACGCTGAACAGCGTAACCACGGCCCAGGCTTAACTGTTTCCTCGTCATCCCCTACAGCCAATCCCCGGAGATTATGTACACTCCTCAGCACTGAAAATTGCAAGAAGGAAAAGTTGTGCAATTATGAAAATCACAGGATGGATGATCATGTTACTGATATACAAATGCTAAAAAGGAGAAACAATATTTTCAAAACAACTTGATTTTTCAGTATGGAGTTTGAGCACCACATGCAAAAATACCTGCACTCACAAGCCATGATGGCTATCAATGAGGTTATTAATGGTTGTCTGAGGAATGTTCTGCCACCTCGAATGCCCTTGAACACACAGATCATCAAGATCTCCTGCTGGCAGCTCCATTTGCAATTACCAATCAATGATGTGCTTGATGGAAGACAAGTCTGGAGACGATGCAAGTCATGTTAACTTCTTAATGACCAGAGGTATTTTTGGTTTTGCATTTTCATTTTTTGCTCCTCTTCTTCCCAGAGCCATAACTTTTTTACTTTTTGGTCAAAATGGTCATGTTAGGGCTTGTTTTTTGCGGGACGAGGTCTACTTTTGAAAGGCATCATTGGATTTACCATGTTGTGTACTTGAAAACTGGAAAAAAAATTCAAGTGCGGTGAAATTGCAAAAAAAATGCAATCCTACACTTGTTTTTTTTTTTTTTTTTTTTTTTAACTAGGTTCACTAAATGCTAAAGCTGACCTGTCATTATGATTCTCCAGGTCATTACGAGTTGATAAACACCAAACATGTCTAGGTTCATTTTTATCTAAGTGGTGAAACAAATTCCAAACTTTGTTAAAAAAAAAAAGCGCAATTTTCCGATACCCGTAGCGTCTCCATTTTTCGTGATCTCGGGTTGGCTGGGGCTTTTTTTTTGCATGTCAAGCTGATGTTTTTAATGATACCATTTTGGTGCAGATATGATCTTTTGATTGCCCGTTATTGCATTTTAATGCAATGTCGCGGCGACCAAAAAAACATAATTCTGGCGTTTTGATTTTTTTCTGATCACGTCATTTAGCGATTAGGTTAATGCTTTTTATATTGATAGATCGGGTGATTCTGAATGCGGTGATAACAAATATTGTATGTTTGATTTTTTTATTGTTTTATTTTGAATGGGGCAAAAGGGGGGTGATTTGAACTTTTATATTTTTTTATTTTTTTACATTTTTAAAACCTTTTTTTTACTTTTTTGGCTTGCTTCAATAGTCTCAATGTCTCAATAGTCTCAATGGGAGACTAGAAGCTGCAATAACTTGATGTATCAGCTATATAGAGGCGATGATCAGTTCACCTATATGTAGCTGAATTACTCACTTGCTATGAGCGCCGACCACTGGGCGGCGCTCATAGCAATCC
>JARQOD010000007.1:45026926-45073393 GCA_033576555.1 Oophaga sylvatica
AGTGTCGTTCTTATGACTTCTATTCAAACTAAACGAGAAGCATTTTCTCATCTTCTCCCCAGTAGAAGACGTCCCTCTGGGGATTTTGGCAGCTATGTTCCCTTTAGAACAAAGGGATCTTGGTGTGAAGCTGCAGGGGTTAGCTTCTGGGGAATGTATGAAAGCTGCAAAGAAGTACACTCCTAATTATCTTTACGAAGGGGAAGTAGATTACTGTAGACACAAGTCAAAGTAGCTCTGCATGAACAAAATACTACTGGTAGAAACAATTACCTCTTAACACAGAACAGAAACCAATTGATTTACAAAGTAGTCAAATGTTACTTCGTGGTAACCAACAAAGTATGAGCTTAAATTGGTGAATAGGTTGTTCATTAAATGTTTTAATACTTTATATCGATGTGAATACTTTTCCATCCAATTATGACAAGAGCATTCTTAAGGTGATACCTTTATTGGCTAACCAGAAAATTATATGTTCGCTAGCTTTCAGAGCTCAAGGCTCCTTCTTCAGGCAAGATTACATTTGGAATCTTGCCTGAAGAAGGAGCCTTGAGCTCTGAAAGCTAGCGAACATATAATTTTCTGGTTAGCCAATAAAGGTATCACCTTAAGAATGCTCTTGTCATAATTGGATGGAAAAGTATTCACATCGATTTTTCTGGCTAACACGGTACCACAATATAATTTATTATTGTACACCAATACTTTATATGTAATATTGCTAAAGAATAACTTTTTTAATGCTTGATATGCAATTAGCAAAATCTGTAATAAATTATGTTAGTATCCCTATTTTGCTACCTTGTTGCACCAAGTTTGAGGAAGAGAGGAGCAGAGTCTTTAAAGTGTGTGCGTTCTTCACCCTAGTAGCCTCAGTGAGAGAGCAGGAGTTGAGCCTGCACAATGCGCTCACTCTCAGTGGGATTGTAACGATGATAGCGCCACAGACAGAACACCGTGGAGGCACGGCTATGGGCCAAATAGCCCGCAGTATATGGCACCAGTGACAGATTTGTGGAAGCTAGCAAAGAAGGGACTGACAGAGTTACCTTCTTCCATGTGCCTGTCACCAGGGCCACAGACTGCAAGTCTGCTTTGCCCAGAACTGCCCCTGCCCAGAGCTCTCTGTGCCTCTAGCATCATTATAATGCCACGGAGAGTGTTGTCAAGACTCTGCACCTGCATTCTTCCCACTTTGGCTGCTAGGGGGCAGAGTGTGCACATTGTAAGAAACTCTGTACCTCCCCCTGCTCAAAGCTGGTAGATCCAGGCATGGTGCACAGATCTAAGCAGTTGTTACAGCATAGCTTAGCATCTATTTTCTGCAGGAAAGCAGCAAAATAGGACAATTGATACTAGTACAACATGTTTGCAAATTGCTTTTCCGTCTTTAAAATAATCAAAAAAGTTAAGTTTCTCTTTCATCGAATATTCTCCAGAAACATAAAAGTGATTAGACATTCAATGAATAAGCCAAAAGGTCTGTATTCTTTTCACGGTGGGAATTATTACTTATGCCAGCATACGTTAATTTTAATTTGAGGGTCTTCATATATACTTGACCAATAAATGTTCTCTGAAGGTAGACTTATAAGAGGGTGTCCTACTGCTGGGTCATCCAGTGATCAGATGTAATGTGTTAGCAAACTTTGCTGCAAAGTTCAATTGTCATGCAGAACAGCTACAAGTAATAGTAATGAAATCAATGAGCAGGCTGGACATACTGGATCCTTCAGAGCGAGAGATTATTTTTGTAGAGTTCTCACTCCAGCTGGTAGACAGAGAACGTGCACAGGCGGCACTTGACCATTATGAATAGGCTGTAACCACTGGCGTTGCGATGGGACGGGATATTGATATTATCTAGTTCGTGGAAACTTGGCAAAAAGATTCAACTTTTTTGTAAAATCTCTATATCCACCAAGTAATCCCAGGATTAAATGAAGGAATTGCACAAAGTGCAAAAGGGTTGGAGAGAACTTTAGACATCATTCATATTTGCTTTTGCAAATTCCAATGTTCTGAACAACTAGGTGACATCATATCAACTGGGTAAATGCTCCATTTCTTACCTTCCAGTGTGAAGTTTTTGAACTTCTTGCATGACATGGAAGAAGACTCCTGTTATAAGTATCAAGTATGTTATTGGTTGTCCTTAAGGCCAGATTAATAAAATGACGGCTAACAAATTGCTTCATTAATTTAGTAGCTCTCTTATAGGGAGGGCAATAAATAATGAAATGTCTCCAGATGCAATTTTGCATCTAAATCAACATTTACTTTCAGCGCAATACACCCTTAATTAGCATTCATAACATCATAAAAGCACTATCACTTTAATTACAATATTAAACACCTCTAGAAGAAACTTTTATATCAAAAGTTCAGCCTTGTGTATTAATGTATAATATGTGTCAGATTGTGCCATAATTTAGCCATGATGCCCATTATCACCAGGCTTACTGGGAGTTGTGGATTCACTATGTTACTACATATTTGGATGAGGGCTACACCAGGCAGGTAGGTCTAAGGGACCGTGCACTTTGTACCCTTAAAGGTAATCTTCTACCCATCTGAGAGCAGCATAATGTAGGGGCAGAGACCCTGATTCCAGCAATAAGTCACTTACTGGGCCATCATAAAATAGTCTATCTCAGTTTTCTGCCCTTCTGGGTTTGTACAGCCAGGTTTCCCTGCTGGAGCCTGTGCTGGCCTCTGTTTCTCATTTGCCGTTGTTTTGTATTTTCAGTTCCCTGTTATATCAGCACCCGCTTATTTGCTACCAGTTACACCGGAGTTCTGATCTAGCGGGGGAGAGATCGTATGGTCTCAGTATTTTTGTATATCAGAACGTGTTGGAGTTTTTCGTAGAGTTTTTGCTGGATTGCAGACAGTATTCTTTCCTGTCCTGTGCTATCTAGACAGATTGGGCCCCAGCATTTGCTCACTCTATTTTCTGCCTGTGTTTGTATTTCATCTTGTCTCACCGCCATTATATGTTTGGGGGCTACCTATTCCTTTGGGGACTCTACTCCAGGGAAGTTAGCTTTCCCCTTTCTGTCTTTAGGCTTAGTTATCTCTCCGGCTGTGTTGAAGCGTCTAGGGCACCATAGGCACGTCCCACGGCTACTTCTAGTTGTGCTGTCAGTTTAGGGGTCTGCAATCCGCTAGTTACCAACTTCTCTGGTGTCTGGTTGTCTGTCTATTTTTGCTGCTGTCCTCCTCGGCTACCGAATCAGAACAGTTCTGCCTATCCACAGTGTTCACAGAAAGCTGCCAATCAGTGGTGTGGGTGGGGTTATACAGTGCTCAGCATTCAGAAAACTGCTAGGTCTACAGCAGATAAAACAGTTTTTAATAAAAACTGCAGCATGTAGTAAAGTGATAGATTGCTGAAATCTGCTTCTCTGCCCCATACCCATACATCTTGCTGCCTTCAGATGGGGTAGAAAAAATTTGGTAACAGATTCCCTTTAACTTTTTGCGAGTAATCGTGCACTTTCCCACAGTGAATCTTTCAGAGTAGCCTCTGTTTTCAATTACTGATACCAGAGAGGACAGATGTCTCCATTTTGCAGTACCAAGTCAGAAGGCAGAATTCATCAATTAGGTGGTGAGCAGGGCTAATGTCTTGCAATGCAGGTAACACAAGTAATCAGAAAGTCAAGGAAGGCAGCACACAAGATGGGAGGAAGGGGACTAGCTAAGTCTTACCCAAGCTTAGTAAGTTACAAAATATAACATATAATTGCAAACGAGGGACCCTTTTGCTTAGGCAGTGAATGATGGTGACAGTTTTTGAAATACCATGGCATGGTTCATCATTGGCTGGGAAATTATATCTTTGGTGTGCAATGTCCCTTTAAGAGATTGATAGTCTGCATGTCTACTGTACACTAGGAGCAAAACCAAAAGTCCCAGCCAAAGGGACAGTGGCAGTGAGCAGGAGGCCTTGCCACATACAAGGAGAACAGGGAGGAAGACGTTGGCGGTGGCCAGGAAGTGAGCAGTGGCGGTAAGTAGACACTAGTTATTGAAGTGACTCACCAATCGGTAATGTGTTTGTCTTAGCTTTCACAAAATAAAACTAAAACTCACATGGGTCTGCCTCATAAGGGGGGTGCGTGAAAAAATTGCAGCGGTGGCATTCATACAATGTCTCATGAAACCACTGTAGCTTCCCAGCCGGCACGCATTTGTTTTATCAGGAGACATTGCACATTGTCCTTTAGCTTGTGCGGGAAATGATTTTTCTGATACAGAAGGTGAGAACTGGTTAACTCAATAATTTTCAGGATCTGATCTGCTCTCTATTCTGCAAAAAAAGTTGTCACAGCCTACAGGACATCTTGGGTTGCCTGGCACTTGGTGGAAGAAATGTCATTGTCTCCTAAGCCGGCATCATTGCCAGAAGCAAACTCTGCTCGCTTAAAGGGCCATTAGAAGAAAATGGAGATATAAATGTCTGAGACAAATCCACATGTGAAGATAATTAGCCTCAGAAACAATTCTGCTGGTTTAATTCAAAGTGAACCGAAAATCAAAGCCGATTGAAGAAATTGAGGAATTGCTGAACCATAGATACGATTTGCATGTAGCAGAAAGATAATGAATACTTTCTGATGGACGGTGTAACCGAGGCAGTCAAGAATCTAGTAAATGAGGGCTGCAGAGAGAGGATATGTTCTTCCTCATTTGACTCCTGCTCATCTCTGGCAGAAGAAAGGCTGCGGACACCTCGACGGGGACTCAGGAAGGCTGGACAGCCTGTGTATGGAGAATGTTGACATACAGTATGTGAATACTTTTCCATCCAATTATGACAAGAGCATTCTTAAGGTGATACCTTTATTGGCTAACCAGAAAATTATATGTTCGCAAGCTTTCAGAGCGCAGAGGCTCCTTCTTCAGGCAAGATTACATTTGGAATAATAAGAAAGACACATTAGATGCTTACTATAGTAGGAAATTTGTTCAAGACCTGGGAGGTGTGATGCCTTCAAAAGATAAGCAAAGGAAATCAAATTAGCATTTTCTTACAAATGGAGAGCTAGTGTGAATGTGTTATTGGCTATCTGGAGTCCTTCTGGTGAAGGTGTGAACTGTGTCTATGTAATGAGTCATAAAACCGGGTGTTAAGTTGAGTCCTAGTGTCAAAGTATTGAACATCCTAATAAGTTTGAATTCCCATATTTTTCTCTCCCTGTCATCCTTAAAATGACCTTTTAGTATTAAGACTTTTAAGTCTGTCATACAATGTCCAGTTATATTCCCAGAACTACCACTCCTCTCCTACAAACAGCCCCCTAACTTAAGGAATCTCCTTGTCAGAAGTGTCCTTTCGTCACCATCAGTGACTGGCACATTCCCATGTAACAACAAAAAATGCAAAACTTGTACCCACATATTACCAACAAATACAGTCCGTGTACCAAACACAAATCTGGACTATAAGGTCATGGGTTCCTTTTCATGTACATCCTCCAATGTGGTGTACATGATACAATGTACAAGGTGCCCTGGAGCTATCTATATTGGGGAAACCATGCAAAAACTACAAACAAGGATGAATCTACACAGACATACGATCAGGAATGAAATGGACACGCCTGTGGGAAAACATTTCTCTGGAACTGGACATTGTATGACAGACTTAAAAGTCTTAATACTAAAAGGTCATTTTAAGGATGACAGGGAGAGAAAAATATGGGAATTCAAACTTATTAGGATGTTCAATACTTTGACACTAGGACTCAACTTAACACCCGGTTTTATGACTCATTACATAGACACAGTTCACACCTTCACCAGAAGGACTCCAGATAGCCAATAACACATTCACACTAGCTCTCCATTTGTAAGAAAATGCTAATTTGATTTCCTTTGCTTATCTTTTGAAGGCATCACACCTCCCAGGTCTTGAACAAATTTCCTACTATAGTAAGCATCTAATGTGTCTTTCTTATTATTCCAAATGTAATCTTGCCTGAAGAAGGAGCCTCTGCGCTCTGAAAGCTTGCGAACATATAATTTTCTGGTTAGCCAATAAAGGTATCACCTTAAGAATGCTCTTGTCATAATTGGATGGAAAAGTATTCACATCAATTTTTCTGGCTAACACGGTACCACAATATTATTTATTATTGTACACCATGAAAATGGAAGATACCCCAATGTACCGATCACAGATGGATTTGAAAAATCTCCTGAAGAAACTGGCACAAATGAACAGCGACATCTTCTTTCTATCCAGATGCAAAAAGGAAAACCTAATCCCTAAAGGCCTCATGATAAGGAATCCAACAAAATATACCTACAACACCCATTTTTCACAGAAACTTTGCTACAGATCATCTGAGAGACTGCGGAATCATCTCATTGGATTTTTCTACCACAAGAAAAGGACCATCCATAAAGAGATAAATTACCTACAGGACCGAATACAAGGACCGGGTTCACGTTTCATCAAGGAGACGCTACAGGAATTCTACAATAATTTACAACATCACCTCATTATCAACAAGAAAAAGAAACTGGACAGACTCAGGAAGAAAGCAGGTCTCAATGTAGCTGAAGGTAAGCCCTATTTACAGAATCATTTACATACATTGCCCTCTGTTGTGAACCTCTCACAATACAAGCCAAACACAGGAGAAATGCATGTTCTATCAAAGGGACTAACATTCTGTCCTACAAAACAGCTGGATACGGCTCAGTTCTGTAGTGACATCGAGGAATTCTTCCGCAGATTGCGACTCAAAGAATTCTTTCATAACCATGCAGATATCACTTCACAAGACAATGTGAATAACACAGCAAAAAAGAAAAAGAGGACAAACTGGACCCCGCAACCCGGACACAACCAAACTCTGGATCATTACATAGACTGTTTCCGCAAAAAAGTTAAATCTGACATTTTGGACAGACACCATAAAGTGCCAAACAATATCAGCATGGAGGAAAGAAAAGCCATACAATCCTTAAAAGCCAACAACAATATCATCATCAAACCAGCGGACAAAGGAGGAGCTATAGTCATCATGAACACGACAGATTACATCCAGGAAGCAAACAGACAACTCTTGGATATAAAATACTACACTCCACTTCAGGAAGATCCTACCAAACAATACACTGAGGAACTAACACGTATCATCAATGGATTTGATTCTACTTCATCCTCACTACTGGAACTAGTACCAGGCAATCCCAAAACAGGTACCTTCTACATGTTGCCTAAAATACACAAAGAAGGTAATCCTGGGAGGCCCATCATCTCTGGTATTGGGACTTTAACTGAGAATATCTCCGGCTGGGTGGAGAACATTCTAAAACCCTTGGTGAGGAGCACACCCAGCTATATCCAGGACACCACGGATATTCTTTGCAAATTGTCAGCGCTGGGCCCACTTCCAAGGGACACGATACTAGCCACCATGGACGTAGAGTCTCTCTATTCCAACATTCCTCATGAGGATGGAATCACAGCATGTAAATATTTCCTTCAAAAGAACAATCTGGCCACAGAACCAACACTGCAATTCATCAGGTTTGTGCTTCATCACAACTATTTTTCTTTTGGGAACAATTTATACCAACAGTGCATGGGCAGCGCCATGGGAAGCAAAATGTCCCCACAATATGCCAACCTATTTATGGCGAAACTGGAGGAGGAGTTTTTGTCATCTTGCCCTATTAAACCTCTTGCATACTTCCGCTACATTGATGATCTGCTAATAATCTGGACAGGCTCAAAAGATGATCTGCTCACCTTCCACAATAACTTCAACAAATACCACCCAACCATCAAGCTCACCCTCAACTTTTCAAAGTCTCAAATACATTTTCTGGACTTGACCATATACATCAAGGACAATGCCATACAAACATCAATTTACCATAAGCCCACAGGACGTCCAACATACCTTAGATGGAACAGCTTTCATCCAAGACACACAAAAAAATCCATCATCTACAGTCAAGCTCTGAGATATATTCGGATCTGTTCAGATAGTAAAGACAGGGAACTACAGCTGCTATCTCTGAGGAATACATTCCTACAACAAGGATACCATCCACTGGCAATAGATGAACAGATCCACAGGGCTACAAGAATCCCAAGAAGCAACCTCCTGGATTACAAACTGAGAGAGGACAACAACAGGGTACCTCTTGTGGTCACATACAACCCCCACATGAGCATCCTAAGGAAAATTGGTGCTGATCTCCAACCCATATTCCACAGGGACCACAAATTGAAAGACATATTCCCAGAACTACCACTCCTCTCCTACAAACAGCCCCTAACTTAAGGAATCTCCTTGTCAGAAGTGTCCTTTCGTCACCATCAGTGACTGGCACATTCCCATGTAACAACAAAAAATGCAAAACTTGTACCCACATATTACCAACAAATACAGTCCGTGTACCAAACACAAATCTGGACTATAAGGTCATGGGTTCCTTTTCATGTACATCCTCCAATGTGGTGTACATGATACAATGTACAAGGTGCCCTGGAGCTATCTATATTGGGGAAACCATGCAAAAACTACAAACAAGGATGAATCTACACAGACATACGATCAGGAATGAAATGGACACGCCTGTGGGAAAACATTTCTCTGGAACTGGACATTGTATGACAGACTTAAAAGTCTTAATACTAAAAGGTCATTTTAAGGATGACAGGGAGAGAAAAATATGGGAATTCAAACTTATTAGGATGTTCAATACTTTGACACTAGGACTCAACTTAACACCCGGTTTTATGACTCATTACATAGACACAGTTCACACCTTCACCAGAAGGACTCCAGATAGCCAATAACACATTCACACTAGCTCTCCATTTGTAAGAAAATGCTAATTTGATTTCCTTTGCTTATCTTTTGAAGGCATCACACCTCCCAGGTCTTGAACAAATTTCCTACTATAGTAAGCATCTAATGTGTCTTTCTTATTATTCCAAATGTAATCTTGCCTGAAGAAGGAGCCTCTGCGCTCTGAAAGCTTGCGAACATATAATTTTCTGGTTAGCCAATAAAGGTATCACCTTAAGAATGCTCTTGTCATAATTGGATGGAAAAGTATTCACATCAATTTTTCTGGCTAACACGGTACCACAATATTATTTATTATTGTACACCATGAAAATGGAAGATACCCCAATGTACCGATCACAGATGGATTTGAAAAATCTCCTGAAGAAACTGGCACAAATGAACAGCGACATCTTCTTTCTATCCAGATGCAAAAAGGAAAACCTAATCCCTAAAGGCCTCATGATAAGGAATCCAACAAAATATACCTACAACACCCATTTTTCACAGAAACTTTGCTACAGATCATCTGAGAGACTGCGGAATCATCTCATTGGATTTTTCTACCACAAGAAAAGGACCATCCATAAAGAGATAAATTACCTACAGGACCGAATACAAGGACCGGGTTCACGTTTCATCAAGGAGACGCTACAGGAATTCTACAATAATTTACAACATCACCTCATTATCAACAAGAAAAAGAAACTGGACAGACTCAGGAAGAAAGCAGGTCTCAATGTAGCTGAAGGTAAGCCCTATTTACAGAATCATTTACATACATTGCCCTCTGTTGTGAACCTCTCACAATACAAGCCAAACACAGGAGAAATGCATGTTCTATCAAAGGGACTAACATTCTGTCCTACAAAACAGCTGGATACGGCTCAGTTCTGTAGTGACATCGAGGAATTCTTCCGCAGATTGCGACTCAAAGAATTCTTTCATAACCATGCAGATATCACTTCACAAGACAATGTGAATAACACAGCAAAAAAGAAAAAGAGGACAAACTGGACCCCGCAACCCGGACACAACCAAACTCTGGATCATTACATAGACTGTTTCCGCAAAAAAGTTAAATCTGACATTTTGGACAGACACCATAAAGTGCCAAACAATATCAGCATGGAGGAAAGAAAAGCCATACAATCCTTAAAAGCCAACAACAATATCATCATCAAACCAGCGGACAAAGGAGGAGCTATAGTCATCATGAACACGACAGATTACATCCAGGAAGCAAACAGACAACTCTTGGATATAAAATACTACACTCCACTTCAGGAAGATCCTACCAAACAATACACTGAGGAACTAACACGTATCATCAATGGATTTGATTCTACTTCATCCTCACTACTGGAACTAGTACCAGGCAATCCCAAAACAGGTACCTTCTACATGTTGCCTAAAATACACAAAGAAGGTAATCCTGGGAGGCCCATCATCTCTGGTATTGGGACTTTAACTGAGAATATCTCCGGCTGGGTGGAGAACATTCTAAAACCCTTGGTGAGGAGCACACCCAGCTATATCCAGGACACCACGGATATTCTTTGCAAATTGTCAGCGCTGGGCCCACTTCCAAGGGACACGATACTAGCCACCATGGACGTAGAGTCTCTCTATTCCAACATTCCTCATGAGGATGGAATCACAGCATGTAAATATTTCCTTCAAAAGAACAATCTGGCCACAGAACCAACACTGCAATTCATCAGGTTTGTGCTTCATCACAACTATTTTTCTTTTGGGAACAATTTATACCAACAGTGCATGGGCAGCGCCATGGGAAGCAAAATGTCCCCACAATATGCCAACCTATTTATGGCGAAACTGGAGGAGGAGTTTTTGTCATCTTGCCCTATTAAACCTCTTGCATACTTCCGCTACATTGATGATCTGCTAATAATCTGGACAGGCTCAAAAGATGATCTGCTCACCTTCCACAATAACTTCAACAAATACCACCCAACCATCAAGCTCACCCTCAACTTTTCAAAGTCTCAAATACATTTTCTGGACTTGACCATATACATCAAGGACAACGCCATACAAACATCAATTTACCATAAGCCCACAGGACGTCCAACATACCTTAGATGGAACAGCTTTCATCCAAGACACACAAAAAAATCCATCATCTACAGTCAAGCTCTGAGATATATTCGGATCTGTTCAGATAGTAAAGACAGGGAACTACAGCTGCTATCTCTGAGGAATACATTCCTACAACAAGGATACCATCCACTGGCAATAGATGAACAGATCCACAGGGCTACAAGAATCCCAAGAAGCAACCTCCTGGATTACAAACTGAGAGAGGACAACAACAGGGTACCTCTTGTGGTCACATACAACCCCCACATGAGCATCCTAAGGAAAATTGGTGCTGATCTCCAACCCATATTCCACAGGGACCACAAATTGAAAGACATATTCCCAGAACTACCACTCCTCTCCTACAAACAGCCCCCTAACTTAAGGAATCTCCTTGTCAGAAGTGTCCTTTCGTCACCATCAGTGACTGGCACATTCCCATGTAACAACAAAAAATGCAAAACTTGTACCCACATATTACCAACAAATACAGTCCGTGTACCAAACACAAATCTGGACTATAAGGTCATGGGTTCCTTTTCATGTACATCCTCCAATGTGGTGTACATGATACAATGTACAAGGTGCCCTGGAGCTATCTATATTGGGGAAACCATGCAAAAACTACAAACAAGGATGAATCTACACAGACATACGATCAGGAATGAAATGGACACGCCTGTGGGAAAACATTTCTCTGGAACTGGACATTGTATGACAGACTTAAAAGTCTTAATACTAAAAGGTCATTTTAAGGATGACAGGGAGAGAAAAATATGGGAATTCAAACTTATTAGGATGTTCAATACTTTGACACTAGGACTCAACTTAACACCCGGTTTTATGACTCATTACATAGACACAGTTCACACCTTCACCAGAAGGACTCCAGATAGCCAATAACACATTCACACTAGCTCTCCATTTGTAAGAAAATGCTAATTTGATTTCCTTTGCTTATCTTTTGAAGGCATCACACCTCCCAGGTCTTGAACAAATTTCCTACTATAGTAAGCATCTAATGTGTCTTTCTTATTATTCCAAATGTAATCTTGCCTGAAGAAGGAGCCTCTGCGCTCTGAAAGCTTGCGAACATATAATTTTCTGGTTAGCCAATAAAGGTATCACCTTAAGAATGCTCTTGTCATAATTGGATGGAAAAGTATTCACATCAATTTTTCTGGCTAACACGGTACCACAATATTATTTATTATTGTACACCATGAAAATGGAAGATACCCCAATGTACCGATCACAGATGGATTTGAAAAATCTCCTGAAGAAACTGGCACAAATGAACAGCGACATCTTCTTTCTATCCAGATGCAAAAAGGAAAACCTAATCCCTAAAGGCCTCATGATAAGGAATCCAACAAAATATACCTACAACACCCATTTTTCACAGAAACTTTGCTACAGATCATCTGAGAGACTGCGGAATCATCTCATTGGATTTTTCTACCACAAGAAAAGGACCATCCATAAAGAGATAAATTACCTACAGGACCGAATACAAGGACCGGGTTCACGTTTCATCAAGGAGACGCTACAGGAATTCTACAATAATTTACAACATCACCTCATTATCAACAAGAAAAAGAAACTGGACAGACTCAGGAAGAAAGCAGGTCTCAATGTAGCTGAAGGTAAGCCCTATTTACAGAATCATTTACATACATTGCCCTCTGTTGTGAACCTCTCACAATACAAGCCAAACACAGGAGAAATGCATGTTCTATCAAAGGGACTAACATTCTGTCCTACAAAACAGCTGGATACGGCTCAGTTCTGTAGTGACATCGAGGAATTCTTCCGCAGATTGCGACTCAAAGAATTCTTTCATAACCATGCAGATATCACTTCACAAGACAATGTGAATAACACAGCAAAAAAGAAAAAGAGGACAAACTGGACCCCGCAACCCGGACACAACCAAACTCTGGATCATTACATAGACTGTTTCCGCAAAAAAGTTAAATCTGACATTTTGGACAGACACCATAAAGTGCCAAACAATATCAGCATGGAGGAAAGAAAAGCCATACAATCCTTAAAAGCCAACAACAATATCATCATCAAACCAGCGGACAAAGGAGGAGCTATAGTCATCATGAACACGACAGATTACATCCAGGAAGCAAACAGACAACTCTTGGATATAAAATACTACACTCCACTTCAGGAAGATCCTACCAAACAATACACTGAGGAACTAACACGTATCATCAATGGATTTGATTCTACTTCATCCTCACTACTGGAACTAGTACCAGGCAATCCCAAAACAGGTACCTTCTACATGTTGCCTAAAATACACAAAGAAGGTAATCCTGGGAGGCCCATCATCTCTGGTATTGGGACTTTAACTGAGAATATCTCCGGCTGGGTGGAGAACATTCTAAAACCCTTGGTGAGGAGCACACCCAGCTATATCCAGGACACCACGGATATTCTTTGCAAATTGTCAGCGCTGGGCCCACTTCCAAGGGACACGATACTAGCCACCATGGACGTAGAGTCTCTCTATTCCAACATTCCTCATGAGGATGGAATCACAGCATGTAAATATTTCCTTCAAAAGAACAATCTGGCCACAGAACCAACACTGCAATTCATCAGGTTTGTGCTTCATCACAACTATTTTTCTTTTGGGAACAATTTATACCAACAGTGCATGGGCAGCGCCATGGGAAGCAAAATGTCCCCACAATATGCCAACCTATTTATGGCGAAACTGGAGGAGGAGTTTTTGTCATCTTGCCCTATTAAACCTCTTGCATACTTCCGCTACATTGATGATCTGCTAATAATCTGGACAGGCTCAAAAGATGATCTGCTCACCTTCCACAATAACTTCAACAAATACCACCCAACCATCAAGCTCACCCTCAACTTTTCAAAGTCTCAAATACATTTTCTGGACTTGACCATATACATCAAGGACAACGCCATACAAACATCAATTTACCATAAGCCCACAGGACGTCCAACATACCTTAGATGGAACAGCTTTCATCCAAGACACACAAAAAAATCCATCATCTACAGTCAAGCTCTGAGATATATTCGGATCTGTTCAGATAGTAAAGACAGGGAACTACAGCTGCTATCTCTGAGGAATACATTCCTACAACAAGGATACCATCCACTGGCAATAGATGAACAGATCCACAGGGCTACAAGAATCCCAAGAAGCAACCTCCTGGATTACAAACTGAGAGAGGACAACAACAGGGTACCTCTTGTGGTCACATACAACCCCCACATGAGCATCCTAAGGAAAATTGGTGCTGATCTCCAACCCATATTCCACAGGGACCACAAATTGAAAGACATATTCCCAGAACTACCACTCCTCTCCTACAAACAGCCCCCTAACTTAAGGAATCTCCTTGTCAGAAGTGTCCTTTCGTCACCATCAGTGACTGGCACATTCCCATGTAACAACAAAAAATGCAAAACTTGTACCCACATATTACCAACAAATACAGTCCGTGTACCAAACACAAATCTGGACTATAAGGTCATGGGTTCCTTTTCATGTACATCCTCCAATGTGGTGTACATGATACAATGTACAAGGTGCCCTGGAGCTATCTATATTGGGGAAACCATGCAAAAACTACAAACAAGGATGAATCTACACAGACATACGATCAGGAATGAAATGGACACGCCTGTGGGAAAACATTTCTCTGGAACTGGACATTGTATGACAGACTTAAAAGTCTTAATACTAAAAGGTCATTTTAAGGATGACAGGGAGGAAGAAAAATATGGGAATTCAAACTTATTAGGATGTTCAATACTTTGACACTAGGACTCAACTTAACACCCGGTTTTATGACTCATTACATAGACACAGTTCACACCTTCACCAGAAGGACTCCAGATAGCCAATAACACATTCACACTAGCTCTCCATTTGTAAGAAAATGCTAATTTGATTTCCTTTGCTTATCTTTTGAAGGCATCACACCTCCCAGGTCTTGAACAAATTTCCTACTATAGTAAGCATCTAATGTGTCTTTCTTATTATTCCAAATGTAATCTTGCCTGAAGAAGGAGCCTCTGCGCTCTGAAAGCTTGCGAACATATAATTTTCTGGTTAGCCAATAAAGGTATCACCTTAAGAATGCTCTTGTCATAATTGGATGGAAAAGTATTCACATCAATTTTTCTGGCTAACACGGTACCACAATATTATTTATTATTGTACACCACGACATACAGTATAAAAGACGTACAGTGACAGCTCGGGTTTAATCACATTGGCTGTTTCCATGTTCATCCAAACTCCTTATAGTATTAGCACATTTATGATTATCGTCTTCCCCGAGTTTCTGACCTATAATAAAGCCACGCAAACTACTAACTTCTTCCTTTGTTAAGATCCAGTTGATTGACAGCTATCAAACTGTTACATAGCTGCTACACAGCACCTGAAGGAGAATACAAGATGTATTGTTAAGAAACGAAAGCTGACAGAAGGATTTTATCAGAGGATTGAAACCTGAGGAAGATGAGCAGATAACCAGCATGTCTAATCATAGGTATGAATATAATAACAGAAAGCCAAGGATGGTTGATTGACACGAGCAGGAGCCTCAAATCCTGTAATCCTTAACAGACCTGCTACAACAGTATCCCCGATGGCCTCCATTTACCAATATTCTGTATTTACCTAATGAAATGTAAACATAAAAACAGGAATCATTCCCAAAATGTGATGTATGAATGACTGGAACATTATATACAGGTAATACACCTCCACTTCTTACATGACCTGGATAAAGAGCTGTTAAGGTCCCAAGTCAGAAGACAACAGCCAAGACATAGGTGTATTCATAAAAATTTGTTTATATAGCAATTGGCTGTGACTTATAATTCTGAAGTCCTATAATGCCTGTTTTGCATGTGACTAAAGATATATGGACACCTTGGGCATAATCTTTTCTGATTTATAAAAAAATCTAAATTTAACTTTGATTTGGTGATTAATAATTTAGAAGATTATTATGGAGAGTTAAAGGGGTTATATTATTTTTTTACTGTGAGCCAAAGAACTAACAGGAAGGTAGTTGCTAACTCCCTGCCTGTTCTGCCAAGCGCTGATCTCTGCCGGCACAGAGCGGTCACTGACCGCTCCTGCTGGCGATTCTGCAGCTTCCACTGACATCACATTGCAACAGCAGAGGCTTATCTTCTGCTCTGCTATGTTGATGGGGCCTAACTGCTGATGACATGCTGATTGACAGCTGTCTCCCTACTGCATAACAATGGGAAGCTGGCTGTTAATCTGCATGACATCAGTTGTAGTGATGAACGAGTATGCTCGTTTCTCGGGTTTTCCTGAGCACGCTCGGGTGGTCTCCGCATGATCTGCGACTGCTAGACAGCCTGAATACATGTGGGGATTCTCTAATAAACAGGCATTCCTCACATGTATTCATGCTGTCTAGTAGCCGCAAATCATGCAGCTGCGGCGACAGAAATTAAATCTCCGAGCACTTCCAAATACTTTAGAGACCACCTGAGCATACTTGGGAAAATGCGAGCATCGTGCATACTCTCTCATCACTAGTCGATAGTCATTGGTTGTCATTGGCAGCTGCTCTCTGCACTTTGAATACTTAGAGTACGTTCACACAATGGAAATGTGCTGAAATTTTTGCAACTATTTTTTTAAAAAATTAAATTTACTGTGATTTTGGAATACTGTTATAGTAACATAGTAACATAGTTATTAAGGTTGAAGGAAGACTTTAAGTCCATCTAGTTCAACCCATATCCTATCCTAACCTGCCCTAACATGTTGATCCAGAGGAAGGCAAAAAAAACCCAAGTGGCAAACAGTAAGCTTCACATTGGGGGAAAAAATTCCTTCCCGACTCCACATACGGCAATCAGACTAGCTCCCTGGGTCAACGCTGTATCTAGGAAACTAGTGAATATAGCCTGTAATATTATACTTTTCAAGAAAGGCATCCAGTCCCTTCTTAAATTTTAGTAAGGAATCACTCATTACAACATTAGACGGCAGAGAGTTCCATAGTCTCACTGCTCTTACAGTAAAGAATCTGTGTCTGTGATTATGGCTAAACCTTCTTTCCTCCAGACGTAGAGGATGCCCCCTTGTCCCCGTCACAGGTCTAAGAGTAAAAAGATCATTAGAAAGGTCTTTGTACTGTCCCCTCATATATTTATACATTGTAATAAGATCACCCCTAAGCCTTCGTTTTTCCAAACTAAATAACCCTAAGTGTAATAACCTGTCTTGGTATTGCAGACCCCCAGTTCTCTAATAACCTTGGTCGCTCTTCTCTGCACCCGCTCCAGTTCAGCTATGTCTTTCTTATACACCGGAGACCAGAACTGCACACAGTATTCTAAGTGTGGTCGCACCAGTGACTTGTATAGAGGTAAAATTATGTTCTCCTGGTTATGGTAAATATTTTATACTTTGTTTATCATTTAGGCAGATTATAGATTTATATACCTCTGATAATTTTGTGTATTAGTTTTATGAATGTTATTTATAAAAGAAAAAAACATGGGACATTCTCTCTGATATAGAGATGTATTTGTGTTAAGTTGTCTTCTTTACTAAATGCATAGGAAAACCGGGTAGAACTAGTTTGAAGGAATTCAGCAGAATCTATAATTTACTACTTTGTTTTTCCCAACTAAGGCCTGTGTCTCACATAGCGATACACCAGCGATCCCGACAACGATATGCACTTGTCAGGATCGCTGGTGTGTCGCTACATGATCGCTGCTGAGCTGTCAAACAGGCAGCTCAGGGCAGCGATCAGCACAGCGACACTGCGGATAACGTCGCTTAGTTACCCGCAGTGTACCTTGGATACCAGCGCCCTGATGCAGGGAGCTGGAAACCAAGGTACACATCGGGTTTCCAGGCGCTGCGCGGTGCCTGGAAACCCGCTGTGTACCTTGGTTACCAGCTCCCTGCATCAGGGCGCTGGTATCCAACGTACACAGCGGGTTTCCAGGCACAGCTCCGCGCCTGGAAACCCGCTGTGTACCTTGGTTACCAGCGGATCGCTGGTCTCCCGCCTGTCACACGCAGCGATGTGTGCCTGTCAGAGGGAGACCAGCGATCAAAAAATGTCCAGGACATTCAGCGACGATCAGCGATACCCAGCAGGGGGGCTGATTGTCGCTGAATGTCACACACAGCGATATCGCTGGGGAGATCGCTGCTGCGTCACAAAACTAGTGACTCCGCACCGATCTCGGTAGCGAGATCGTTGTGTGAGACGGGGGCTTTACAAATCTTTTTTCCTTAAGTAATGTAATTAGTCATTTCCCTTTCTTTTGTGGTTGCAATAAACTTTTGACTAGGCATCTCAGAGATCAGACAAACCTGGTAGGTTGACAAACACTGGTTGTGTGACCTCGCCTCTGATGCATCATATTTAATTGGATCAACAGTAGCAGATCTAGAGATTGTTTGTATTTCACCACAAATTAGTACTTCCAGTATAAAGTTGTTTCCACAACAATGCCCTTTGACTGTTTTCATACATTTTTTGGCTGTTTTTACACTTTTTTTTTGCTATGACTTTGGAAAATTGCAGCAAAATTATCCAAAAAAAACCCACAATGGGTCCACAATGTGTGAGCACAGACTTATTAGACATAATCTGCTATGTCATTGTAATCACTTCCTTTCCAAAGCACAGCAGCCTAATCATCAGGAGCTTCTGCACTCTCTACATTGTCAAAGTCAACTCAACTGCTGCACTCTGCATAGGCATCAGTTGAGTTGACTTTGACAATGGCTGATTCTCTCTGCACATTGGCAAAGTCACTTTGGCTGCAGAGCTCTGCATACGTTGCAATTTAACTGACAAAACTCATCTCAATAAGTGTTTAATGTGCAGAGCGCAGCAACCCTTGATGATTTGACAGTATTTTTGGTACTTGAGAGTGGGACCCTCTGTGTAAGTCTGGGATGGTCGCCTCCTCTGCTCGCTACACTTCCAGTTCATAGAATGGAGAGATGGATTTGCCTATTTTACAAAATTTACGAAAAACTGAATCTCATCTTGTAATTAGTCATTTCGATTGAACAGGTGAAAAGGCAAAGGTTGCCGGTATTCATGTTATCATGTTATTTGTCACGGACATTTAAAAAATGAGGCTTTGAGCCAAGTAATTTTACGCTACTCAAGAAAATTAAATATATTTCTTGTAGGAAAAAATATTCAACGTAATGATTTAATGAATCAATTACATCACGAAGCACAATTTATACAGAAAGTAATTACAGGAGCTTTTATATATATGATTCCTCTTATGTATGTTAATAAAACATGACAATATGCCGCGTCTTTTTAATTAGGAGATAAACCTGCTTACTAAAGGAGATGTCATAATATAGACATACCGCATAAGAAATGCCGCGTTCCATATATCAGGGAGAGCAGACTTGATGTGACTGCTCTTTTATCTGTGTATGCAAATGATACTAAACAAATACCACTGTACGCAGATGTTGTGATTTTCAGTCAGAGGAGTAATTACAAAGAAAGTAGTAAATAACAGCTTGTTCTACTAAAATTAGTGTTAAGCGCTCTTTAGAATGGAGATGTACATTCAACGATCATTTCCGTAAGGCAAAGCAGCAGTGTGACCTGGGAGTAATCATGCATTTTGGGCCCAGTTCATACTGTACAAAATCGCAGCAGATTTTTAGGTGTGTATTTGCTTGAAGAAAGCCTGCTGAATTTTATAGTGCCTGCATGGTGCATGCTATTTTATGAAATCTTATTTACCCCAGCAATATCTACCCACATCGTAAATTGACAGGAGCTGCAGGTTTGAGATCCGCAGCAATTCAATTTATGCCTTGGATGTAAGTACAAATTTCACTCTTTGCAATGTCCCACCACTCCTATTTCACAACGATAACCGCAGTGGTAATTGCCACTATGGATATCGCCATTGCATCTCAGCTCTGTGCTGTAGTGATACTAGAAAGGAACGTAGCCTTAGAGGTAGGGGACATTTGCTGTCTTTATTTATTGATATATAGGGACATGTTGCAAGATTTGCTAAAATGCTAAAAGCTAGAGGTGAGCGGATCTTTTGAAATTTAAATTTGCCATGTTTTCCCCCAAAAAAATTTGCATGAAACTCAACATTTGAAATCTTGTAATCGCTCAAAAATACATGTGGGAAGAGAGAAAGATACAAACACTGCTGAACATAAGTGTTAACAGTCTACAGGGGAGAGATCCCTGCTGATCATAAGAGCTTACACTCTACAGGAGAGAGAGAGAACCCTGCTGATCATAAGAGCTTACACTCTACAGGAGAGAGAGAGAACCCTGCTGATCATAAGAGCTTACACTCTACAGGAGAGAGAGAATCCTGCTGACCATAAGATCTCACACTCTACAGGAGAGAAAGAATCCTGCTGACCATGAGAGCTCACACTCTACAAGGGGAGAGAAAGAATCCTGCTGACCATGAGAGCTCACACTCTACAAGGGGAGAGAAAGAATCCTGCTGACCATGAGAGCTCACACTCTACAGGGAGAGAAAGAATCCTGCTGACCATGAGAGCTCACACTCTACAAGGGGAGAGAAAGAATCCTGCTGACCATAGGAGCTCACACTCTACAGGGGAGAGAGAGAATCCTGCTGACCATGAGAGCTCACACTCTACAGGAGAGAGAGAGAGATCCCTGCTGATCATAAGAGCTTACACTCTACAGGAAAGAGAGCGAGAGAGATCCCTGCTGATCATAAGAGCTTACACTCTACATGAGAGAGAGATCCCTGCTGAGCATAAGATCTTACAGTCTACAGGAGAGAGAAAAAATCCTGCTGACCATAGGAGCTCACATTCTACAGGAGAGAGAGAGAACCCTGCTGATCATAAGAGCTTACACTCTACAGGAGAGAGATAGGACCTTGCTGATCATAAGAGCTTACACTCTGCAGGAGACAGAGAGGACCCTGCTGACCATTAGAGCTCCCACTCTACAGGAGAGAGAACCCACTGGCCATAAGAGCTCACACTCTACAGGAGAGAGAACCCTGCTGATCATAAGAGCTTACACTCTATAGGAGACAGAGAGGACCCTTCTGACCATAAGAGCTTACACTCTACAGGAGAGAGAGAGATCCCTGCTGATCATAAGAGCTTACACTCTACAAGAGAGAGAGAGAATCCTGCTGACAATAAGAGCTTGCACATTACAGGAGAGAGGACCGGCTGATCCTAAAAGCTTACAATCTACAGGAGAGAGAGAACACTGCTGAACATAAGAGCTTACACTCTACAGAAGAAAGAGAAAACAACTCTGTTGTACAAACTACTCTACTGGGAACTAGAGTTGAGCGATACTTTCCGATATCCTAAAGTATCGGAATCGGAATGGTATCGCCGATATCACTAAAATATCGGCGATACCCGATACCGATACCGGAAGTCCCATGTAAGTCTATGGGAACAAAATATCGCAACTAAAAAAACCCCATTCTTTCCTTGTAAACACTAAATATACACACATAGAATACATATATATATATATATACATGTCATTGTGACATATATATATACATATATGTATAGTTTATACACTTCTACATAGTAAAATATCCTCTCATTCAATTGCCGGGTAAAGCCGGCTTCAGTGAAAAGACAGAAGCACCCGACATGAAATGACACTTGGTGTACATAGGGTTAACCATGTCTTTTCATGTCGTTTGCTATCTGATTTGCACAAACAATTAAATCAGACTATGTGTGCAAAATTTCACACCTGTAGGGGTTAATTAAAGGTGTAAATTCGTTGTAAAAAAAACGGACTTTTTTGCTACGAATTTACACCTTTAATTAACCCCTACAGGTGTGAAATTTTGCACACATAGTCTGATTTAATTGTTTGTGCAAATTAGATAGCAAAGGACATGAAAAGACATGGTTAACCCTATGTACACCAAGTGTCATTTCATGTCGGGTCACCCGACATGAAATGACACTTGGTGTACATAGGGTTAACCATGTCTTTTCATGTCCTTTGCTATCTAATTTGCACAAACAATTAAATCAGACTATGTGTGCAAAATTTCACACCTGTAGGGGTTAATTAAAGGTGTAAATTCGTTGTAAAAAAACCGGACTTTTTTGCTACGAATTTACACCTTTAATTAACCCCTACAGGTGTGAAATTTTGCACACATAGTCTGATTTAATTGTTTGTGCAAATTAGATAGCAAAGGACATGAAAAGACATGGTTAACCCTATGTACACCAAGTGTCATTTCATGTCGGGTTCTGCATTTTCACAAAAGCCGGCAATTGAATTAGCGGCTATTATACTATGTAGAAGTGTATGAACTACAAATATAAATATATATATATATATGTGTCACAAATTCAATGACATGTATATATATATATGAGGTGTAAAATTGCTGAAAAAAAATGCGTGGGCTCCCGCCCTATTTTCGCAACCAGACAGACAAAGCCAGTGAGTGGGGGCAGATAATAATAGCCCAGAGAGGGACCATTATTTTTGCCCCCCCCGGCTACTAACATCTGCCCCCAGACACCCCAGGAAAGACAAATCTATAATTAGATTCGCCCTTTCTGGCACTTTGCCCGTCTATTCCCATTGCCCTGTAGCGGTGGCGAATGGGTTAATATGGGGTTAAAGCCACCTTGCTATTGAAAGGTGACCTTAAGCCAGGTTAATAATTGAGAGCTGTCAATTAGACAACTATCAATTATTAATCCTATTGCATGAAATAAAAATAAAACACACACACTTTAATTAAAAATCATTTTAATGAAATAAAGACATGTTTTTGACCATCTTTTATTTGACTGCAAAAACCATTTCCTGTAATAAAAATAAAATAAAAAAGCAAAATTATTCTTACCTATCCCATGCACAGTCAAGTCCCACGGTGTAATCCTTCAGAAAGGGTTAATGTTTACTGCAGGGACCGCAGCTAATGCTGCAGCCTCACAGTAAACCCCAAATGAATGAGTTCCTCTCCTGCCTGACAGGAGAGTAAAGGCTGGGTGTCACATAACGATACACCAGCGATCCCGACAACGATATGCACTTGTCAGGATCGCTGGTGTATCGCTACATGATCGCTGCTGAGCTGCCAAACAGGCAGCTCAGGCAGCGATCTGGGACAGCGACACTGCGGGTAACATCGCTTAAGGGCCCGTCTCACATAGCGATATCGCTACCGAGATCGCTGCTGAGTCACTAGTTTTGTGACGCAGCAGCGAGCTCACCAGCGATATCGCTGTGTGTGACATTCAGCGACGATCAGCCCCCTGCTGGGTATCGCTGATCGTCGCAGAAATGTCAGGACCTTTTTTTGATCGCTGGTTTCCCTCTGACAGGCACGCATCGCTGCGTGTGACAGGCGAGAGACCAGCGATCCGCTGGTAACCAAGGTACACAGCGGGTTTCCAGGCACCGCGCAGCGCTTGGAAACCCGCTGTGTACCTTGGATACCAGCTCCCTGCATCAGGGCGCTGGTATCCAAGGTACACAGCGGGTTTCTAGGCACAGCCCCGCGCCTGGAAACCCGCTGTGTACCTTGGTTACCAGCGGATCGCTGGTCTCCCGCCTGTCACACGCAGCGATGTGTGCCTGTCAGCGGGAAACCAGCGATCAAAAAAAGGTCCTGACATTTCAGCGACGATCAGCGATACCCGGCAGGGGGGCTGATCGTCGCTGAATGTCACACACAGCGATATCGCTGGTGAGCTCGCTGCTGCGTCACAAAACTAGTGACTCAGCAGCGATCTCGGTAGCGATATCGCTATGTGAGACGGGCCCTTAAGTGGAAAGCTTAATTGATTGCTTTCCACTTTCACTTCAGGTCAGCCAGGGACACAATCAGTGACGTCAGAGGGAACTGATTAACAAAAATAGGGGTTCCCTTCGAAAAAAAAATGGCGTGGGGTCCCCCCTATTTTTGTTAACCAGCCAGATGAAGCAGACCGCTGAGGCCTGGATTTTCAGGCTGTTAAGGAGCCAAGATCCATGGACCTTGCCAGCCTGATAATACCAGGCCACAGCAGTCTGCATATCTTGGCTGATTAACAAAAATAGGGGATCCCCTCGAAAAAAATTGTCGTGGGGTCCCCCCTATTTTTGTTAACCAGCCAGATGAAGCAGACCGCTGAGGCCTGGATTTTCAGGCTGTTAAGGAGCCAAGATCCATGGACCTTGCCAGCCTGATAATACCAGGCCACAGCAGTCTGCATATCTTGGCTGATTAACAAAAATAGGGGATCCCTCGAAAAAAATTGGCGTGGGGTCCCCCCTATTTTTGTTAACCAGCCAGATGAAGCAGACCGCTGAGGCCTGGATTTTCAGGCTGTTAAGGAGCCAAGATCCATGGACCTTGCCAGCCTGATAATACCAGGCCACAGCAGTCTGCATATCTTGGCTGATTAACAAAAATAGGGGATCCCCTCGAAAAAAATTGTCGTGGGGTCCCCCCTATTTTTGTTAACCAGCCAGATGAAGCAGACCGCTGAGGCCTGGTTTTTCAGGCTGGTAAGGATCCAATATCCATGGACCTTGCAAGCCTGATAATCCCAGGCCACAGCAGTCTGCTTAGCTTGGCTGGTTAACAAAAATAGGGGATCCCCTCGAAAAAAAAACGGCGTGGGGATCCCCCCTATTTTTGTTAACCAGCCAAGTAAAATGCAGACTACTGCGGCCTGGTATTAAAAGACTGTCAAGGCCCATGGATTTTGGCCCTCAACAGCCTGATAATACCAGGCTACAGCAGCCCCACATTTGGCGCATCAAAAGATGTGCCAATTGTGGCACTTTACCCGGCTCTTCCCACTTGCCCTGTAGCGGTGGCAAGCGGGGTAATAAGGGGTTAATGTCACCGTTGATTGCACGGTGACAATAAGCCCGGTTAATAATGGAGAGGCGTCAATAAGACACCGATCCATTATTAATCCCAAAGTTATTAAATGTATAAAAAAAAGACAAAGCAAGAAAAAAGTATTTTAATGAAATAAAAGAGACAACACAGTTTTCATTAATTTTATTACTCTCTCATTCCTGCGACGCCATCGATCTCCTGTAAAAAAAGAAAAAAAACAAACCAACAGTATACCACCTGTCCGACGCAGTCCATAACGATAGTCCCACGGCGATCCAGCTCTGCTACATCGCAATGACAGGCAGAGCCTGTCATCGCGACGCAGCACAGCTGATTACCTGCTTCCCCGGTGGTGACGTCATCGGACTGACTGCTTTACGGCCGCGATTACCCAGCAGTCACTGCAGTTATCGCGAGAAACTGCATGTGACCGCCGGGGAAAGAAGATTGCGGCCATGAAGCAGTGCAGGACGTGACCGCCGGAGATCTTCTGCCAGGTAAGTGCCGCTGACTCCTGACAGACCCGACCGACGGACACTGACAGTGACAGTGACAATCCCGATTCCGGTATCCGATAAGACGAAAATATCGGAACTCGGAATCGGAATTCCGATACAGCTAATATCGGCCGATACCCGATATTTGCAGTATCGGAATGCTCAACACTACTGGGAACCACTGATCTGTGATGGCCCAGGTACTGACCACCATTGTGCAAAGTATGGTAAGATGCTTCAGCAGTGTGGGAAGTAGTGCAGCTTTTTTTGTGAACCGTGAATTAAATCTCAAAATGTTTGAATTTTTAGGAAACTACGAATTTCAGGAAATTTGACCGAAACTTGATTCTTTGTGGATCAATCAGCTCATCTCTACTAAAAGCTTCATAATACTTACTAAGCCCTATTTGAGGCTATTGGTAGCAGAGGAATAGCTGGAATTGTAGCAATGCCTGTAGCTGTATAAATAACATTCAGTTTATCTTTATCAGTAAATTAGGAACTAGAAACATGTCAGGTCTGCTTCAGAAATAACAAGCCATATAGCAGTGCCTATGAAGTGAAGCCCTACAGCTCAGCTCATCACCGGTCTACCAGGCATCAGTCATAATTGCCTGGATAAGCTAAGACTGATAACTACTTCAGGTTATTCTCTTCAAATGGTGCATGCTACATATGCTGATCTTACAAAAATTTTTTAGCTGAGTGTTATTAACAATATGCCCTAGAAAGGGTTCCCAGCAGCCAACAGGCTCAGGCACAGTACTCTGCCTACTGTTCAATATATCCTCCAAATTATAAAGCACCGTAGTATAGCAGCACACAGAGTTTCGCTCTGTCATAATCTGTATAACTTGAAGAATAATATAGTTGTGCCATAATACAATGTACACCTATTATACAGGTATTCTGACATAGAAAGACTAATACCAAAGCAGCACATAAAGGGCCCAATTAATGTTGCGTATCAGTCTTTTTTTCATCTAGTTTCTGGTGTTTTTGGGCTGCTCTATTTTTCTTTTCATTTATGGCCTATTTAAAAGTCTATTTTCTATGTTTTTAGAGTAAGGAAGGAGTAAATGTCTTCGGGCCTGCCAAAATCTCATAGGGTTTGGTAATTCTCGCGAGAACTCACTGAAACAAAGAACTGATGAGGGGTGTGACTAAGCTGGGTGGATACTTATCATGTAGATATGTATTCTGCTATTTGCCATCATGTAAGAAACACCTAAATTTATGCATGGCACACTTATAGACAGTATTAATAAGCCTTATCTTCATTCCTTGGGTTTAGTGTCTTGGAGATCACACATCTTTGCATTTTCTTGGTCCTCACAGTTGTTTTGCGAATCTCAGAAACATTTAACCCCTTCACGCCGCAGCCCTTTATTGTTTTTGCGTTTCTGTTTTTCACTCCCTTTCTTCCCAGAGCCATAACTTTTTTATTTTTTCATCAATATGGCCATGTGAGGGCTTGTTTTTGGTTGTACTTTTGAAAGACACCATTGGTTTTACCATATCGTGTACTCAAAAATGGGAAAAAAAATTTGAAGAGCGGTGAAATTGCAAAAAAAGTGCAATTCCACAACTGTTTTTTTAGGATTTTTTTTTACCATATTCACCAGATACTAAAACTGACCTGCCATTATGATTCTCCAGGTCATTAGGAGTTCATAGATACCAAACATGTATAGATTGTTTTTTATTTAAATGGTGAAAAAAAATCCAAACTTTGTTAAAAAAAAGAAAGTCGCCATTTTTCTGAGATCCGTAGTGTCTCCATTTTTCGTGATCTGGGGCTGGGTGAGGGCTTATTTATTGCATGCCGAGTTGACTCGTCGTGGGACACTCGTGATTTTGGACTGCGTCGGACAGGGAGTATTTGTGTTTGGTTTGTTATTTTTGTTATTTTACGAGAACGATGGCGTCGCAGATGAGCGTGAAATAAAAATACGGTAATGAAAACTGTGTTGTTTTTTATTTCATTAAAAGACTTTTTTCTGGCTGGTGTATTTTTTAAAATTTTCAAACCTTATTGATTAATAATGGATCGGTTTCTTATTGACGCCTCTCCATTATTAACCGGGCTTATTGTCACCGTTCAATCAAAGGTGACATTAACCCCTTATTACTCCGCTTGCCACCACTACAGGGCAAGTGGGAAGAGCCGGGTAAAGTGCCACAATTGGCGCATCTTTGGATGCGCCAATTGTGGGGCTGCTGCAGCCTGGTATTTTTAGGCTGTTGAGGGCCAAAATCCATGGGCCTTGACAGTCTTTTAATACCAGGCCGCAGCAGTCTGCTTCATCTGGCTGGTTAACAAAATTAGGGGGGACCCCACGCCATTTTTTTTCGAGGGGATCCCCTATTTTTGTTAACCAGCCAAGATAAGCAGATTGCTGTGGCCTGGTATTATCATGTCATGGGTGCATCGCCACGAGGATCGTCGCGATTGCACATTCTGACTTCTCGCAGCTGAGTTGCTGTTACTTTGTGTTTGGTGGTGAGGGAGTTAATTTTACCTAGCTCTTTGCTAAGACTAGGTCCAGCCTCGCCCGGCTGCTTTTGATTATGTTCTAATTAGTTTCCTTTATATAGCTGCCAGTCTGCTGGTTAGATGCCGGTGAAAGCATTCATACAGACTGCAGTTAGGATCGGTTCTGAGAAGACTTAAGCTAAGAGTTCCTATGTTGTTTCTCCTCTCCTTGCTTATAGTTTATCTCCTAGACCTTTGGTGTTCCCTCTGTGTTTATATGTTGTATGAAAGACAGTATTTACTTTATCCCCTGTCTGTCTCGTTTGTCTATACTGTTTGTTTACCTTTACCTGTCCATTCCCAAATGGTGGTAATCAGGGTCCTTCTAAGGACTAGATTACAGTGGTCAGGGATTTATAGGAGACAGGTTTACGCTGGTGGCCTGGACCTCTGTACCATTAACAGTACCTCCAGGTAGAGGGACTAGTCAGGACCCCAGTTTAGGGTCAGCATAGACCCCGGTCCACCTCTAGCCAGAGACAGCGTGAAAAGGATTCATTATTGACCCACAGGATATTATGTCAGGTAATACTATGCTATATATACATGTTCATGTTATCTATTTATATGTTATATAGAATGTTGTCCCACTTGCTAGATTACTGACATTATATATTTATACATCTGCTAGACAGCGTGACATTTTCACCGGCCTTACTAAAGATTCTCCCCAGCTACCATGGATCCAGTAGCCCAGCTTGCCCTGCAGTTGCAGAAGTTGTCCATGGAGCTTACGGACATTAAGTCCAAGGTTTTGTCCCCCCGGAGCAAACCAGATCTGAACCTAAGGTTGCTCTCCCGGACAGGTTCACTGGTGGGCGGGACAAATTTTTTACCTTCCAGGAGGCATGTAAATTATACTTTCGGCTGCGGCCTCAGTCATCGGGGAGTGAAGAGCAGAGGGTGGGAATTGTCATCTCGCTCTTACAAGGGGACCCTCAATCCTGGGCGTTCTCTCTTTCCCGGGCTCCCCGGCCCTCCAGTCAGTAGATCGATTTTTTGCTGCCCTGGGTCTGGTGTATGATGACCCGGATCGGGTCTCCCTTGCTGAAACGAAGTTACGTAGGATACAGCAGGGAGATCGTCCGGCAGAGGAATTTTCTTCTGAGTTCCGTAGATGGGCCACAGATACTCAGTGGAATGACCCAGCTCTTAGGAGCCAGTTTTGTCAAGGGTTGTCTGACAAATTAAAAGATGTTTTGGCTCAGTATGATTCTCCTCCGTCACTGGAGGCTGCTATGGCCCTTGCTATTCGTATTGATAGACGGCTTTGGGGGAGGTGCGAGGTAACTCCGCCCCTGTTATGACTCCACCCACTACTAAAGTCCCTTTTATTGAGGTTCCCCTGGCCTGTTCTGAGGAACCTATGCAGTTGGGAGGGACATCATTTTGGAGGAGGGAATCAGCGGTGCGCCGCAAGACAAGAAGGTGTTTCTTCTGCGGAAGAGAGGGACATTTTGTTGGGGGGTGTCCTTTCCGTGCCTCATTGAGCAAAAAAGTCACCGAAAAAACTGTTAATCCCAGGTTGTGTAGTGGACGACAACCTGGGAGTAGGTATTTCGTCCCCAGGTCCGTCTCAATTTCTCGTGCCTGCGGAGGTGATGGTTGGTGCGAGAGTTGAGAGGATTTCTGTTCTTCTTGATAGTGGGTCTGGGGCTAATATGGTGGACGCTCGGTTTGCCCAGGTGCAAGGTATGCAACTGAGTGTATTGGCCAAACCGATCCCTATACTTTCTATTGACGCCAGACTGTTGTGAATGGGTTTGAGATGAGTTCTGAGCAGAGGCTCCCTCTAGTGGTTACAAGCGGTACTAGTGAAGATTGTGAGGACTGGGAATCAGGTGTTACTGACTGGTCTTATATAAGGGAGTCATTTTCCCATCAGGGTTGCCGGTGATCAATTGTTCTGGTCTGAATCCTTCATTCCAGTTTCCCTTGTAGCCTGCTGTGTCGTGTCTGCATCTCCTGCTACCAGATAAGAATTTTTCTTCTTTTGTGTTGTTGCTATATTTTTGCATTTTGTCCTGCACTTCTTTGGGGGCCTTCTGGGTCCCCTCCGGGGGCTGCTGCCTTCTCAGTTTAGTTCAGCCACTGAGTTTTGTTCTTTTGCTTTTTCCAGTTTTTTCAGTGGCTGCTGTTTTGATTTTTGTTACACCAGAGAGCTAATTTAGGTGGTAGAGGTCATGTGATCTCAGGTGATTTTGAAATTAGTAGAGTTGGTGTTTTTCAGGGTTTTCTGGGATTGCAGTAAGTACCCTTCCTGTCCTTTTCTATTTAGATAGTTTGGGCCCCAGCGTTTGCTCATTCTATTTTCTTTCTGTGTCAGTATTTCCTCTTGTCTAACCGCCATTACATATTTGGGGGCTTTCTATTATCTTTGGGGTTCTGCTCCGGGGCAGATAGCTTTCCTATTTCTATCTTTAGGTGTAGTTAGTTTCTCAGGCTGTGACGAGGCGTCTAGGACCAACGTAGGAACGCTCCACGGCTGCCTCTAGTTGTGTGGTTAGTCAGGGTACTGCAATCCCATAGATTCCAACTGCTCTGGTGTATTGCCTTTTTTACCTGCACTCCTCAGCTACCGAAACATAACAGTATCACCGGCCCAAAAATTGAAAATTGTATGGTACTCACAGAAGGGAAAAAATATTGTGATAGAAAAAAGGTTGTCAGAGTTGTCAGAGATATTTTTCTGTTTGTTGCATTTTTTTTTTTTTTTTCCCTCTGTATCTCTGGGTGCTGGGGAGGATCTTTTCTCCCAATGGAGTTTGCACAGTTGTCTGGCCGTGTGGATCAGCTTGCCACTGAGGTTCGGAGTATTGCTATCTATCTTGCTGGGTTGCCTGTTGTGGAACCTAGGATCCCATGCCAGATTTGTTTTTGGGGATCGAGCTAAGTTTCAGAATTTCAAAAATAATTGTAAATTGTTTTTTGCCTTAAAATCTAAGTCCTCAGGAAACGCAGCGCAGCAGGTTCAAATTATCATCTCTCTCCTGCGCGGCGATCCTCAGGATTGGGCTTTTTCCCTGATACCTGGGATCCTGTTTTGAGTGATGTTGATGCGTTTTTTCAGGCTTTGGGGTTATTGTACGATGAGCCTAATGTCACTGATCAAGCTGAAAAAGCCTTGTTGGCATTAAATCAGGGGCTTGATGACGCTGAGTTATACTGTCAGAGATTCCGTAGGTGGGCAGTCCTGACCAAATGGAATGACGACGCTTTGGCGGCCCTTTTCCGGAAGGGTCTGTCGGATAATGTAAAGGATGTTATGGTGGGATTCCCTGTCCCCTCTGGTCTCAATGATTCTATGTCATTAGCGATTCAAATTGACAGACGTTTGCGTGAGCGGAGAAGTATTCGTGGAGTGGTGTTGCCTTGTGAGCCAGCTTCTGAGCCCATGCAGTGTGATGGAGTGGTGTCTGGGGCACAGCGTCATGAGTTTCGAAAGCGCAATAGGTTATGTTTCTACTGTGGTGATGCCTCTCATGCTATTTCAGTCTGCCCTAAGCGGGGAAGACGTTTTGCACGCTCAGTTGTCTTGGGTAGTGTTCAGACTAAGTTTTTATTAACTGTCACTCTGATATGCTCTCTGTCCTCATTTTCTGCTCAGGCTTTCGTTGATTCTGGAGCAGCTATTAACCTGATGGATTATGATTTTGCTAAGCGTTGTGGGTTTCCCTTGATACCCCTGCAGAAGTCTATTCCCCTACTGGGGATCGATTCTACCCCTTTGGCTGAGAATAAACCCCCGTTTTCTACTCAGGTGATAATGAGGGTTGAACCTGATCACCAGGAGTGCTGCAAATTTTTGGTTCTATATAATCTGCATGACATTATCGTGCTGGGTTTCCCTTGGTTACAGTCTCATAATCCTGTTTTGGATTGGAAATCTGTGTCTGTAACCAGTTGGGGCTGCCAATGTGTTAATACCAACACTCCTGTTTTTTTCTGCCTCCCCCCAATCTCAGGATGTTCCTGACTTTTTGTTTGATTTTTCTGATGTGTTTAGCGAAAGTAAATCTGCATCCTTACCTCCCCATAGGAGCTATGACTGCGCTATTGAATTAGTGCCGGGTAGTAAATTCCCTAAAGGTCGTCTTTTTAACTTGTCTGTACCTGAACATGACGCTATGCGGTCTTATATCAAGGAATCATTGGAGAAGGGTCATATCAGACCATCCTCTTCACCCTTAGGTGCCGGTTTTTTCTTTGTGGCCAAAAAAAGATGGTTCATTAAGGCCGTGTATTGATTATCGTCTCTTGAACAATATTACTGTGAAATATCAATACCCGTTACCCTTGATTTCTGACCTGTTTTCCAGGGTGAAAAACGCTACTTGGTTTACCAAGCTTGACCTCAGGGGGGCGTATAACCTTATTCGCATTAAGCACGGGGATGAATGGAAGACGGCATTCAATACCCCTGAAGGGCATTTTGAGTACCTAGTGATGCCCTTTGGGCTCACTAATGCCCCTTCCGTCTTCCAGTCCTTCATGAATGACATTTTCAGGGATTTTGTGGACAAATTTCTGATTGTTTATTTGGATGATATCTTGATTTTTTCTAATGACTGGGACTCTCATGTGAAACATGTTCGGACTGTGTTCCAGATTTTGAGGGATAATGCTCTGTATGTGAAGGGATCAAAGTGTCTTTTTGGCGTACAGAAGATCTCATTTCTGGGATTCATTTTGTCCCCATCTGTTATTGAAATGGACCCGGTCAAGGTTCAGGCCATCTGTGATTGGGTCCAACCTACTTCATTAAAGGCTCTTCAGAGATTTTTGGGTTTTGCCAATTTTTATCGTAAATTTATTGGTAATTTCTCGGTTATTGTTAAACCATTAACTGATTTGACCAGAAAGGGTTCTGATGTGGTGAATTGGCCTCCTGAGGCAGTCTCTGCATTTCAGGAACTTAAGCAGAGATTCACTTCTGCTCCTGTTCTACGACAGCCTGATGTTTCTCTGCCATTTCAGGTGGAGGTTGATGCCTCTGAAATTGGGGCAGGTGCCGTTTTGTCCCAAAAAGATCCAGAGACCTCTAAAAGTAACCCTTGTGCCTTTTTCTCTCGAAAATTTTCTCCTACTGAACGTAATTATGACGTGGGTAATCGGGAGTTATTGGCCATGAAGTGGGCTTTTGAAGAGTGGAGACATTGGCTGGAGGGAGCCAAACATCAGGTGGTGGTCCTTACGGACCATAAGAATCTGGTCTATCTGGAATCTGCCAAGCGACTCAATCCTAGACAGGCCAGGTGGGCCTTGTTTTTCACACGTTTTAATTTTGTGGTTTCCTTTCTTCCTGGCACTAAGAATGTTAAGGCGGATGCCCTCTCGAGGAGTTTCCTTGCGGACTCTCCTGAGTTATCTGATCCTTCTGTTATTTTGAAAGAGGGTGTAGTTCCTGAGAACATTGTGTCTGACAGAGGAGTCCAGTTTGTTTCCAGATTTTGGAGGACTTTTTGTTCTAAACTGGGTGTTCAATTGTCTTTCTCCTCGGCATTTCATCTTCAGACCAATGGTCAAACTGAGAGAACAAACCAGACATTAGAGACTTATCTAAGATGCTTTGTGTCTGCTGATCAGGATGACTGGGTCTCTTTTTTGCCTTTGGCTGAGTTTGCTCTTAATAATAGGGCTAGCTCTGCCACTTTGATGTCTCCGTT
The DNA here is from genome assembly GCA_033576555.1 of Oophaga sylvatica. NCBI lineage: Eukaryota > Metazoa > Chordata > Amphibia > Anura > Dendrobatidae > Oophaga > Oophaga sylvatica. The sequence goes on from JARQOD010000007.1 coordinate 45,060,468, forward strand.
TTTCTGTAATTCTGGTTTTCACCCTCGATTTTCTTCAGGACAGACGGAAGCTTCTGTCTGTCCAGGTGTTGACTCTGTTGTTGAGCGTATGCAACAGATTTGGGACCAGGTAGTGGAGAGGTTGTCCCTCTCTCAGGAGAAGGCCCAGAGGTTTGCTAACCGGCATAGGACTGATGGTCCTCGGTTTAAAGTGGGGGACTTGGTCTGGTTGTCCTCAAAGAATATTCCTATGAGAGTAGCATCTCCTAAATTTAAGCCTAGGTTCATTGGACCTTATAAGATCATGGAGATTATTAATCCTGTTTCTTTTCGTTTGCTTCTTCCAGGGACATTTAAGATCCATAACGTGTTCCACAAGTCCTTGTTGAAGAGGTTTGTTGAGCCAGTGGTTCCTGCTACTGTGCCTCCTGACCCTGTTTTGGTTGAGGGCAATCTGGAGTATGTGGTTGAGAAAATATTGGATTCTCGTTTTTCTAGACGAAGACTCCAGTATTTGGTTAAATGGAGAGGTTATAGTCAGGAAGACAATTCTTGGGTGTTTGCTTCGGACATCCATGCTTGGAGACTTATCCGTGCGTATCATAGAACTCATCCTGACCGACCTGGTTGCTCAAATGAGGGTTCGGTGACCCCTCCTCAAGGGGGGGGTACTGTTGTGAATGGGTTTGAGATGAGTTCTGAGCAGAGGCTCCCTCTGGTGGTTACAAGCGGTACTAGTGAAGATTGTGAGGACTGGGAATCAGGTGTTACTGACTGGTCTTGTATAAGGGAGTCATTTTCCCATCAGGGTTGCCGGTGATCAATTGTTCTGGTCTGAATCCTTCATTCCAGTTTCCCTTGTAGCCTGCTGTGTCGTGTCTGCATCTCCTGCTACCAGATAAGAATTTTTCTTCTTTTGTGTTGTTGCTATATTTTTGCATTTTGTCCTGCACTTCTTTGGGGGCCTTCTGGGTCCCCTCCGGGGGCTGCTGCCTTCTCAGTTTAGTTCAGCCACTGAGTTTTGTTCTTTTGCTTTTTCCAGTTTTTTCAGTGGCTGCTGTTTTGATTTTTGTTACACCAGAGAGCTAATTTAGGTGGTAGAGGTCGTGTGATCTCAGGTGATTTTGAAATGAGTAGAGTTGGTGTTTTTCAGGGTTTTCTGGGATTGCAGTAAGTACCCTTCCTGTCCTTTTCTATTTAGATAGTTTGGGCCCCAGCGTTTGCTCATTCTATTTTCTTTCTGTGTCAGTATTTCCTCTTGTCTAACCGCCATTACATGTTTGGGGGATTTCTATTATCTTTGGGGTTCTGCTCCGGGGCAGATAGCTTTCCTATTTCTATCTTTAGGTGTAGTTAGTTTCTCAGGCTGTGACGAGGCGTCTAGGACCAACGTAGGAACGCTCCACGGCTGCCTCTAGTTGTGTGGTTAGTCAGGGTACTGCAATCCCATAGATTCCAACTGCTCTGGTGTATTGCCTTTTTTACCTGCACTCCTCAGCTACCGAAATATAACACCAGACCTCTCGGTCAAGGTAGCTTTGTACAAGCTGTTCATAACTTAGACCTTCGAGTAGGGGCAATACATAAAGAACAGTTGTCTTGTTATGTGTTGGAGGGTCTTCCTACTCCTATTGTGTTGGGACTTCCCTGGTTGGCTAAACATAACCCAGTGATTGATTGGCAATCCAGAAAGATAAGCCAGTGGGGTGAATTTTGCAAGAATAACTGCATGAAAACGGTCATCGGTGCGGTCGTGCCTAGGACTTTGCCTCCTTTTCTGGAGGACTTTGGGGAGATGTTCTCAGAGGAGGGGTGTCAAAAGTTACCTCCTCATCGCACGTATGACTGCTCAATAAAATTGCTTCCTGATGCCTTATCTCGTAGTTTCCCAGGGGCTGGAAAGACGGATGACCCGGTTCCTATCCTTCAGGAAGGAGTGCTGAATGGTCTGAGTGCTATGGGGAACTGTTTCAAGCGGAGGTCTGATAGGAGGAGAGGGTCTGGTCCGGACCTAGGTGTGAACGATCTGGTGTGGTTGTCTACCAGGAATATAAAACGCAAAGTTCCCTCCTGGAAACTGGGTCCCAGGTTCATCGGTCCATACAGGATTAGTTCTATAATTAATCCTGTGGCATTTCGTCTGGACCTCCCTCCTACGTTTAAAATCCATAATGTATTCCACAAATCGTTGCTTAAGAGGTACGTGGCGCCAGTTATACCGTCACTTCTACCTCCTCCTCCAGTGGTGGTCAATGGTAACTTAGAATTTCAAGTGTTGAAGATCATTGACTCACGTCTGAATCGCCGGTCCCTTCAGTATTTGTTTCATTGGAAGGGATATGGTCCTGAGGAGAGGACGTGGGTCCCTGCGTCGGAAGTTAACGCAGATCGATTGGTTCGGACCTTCCACACAACTTACCCGGCAGACCTGGCCCTGAGGGTCTGGAGGCCCCTCGTAGAAGGGGGGGTACTGTCATGGGTGCATCGCCACGAGGATCGTCGCGATTGCACATTCTGACTTCTCGCAGCTGAGTTGCTGTTACTTTGTGTTTGGTGGTGAGGGAGTTAATTTTACCTAGCTCTTTGCTAAGACTAGGTCCAGCCTCGCCCGGCTGCTTTTGATTATGTTCTAATTAGTTTCCTTTATATAGCTGCCAGTCTGCTGGTTAGATGCCGGTGAAAGCATTCATACAGACTGCAGTTAGGATCGGTTCTGAGAAGACTTAAGCTAAGAGTTCCTATGTTGTTTCTCCTCTCCTTGCTTATAGTTTATCTCCTAGACCTTTGGTGTTCCCTCTGTGTTTATATGTTGTATGAAAGACAGTATTTACTTTATCCCCTGTCTGTCTCGTTTGTCTATACTGTTTGTTTACCTTTACCTGTCCATTCCCTATGGTGGTAATCAGGGTCCTTCTAAGGACTAGATTACAGTGGTCAGGGATTTATAGGAGACAGGGTTTACGCTGGTGGCCTGGACCTCTGTACCATTAACAGTACCTCCAGGTAGAGGGACTAGTCAGGACCCCAGTTTAGGGTCAGCATAGACCCCGGTCCACCTCTAGCCAGAGACAGTGTGAAAAGGATTCATTATTGACCCACAGGATATTATGTCAGGTAATACTATGCTATATATACATGTTCATGTTATCTATTTATATGTTATATAGAATGTTGTCCCACTTGCTAGATTACTGACATTATATATTTATACATCTGCTAGACAGCGTGACATATCAGGCTTGCAAGGTCCATGGATATTGGCTCCTTAACAGCCTGAAAAGCCAGGCCTCAGTAGTCTGCTTCATCAGGCTGGTTAACAAAAATAGGGGGACCCCACTCCATTTTTTTTTTCGAGGGGATCCCCTATTTTTGTTAATCAGTTCACTTCAGGTCAGCCAGGATTCCCTCTGACCTGAAGTGAAAGTGGGAAGCAATCAATTATGCTAACCACTTCCTCTCCTGTCAGCCAGGAGAGGAGATGATTCAGTCGGGGGTTTACTGCGAGGCTGTCAGCATTAGCTGCGGTCCCTGCAGTAAACATTAACCCTTTCAGAAGGATTACATTGGGGGACCTGACTGAACATCGGATAGGTAAGAATAATGTTGCTTTATTATTTTATTTTAATTACAGGTGAACAAGGGCTTCGCAAGGAATGGAAGTAAAATAAAATATGGTCAAAAACTGTGTGTTTATTTCATTAAAATGATTTTTAATTAAAGTGTGTGTTTTTTATTTTTATTTCATACAATAGAATTAATAATTGATAGTTGTCTAATTGACAGCTCTCAATTATTAACCTGGCTTAAAGTCACCTTTCAATAGCAAGGTGGCTTTAACCCCTTATTAACCCATTCGCCATCGCTACAGGGCAAAGGGAATAGACAGGTAAAGTGCCAGAAAGGGTGAATCTAATTATAGATTTGCCTTTTCTGGGGTGTCTGGGGGCAGATGTTAGTAGCCGGGGGGGGGGCAAAAATAATGGTCCCTCTCTGGGCTATTATTATCTGCCCCCACTCACTGGCTTTGTCTGTCTGGTTGAGAAAATAGGGCGGGAGCCCACTCATTTTTTTTCAACAATTTTACACCTCATATATATATATATATATATATATACATGTCATTTAATTTGTGACACATATATATATTTATAGTACATACACTTCTACATAGTATAATAGCTGCTAATTCAATTGCCGGCTTTTGTGAAATTACAGACCCGACATGAAATGACACATGGTTTACATAGAGTTAACCATGTCATTTCATGTAGTTTGATATATTGTTTTCACTAACAATTACATGAGTGTATGTGTGCAAAATTTCACACATGTAGGGGTTAATTAAAGGTGTAAATTCGTAGGAAAAAAAAGGCGTTTTTTTTACAACGAATTTACACCTTTAATTAACCCCTACATGTGTGAAATTTTGCACACATACACTCATGTAATTGTTAGTGAAAACAATATATCAAACTACATGAAATGACATGGTTAACTCTATGTAAACCATGTGTCATTTCATGTCGGGTGGTTCTGTAATTTCACAAAAGCCGGCATTGCCCGGCAATTGAATCAGAGGCTATTTTACTATGTAGAAGTTTATGAACTATAAATATATGTATATATATATATGTCACAATGACATGTATATATATATATATATATATATATATATATATATATGTATTCTATGTGTGTATATCTAGTGTTTACAAGGAAAGAAAGGGTTTTTTTTATTACGATATTTCTGTCCCATTGACTTGCATTGGGTTTCCGGTATTGGAATCGGCGATACCCGATACTTTTTGAGTAACAGGCCGATCCAATCCGATCCGATATTTCTGGATATCGGGCAGTATCGCTCAACACTAGTTACGAGTGACATTTTTGAGAATTTGGCTCGAATAACGTGAATGAATACAAGACAGGCAAAAAGAAAAAGTGGCTTAAAAAATGCAAATGATGAATGAGCCTCAAAGTGTCCATGGCTCAGTGGTTTGGACTCTATGGGCCAGATTCATCAAGCATTTTTTTTTCCCGAAACCTGGTTAAAAATTGTTTGAAATGTCAGAAAAGTCCCTGTCAGCTCCGCAGACTTATAGAGGATTATGTAGAGCTGAGGTAGGAAGGGATGTAGCCAAGCACCCAACAAATTTATCAGAATTTATGCAACAAATGTGGTGTAAATTAAGACAAAAAATACTCCAGTGCCTGACTAGAGTAATATTTCTGAAGCAGGGCAGTTGAAAGATGCGTACAATTCATTAAGTGGTGCATGCCTCCAAAGGAATTTGGCACATCTTACTATAGCGCACCCTTGATTATGGCTGGCATAAAAAAAAAAACAGTCTTGATTAATCGGGCCTTTGTGCCACCTTTAAAGTTCTAAGTATTCAGTTCTAATCTCATTATTCTGACAGCATATTTTCTATTAGTTGAAATAACATTTACATCAGTAATTAACAGAAACACTTGCTGAGAAAATGTAAAAACTTTGTAGAGAAATGCATTTAAAAATATTTATGTACCAAAAAATCTACAGAGATTATTTGTTACACTGATTAGTTGAACACAATTTCAGAATATAAACTTATGGTATCTACTAGAAATAAAAATGAAAACAAGGTTTCTCTAGGCTCCATTTGCCTAATAATAAGTATTTTTAACTTATTGCTATGTGTTTTCCTGGATGGGGATACTGCAGGCGGCACAGTGTTGTGACATAATGAGGAGGCTGCATTAGAATAAACAGTGAAATTTGACAGCTGTGCATAACCAACAGCTCTGAAAGAAATTTTATATGTTTGTCGGTGTGTGAATGTTTTTTATTTCTTTTCTTTTCCTTAATATTTAGTTTGGGCCTTCATAGTAGTAAAATAAAGGCACTTAGTTCAAATGAAAATAACTAAATTAATTTGCATTTTCCTTTCCAATTGCAATTAAAGTAAAAAAAAAATGTGAAAATAATACAGCCATGGTTGTAATGATCTGGCACAGAGTTGCAGAAATAGTGTTGTTGTACATTGTAGAACTGAGGAAGAAGCGGATATAGTGGTGTAAAAAGAGTGCAAAATGGAACTGAGAAAAAAAATTTTGAACACAGTAGTTTTGGGAGAACAATGGGTTTGAATAGAGTGAGCTAGGAAAAAACAATGTAGAACTGGTAAAAATGATCTGGGACAAAGAGTTGGAAGAAGAGTGGTCTGGAACACAGTAAAGCCGTTAATAGAGTGGTCTGGAACATAAAAGAACTTGAAAAGTAGTGGGCTGACACATAATAAAGCTGGAAAAAGCGGGGTCTAGAACATAGTAGAGCTGGGTATAGAGTGCTATAGAATATGGAGATGGAAAAGTATATTGTAGAACTTTGAAGAATATCCTGGAACAAATTGAGTTGGGGAAGAGTTGTCTGGAACATAGTAGAACTTGGTAAAGATTGGTGTAAAACAGATGAGAGCTGGGACAAACATGGTATATTGCAAAGAATTGGTAAAAGAGTGGTCTAGTAAAGCTGGGAAAAGAATGGTGGTCTGGAGCAAAGTAGAGCTAAGAAGAGTCTGCAAGAAGAGCACTGGAAAAAAGTGTTGTGAAACATAGGAGAGCTGAGAAAAGAGTGATATGGAAGAGAGGAAACTGGAGAAAAGAGTGATATAGAAGAGAGTTAACTGGATAATAGAGTGGTCCGGAACATAAAAGAACGTGGAAAATAGTGGTCTGAGACATGGCAGAGCTGTTAAAACAGTGGTCTGGGACATGGAGTTGAATAAGAATGGACTGGTACATGGTAAAGTTGGAAAAAAGTGTTCTTAACATAGTTATTAAGGTTGAAGGAAGACTTTAAGTCCATCTAGTTCAACCCATATCCTATCCTAACCTGCCCTAACATGTTGATCCAGAGGAAGGCAAAAAAAACCCAAGTGGCAAACAGTAAGCTTCACATTGGGGAAAAAAATTCCTTGGACATAGTGGAGCTGGTTAAAGAGTGCTATTGTCACACACAGTGTTTGAAGACTAAGTGCAGCACGAGGGGAAGGAATCCCAAATGCTAGGGAAAGGGGGAGTGGAGATCCCTAGGTAGATCTCATAGCATCCTGCCTACCCTACCGTCCCTATATTGGTTCCACCCCAATCGCCGAGCAGAAGCCTTAGCCCTGGATACCTCTAGAGCTAGGCCCTGAATAGGGAAGTGGGAGACGAGCACTGGTCATTCCCCATTGAACACTAAAGAGAAGAAGGGAGACAAATAAAGGGGAAGCAACTTATCTTGAGCAGACTCAGAGCGGTAACACCAAACGTCCTGTCCTCCAACAGCACCAGAGGGAAGTTAGCCGACTTTTATAGCTCCAAGCCTTCACAAGGGAAACTGTGAATATCACCGGCGACTACCAAAAGCAGATTGGGAATTTTTAAACACCCAGGTCCAGGTGTGTCAATTAGAGGTTGTCACTGGGTCCAAAAATCAGAAGGATTAAGATGGCTTCTGCAATGCCAAACGCAGAGACTTCTGTAGCATCTGACACACCCGTGACAGCTATAGAACGTGAAGATGGAATAAATGTGGTCAAGTATATAGTAGAGCTTTGAAAAATGGGGAACAATAGTCTGGAACATACTAGAACATGGAAAAGAGTGGTCTAAAACAGATGAGAGTTGAGAAAAGCATGGAATATTGCTCAGAACTGGGAAAAGAGTGGTCTACTACATAACTGAGCTGGGAATAAAAGGTGTAGTTTATAGTAGAGCTGTTCAAAATGAGCTGACAAAGGAGTGATATGTAACAGATTAGAGTTGAGAATAGAGTCATCTGGAAGAGGAGAGCTGGAAAAGAGTGATCTGGAACATAGTAGAGCTAGGGAAAAATGATCTAATATATAGCAGAGCTGCGAAGAGGGTTCTCTAATATAGAACACCTGTTAAATGAGTGATCTGGAGTAAAATAGAACTGGCAGAATAGTAGTTTAGAACACAGAGCTGGAAAAAGAATGGTCTGGACCATGGGAGGACATAGACAGAAGAGGGCTACTATGCAAAAGCAGTATACAGGCCCTTTGCAGCTCAATAGTTCATCATAATGGAACTGTTTGTGTGTCTGACAGAAGCCGCTTGCTGCTTTTGAGGTGGAAGTGGGCCCTCTGAACTATTGGGTCCCTACGAGACAGCACAGGTCACACTAATAGTATGTCTACCCATGGTCTGGACTATTAATCAGTTGGACAAGGACTTATGTATCGTACTATAAAGCACAGGAAAAGCCAGTGGTCAAGTACAAATTATAGTTGAGGAAGAAGTAATCTAATACATAGAAGACATAGGTAAAGATTGGTCTGATGTCTGCTCAGACATTAGTATGTCACAAGAAGGACCACTTTTCTATTGCCATAATTCCAAAAATCATTTGGACAGGTCAAATGGAGGAAATAGTTACTGCATAATAATCAAAAGTCTAAAATGCTACAATTTATAGTCAACCCATTTGTTTTTCTTGTATGTAAAAGATCACAATTTTTCTGACCATGTCTAGATTACAAGTTAGCTAGGAATGGTTTGGCTTACGTAACGATGGCTGAGCACACGATGCATGGTATATATGTGGGACAAGCATATTTTACCAAATAGATGTAATTATAAATCTTAATCATTTTCACACATTATTCCTTTTGAAGGCAGACATACATTTTAATCAGTGTCTCTTTGGAATACTCGTTTATGAATTATTAATTAGCAGACAGCTCACTCCTAAAAATATCATGAAATGCTGCTCGCACAATGCACATAAAAAAAAGTAATAATGATAATTAAAAAATGAAAACAACTGAAAGGGAAAAAAAACTTCCACCTCATTAGTGCTGGGCTAAAGACATGTGATTTGAACTCAGAGTAATTAGCAAACAGCTCATTTGTAAAAGAATTTACACTTCAGTAGTTGCAGAGAAAACAAGGCGTATGTTCCAGCACGTGTAGGAGCCTTGACCTTGTACACATTGTTCCAAGTAAAAGCAGAACAGGCTGCAGAATGTCAGATGCTTAACATGGGACATTCATGTTGGAAACAGCCTTCAATGACACTTTCCGTTTTGGAAACTAATAAACAAATTAACATATTTAATGTAAGATTATGAAAATGGGTCAGAGACGGGAGCTGGTTTGCAGGAGATGTTTAAGATGGACCTTTTGTATGGTTCTCAACCCTACTGTTTCTTTGCGAAACTGACTCCTTAAAGGGAGACTATCATTAAAAGAAAGGTATTTACCTGCAGCCAAAGTTCTACTCGGCAGGTAAGTTCCGTTCTAAACATATAAAGCTGCCTAATTGGATTCAAAAGAGCATCTTTAGTCCAGCCTCATGGATAAAGCATAAAATCTTCTGTATTGAGTGTTCCGTAATTCATGTTGCAACAGAGTAATCATGACACGATCAAGAGCAGGTTACCAGTTTAAAATACGTAGGCTCCGTACCTCATTTTATGATGTGACTCTGTTACATGTTTTTACTCAACATCCAAAGTTTGGTTCAGATACCAGAACTGTACCCAAGCTTGAACCAGAACCTAAACTCTATTGAAAACAATGAGGACTCAAACCTTGCTGGAAAAAAATCTTTCCCTCTGGTCAGCTGGGTCCTGTTTCTCTCTCTCTCTCTCATGGTTCATGCCTTAGTTTAATTCTATTTACGCTTTTTTTTGCTTTTTTGGACTGTCTAACTGGATGTTTGGTTGCAAGTAGAAAATGAAGATATATTCTCTTTGCAGCCGCTTGGTTCCAATCAAGTAGGTGGCGCTATAGGCTGTGATCAGTCAGTGTTTGCTACACAAGGGAAGCTCTGTGATCACGTCCACTAGAGCATGAGTGACATTTGTTCAGCCCATGCACTGCTCAGCATGACGACACTCAAAGAACAGTGGGAATTAGCAAATATATTCAAGTAGAATTGAATTGTGCTCGAATTTAACAAAAATCTGCTTTTGCCAAAATGTTGATTTTTATTAAATTTGTTTCTGAGCGACTGGCCGCCATTTTTTTAACCATAGAGAGCGATTAAAAATTTGAAAAGCAAGCAAATAATTCTTATATTCACTGTTATGCGCTTGGTTGCAACAACTTTATTGTATAATGGATTGCAACCGAACACAGGGTCCGCGATGCAGTTTATAGTCACTGCTGCCGAACACCCTTAGAGAATAGGGTCAAACTGACAACAGAAATCTAACATTAGATCTCGCCTGTGTTACTTCACACTAGGGGAGATGTAGAATTGGCACTATCTCCGTTAACGTCACGGGAGATGTGCTATCGACTGGCGTAGATGTAGCCCTGTTAGTGGCACAGAAGCCACTTGCCAGATATTAGGTTTGCACTATGTGCTGCAAGCTAGTATAGACGTAGCCCTGTTGACTGCACAGAAACTACGTGGCAGCCGCTAGGAAGTGCGTGCGACTAACACCAGGCGTACGTGCTACCAGCCGGCGTGAGACCGGCCTGAGCAACTCTCTGTTCAGCTTGGCAGGCGATGCCCAGGTTACGTGCCCCGCAGTCTGCTCAGGGTGTATAGCTACCCTATATTCGTAGCAAGACTGCGCCACATTGGCTACCTGCCTGACATAAGCTAAACCTGCCTGAAGGACCTGTGCTAATTAGCCAAGCATACTCTGGCATCGGCAGGTCCCGGAGAGCAATGCTAGAGAGCACGTGGAGCCCAGATTCTGGTACGTTCACACAAGAGCACTGCCTATATTAGTATTATCTGACCGTGCCATGCTGCGGAAAGACAAGCTATTTAAGGGCTAAGCTCTGCCCCCAGCCATCTCGTCAATCGCATCATCGGTGACATCATCCGTGACCAATCACACGGTGCCAGGTCAGAGGATCAGCTGACATTAACCACCAATCATGGCTTGCCATGTCACGGACATGCTCAGTGCAGGCATTTCTGGACTTAGGCTTACAAGAGCCTTTTCCTGTTCTGTAACCTAGGTTTAAGGCTACTATGAACAAAGACCCAAGTAACTACTTGTGCATCTTGAGTATTGGCTAGGCATTGGGGACCGACGGCGAAGCTGAGCAGCGTCTGCCTTGGCTGGGTCTGGATGGGAGACCACACATTCCTCGGATCCAGGTGCCTAACACTCATGTCACCTATCTGGCCTCTCCACTCTTCATTGTCACCCCATGTAGTCCTCTGTCAATACTTTTTATTACCACCACTCACAATGAAATTCTCAGCCTCTCACACTAGACTGGCCTTTGCTCGTGAGGCTCAGGACAGTTCTGTGCTGCATGTGTAAGATGCGGAACTTGTGATATCCGAGGCCATAACTTTCGAGCTCTGGTTTCATCAGAATGAAATATTCCGGCCTAGTGTGAGAGGTCTGGGGATTTCAGTGAGAGCTGCATTGACAGAAGATCAAGAGAAGGTGAGTTTTAGGATTTTTTTTATTTTTACATCTTATGTGCATTATGCTCTGAGCTCTGTAAAGACTACTAAGGAACACTACATTTTCGGAAAATAATTTCTCTGCAAATCTTATATCCTGTGAAAATCAGTGCGAACAGGAGAATTAAAATTTTGGTTGATCCGCTCATCTTTACTGGTTGTGATTAGCAATATGACTGCAGGTAAAGCCTTTTTAAAATAACAAGTTCCTTTTGAGAGCTTTAAGGGGTTGTTGAGTATTTGATATTCTTTGTGCAAATGTAGACTAGACAGTTTTAAACGCACCAGATTTAGCACAGTGGTTCATGCTGTGTAATGAATCTTATTTTAAGACTTCATAGTCGAAGATTACATCGCCTAGTAGATTACATCACCTAGTAGTTGGCTTATTTTGTGATAGAAATGTGCGCCACAGTTTTTTATGCATTTTGGTGCATTATACAGTATTGCATGTTAGCTCAACCCCTAATTTTCTGATATGCCATGCCCTTTTCAGAAATGCCACATCTAGAGAGCAAAAGTCATAAAAAGTGCATGAAATACATAATACATATGATGCAATTTACGAAAAAACTTTTTTTTTGGCACAAACTCATCCAGAATTCTGGCTTGATAAATTTGACCTAACGTGTATATGAGCCACTGCAGGAGCTGATCAGGTTCACAGGTGAGAAGCCTACTTAGAACTGCAAGCCCCCGAAACAGTGTGAAGATGCTGGGAAACAAAGCAATATATGAGGAATATGATGGTTCAAAGTCCGCGCTGCCGAAGGTCCAAGAGTATGATCACACACAAAGATGAAGCAAGAATGCGGTTTATTTCAGCATGGCGTTTCAAGGTTTACTCATCTCTTCATCAGGACAAAACCACAAGTTACAAGCGAAGTAAACCACATTCATGCTTCATCTATTGCTTTATACCCCATAGGCAGTCCTGCAGCTGCCTTTACATGCATCTATAGGTGTTGTGACTGTCACAACCCCTCCAGGTAAGCGCATCTTTGATTTCCTACACCAATTGTTTATCAGATAACATACTATTTTGTGCTTTTTTGTCTATCCCGTTATTTTATTTAATTAACATGCTGAAAAATACAAAGAGCACATCGCTCTAGTGGTGCTGAAGGAGAGAGATGCTGGTAGCAACAGTGGTGGTACAGATAAGTTGAAAGGTGTGTGTAGCGTCAGTGTCTCTGCCTGCAGTCCCTCTTTCCTGCAGAGACGCAAACGTACTTACTGCCGCAGCCCCGTCCTTCTCCTTCTGGGTCTGCTGCTACCCGGGGTGCGTGCACCGCACACAGGTCCCCAGGTACTGTGCTTAAAGGGAATCTGTCACCCCAAAATAGCCATATCAGATAAAGATATGGCTGAATAGTGCATCCCATAACTAAGCTAACGGTGGGTATCATATATCATGATACCCCCGTTTTCAGATCAAAATACCTTTGTAAAGTTGGTGATTGTAGGTGTCAATCACTGCAGTCAGGTCAGGAGGGCAGCGGTTTTCATGTCCTCC
>JARQOD010000007.1:45073493-45109954 GCA_033576555.1 Oophaga sylvatica
GCTCTTACAGGAAAGAATCCACTTCGGTGTTGGTGTAGAAATCCTCTTTCGCCAAGATCTTGTGGATGACCTTTTGTTATAGTTACACTCCTGGGTACTGTATAAATACTATGCCAATCTTATCTATATGCTGTATCTATAATTGCCCTACAACAAAATATAATGTATATACACATAGGTATTAGGTTAAAGAGATTGTCCACTACCTGGATAACCCCTTTTTATATGACGTAGTCCCCTTTTAAAATAAAAAGCATATACCCCTCTCCATTGCTCTGCTATGTAAGCACTGCGGCTAATCTCTTACAGCATAACAGGACTCATGGGGCACAACAATGACAAGCAAACCTTGGCAGACCCGGCGCCGACATTGCAGGAATGGTGCCAATGCGGGAGGTATCTGTTATTTTTATTGACAAGCGACATTACTTTATTTTAAAAAGGGGTTGTCCAAGTAACCTTTTGTCTTCTAAAGCAGCAGCTCTCTTACTATAGGCTGTGCATAGCCCTGTAGCTTGGTCTCTACTGTGATTATGGGCTGAGCTGCAATAATAGGTGCAGCATATAGACGAGATTGGTGCAGTTTTGGAATAAAGGAAAAACCTTACATTTTAATATAATACAAGTATCATACAAGTAGCGATGAGCAAAACTTTAGAAATTCAAATTCGGCAGCATGCTCATATTAAACCAGGAAACTCAATTTGCATCAATTTTTTTAAGCTGTGGTGTCTATCCAGAACGTAATAAAGGTAGGGTAAAAGTGATTAGAAAATTAATATTTACCTCTTCACAGCACTCACATTGGCTGTGCAACTCCCTATCTGGTCTTTCTGATCCAGTCTTCATTCACTGGCCACTGGCCTTCTTCAGGTCATAGATCCCATTGTGTTTTTGTGTCTCCAGCTACCAGTAGGCCTTATGACTTCAAGATGCCATGGCTTGACGCATTGCCTAACATCAAGTGAGGCTTAGTCAGTTTAGGCCCCCTTAAATAGTAACACCTATACTCACCTCTGGTGCCAGCGATGTTGGCCCTGGGATCATGAGACTTTATGTTACGTGATCCCTTTGACCAATCAGTGCTGGCTTCACTCTCCTTGCCTTCGGATAAATCACATACATATGGAGGAAATATCTGAGCAGCAGCTTTGACGTCCTCCAGATGTATGGCCTCGGAAACCAAGAGGAAACCTATGCAAATGAGGTAAGAGTTGGGAAGAGCTGAGCAAAATATTTTTTTGTTATGCAACTAGTTTTCTGCCATTTTGAATCCGAAAATTGATGGCTACAAATTTTTGTGGAATTTTAGGAGAATTTAGTTTGATATTTTGTTGGAAAAACTATGTTCAAAGTAAGAGCAGGTTGATAAGTTAGAAAATCTAAGAGAGTTTGGTAAAATAAAAAAAATAAATAAAAATCCAGCAATGCTCCAGTGTTTTCCAGTCACTTTTTACTACATGGAAACTTATAGTTTTGGGTGGCCTGTCTAGATACTGTACTATTTACCTTAAGTCAAGTTTAAAAAAAAAAATCTGTCCTATTTTTTTTTCTTACTGCAGTCATATTTTCCAAAATACTGAAGGACATAATCTCATTATGGTATGCATTTGCTACCTACACCTTGCTAGCTATGACACTGCCTATTAGTAATAGTGGACCCACTGGAATTTGTGTGTTGGCATATCACTAAGTTTATATGAAGAACAGTAATCAAACGCACAAGTATGAGTTATGAGCCAGAGAGGAAGAAATGGATGTTGGACGGCGCATAAAACACATTATCATTTGTGCTAGATTTTAAAGTCACTGTACAGTGAGATTTTCCCGCACAGATTCCATAGTTTGCTCTGCTATATAAAAAAAAAAAATCAGTTATTGAATTTTTAGAACCAGCAAATTAACAGAGCAGCAGTAAATACGGCAGAAGTACATATATCAAAAATGTAAAAAGTTACCGGTAGTTACAACATCACTAAATTAATTTAAATTAACCTACAGAAATTAGATGTGTAGATCATCCAAGTAAAGTAAAATAATATACTGCAATGCATAATATAATTTAATGCATATATTTTATCTATAACTATGCGCATGACAAAGGGTTAACCTGACTACAGTAGTTCAGTGTACACTGATAAGAAGTCCTTCCTCCCTTTATCCTTCAGAGTTTAGCACTGCACACAGGATTATACACTAATTAAAATCTTGGCTACTTCGTGCTTTGCTTAAATCATTTTACAATCTTTTTAATCCCAGAGCTTTGCAAAGAGTAATATTTGGAGAGTCCGGTATTATAAACAGTTTCAGAAATACCCTGCAGTCCAGGTAACCTCTTCCAAAAACTAATAATTTGCAGTAGAGACTTTTGCTGCATGAACGACTACTAATGCCCGGTATAAGTCAGGCATACGTCACGTTGTACATCTAATACCTAAATTCGGAAGTTCGAAACCTTATTGCATTGGCAATTTTCCCCAAAACATTTAGGTGGCATATTTGCCCATAAATCTGTACGTATATGTGGTCAGTCACCCAACTTTATAGCTCACATTGCACCCATACTGTGGACCAGTGTTTCACAAATTCCAGTCATTTTCCTGGATTTCCATAGTGTTAAACAGGTGATTAAATTATTATCAAGGCACCAGAAATTACCACCTGTCCAATAGTAAGGAAATCCTCAAAGCATGATCTGTTCGGGGAAGTGAGGAGTGGAGATTGGGAAAAAACTGTTGTAGACTGATATTGGTACATTTATAACCTGTCACTATAACAATACAGTCCAATCTGCAGGCACCATGTTATAGGACAGGGGGAGCAGAGCAGATTGATGTATAATTTTGAGGGAAAAGATTCAGTATAACCTGTGTTTTAATCATTTAAACCTCTTCTCTTTCTGGGATTTTCCATCCAGTGGGCGGTGCAAAGTAGCGTTTTCTAGGCATGATCTGTGAACTGTGCAGAGGTCATTGTGCAGGGAGTGTGAGGATGTCAGCTGTGACAATCACTTATTGTGAATGGAAGACACTTTATTATCTATATATACAGTAGTTGTTTTCTTTCATTTTAATCCTGCTAAAAACTGATCTTTTACAAAACAGGAAGTGGTATCCTAACAGTAGACTTATTAACCAATGTTTTCTTTTCTTTTTTAAATCACGGTGATATAGGAAATTGAAGACAACACACATCAACTAATAACAAAAAAATCACATATAACATAAAGACCTAATTATAAGAATATTAATTAATTCATTTATTTTTAGATGTAGAGTGGATGTCTGTGTATTTAAGATCTCATTCAGATGAGAATATTAAATGTCCGTGTGGTGTCCATATGCAAAATGGGAGGCATATGGAAAACTCAAAAACCAATGTAAGTCAATGTGGTAGTAAATATCTTTTACTTATGGATAGACCCCTGGATGATCGGGTTTGGTGGATTAGGCCAAACTGTTAAAAAAAGTTTGGGTTTGAGTACTAGAACAGTACTCAGACCCTATTCACTCACTTGAATGGGGGGTCTGAACATCCAGTGTTTGCCATGCTGTCATGTGCATGACAGTGCGGCAAATGCTGCTTCTGATCGGGGGTAAATCATTACCGCCTGTCAGACAGTCGCGGTTCTCAAGCTGTGAAATGACAGCGTGAGCCAGCAGCTGTAATCGTAGGTATAAATTTTGCTTCCGGTCACTGGCATGTGCTGATGGGACTACTACTCCCATCAGCCAACGCCTGCAGCCACTAATAACAGCGAGAGCAGGAGTGGCTGATGGAAATATTCACCAGCCGCTGCCTGCGAGCTAAATAAATAATTTTAAAAAAAATGGTGTGGGTTCTCCTTTATTTTTGATAACCAACCAGGCAAAACTGACAGCTGGGGGATGCAACTCTCAGTTGTCAATGTTAGCAAGGTTCGTTATCAAGAATAGAGGGGTCCCCATGCTGTTTTTTTAAATTATTTAAATAAATAATTTTAAAAAATGAAGTGTGGTCCCCCCCATTTTTGACAACCAACCTTGCTAAAGTAGACAGCTGGGGGCTGATATTCTCAGGCTGGTAAGGGGTCATTGATATTGCCCCCCCAGCCTAAAACCAACAGCCCTCAGCCACCCAGAAGAGGCGCATCTATTAGATGCGTCAATTCTAGCACTTTGCCCAGTTCTTCACACTTGCCCTGGAGTAGTAGCAAATGGGGTTCATATTTGTGGGGTTGATGTCATCTTTGTATTGTCCGGTGACATCAAGCCCACAGCTTAGTAATGGAAAGGTATCTATAAGACATCCATCCATTACTAATCCTATAGTTGTATTGTAAATAAACACATAGGCAGAATAAAGTCCTTTAATTGAAAGAATGACACAGACTCCTTTAATGAGTCTAAATTAAACTATACTCACATCATCGCCCATTCCACTGAAGCCATCATCTCCTGTAATAAAACAAAAGTAAAAGACAACCATATTCCTCACCTAAA
Organism: Oophaga sylvatica; assembly: GCA_033576555.1. Taxonomy (NCBI): domain Eukaryota; kingdom Metazoa; phylum Chordata; class Amphibia; order Anura; family Dendrobatidae; genus Oophaga; species Oophaga sylvatica. The sequence goes on from JARQOD010000007.1 coordinate 45,077,975, forward strand.
CTACACACAATGTGTTCTCCAAAACAACCATAGCAGAAAGTAGTGCACAAAGACAGAGGGTGAGAAGAAAGGGTAAGTGGGAAACTGACCCACAGCCAGAGATCACCGGATCGAATCCCAAAGCCAGCCATGACATTCTGCCTAAGACACTCTTTTTCATAAGTTCTAATAGACCAAATAATAGCTAGCAAGGTCCACCTTTTTTTTCTGGTTGACCCTGTCCATCCTTTTCATTCTTTAAAGAATCACTCCTATCAAAGTTGATATCCTCTTAATATATTGCAGTTGTCATATTATATAGCACTGTGTACTTACAATTGCTCATTTTGCCTTTCTACCCAGCTCATAGCTCCATGTAGAAGCAGGAAGTCTCTTTTCCCTGCATGAGTCATCCCCTTCTTCACTTCCTGACCAAGCAGCTCCATCCTCACCCTTGCCAGGGACTTTTGCAATGACTCATGACTTATGCAAGGAAAATTGACCTCCTGTTCCCACACAGAGCTTAAAAGGATTCAGCTAGTCAGTTTTTAATCATGTGATGTCATAGACCTCATGGAAAAGAGAAGAATGATCTGGGTAGAAGGGCGAAATGAGCAATTGTAAGTACACAGTGCTATATAATATGATGATTACAATATGTTAAGAGGTTACAAATTTTGATGGGAGGAGGAGCGCTTCTTTAAAATTCATTGGATCAACATGTAATACTATGTTTTAATGCAAATGGTTTGGAAGAAACATTTGATCAGCCATAGATCATCATTTTTCCATCTATGTTTGAATATGGAGATACGGTAATCCCTTATTTGTAATCATCATCGTCACATTATTATTGTATACATTACATACGGTTACTGTCTGCATATCCCTGTAATAATTGCCATGCAAAAACTTGGCAGCACGTGGGCATTTCAAAGGACCTTCAACAAGCGTCATATTCCTCAATCCTTTCCATGTGTAGAACTGTTCGGTAGGTCTGTCAGATGTCAGCTTCATTAGTTCTTCTGGAAACTTCTTGTTTGTCATTTGACAGGTGGAAACTCATGGTTACTTTTTCTTATTGTCTGCCTGCAACTCCAGCAATCAATAAAGAGCTTCAAGTCATTTTCGATTATGTTTTTTTTGCCTCTGTTTTGTGAGTCCTTTATTAAAAATCTACAGAAATCATTTCAGAATAATATCGAGAAACCTTTGTGTGGGTGAAAGTATACTTATTGATTCCACCATCATTCTGCTAGCAGATATGGGCAATGATCGCTTAGACTTTTCATGCACATAAATTCTGCTTGTATGCAGAGACCTCATTTGCAGACTAAAAGGTCTTGGTACAGAAATCTAAATTCATCCTTATTCTGCATGCTGTAAATAAGGGAAGCAGAGCACGCTTCCAGCAAGTAGGTTATTTAGTAAATGTGGGAATTATTTAGTAAGGGAAACATCTTTTGTGTAATTGAAAAACAAAAAGGGTCATTGGGGATTTACTTACCTATGCATTTGTCAACGGTTCTTTGATTTACATATTGTAGAATTCTGTATGTTTTCCCCATCCATTTATATCAGACACAAACACTAGAATATAACCTGTACATACCGCTTAATACCATTCACAGGTAGGCGTACATGCAAAACTAATACTGTGCACTTCTGCTTTTTTTAGACAAATTTTATGACAATATTTCCATTTCCTATTGGTCAAATAACCATTAAGCATCCCTATAGCCTTTCTGCAAATATAAATATATATACGAGTATATATATATATATATATATTGTGAGACAGTGAGAGTATGTGTGTTGAATGGGGTGTACATTTCACCTAGATACTTTGCTGACTGGTATAAGGGAAATGTATGGCTTTGTAAACCTAGTGGTAGAGAAAGGTCACTACACCTTACATTCAGTACACACTTGCAGCTCAGGCCTGAAACCACTCAGCTGTTAATTAGGAGACCAGAAGTAGGTGTCTGCGAACACAGACAGAGAGCTTGCTTAGTCTGGACAAGGAGTCCAGGCACAAGAAGGAGTCTCCAGGAGTATGAGCTGTCTCAGTCTGGGTGCTCGATGTACCCGGACACAGGAGTAGTCTCTGTGAGAATCCATGCGGATCGCTGCTGAATAGGAGGGGAGCTCTCTCAAGTCTGGACGTGGGATGTGCCTTCAGACACTAAGAGGAGTCTCTGTGTAACTCCATGCTGGTAACTACTGAACATATGTGTTGTTTTGGGGACAGGCTGTTAGAGTCTGGACCCGGATAGAGAGGGAAATCTATCTAAGTGTAGTAAGTGGCTGGACAAGCCCAGGGTTTATGTTTATGATTTGGTTTTGATTATGTTCTGTTTGCTGTGGACTTTAATAAAACTGGTTGCGGCCAGTTCTTACCAGAACTGCTGTCTGTGAATGAACTGTTTCCGTGCCACTCCGTCTACCCGGACGGCGATCCCAGAGCTATATCCCTGAAAAGCTTACAATTGGTGCTGGAATGTGCGTGCAGCACAGTGGCGAGAGACAGCAATAAAAGGTGAAGTCTGTTGAAGCAGCAGCAGAGAAAGAAAAAAAAAAAAAAAAGTGTGTCAATAAAGGAGAAACGTCTGTTGGAGCAGTCTTAAAGAGACAGTGGCCCTAATAGAGTTTGCAGAGAAAAAAAAAAAAAAAAGAGTGTCTGCACAGCAAAGCTGAATTTTCTGTGGAAAAAACTGTGGAGTGTGTATGTCTTGAGTGAAGACTGCCGTTGTTGAGACAGAGAAGTCTGACAGCATGGATGACAGCATGGAGGCGCTGTTTGAACAAATGGCGCAAGTTAATGTGCAACATAAGACTGCCGTGGTTGAGACAGATAAGTCCGGCAGTATGGAGGAGATCGTTGAGTACCTGGTCCAGGCCCAGCGGAGCATGCAGCAGAGCATGGAGCAGCAGCGCCTGCAGCACCAGCAGCGCATGCAGCAGGCCCAGCAGCAATTCCTGCAGCAGCAGCAGGAGAATAACCGGTTGTTTTTTGAGCAGGTTGCAGCACTACAAAAGACTTGCAGCGCATCGTCCCAAAGTAATGTTGCAAAGTCACCTGCATTGTCCGCTGTAAAGAAGGCGGTAAGACGGTCCCTGAAAAGATGACACCTCGTGACGATGTGGAGGTATATCTCACTAGGTTTGAGGGACTGGCAGAGAAGGAGAATCTGCCCCTATCTGAATGGGCCATGATGGTCGCACCCTATCTGATTGGAGAACTCCAAAGGGCCTATGCTGACCTGAGCGAGCAGGACAGCCAAGACTATGTCAAGCTGAAAGCGGAGATTCTTACCCGGCTGGGTGTTACGATGACAGCCCGTGCCAGGGGAGTTCATGACTGGAGATGCAGTTGGGAGTCTGCAGTCAGCAAACCTGATTATGGAGTTGAAAAGGTGATAGTGGACCGCTACACCCAAGCACGTCCTCCTGAGGTACAGCCAGAGGTCGGACAAGGAGACCACCAGGACGCCAATCGTCTGGTCAGCCTGATGGAGAGGGCCTTCGCCACCAAAGACTGCCTCCGTGACCAGCCGTCTGAGAGGTCGTCACTTCAGAGTTCCTGGACGCCGAACTCTCCCGGTAAGAGCGTTCCAGCTGTTGGGGTCGTGTGGGTGGGAGAGTGTGATGGGACAATGTTGGAGATGTCGTGAAATTGCAGCCAACTGTCCAATAGAGGGGGAGCCTATGTGTTGTGATGTTGGCGGATCCCTCTCTCCCTGCTCAGAGCCTGTGTGTGTGTCCACCTCAGCCGAAGAGACTGGACCACAGGGGTCCCCGGTGGTTGTAAATGACTGCCCAGCACAGGCCCTCTTGGACTCAGAGAGTCCAGTGACTTCCGTATGGGACAGCCTGATTGATAGGGACTTTATCCCTGATAAACACCTGAGTGTGGTGTGCGTCCATGGAGACACCAAAGTCTACCCAGAGACTGTCGTGGACTTGATCCCCAAACGCGGGGAGGTTTCATGTGAAGTGGGGGTAGTGAAGAACCTGGTGCCCCCCGTCATATTGGGTAGTGACTTTCCCCGGTCTAAGGATCTCTGGGGGAAAAATGTTTCTGATGGACAGTGTGATGAAGCTCCTATTGAGGGTGCGCAGTCCCGAGGGGCGGAACACAATGCTAGTGGGCCGTTAAACTTATGTGATAATGATGATGATGATGATGATAATGATAATGATGATGATGATCATGATAATGATGATGACCATGATAATGATGCTGATGCTGATAATGATAATGATGATGATCATGATAGTGATGATGATACTGATCATAATCATGATAATGATATTGATAATAATGATGACTGTGATAGTGATGAAATTCCTTTGCAGGTGATGTTGGGAGACGAGGATGGTGGTTCTCGGGAACCGAGTGTCCCTGACTTACCTGTGTCCTGTGACAATTTTGAGAGTGAGCAGTGGCGAGACCCCTCTTTTAAAACGGCCCAGGAAAATATAAATGTTCTAAATGAGGTTTCCCAAGAGCCTGGCTCTGAGGAGAGGTTTCCTCATGTTGCCATAAACACTCACCTGTTGTATAGGGACACTGAAGTCCAGGGAGAGGTCGTGAGCCAGCTCCTAGTACCTGAGCTATATGGAAGTATAGTGCTGGGGTTGTCACATAGTCACATACTTGAGGGACCACCTGAGGGAAACCAGGGACCAGATGGTGAAGTTAATGTTGTGGATGACATGTTAACTAAGGTTCCAGATCAAGATGTGAATGAGAATGAATTGTATAACCCTGACAGTGAGCAGGATGTGAATGAAAATGAAGTGTATAACCCTGAAAGTGAGCAGGATGTGAATGAGAATGAATTGTATAACCCTGACAGTGAGCAGGATGTGAATGAAAATGAAGTGTATAACCCTGAAAGTGAGCCAGATGTGGCTGAGAAAAAGGGGTCAGACAGGGATAGTGGTAGCGATAGTGAATCATCTGATGACAATCAAGCAACCAGTGCAAATGAGGAAGGCATTGTAGCAGAGGAGATTGAGAGTCCTGAGAGGAAGGCTGATGCTGACATTGCAGTCGGACAGAAGATGGCATCTGAAGATGTTTTACAGTTGGCCGGTTCCCTGGCGAAGACTAAGGTGAAAGGAGGAGAGCTGAGCTTTAAAGGCAGGACTCTGAAACTGAACACAGCCCAAGTAGATGCTGTTGGAAATGTGAAGTTACCAAGGTATGGTGTGGATCTGTATCGTGCCAAGGACTCTGAGGGAGATGCTGCAGAGGTGGAAAAAGCCATAGAAGTGGTAGTCACCAAGCCAGATGCCTCATCAGAAGCTGAGGTCTCAAGTGAAGCTGTGAGGAACAAGACTGAAGATATGGGGACTGACTCTGTCCAGGAATCTGTTTCTGCCGAAGACAGCGGCGTGGACGGGTTGCGGTTCGGATCAGTAGCTGCAACTCGTGAAGCTCAGGCTGGAAGTTCGGCGCCCGGAGCCCCAGCGGTGTTCCCGAGTGACACCAAGGATCTGGATAAGTCACAAGATGAGATTTTGAGACATCAGGCTGGCGTTGGTGAGCTCAAGCGCACTTTCATGGAGTCTACATCGGAGCCACGCCCCAACAAATGGGAAAAGCGATGTGTCACTCCGTTGCCGCTGCAGACACACGGGAGCTCAGATGGGATGCAGAACGTGGTGGAAGAGAAGAATCCGGCGGGTTCTGAGTATACAGATGCAGCTATCAAGGAGAACTTGAAAGCCGGAATAAATGGAAATATTGGAGACCATAATGATGTGACTGAAGAGGTAGAATGTAAGACTGACGGTAGGGCTTCTGAGCATGTTCTACCAGAAGAGCCTGAAGAAGGGGCCGAAGACATAAAAGACGTCCAACAGGTACCAGATGAATTGATGACTTCTCAGAAAAAACTCCAAACTGTGATGAAGGAGTGTGATGAAAGCCATGAGCATCTTCGTGAGAAGGTCAATGAAGTAAAAGGAAGGATACAGGGAATCTCTTCGTTGCAAGAGCAAATGCTGCTCAATAAGTCTAAGGCTCTATATAAGAATGCTGTTGTTACGGTAGAACATTACAATTCAGCTGGAGACTTAGCGGATGAATTATGTGTACTGCAAAAGAAAAACGATCAGCTCCTTCTACAGTCCCAATCATTTGAACAGTGTAGCTTAAAATGGTCAGAGACCATGGCAGAGGAGCTTAAGGTCTGTGAAATAGACTTTATGAGTCAACCGATATTCAAGAAAATAGATGTGCTAAAGAGGGTTCAAGGGGAACTAGAGAAAAGTGAAAAAAACCCTATACCTTCTGTGATAGTTGGTGACACATGGTCAGTGCACCAGGGACAGGAGGTACGTGAGTTTCTGAGGAAGAGTCAGCAGAAGTGTTCTGATGTGCCGGGTCGTACTTCTCTGGCCAGGCACTATATCGAAACTGAGCCCGGCCCTAAGGTCAAGATGAAACCGTGCAGGATACCCGAGGCCCGCAGAGAGCATAGGCCTGGGAGAGTACAGGGTAGTGCGGATGCTTCAGATGAAGAGAAAGCTGATGTTGGCTATGGCTCAGGTGAAGATACAGATGACAGTAGTGAAGATGAAGCTGATGAGGGCCATGACTGGTCCAGAGTTCACTGTCTCTTTTGGATTGTTGACCAGCCCTCCAGTCTGGATGACCAGCCCTCCGGTCTGGAGAAGAGGGGGGGGATATGTGAGACAGTGAGAGTATGTGTGTTGAATGGGGTGTACATTTCACCTAGATACTTTGCTGACTGGTATAAGGGAAATGTATGGCTTTGTAAACCTAGTGGTAGAGAAAGGTCACTACACCTTACATTCAGTACACACTTGCAGCTCAGGCCTGAAACCACTCAGCTGTTAATTAGGAGACCAGAAGTAGGTGTCTGCGAACACAGACAGAGAGCTCGCTTAGTCTGGACAAGGAGTCCAGGCACAAGAAGGAGTCTCCAGGAGTATGAGCTGTCTCAGTCTGGGTGCTCGATGTACCCCGGACACAGGAGTAGTCTCTGTGAGAATCCATGCGGATCGCTGCTGAATAGGAGGGGAGCTCTCTCAAGTCTGGACGTGGGATGTGCCTTCAGACACTAAGAGGAGTCTCTGTGTAACTCCATGCTGGTAACTACTGAACATATGTGTTGTTTTGGGGACAGGCTGTTAGAGTCTGGACCCGGATAGAGAGGGAAATCTATCTAAGTGTAGTAAGTGGCTGGACAAGCCCAGGGTTTATGTTTATGATTTGGTTTTGATTATGTTCTGTTTGCTGTGGACTTTAATAAAACTGGTTGCGGCCAGTTTTTACCAGAACTGCTGTCTGTGAATTAACTGTTTCCGTGCCACTCCGTCTACCCGGACGGCGATCCCCGAGCTATATCCCCTGAAAAGCTTACAATATATATTATATATATATATATATATATATATACACATGTGCTTCTCACAAAATTAGAATATCAGCAAATAGTTAATTTATTTCAGCTTTTCAATACAAAAAGTGAAACTCATATATTATATAGAGTCATTACAGAGTGATCTATTTCAAGTGTTTATTTCTGTTAATGGTGATGATTATGGCTTACAGCCAATGAAAACCCAAAAGTCATTATCTCAGTAAATTAGAATAATTAGCAAAAAACACCTGCAAAGGTTTCCTAAGCGTTTGAAAAGGTCCCTTAGTTTGTTTCAGTAGACTCCACAATCATGGGGAAGACTGCTGACTTGACAGATGTCCAGAAGGCAGTCATTGACACACTCCACAAGGAGGGTAAGCCACAAAAGTTTATTGCTAAAGAAGCTGGCTGTTCACAGAGTGCTGTATCCAAGCATATTAATGGAAATGTGAGTGGAAGGATAAAGTGTGGTAGAAAAAGGTGCACAAACAACTGGGATAACCGCAGCTTTGAAAGGATTATTAAGAAAAGGCCATTCAAAAATATGGGGGAGATTCACAAAGAGTGGACTGCTGCTGGAGTCATTGCTTCAAGAGCCACCACACACAGATGTATCCAGGACTTGGGCTACAAGTGCCGCATTCCTTGTGTCAAGCCACTCATGACCAATAGACAACGCCAGAAGCGTCTTACCTGGGCCAAGTAGAAAAAGAACTGGACTGTTGCTCAGTGGTCCAAGTTGTTGTTTTCAGATGAAAGTAAATTTTGCATTTCATTTGGAAATCAAGGTCAAAGAGTCTGGAGGAAGAGTGGAGAGGCCACAATCCAAGTGGCTTGAGGTCTAGTGTGAAGTTTCCACAATCAGTGATGGTTTGGGGAGCCATGTCATCTGCTGGCGTAGGTCCACTGTGTGTTATCAAGACCAAAGTCAGCACAGCCTTCTACAAGGAAATTCTAGAGCACTTTATGCTTCCCTCTGCCGACAAGCTTTTTTAAGATGGAAATTTCATTCTCCAGCAGGACTTGGCACTTGTCCATACTGCCAAAATTACCAATACCTGGTTTAAAAACAACAGTATCACTGTGCTTGATTGCCAGCAAACTCACCTGACCTTAACCCCATAGAGAATCTATGGGGAATTGTCAAGAGGAAAATGAGAGACACCAGACCCAACAATACAGACGAGCTGAAGGCTGCTATCAAAGCAACCTGGGCTTCCATAACACCTCAGCAGTGCCACAGGCTGATCGCCTCCATGCCACATCGCATTGATGCAGTAATTGATGCAAAAGGAGTCCTGACCAAGTACTGAGTACATTTACTGAACATACATTTCAGTAGGCCAACATTTCAGATTTTAAAATAATTTTTCAAGCTGGTGTTATAAAGTATTCTAATTTACTGAGATAATGACTTCTGGGTTTTCATTGGCTGTAAGCCATAATCATCAACATTAACAGAAATAAACACTTGAAATAGATTACTGTTTGCAATGACTCTATATAATATATGAGCTTCCCTTTTGCATTGATGCATTGAAGAACAGAAATAAATTAACTTTTTGATGATATTCTAATTTTGTGAAAAGCATCTGTGTATATACTTGTATATATATTGTAACATGTCTCCCTTTCTGTGGACAGTGAGTACTCGGCTGGTCATTGATGAATACGCTGGGACACTCAGGGTAAAAAAGTCCATTCAGTTTATTAAGACACAGCATAAACTGAATCTCAGGTACTTGGTAACCTGCAGCACCCCGTGCACTGTCCGGCAACCACTTGCCACTTCCTTTGATCCGCAGCCATCATGCTGGATCATACATTGTAAAGTGCATTTTGATGAATAAATGATTGGTATTTATTTGGTATGATTGTTACTTATACACTTATCCGCCACTCACAGTGCTATGGTATGGGAAAAGACACCCAGATAGTGACAGAAAAGACAGTTCAGAGGTTGATAAGGGTTGTAGGAGGTGAACTACAATATTCAGCTTTTTTAAGAAAAGGTAGACAAACATTTTAAGCCACAACTAATTATACGGGCAGCCGCATAAAAAACATTTATCACTTAGAATATGAGATAAATGTGAGATCTCTGGGAGTTCGATTGCAGAGACCCCAACCGATTCTGAGAATTGCGGTATGTAGCAGCTCGGTGGCTCAGTAGTTAGCACTGTTGCCCTGGAGTCTTGGGTTTAAAATCTCACCGAGGACAACACCAGCAAGGAGTTTGTATGTTCTCCTCGTCTTTGCGTGGGTTTCCTCCAGGTTCTCCAGTTACCCCAACACTCAAAAGAGATACTGATAGGGAAATAAAATCGTGAGCCCCAATGGAGACAGTGATGATGAATTCTGTAAAGCACTATATAATAAATAAATTAATGTAGCAATAGCCACACATGTTTACTAGCAGTCAATTCACACTGAGGACATTGAGAATCCCATTCCTGTGATCAATAGAGGTGCAAGTGATCGGACCCACCGTAATTTAACTTTTATCACCAATGCTGCAGATAGCAGATTTATGTTGTTAAAGGTACAATTCTTTTAAGTTTTGTTCTACTTCAGAGTAAGAGCCTATGATGCCAGGTAATCGGTGTCTGTAGGATCCTCAGATGTAAAGCTGGTACAGTGCACAGCAGATGAAGCTACAGGTGATCAAATCTTTTGAAATTCTAATTTAGCAAGTTCTATTAATTTTTCATAAAATTTCAATTTGCAGTGATTCAATTCACTGCAAATCACCAGTACTGCTAAACCTTTAATTGCCCATAAAAGATGTGCAAAATGCTGAGGTCTCATTGGACTGTAGAGTAAATGTTTGTATTTTTTTTAATGAATATTGAATGTATTGAATTATATTGTATAAGTTGGTGTACTGCAGTATATCATGGATCAATCAATTCACAATTACACTGTCTCTGCAGGCTCAGCACCTCTCTATCACTTGAAACTATGTATTATTAGGCATAGACTGACACTAACACTCCCATTTTCTCTATTCTTCAGCAATGCAGTAGAACACCACATTCTGATTTAGGTATTTCTATCCCTATCTGTAATGATGAGCTGTGCGCTCTGACCTCCTATATCTAGGCTGTATAGCCCTGAAATGGCCATTGCTTTCCCTACCTGATCTTTTATAGTGGCTACGATAGTTCTCCTCACTGATTGGTTGGGGAAGCCCACACGGCTGCGCTTCCCATCATTGGAACCAATCTCTAGATGGTGCAATCTTCAACAATTTGGGAAATGGTGTTGGGCTTTTTTTTCTAACAATTGAATCCCAAGTTGTTCGAATTCACCTGCAAAATTAATTAAATTTGCATCAAAGTCAATTGGCAGTGGATCATTTCAGTAATCTCTAATTCTATATACAGTTTAATTTACAATTCTAAAAGGATACTATGAATAATACAGCAGATGAACGATAGAGATATATCAGTTTAGTTTAATCAATTGTATACAGTATTTTTAGGATGTCGTCACCTCTTACAGCTCACTCAGCAACTTGCTAAAGAGTTGTTCTTGTAAAATTAGGTGCATGGGTTCAGCAAATTTCCTGAATACATGCTCATAATCCAGTAAAATCATGGAGAAACAAAAAAACAAAAGCTTGCTGAAATGATTGTTCCAAGTAATTAAAGCAAATCAGAGAACACAGAAATCTAGAACACTAAACCTCCTCATCTTCAAAGTTTTCAATTATACGTTTGTAGGATTCAAATGCGTTGCACAGCCGGCTATTAGAATAGAAGTCTAATCATTAAAGCATGTTTTGGTTTGGTCGCCGCAGCCGCAGTCCTGCTGATTTCAGTGGTATTTCATTAATAAGTTCCCGCGGGAACGCCTTTGAGAATGGAAAATGGAATGCTGGGTTAACCCCTGCGTGCCACAATGGCTAGTACTCGATCATATTAAAATCTTCTTTTCAGAACTGCCTGATTTTTGTAATGTAGCCTTTTTTTTATCATCCTTCACTTTTTGAAGCCAGGATACATTGTATTATTTTTAGCTATTTGACATTGCAAAAATATAAAAAAAGTGATATGTTCCAGGGCTCAATTATTGTGTATATATTGAGCCTGTACACGGTTTATTCCATTTCCATTGAGATTTCCGGACTAGATTTAGGGTCAATAATGGAAATCATGTTTAATAAGAGGTAAGAACTTTAGCTGCCCTAATTGGATATTGCTTTTCCTAGGGTGTATTTACACTGGCTAATAATTGGGAATGAGAATTCCTAGGAACTCTCATTTCTAGATATGAGCAGATCTTTTGAAAATTAAATGTACAAGTTTCACAAAATTTTCTCCAAAAATTTGATTTGCATCAAATAAATTAGTTAGAATCTCAAGTACTGGTAAGCATTTGATTGCTCAGAAAATACACATGGGGAGAGGAGAGAGAGACCCCACTGACCATAAGAGTTTACTCTCTACAGGCGAGATAGACTTATACAGTGAATCTGCAAATGGAAAGCGACTCTGCCATACAAACTGCAAATGGAAAGCGACTCTGCAATACAAACTGTGCTCAATTGGTAACCCTTAGTCTGTGATGGTCTAGGTACCTCTAGGTACTCGAATGTACAAGTTATTATATTCCGCTAGATGTCATAGCTGCAGGACATTATAAGGAGGCACTCTCTGATGCTTCTGACCCACTGACCATAAGAGTTTAATCTCTATAGGCGAGATAGACTTACCCAGTGAATCTGCAAATGGAAAGCGACTCTGACATACAAACTGTGCTCCATTGGTAACCCTTAGTCTGTGATGGTCTAGGTACCACTAGGTACCACAATGTACAAGTTATTATATTCCGCTAGATGTCATAGCTGCCGGACATTACAAGGAAGCGCTCTCTGATGCTTCAGCAGTGTGGGGTATGGTGCAAGGCAAGATGTTCATTTTTATTGCAAACCATGAAACAAATCTCAAAGTATTATATTTTGTGCAAAACCACGAATTTCAGGAAATTCCATTTTTAAGTCGGCAATCCGCGAGTCGATCCATTCATCTCTACTCATTTCTCAATAATCATGCAGAGTAGTTAGGCTTCCAATCACCTGATAAACGAGCCTTGATTTGTACAAAAAAATTAGCTGCACCTGAATTCAATTTCATTCTTATTTTCTTTGTGCAAAATTATGGCTGCAAGTTTGCTTTTTTGCTGTTTTGTAGAAAGTTAGACAGGGGTCAAAAAAGGTAAACACTGTAATGGGCTGGGTGGTGGACCCACTGTGCCAAAGTCCAAGGAAGACCTGGAGGGGCATGACTAGGAGCTTCAACCAATCTGACCAAGGATAAGCAGCAGCTAACGACACCGAGATTTGAGGAGAGACAAGGGAGGTGATCCAGGTGCTACTCCAAGACTGAACTTGGATAGATGGCAGCTGACTCATAGAAACGGGTAGCTGGGGGTAGCTGACTGAGGGTATTGTTGTGAATGGGTTTGAGATGAGTTCTGAGCAGAGACTCCCTCTGGTGGTTACAAGCGGTACTGGTCTGTTCAGTGAAGATTGTGAGGACTGGGAATCAGGTGTTACTGACTGGTCTTATATAAGGGAGTCACCTTCCCATCAGGGTTGCCGGTGATCAATTGTTCTGGTCTGAATCCTTCATTCCTGTTTCCCTTGTAGCCTGCTGTGTTGTGTCTGCATCTCCTGCTAACAGATAAGACATTTTCTTCTTTTTGTTTTTGTACTATATTTTTGCTTTTTGTCCTGCACTTCTTTGGGGGCCTTCTGGGTCCCCTTCTGGGGCTTTTGCCCTCTCAGTTTAGTTCAGCCACTGCTGTTTGTACTTTTGCTTTTTCCAGTTTTTTCAGTGGCTGCTGTTTTGATTTTGTTACACCAGAGAACTAATTTAGGTGGTAGAGGTCGTGTGATCTCAGGTGATTTTGAAATTAGTAGAGTTGGTGCTTTTCAGGGTTTTCTGGGATTGCAGTAAGTACCCTTCCTATCCTTTTCTATTTAGTTAGTTTGGGCCCCAGCGTTTGCTCATACTATTTTCTTTCTGTGTCAGTATTTCTTCTTGTCTAACCGCCATTACTTGTTTGGGGCTTTCTATTATCTTTGGGGTTCTGCTCCGGGGCAGATAGCTTTCCTATTTCTATCTTTAGGTGTAGTTAGTTTCTCAGGCTGTGACGAGGCGTCTAGGACCAACGTAGGAACGCTCCACGGCTGCCTCTAGTTGTGGTGGTTAGTCAGGGTACTGCAATCTCATAGATTCCAACTGCTCTGGTGTATTGCCTTTTTTACCTGCACTCCTCAGCTACCGAAACATAACAGTATCACCGGCCTAAAAATTGAAAATTGTATGGTACTCACAGAAGGGAAAAAATATTGTGAAAGAAAAAAGGTTGTCAGAGTTGTCAGAGATATTTTTCTATTTGTTGCATTTTTTTTTTCCCTCTGTATCTCTGGGTGCTGGGGAGGATCTTTTCTCTCAATGGAGTTTGCACGGTTGTCTGGCCGTGTGGATCAGCTTGCCACTGAGGTTCAGAGTATTGCTGCATATCTTGCTGGGTTGACTGTTGTGGAACCTAGGATCCCCATGCCAGATTTGTTTTTGGGGGATCGAGCTAAGTTTCAGAATTTCAAAAATAATTGTAAATTGTTTTTTGCCTTAAAATCTAAGTCCTCAGGGAACGCAGCGCAGCAGGTTCAAATTATCATCTCTCTCCTGCGCGGCGATCCTCAGGATTGGGCTTTTTCCCTGACACCTGGGGATCCTGTTTTGAGTGATGTTAAAGCATTTTTTCAGGCTCTTGAGTTATTGTACGATGAGCCTAATGTCACTGATCAAGCTGAAAAAGCCTTGTTGGCATTAAATCAGGGGCCTTATGACGCTGAGTTATACTGTCAGAGATTCCGTAGGTGGGCAGTTCTGACCAAATGGAATGACGACGCTTTGGCAGCCCTTTTCCGGAAGGGTCTGTCAGATAATCTAAAGGATGTTATGGTGGGATTCCCTGTCCCCTCTGGTCTCAATGATTCTATGTCATTAGCGATTTAAATTGACAGACGTTTGCGTGAGCGGAGAAGTATGCGTGGAATGGTGTTGCCTTGTGAACCAGCTTCTGAACCCATGCAGTGTGATAGAGTGGTGTCTGGGGCACAGCGTCATGAGTTTCGAAAGCGCAATGGGTTATGTTTCTACTGTGGTGATGCCTCTCATGCTATTTCAGTCTGCCCTAAGCGGGGAAGACGTTTTGCACGCTCAGTTGTCTTGGGTAGTGTTCAGACTAAGTTTTTATTAACTGTCACTCTGATATGCTCTCTGTCCTCATTTTCTGCTCAGGCTTTGTTGATTCTGGAGCAGCTATTAACCTGATGGATTATGATTTTGCTAAACGTTGTGGGTTTCCCTTGATACCCCTACAGAAGTCTATTCCCCTACTGGGGATCGATTCTACCCCTTTGGCTGAGAATAAACCCCAGTTTTCTACTCAGATGATAATGAGGGTTGAACCTGATCACTAGGAGTGCTGCAAATTTTTGGTTCTGTATAATCTGCATGACATTATCGTGCTGGGTTTCCCTTGGTTACAGTCTCATAATCCTGTTTTGGATTGGAAATCTGTGTCTGTAACCAGTTGGGGCTGCCAATGTGTTAATACCAACACTACTGTTTTTTCTGCCTCCCCCCAGGCTCAGGATGTTCCTGACTTTTTGATTGATTTTTCTGATGTGTTTAGCGAAAGTAAATCTGCATCCTTGCCTCCCCATAGGAGCTATGACTGCGCTATTGAATTAGTGCCGGGTAGTAAATTCCCTAAAGGTCGCCTTTTTAACTTGTCTGTACCTGAACATGACGCTATGCGGTCTTATATCAAGGAATCATTGGAGAATGGTCATATCAGACCATCCTCTTCACCCTTAGGTGCCGGTTTTTCTTTGTGGCCAAAAAAGATGGTTCATTAAGGCCGTGTATTGATTATCGTCTCTTGAACAATATTACTGTGAAATATCAATACCCGTTACCCTTGATTTCTGACCTGTTTTCCAGGGTGAAAAACGCTACTTGGTTTACCAAGCTTGACCTCAGGGGGGCGTATAACCTTATTCGCATTAAGCACGGGGATGAATGGAAGACGGCATTCAATACCCCTGAAGGGCATTTTGAGTACCTAGTGATGCCCTTTGGGCTCACTAATGCTCCTTCCGTCTTCCAGTCCTTCATGAATGACATTTTCAGGGATTTTGTGGACAAATTTCTGATTGTTTATTTGGATGATATCTTGATTTTTTCTAATGACTGGGACTCTCATGTGAAACATGTTCGAACTGTGTTCCAGATTTTGAGAGAGAATGCTCTGTATGTGAAGGGATCAAAGTGTCTTTTTGGCGTACAGAGGATCTCATTTCTGGGATTCATTTTGTCCCCATCTGTTATTGAAATGGACCCGGTCAAGGTTCAGGCCATCTGTGATTGGGTCCAACCTACTTCATTAAAGGCTCTTCAGAGATTTTTGGGTTTTGCCAATTTTTATCGTAAATTTATTGGTAATTTCTCGGTTATTGTTAAACCATTAACTGATTTGACCAGAAAGGGTTCTGATGTGGTGAATTGGCCTCCTGAGGCAGTCTCTGCGTTTCAGGAACTTAAGCAGAGATTCACTTCTGCTCCTGTTCTACGGCAGCCTGATGTTTCTCTGCCATTTCAGGTGGAGGTTGATGCCTCTGAAATTGGGGCAGGTGCCGTTTTGTCCCAAAAAGATCACACGACCTCTAAAAGTAACCCTTGTGCCTTTTTCTCTCGAAAATTTTCTCCTACTGAACGTAATTATGACGTGGGTAATCGGGAGTTATTGGCCATGAAGTGGGCTTTTGAAGAGTGGAGACATTGGCTGGAGGGAGCCAAACATCAGGTGGTGGTCCTTACGGACCATAAGAATCTGGTCTATCTGGAATCTGCCAAGCGACTCAATCCTAGACAGGCCAGGTGGGCCTTGTTTTTCACACGTTTTAATTTTGTGGTTTCCTTTCTTCCTGGCACTAAGAATGTTAAGGCGGATGCCCTCTCGAGGAGTTTCCTTGCGGACTCTCCTGAGTTATCTGATCCTTCTGTTATTTTGAAAGAGGGTGTAGTTCTTTCCGCCATCTCGCCCAATTTGAGACTTGCTCTGGAGGGGTGTCAGGAGGATAGGCCCGAGTGCTGCCCTGTTGGAAAATTGTTTGTCCCGGACCAGTGGAAAAAGAGTGTGATGTCTGAGATTCATTGTTCCGCATTGGCTGGGCATCCCGGAATTTTTGGTACCAGAGACTTGGTTAGTCGGTCCTTTTGGTGGCCTACCTTGTCTCGTGATGTCAGGGAATTTGTGCAGTCCTGCGGGACTTGCTCTCGCTCCAAGCCTTGCTCTCGCTCTAGTGGTTTGTTGATGCCATTGCCTGTGCCCAAGAGACCATGGACCCATATCTCTATGGATTTCATTTCCGACCTTCCTGTTTCTCAGAGAATGACCACCATCTGGGTAATTTGTGATAGGTTTTCCAAAATGATACATCTTGTGCCATTACCTAAGTTGCCTTCCTCCTCTGAATTGGTGCCGTTGTTCCTTCAGCACGTGGTTCGTTTACACGGCATTCCTGAGAACATTGTGTCTGACAGAGGAGTCCAGTTTGTTTCCAGATTTTGGAGGACTTTTTGTTCTAAACTGGGTGTTCAATTGTCTTTCTCCTCGGCATTTCATCCTCAGACCAATGGTCAAACTGAGAGAACAAACCAGACATTGGAGACTTATCTTAGATGCTTTGTGTCTGCTGATCAGGATGACTGGGTCTCTTTTTTACCTTTGGCTGAGTTTGCTCTTAATAATAGGGCTAGCTCTGCCACTTTGATGTCTCCGTTTTTCTGTAATTCTGGGTTTCACCCTCGATTTTCTTCAGGACAGACGGAGGCTTCTGTCTGTCCAGGTGTTGACTCTGTTGTGGAGCGTATGCAACAGATTTGGGACCAGGTAGTGGAGAGGTTGTCCCTCTCTCAGGAGAAGGCCCAGCGGTTTGCTAACCGGCATAGGACTGATGGTCCTCGGTTTAAAGTGGGGGACTTGGTCTGGTTGTCCTCAAAGAATATTCCTATGAGAGTAGCATCTCCTAAATTTAAGCCTAGGTTCATTGGACCTTATAAGATCATTGAGATTCTTAATCCTGTTTCTTTTCGTTTGCTTCTTCCAGGGACATTTAAGATCATAACGTGTTCCACAAGTCCTTGTTGAAGAGTTTGTTGAGCCAGTGGTTCCTGCTGCTGTGCCTCCTGACCCTGTTTTGGTTGAGGGCAATCTGGAGTATGTGGTTGAGAAAATATTAGATTCTCGTTTTTCTAGACGGAAACTCCAGTATTTGGTTAAGTGGAGAGGTTATGGTCAGGAAGACAATTCTTGGGTGTTTGCTTCGGACATCCATGCTAGGAGACTCATCCGTGCGTATCATAGAACTCATCCTGACCGACCTGGTTGCTCAAATGAGGGTTCGGTGACCCCTCCTCAAGGGGGGGTACTGTTGTGAATGGGTTTGAGATGAGTTCTGAGCAGAGACTCCCTCTGGTGGTTACAAGCGGTACTGGTCTGTTCAGTGAAGATTGTGAGGACTGGGAATCAGGTGTTACTGACTGGTCTTATATAAGGGAGTCACCTTCCCATCAGGGTTGCCGGTGATCAATTGTTCTGGTCTGAATCCTTCATTCCTGTTTCCCTTGTAGCCTGCTGTGTCGTTCTGCATCTCCTGCTAACAGATAAGACATTTTCTTCTTTTTGTTTTTGTACTATATTTTTGCATTTTGTCCTGCACTTCTTTGGGGGCCTTCTGGGTCCCCTTTGGGGGCTTTTGCCCTCTCAGTTTAGTTCAGCCACTGATGCTTGTACTTTTGCTTTTTCCAGTTTTTTCAGTGGCTGCTGTTTTGATTTTGTTACACCAGAGAACTAATTTAGGTGGTAGAGGTCGTGTGATCTCAGGTGATTTTGAAATTAGTAGAGTTGGTGCTTTTCAGGGTTTTCTGGGATTGCAGTAAGTACCCTTCCTATCCTTTTCTATTTAGTTAGTTTGGGCCCCAGCGTTTGCTCATACTATTTTCTTTCTGTGTCAGTATTTCTTCTTGTCTAACCGCCATTACTTGTTTGGGGGCTTTCTATTATCTTTGGGGTTCTGCTCCGGGGCAGATAGCTTTCATATTTCTATCTTTAGGTGTAGTTAGTTTCTCAGGCTGTGAAGAGGCGTCTAGGACCAATGTAGGAACGCTCCACGGCTGCCTCTAGTTGTGGTGGTTAGTCAGGGTACTGCAATCTCATAGATTCCAACTGCTCTGGTGTATTGCCTTTTTTACCTGCACTCCTCAGCTACCGAAACATAACAGGGTATATCCAACAGATGCAGGCAGGCGGAGAAAGATAACAGGTATCACAAAAGCAGATGGGACTGACTGATGGAGAGATGAGCAATGGCAGGTGCAACTAGACCGGCAGTCATTGAGATCAGAACTGGCTGGTGCAGCAGAACCAGCTGCTGTTGAGATGAGCACTGGCAGATCAACTGGACCGGCTGCCATTGAGATGAGTGCTGGCAGGTGCAACTGGACCAGCTGCCGTTGAGATGAGGACTGGCAGGTGCAATGTGACTGACTGCCATTGAGATGAGTACTGGCAGGTGCAGCGGGACTGGCTGCCATTGAGATAAGCACTGGTGGGTGCAGTGGACGACTGTCGTTGAAATGAGCATTGGCAGGTGCAGTAGGACTGGCTGCCAGTCACATGAGCACTGGCTGGTGCAGCCGGCTGAGATACAAGCACTGGGACCTGAGAACTCACAAGAGTGTTAGGAAACAAACTCACAACATTGCACAGACACCTCCGTGTTGGAGTAGGTACTTTAAATAGTAAGTGTCCTCCAGTTATTAGCTGGGGACACTTTTGAGGAATGCACGTAACTCCTTTGAGAAAGAGGAAGTGTATGTGCGTGGCTTAAAGGGAATCTGTCACCCCAAAATAGCCATATCAGATAAAGATATGGCTGAATAGTGCGTCCCATAACTAAGCTAATGGTGGGTATCATATATCATGATACCCCCGTTTTCATATCAAAATACCTTTGTAAAGTTGGTGATTGTAGGTGTCAATCACTGCAGTCAGGTCAGGAGGGCAACGGTTTTCATGTCCTCCCCCGCCCCCGCTCCTCGTCATCTGTTGCGTTACGCCGTCTGTGAATACCACAGACGGCGTTAGGTTCCCGCAATTGCTCAATTCAAAATCGGCTCGGCGCATGCGCAGTATGCATTGCCCAACAGTGGGCAAAGCATAAAATGAGTACAGCGCATGCGCTAGTCTTTCCTTGCCCCGGAAGTCGTCCAAGGCAAGCAGTCATTTCCGGGGCAAGGAAAGACTAGCACATGCGCTGTACTCATTTTATGCTTTGCCCACTGGTAGGCAAAGCATACTGCGCATGCGCCGGGCCGGATTTTGAATTGCGCAATTGCGGGAAGCTAACGCCGTCTGTGGTATTCACAGATGGCGTAACGCAACAGATGACGAGGAGCGGGGCGGGGGAGGACATGAAAACCGCTGCCCTCCTGACCTGACTGCAGTGATTGACACCTACAATCACCAACTTTACAAAGGTATTTTGATCTGAAAACGGGGTATCATGATATATGATACCCACCGTTAGCTTAGTTATGGGATGCACTATTCAGCCATATCTTTATCTGATATGGCTATTTTGGGGTGACAGATTCCCTTTAAGCACAGTACCTGGGGACCTGTGTGCGGTGCACGCACCCCGGGTAGCAGCAGACCCAGAAGGAGAAGGACGGGGCTGCGGCAGTAAGTACGTTTGCGTCTCTGCAGGGAAAGAGGGACTGCAGGCAGAGACACTGACGCTACACACACCTTTCAACTTATCTGTACCACCACTGTTGCTACCAGCATCTCTCTCCTTCAGCACCACTAGAGCGATGTGCTCTTTGTATTTTTCAGCATGTTAATTAAATAAAATAACGGGATAGACAAAAAAGCACAAAATAGTATGTTATCTGATAAACAATTGGTGTAGGAAATCAAAGATGCGCTTACCTGGAGGGGTTGTGACAGTCACAACACCTATAGATGCATGTAAAGGCAGCTGCAGGACTGCCTATGGGGTATAAAGCAATAGATGAAGCATGAATGTGGTTTACTTCGCTTGTAACTTGTGGTTTTGTCCTGATGAAGAGATGAGTAAACCTTGAAACGCCATGCTGAAATAAACCGCATTCTTGCTTCATCTTTGTGTGTGATCATACTCTTGGACCTTCGGCAGCGCGGACTTTGAACCATCATATTCCTCATATATTGCTTTGTTTCCCAGCATCTTCACACTGTTTCGGGGGCTTGCAGTTCTAAGTAGGCTTCTCACCTGTGAACCTGATCAGCTCCTGCAGTGGCTCATATACACGTTAGGTCAAATTTATCAAGCCAGAATTCTGGATGAGTTTGTGCCAAAAAAAAAGTTTTTTCGTAAATTGCATCATATGTATTATGTATTTCATGCACTTTTTATGACTTTTGCTCTCTAGATGTGGCATTTCTGAAAAGGGCATGGCATATCAGAAAATTAGGGGTTGAGCTAACATGCAATACTGTATAATGCACCAAAATGCATAAAAAACTGTGGCGCACATTTCTATCACAAAATAAGCCAACTACTAGGTGATGTAATCTACTAGGCGATGTAATCTTCGACTATGAAGTCTTAAAATAAGATTCATTACACAGCATGAACCACTGTGCTAAATCTGGTGCGTTTTAAAACTGTCTAGTCTACATTTGCACAAAGAATATCCAAATACTCAACAACCCCTTAAAGCTCTCAAAAGGAACTTGTTATTTTAAAAAGGCTTTACCTGCAGTCATATTGCTAATCACAACCAGTAAAGATGAGCGGATCAACCAAAATTTTAATTCTCCTGTTCGCACTGATTTTCACAGGATATAAGATTTGCAGAGAAATTATTTTCCGAAAATGTAGTGTTCCTTAGTAGTCTTTACAGAGCTCAGAGCATAATGCACATAAGATGTAAAAATAAAAAAAATCCTAAAACTCACCTTCTCTTGATCTTCTGTCAATGCAGCTCTCACTGAAATCCCCAGACCTCTCACACTAGGCCGGAATATTTCATTCTGATGAAACCAGAGCTCGAAAGTTATGGCCTCGTGATATCACAACGTTTCCGCCATCTTACACATGCAGGCACAGAACTGTCCTGAGCCTCATCTGAGCCAGAAGGCCAGGTCTAGTGTGAGAGGCTGAGAATTTCATTGTGAGTGGTGGTAATAAAAAGATATGATGAGGACTACATGGGTGACAATGAAGAGTGGAGAGGCCAGATAGGTGACATGAGTGTTAGGCACCTGGATCCGAGGAATGTGTGGTCTCCCATCCAGACCCAGCCAAGGCAGACGCTGCTCAGCTTCGCCGTCGGTCCCAATGCCTAGCCAATACTCAAGATGCACAAGTAGTTACTTGGGTCTTTGTTCATAGTAGCCTTAAACCTAGGTTACAGAACAGGAAAAGGCTCTTGTAAGCCTAAGTCCAGAAATGCCTGCACTGAGCATGTCCGTGACATGGCAAGCCATGATTGGTGGTTAATGTCAGCTGATCCTCTGACCTGGCACCGTGTGATTGGTCACGGATGATGTCACCGATGATGCGATTGACGAGATGGCTGGGGGCAGAGCTTAGCCCTTAAATAGCTTGTCTTTCCGCAGCATGGCACGGTCAGATAATACTAATATAGGCAGTGCTCTTGTGTGAACGTACCAGAATCTGGGCTCCACGTGCTCTCTAGCATTGCTCTCCGGGACCTGCCGATGCCAGAGTATGCTTGGCTAATTAGCACAGGTCCTTCAGGCAGGTTTAGCTTATGTCAGGCAGGTAGCCAATGTGGCGCAGTCTTGCTACGAATATAGGGTAGCTATACACCCTGAGCAGACTGCGGGGCACGTAACCTGGGCATCGCCTGCCAAGCTGAACAGAGAGTTGCTCAGGCCGGTCTCACGCCGGCTGGTAGCACGTACGCCTGGTGTTAGTCGCACGCACTTCCTAGCGGCTGCCACGTAGTTTCTGTGCAGTCAACAGGGCTACGTCTATACTAGCTTGCAGCACATAGTGCAAACCTAATATCTGGCAAGTGGCTTCTGTGCCACTAACAGGGCTACATCTACGCCAGTCGATAGCACATCTCCCGTGACGTTAACGGAGATAGTGCCAATTCTACATCTCCCCTAGTGTGAAGTAACACAGGCGAGATCTAATGTTAGATTTCTGTTGTCAGTTTGACCCTCATTCTCTAAGGGTGTTCGGCAGCAGTGACTATAAACTGCATCGCGGACCCTGTGTTCGGTTGCAATCCATTATACAATAAAGTTGTTGCAACCAAGCGCATAACAGTGAATATAAGAATTATTTGCTTGCTTTTCAAATTTTTAATCGCTCTCTATGGTTAAAAAAATGGCGGCCAGTCGCTCAGAAACAAATTTAATAAAAATCAACATTTTGGCAAAAGCAGATTTTTGTTAAATTCGAGCACAATTCAATTCTACTTGAATATATTTGCTAATTCCCACTGTTCTTTGAGTGTCGTCATGCTGAGCAGTGCATGGGCTGAACAAATGTCACTCATGCTCTAGTGGACGTGATCACAGAGCTTCCCTTGTGTAGCAAACACTGACTGATCACAGCCTATAGCGCCACCTACTTGATTGGAACCAAGCGGCTGCAAAGAGAATATATCTTCATTTTCTACTTGCAACCAAACATCCAGTTAGACAGTCCAAAAAAGCAAAAAAAAGCGTAAATAGAATTAAACTAAGGCATGAACCATGAGAGAGAGAGAGAGAAACAGGACCCAGCTGACCAGAGGGAAAGATTTTTTTCCAGCAAGGTTTGAGTCCTCATTGTTTTCAATAGAGTTTAGGTTCTGGTTCAAGCTTGGGTACAGTTCTGGTATCTGAACCAAACTTTGGATGTTGAGTAAAAACATGTAACAGAGTCACATCATAAAATGAGGTACGGAGCCTACGTATTTTAAACTGGTAACCTGCTCTTGATCGTGTCATGATTACTCTGTTGCAACATGAATTACGGAACACTCAATACAGAAGATTTTATGCTTTATCCATGAGGCTGGACTAAAGATGCTCTTTTGAATCCAATTAGGCAGCTTTATATGTTTAGAACGGAACTTACCTGCCGAGTAGAACTTTGGCTGCAGGTAAATACCTTTCTTTTAATGATAGTCTCCCTTTAAGGAGTCAGTTTCGCAAAGAAACAGTAGGGTTGAGAACCATACAAAAGGTCCATCTTAAACATCTCCTGCAAACCAGCTCCCGTCTCTGACCCATTTTCATAATCTTACATTAAATATGTTAATTTGTTTATTAGTTTCCAAAACGGAAAGTGTCATTGAAGGCTGTTTCCAACATGAATGTCCCATGTTAAGCATCTGACATTCTGCAGCCTGTTCTGCTTTTACTTGGAACAATGTGTACAAGGTCAAGGCTCCTACACGTGCTGGAACATACGCCTTGTTTTCTCTGCAACTACTGAAGTGTAAATTCTTTTACAAATGAGCTGTTTGCTAATTACTCTGAGTTCAAATCACATGTCTTTAGCCCAGCACTAATGAGGTGGAAGTTTTTTTTCCCTTTCAGTTGTTTTCATTTTTTAATTATCATTATTACTTTTTTTTATGTGCATTGTGCGAGCAGCATTTCATGATATTTTTAGGAGTGAGCTGTCTGCTAATTAATAATTCATAAACGAGTATTCCAAAGAGACACTGATTAAAATGTATGTCTGCCTTCAAAAGGAATAATGTGTGAAAATGATTAAGATTTATAATTACATCTATTTGGTAAAATATGCTTGTCCCACATATATACCATGCATCGTGTGCTCAGCCATCGTTACGTAAGCCAAACCATTCCTAGCTAACTTGTAATCTAGACAAGGTCAGAAAAATTGTGATCTTTTACATACAAGAAAAACAAATGGGTTGACTATAAATTGTAGCATTTTAGACTTTTGATTATTATGCAGTAACTATTTCCTCCATTTGACCTGTCCAAATGATTTTTGGAATTATGGCAATAGAAAAGTGGTCCTTCTTGTGACATACTAATGTCTGAGCAGACATCAGACCAATCTTTACCTATGTCTTCTATGTATTAGATTACTTCTTCCTCAACTATAATTTGTACTTGACCACTGGCTTTTCCTGTGCTTTATAGTACGATACATAAGTCCTTGTCCAACTGATTAATAGTCCAGACCATGGGTAGACATACTATTAGTGTGACCTGTGCTGTCTCGTAGGGACCCAATAGTTCAGAGGGCCCACTTCCACCTCAAAAGCAGCAAGCGGCTTCTGTCAGACACACAAACAGTTCCATTATGATGAACTATTGAGCTGCAAAGGGCCTGTATACTGCTTTTGCATAGTAGCCCTCTTCTGTCTATGTCCTCCCATGGTCCAGACCATTCTTTTTCCAGCTCTGTGTTCTAAACTACTATTCTGCCAGTTCTATTTTACTCCAGATCACTCATTTAACAGGTGTTCTATATTAGAGAACCCTCTTCGCAGCTCTGCTATATATTAGATCATTTTTCCCTAGCTCTACTATGTTCCAGATCACTCTTTTCCAGCTCTCCTCTTCCAGATGACTCTATTCTCAACTCTAATCTGTTACATATCACTCCTTTGTCAGCTCATTTTGAACAGCTCTACTATAAACTACACCTTTTATTCCCAGCTCAGTTATGTAGTAGACCACTCTTTTCCCAGTTCTGAGCAATATTCCATGCTTTTCTCAACTCTCATCTGTTTTAGACCACTCTTTTCCATGTTCTAGTATGTTCCAGACTATTGTTCCCCATTTTTCAAAGCTCTACTATATACTTGACCACATTTATTCCATCTTCACGTTCTATAGCTGTCACGGGTGTGTCAGATGCTACAGAAGTCTCTGCGTTTGGCATTGCAGAAGCCATCTTAATCCTTCTGATTTTTGGACCCAGTGACAACCTCTAATTGACACACCTGGACCTGGGTGTTTAAAAAT
This sequence comes from Oophaga sylvatica, assembly GCA_033576555.1. Classification (NCBI taxonomy): domain Eukaryota; kingdom Metazoa; phylum Chordata; class Amphibia; order Anura; family Dendrobatidae; genus Oophaga; species Oophaga sylvatica. The sequence goes on from JARQOD010000007.1 coordinate 45,103,459, forward strand.
TCCCAATCTGCTTTTGGTAGTCGCCGGTGATATTCACAGTTTCCCTTGTGAAGGCTTGGAGCTATAAAAGTCGGCTAACTTCCCTCTGGTGCTGTTGGAGGACAGGACGTTTGGTGTTACCGCTCTGAGTCTGCTCAAGATAAGTTGCTTCCCCTTTATTTGTCTCCCTTCTTCTCTTTAGTGTTCAATGGGGAATGACCAGTGCTCGTCTCCCACTTCCCTATTCAGGGCCTAGCTCTAGAGGTATCCAGGGCTAAGGCTTCTGCTCGGCGATTGGGGTGGAACCAATATAGGGACGGTAGGGTAGGCAGGATGCTATGAGATCTACCTAGGGATCTCCACTCCCCCTTTCCCTAGCATTTGGGATTCCTTCCCCTCGTGCTGCACTTAGTCTTCAAACACTGTGTGTGACAATAGCACTCTTTAACCAGCTCCACTATGTCCAAGGAATTTTTTTCCCCAATGTGAAGCTTACTGTTTGCCACTTGGGTTTTTTTTGCCTTCCTCTGGATCAACATGTTAGGGCAGGTTAGGATAGGATATGGTTGAACTAGATGGACTTAAAGTCTTCCTTCAACCTTAATAACTATGTTAAGAACACTTTTTTCCAACTTTACCATGTACCAGTCCATTCTTATTCAACTCCATGTCCCAGACCACTGTTTTAACAGCTCTGCCATGTCTCAGACCACTATTTTCCACGTTCTTTTATGTTCCGGACCACTCTATTATCCAGTTAACTCTCTTCTATATCACTCTTTTCTCCAGTTTCCTCTCTTCCATATCACTCTTTTCTCAGCTCTCCTATGTTTCACAACACTTTTTTCCAGTGCTCTTCTTGCAGACTCTTCTTAGCTCTACTTTGCTCCAGACCACCATTCTTTTCCCAGCTTTACTAGACCACTCTTTTACCAATTCTTTGCAATATACCATGTTTGTCCCAGCTCTCATCTGTTTTACACCAATCTTTACCAAGTTCTACTATGTTCCAGACAACTCTTCCCCAACTCAATTTGTTCCAGGATATTCTTCAAAGTTCTACAATATACTTTTCCATCTCCATATTCTATAGCACTCTATACCCAGCTCTACTATGTTCTAGACCCCGCTTTTTCCAGCTTTATTATGTGTCAGCCCACTACTTTTCAAGTTCTTTTATGTTCCAGACCACTCTATTAACGGCTTTACTGTGTTCCAGACCACTCTTCTTCCAACTCTTTGTCCCAGATCATTTTTACCAGTTCTACATTGTTTTTTCCTAGCTCACTCTATTCAAACCCATTGTTCTCCCAAAACTACTGTGTTCAAAATTTCTTTTTCTCAGTTCCATTTTGCACTCTTTTTACACCACTATATCCGCTTCTTCCTCAGTTCTACAATGTACAACAACACTATTTCTGCAACTCTGTGCCAGATCATTACAACCATGGCTGTATTATTTTCACATTTTTTTTTTACTTTAATTGCAATTGGAAAGGAAAATGCAAATTAATTTAGTTATTTTCATTTGAACTAAGTGCCTTTATTTTACTACTATGAAGGCCCAAACTAAATATTAAGGAAAAGAAAAGAAATAAAAAACATTCACACACCGACAAACATATAAAATTTCTTTCAGAGCTGTTGGTTATGCACAGCTGTCAAATTTCACTGTTTATTCTAATGCAGCCTCCTCATTATGTCACAACACTGTGCCGCCTGCAGTATCCCCATCCAGGAAAACACATAGCAATAAGTTAAAAATACTTATTATTAGGCAAATGGAGCCTAGAGAAACCTTGTTTTCATTTTTATTTCTAGTAGATACCATAAGTTTATATTCTGAAATTGTGTTCAACTAATCAGTGTAACAAATAATCTCTGTAGATTTTTTGGTACATAAATATTTTTAAATGCATTTCTCTACAAAGTTTTTACATTTTCTCAGCAAGTGTTTCTGTTAATTACTGATGTAAATGTTATTTCAACTAATAGAAAATATGCTGTCAGAATAATGAGATTAGAACTGAATACTTAGAACTTTAAAGGTGGCACAAAGGCCCGATTAATCAAGACTGTTTTTTTTTTTATGCCAGCCATAATCAAGGGTGCGCTATAGTAAGATGTGCCAAATTCCTTTGGAGGCATGCACCACTTAATGAATTGTACGCATCTTTCAACTGCCCTGCTTCAGAAATATTACTCTAGTCAGGCACTGGAGTATTTTTTGTCTTAATTTACACCACATTTGTTGCATAAATTCTGATAAATTTGTTGGTGCTTGGCTACATCCCTTCCTACCTCAGCTCTACATAATCCTCTATAAGTCTGCGGAGCTGACAGGGACTTTTCTGACATTTCAAACAATTTTTAACCAGGTTTCGGGAAAAAAAAATGCTTGATGAATCTGGCCCATAGAGTCCAAACCACTGAGCCATGGACACTTTGAGGCTCATTCATCATTTGCATTTTTTAAGCCACTTTTTCTTTTTGCCTGTCTTGTATTCATTCACGTTATTCGAGCCAAATTCTCAAAAATGTCACTCGTAACTAGTGTTGAGCGATACTGCCCGATATCCAGAAATATCGGATCGGATTGGATCGGCCTGTTACTCAAAAAGTATCGGGTATCGCCGATTCCAATACCGGAAACCCAATGCAAGTCAATGGGACAGAAATATCGTAATAAAAAAAACCCTTTCTTTCCTTGTAAACACTAGATATACACACATAGAATACATATATATATATATATATATATATATATATATATATATACATGTCATTGTGACATATATATATATACATATATTTATAGTTCATAAACTTCTACATAGTAAAATAGCCTCTGATTCAATTGCCGGGCAATGCCGGCTTTTGTGAAATTACAGAACCACCCGACATGAAATGACACATGGTTTACATAGAGTTAACCATGTCATTTCATGTAGTTTGATATATTGTTTTCACTAACAATTACATGAGTGTATGTGTGCAAAATTTCACACATGTAGGGGTTAATTAAAGGTGTAAATTCGTTGTAAAAAAAACGCCTTTTTTTTCCTACGAATTTACACCTTTAATTAACCCCTACATGTGTGAAATTTTGCACACATACACTCATGTAATTGTTAGTGAAAACAATATATCAAACTACATGAAATGACATGGTTAACTCTATGTAAACCATGTGTCATTTCATGTCGGGTCTGTAATTTCACAAAAGCCGGCAATTGAATTAGCAGCTATTATACTATGTAGAAGTGTATGTACTATAAATATATATATGTGTCACAAATTAAATGACATGTATATATATATATATATATATATATATGAGGTGTAAAATTGTTGAAAAAAAATGAGTGGGCTCCCGCCCTATTTTCTCAACCAGACAGACAAAGCCAGTGAGTGGGGGCAGATAATAATAGCCCAGAGAGGGACCATTATTTTTGCCCCCCCCCCCCGGCTACTAACATCTGCCCCCAGACACCCCAGAAAAGGCAAATCTATAATTAGATTCACCCTTTCTGGCACTTTACCTGTCTATTCCCTTTGCCCTGTAGCGATGGCGAATGGGTTAATAAGGGGTTAAAGCCACCTTGCTATTGAAAGGTGACTTTAAGCCAGGTTAATAATTGAGAGCTGTCAATTAGACAACTATCAATTATTAATTCTATTGTATGAAATAAAAATAAAAAACACACACTTTAATTAAAAATCATTTTAATGAAATAAACACACAGTTTTTGACCATATTTTATTTTACTTCCATTCCTTGCGAAGCCCTTGTTCACCTGTAATTAAAATAAAATAATAAAGCAACATTATTCTTACCTATCCGATGTTCAGTCAGGTCCCCCAATGTAATCCTTCTGAAAGGGTTAATGTTTACTGCAGGGACCGCAGCTAATGCTGACAGCCTCGCAGTAAAACCCCCGACTGAATCATCTCCTCTCCTGGCTGACAGGAGAGGAAGTGGTTAGCATAATTGATTGCTTCCCACTTTCACTTCAGGTCAGAGGGAATCCTGGCTGACCTGAAGTGAACTGATTAACAAAAATAGGGGATCCCCTCGAAAAAAAAAATGGAGTGGGGTCCCCCCTATTTTTGTTAACCAGCCTGATGAAGCAGACTACTGAGGCCTGGCTTTTCAGGCTGTTAAGGAGCCAATATCCATGGACCTTGCAAGCCTGATATGTCACGCTGTCTAGCAGATGTATAAATATATAATGTCAGTAATCTAGCAAGTGGGACAACATTCTATATAACATATAAATAGATAACATGAACATGTATATATAGCATAGTATTACCTGACATAATATCCTGTGGGTCAATAATGAATCCTTTTCACAGCTGTCTCTGGCTAGAGGTGGACCGGGGTCTATGCTGACCCTAAACTGGGGTCCTGACTAGTCCCTCTACCTGGAGGTACTGTTAATGGTACAGAGGTCCAGGCCACCAGCGTAAACCCTGTCTCCTATAAATCCCTGACCACTGTAATCTAGTCCTTAGAAGGACCCTGATTACCACCATAGGGAATGGACAGGTAAAGGTAAACAAACAGTATAGACAAACGAGACAGACAGGGGATAAAGTAAATACTGTCTTTCATACAACATATAAACACAGAGGGAACACCAAAGGTCTAGGAGATAAACTATAAGCAAGGAGAGGAGAAACAACATAGGAACTCTTAGCTTAAGTCTTCTCAGAACCGATCCTAACTGCAGTCTGTATGAATGCTTTCACCGGCATCTAACCAGCAGACTGGCAGCTATATAAAGGAAACTAATTAGAACATAATCAAAAGCAGCCGGGCGAGGCTGGACCTAGTCTTAGCAAAGAGCTAGGTAAAATTAACTCCCTCACCACCAAACACAAAGTAACAGCAACTCAGCTGCGAGAAGTCAGAATGTGCAATCGCGACGATCCTCGTGGCGATGCACCCATGACAGTACCCCCCCTTCTACGAGGGCCTCCAGACCCTCAGGGCCAGGTCTGCCCGGGTAAGTTGTGTGGAAGGTCCGAACCAATCGATCTGCGTTAACTTCCGACGCAGGGACCCACGTCCTCTCCTCAGGACCATATCCCTTCCAATGAAACAAATACTGAAGGGACCGGCGATTCAGACGTGAGTCAATGATCTTCAACACTTGAAATTCTAAGTTACCATTGACCACCACTGGAGGAGGAGGTAGAAGTGACGGTATAACTGGCGCCACGTACCTCTTAAGCAACGATTTGTGGAATACATTATGGATTTTAAACGTAGGAGGGAGGTCCAGACGAAATGCCACAGGATTAATTATAGAACTAATCCTGTATGGACCGATGAACCTGGGACCCAGTTTCCAGGAGGGAACTTTGCGTTTTATATTCCTGGTAGACAACCACACCAGATCGTTCACACCTAGGTCCGGACCAGACCCTCTCCTCCTATCAGACCTCCGCTTGAAACAGTTCCCCATAGCACTCAGACCATTCAGCACTCCTTCCTGAAGGATAGGAACCGGGTAATCCGTCTTTCCAGCCCCTGGGAAACTACGAGATAAGGCATCAGGAAGCAATTTTATTGAGCAGTCATACGTGCGATGAGGAGGTAACTTTTGACACCCCTCCTCTGAGAACATCTCCCCAAAGTCCTCCAGAAAAGGAGGCAAAGTCCTAGGCACGACCGCACCGATGACCGTTTTCATGCAGTTATTCTTGCAAAATTCACCCCACTGGCTTATCTTTCTGGATTGCCAATCAATCACTGGGTTATGTTTAGCCAACCAGGGAAGTCCCAACACAATAGGAGTAGAAGACCCTCCAACACATAACAAGACAACTGTTCTTTATGTATTGCCCCTACTCGAAGGTCTAAGTTATGAACAGCTTGTACAAAGCTACCTTGACCGAGAGGTCTGGTGTTATATTTCGGTAGCTGAGGAGTGCAGGTAAAAAAGGCAATACACCAGAGCAGTTGGAATCTATGGGATTGCAGTACCCTGACTAACCACACAACTAGAGGCAGCCGTGGAGCGTTCCTACGTTGGTCCTAGACGCCTCGTCACAGCCTGAGAAACTAACTACACCTAAAGATAGAAATAGGAAAGCTATCTGCCCCGGAGCAGAACCCCAAAGATAATAGAAATCCCCCAAACATGTAATGGCGGTTAGACAAGAGGAAATACTGACACAGAAAGAAAATAGAATGAGCAAACGCTGGGGCCCAAACTATCTAAATAGAAAAGGACAGGAAGGGTACTTACTGCAATCCCAGAAAACCCTGAAAAACACCAACTCTACTCATTTCAAAATCACCTGAGATCACACGACCTCTACCACCTAAATTAGCTCTCTGGTGTAACAAAAATCAAAACAGCAGCCACTGAAAAAACTGGAAAAAGCAAAAGAACAAAACTCAGTGGCTGAACTAAACTGAGAAGGCAGCAGCCCCCGGAGGGGACCCAGAAGGCCCCCAAAGAAGTGCAGGACAAAATGCAAAAATATAGCAACAACACAAAAG
>JARQOD010000007.1:45110054-45154387 GCA_033576555.1 Oophaga sylvatica
AAAATTGGCTGGAATTGAGATTGGAGCCATGTCGTGTTTGGAGAGCCCCTGATGCGCCTAAACAATGGAAACCCCCACAAGTGACACCATTTTGGAAACTAGACCCCTAAGGTACTTATCTAGATCTGTTTTGAGCACTTTAAACCCCAAGTGTTTCACAAAAGCTTATAATGCCTGGGTGTGAAAAAAAAAAAAACAATTTTCCACAAAAATGATTTTTTAGTCCCAAATTTTTGAATTTTCCCAAGGAAATTGGACCCCAAAAGTTGTTGTCCAATTTGTCCTGAGTACGCTGATACCCCATATGTGGGGGGGAAACTGTTTGGGTGCACGGCAGGGCTTGGAAAGGAAGTAGTAACGTTTTGGAATGCAGACGTTGATGGGGGTCATGTTCCGTTTGCAGTGCCCCAGATGAGCCTAAATAGTGGAAACCCCCCACAAGTGACCCCATTTTGGAAACTAGACCCCTAAGGAACTTATCTAGATCTTTGGTGAGCACTTTGAACCCCCAAGTGCTTCACACAAGTTTATAATGCCCGGGCATGAAAATAAAAAATCCTATTTTTTTCCCACAAAAATTATCTTTTAGTCACTAATTTTTTATTTTCCCAAGGGTAACAGAGAAATTGGACCACGTAAGTTGTTGTCCAATTTGTCCTGAGTACGCTGATGCCCCATATGTGGGGGGAACCACTGTTTGGGCTCACGGCAGAGCTCGGAATGGAAGGAGCACCATTTGACTTTTTCCAACCAAAATTGGCTGGAATTGAGATTGGATGCCATGTTGCATTTGGAGAGCCCCTGATGTGCCTAAACAGTGGAAACCCCCCACAAATGACCCCATTTGGGAAACTAGACCCCCTAAGGAACTTTTCTAGATCTTTGGTGAGCAATTTGAACCCCCAAGTGCTTCAGACAAGTTTATAATGTAGAGCCGTAAAATTTAAAAATCATATTTTTTCCACAAAAATGATCTTTTCACCCCAATTTTTATTTTTCCAAGGGTAACAAGACTCCAAAAGTTATTGTGCAATTTGTCCTGAGTGTGCTGATACCCCATATGTGGGGGTAAACCACTGTTTGGGTGCATGGCAGAGTTTGGAAGGGAAGGAGCGCCGTCTGACTTTTTCAACGCAGAATTGGCTGGACGCCATGTCGTGTTTGGAGAGCTCCTGATCTGCCTAAACAGTGGAAACCCCCATAAATGACACCATTTTGGAAACTAGACCCCTCAAGGAACTTATCTAGATGTGTGGTGAGAACTTTGAACCCCCAGGTGTTTCACTAAAGTTTATAACGTACAGCCGTAAAATAAAAAATCCTTTTTTTTTTACAAAAATGATTTTTTCGCCCCTAATATTTTATTTTCACAAGGGTAACAGAAGAAATTGGAACCCAAAAGTTGTTGTCCAATTTGTCCTGAGTACGCTGATACCCAATATGTGGGAGAAAACTACTGTATGGGCGCACGTCAGGGCTCGGAAGGGAAGTAGTGACGTTTTGGATTGCAGACTTTGATGGAATGGTCTGGGGGCGTCATGTCACATTTGGAGAGCCACTGATGCACCTATACAGTGGAAACCCCCCACAAGTGACCCCATTTTGGCAAATAGACCCCACAAGGAACTTATCTAGATGTGTGGTGAGCACTTTGAACCCCGAAGTGCTTCACAGAAGTTTATAATGTACAGCCGTAAAAATAAAAAATCCTTTTTTTTTTTACAAAAATGATTTTTTCGCCCCAATATTTTATTTTCACAAGGGTAACAGGAGAAATTGGACCCCAAAAGTTGTTGTACAATTTGTCCTGAGTACGCTGATACCCAATATGTGGGAGAAAACTACTGTATGGGCGCACGTCAGGGCTCGGAAGGGAAGTAGTGACGTTTTGGATTGCAGACTTTGATGGAATGGTCTGGGGGCGTCATGTCGCATTTGGAGAGCCCCTGATGCGCCTAAACAGTGGAAACCCCCACAAGTGACCCCATTTTGGAAAATAGACCCCACAAGGAACTTGTCTAGATGTGTGGTGAGCACTTTGAACCCCGAAGTGCTTCACAGAAGTTTATAACGCACAGCCGTAAAAATAAAAAATATTTTTTTTTTTTGCAAAAATGATTTTTTTGCCCCAATATTTTATTTTTACAAGGGTAACAGGAGAAATTGGACCCCAAACGTTGTTGTCCAATTTGTCCTGAGTACGCTGATATCCAATATGTGGGAGAAAACTACTGTATGGGTACACGTTGGGGCTCGGAAGGGAAGTAGTGACGTTTTGGATTGCAGACTTTGATGGAATGGTCTGGGGCGTCATGTCGCATTTGGAGAGCCCCTGATGCGCCTAAACAGTGGAAATCCCCAACAAGTGACCCCATTTTGGAAAATAGACCCCACAAGGAACTTATCTAGATGTGTGGTGAGCGCTATGAAGCCCCAAGTGCTTCACAGAAGTTTATAATGTACAGCCGTAAAAACAAAAAAATAATTGTTTTTGTACAAAAATGATATTTTCGCCCCCAGTTTTTTATTTTCCCAAGGGTAACAGAAGAAATAGGACAAATTGCACAATAACTCTTGGGGTCCAGAGTACGCTGATACCCCATATGTGGGGATAAACTACTGTTTGGACGCATGGCAGAGCTGAGAAGTGAAAGAGCACCGTTTGACTTTTTCAACGCAGAATTGGCTGGAATTGAGATCAGACGCCATGTCACATTTGGAGAGCCCCTGATGTGCCTAAACAGCGGAAACCCCCCAATTCTAACTCCAACCCTAACCCCAACACACCCCTAACCCTAGTCCCAACCCTAACCACAAACCTAACCCTAACACACCCCTAATCCCAACCCTAACCCTAATCCTAACTTTAGCGCCAACCCTAACCCTAACTTTAGCCGCAACCCTAACCCTAACACTAATGGGAAAATGGAAATAAATACTTTTTTTTAATTTTATTATTTTTCCCTTACTAAGGGGTGATAAAGGGGAGTTTGATTTACTATTTATAGCGGGTTTTTATGATTGGCAGCTGTCACGCTAAAAGACGCTTTTTATTGCAAAAATAGTTTTTGCATCATCACATTTTGAGAGCTATAATTTTTGCATATTTTGGCCCACAGAGTCTTGTGAGGTCTTATTTTTTGCGGACGAGTTGACGTTTTTATTGGTACCATTTTTGAGCACGTGACGTTTTTTGATCGCTTTTTATTTCGATTTTTGGGAGGTTAGAATGAACAAAAATCAGCAATTCATGAATTTCTTTTGGGGGAGGCGTTTATACCGTTCCGCGTGTGGTAAAATTGATAAAGCAGTTTTATTCTTCGGGTCAGTACGATTATGGCGATACCTCATTTATATCATTTTTTTATGTTTTGGCGCTTTTATAGAATAAAAACAATTTTATATAAAAAATAATTATTTTTGCATCGCTTTATTCTGTGAGCTATAACTTTTTTATTTTTTCGCTGATGATGCTGTATGATGGCTCGTTTTTTGCGGGACAAGATGACGTTTTCAGCGGTACCATGTTTTTTTATATCGGTCTTTTTGATCGCGTGTTATTCCACTTTTTGTTCGGCGGTATGATGATAAAGCATTGATTTTTTGCTTCGTTTTTTTTTTTTAAGGGGTTCACTAAAGGGGTTAACTAGTGGGACAATTTTATAGGGGGGGTCGTTACGGACGCGGCGATACCAAATATGTGTACTTTTATTGCTTTGTTTTTTTTATTTACAGGAAGAAGTGAATTTATTGGGGAATATTTTTTTTTTTTATTTATTTTGGATTTTTTTTTTAAACATGTTTATTTTTATTTTTTTAACTTTTTTACTTTGTCCCAGGTGGGACATCACTGTATTTTGTCAGATCGCTGGTGTGACAGTGTGCACAGCACTCTGTCACACCAGCGATCGCACAGGCATAGATGCAGGCGTCTCAGTGCCTGCTCTCAGCAGGCACTGAGGAAGCCGCCTCCCTCCAGGTCCCCGGCGCCATCTTGGATCCGGGTCCTGGGAGGGAGGAAGCCCTCAGAACAGCGCGATCACATCACGCTGCTCTGAGGGTCTCAGGGGGCGCGCAGGGAGCCCCCACCCTGCGCGATCCTCCCCTGTGCCCCCAGTACACCGCGATCATGTTTGATCGCGGTGTGCAAGGGGTTAATGTGCCGGGAGCGGTCCGTGACCGCTCCTGACACACAGTCATGGGTGTCAGCTGTGATAATCAGCTGACACCCGGCTGCGATCGGCTGCGCTCCCCCCGGGAGCGCGTCCGATCGCACGAGACGTACTATCCCGTCCATGGTCATACGGGCCCAGGTACCATGGACGAGATAGTACGTCCGATGGCAGTAAGGGGTTAAATATATATATCTATGCCCACAGGCATAGGCTGATTGGAGTATTAGCCACTCATCAGTCAACGCCTGTGACTGGTGGTAAACTTTTTACCTCCGCTCACAGCTGCTGGCTCAGGCTGTCATCTGACAGAGTGGGAAACGCAGCTCTCTGACCGGCCGTTATAATCTTGCCACCAATCAGAGCCTGTGTTTGACAAGCTGTCATGCAGACGACAGAGTGGCAAACTATGGATGTTCTGGCCCTCCATTTATATAAATGGGGTCTGAGTTTGGGTACCGTTTGGGTACCCAAACCAAATTTGTTTTTAGATGAACGGCCAAACCCTCCGGAGCTGAACATCCAAGGGATCGCTCATCACTAGGACGTGCCATACAGTTGGCCATTGATCCTACCAAGATGACCATAAAGCCTAGAAAAGAGATGAACAGCACTGACAGGAGATAAAGTGCTTTAGGTATTAGCATGCAAATTTCTTCAGAGAAAAAGAGGACTTGAACTCTATATAATAGAAGTAGGATCGCTACTTCCAACTGTTGGCGCTATAGAGTTCAAGTCCTCTTTTTCTCTGCAGAGGCAATTTGCATATTAAATATCCCAAAGGAGCATTGCATGGCGAATAAGCCTCATTACCTTGACAAGCCAGAGCTGGTTTGTCACTCTCCACAAGGAGAAACCGTACCCCTTAGACATTAGGTATTAGCAGTATCGCAACTGTCAAATTTCTAACTATCATATATTGGTGGCATATCCAAGAAAAATGTCAATAACGGCTATGCTGATGCAAACCCCTTCAACAAAATGGGATTAAACAACTGAGCACTAAACTGAACTGAATCTGCTTTATAAAATAAAGGGCAAAATACCCAAACGGAGTCCAATGGCCCTCAGTGCCACATGAGATGGCACTAGTATTATAACCCTGATGTGATAGGTGTGGGGTCTGTTTCAGATTTTATAATGGGATCTTGGAGTTTCATTGATCACTTCTGGGTCCATGGGAAGGTGCAGATACTATAAGATGCACTAAATAGTTAGTACTGCTTAAATGCCAAAATTATTGGAATACAACTAGTTTGGAAAGGTTCACCATCTTGTTTTGCTCTAAAAAGACCAACCATGTTTACAATTCAGAGTCAGTGATTGCTGTCAAAATTTTATTATTTTTCAGAAAAACTATGAAGTCAGCTCATTTAACCTGGCATTGCACACTCCAGTCTTAATGAAGGTGCTCGTTGGAGTACAATACACCTAAGTAAGAGATAAGTTAACCAGGTAAAATTTGAATTTGCCTGTTAGCATGGATTTTCACAGGAAACTCGATTCATAGAGATGTTATTCTCCTTTAATTTAATGTCCCTTAATATATTCTGGGGTCTCCCTAGGCATCAGAGTATAATAAACCTAAGATGTAAAAAAAAATCCTTAACTCAGTTCACCGCTCACTTCTCTACCCTCTCCACTACTCATCATGATCTGCCTGGTCCTCACCATATCTTCTGATTGTTGTCGTTCTTGCTGAAATTCCAGTGCAAACACGCAAAAGGTCACTACATGATGACACTTGCATAAAAATCATTTTGCCCAACTAATGAGCCTTTTTCTTGTTCATCAGATGTACGCCAAACGTTTTAGGCAGACTGATAATCAGGAAATTCTAATTCCCAATTATCATCCAGTCTAAATATTTCATAGTTTCACAGTTTGAATTCAAAGAAGACAGAAATCAATCGAGCTCACCCTACAACCTAACATGTTGATCCAGTGGAAGGCAAAACTCCTAAAGGTAATTACCCCATATTAGGGAAAAATACCTTTCCAACTACACATGTAGTTCCCTGAATCAACTGTGAACAGGTTACTAGGATGCAATACGTAGATAGAAATGAGGTGGAAGTAACCAACTAAGCTATTTATTTTCCTAAGACGGAAATGGAGGTGTCAATTATGGAAACAGTCAGTTATTCGAGTATAGGGAGTTATATCACACAAAATTGCAGTAATGGCTATAACAATAATTTAACAATTTCAATATCTTATTCTCTATTCTATCTATCTCTCAGTATGAACGGCGCTTTAGTGTTCTTATGCTCTAACTTTCACGGGGGGCACAATGATTGGCCCATCACTACAATAAGTCCTTCAAGCTTTCTCGATTATTATACTGGTGCTAAAGGGGTCACCGGTGTTTCTTGCTAGGCCGAAAGTCTTTAATAGCCAGTCACTACATGTGCTCCTCGCACTTACAGGCCCCCGATCCCTTCTGCTGCACGGCCCCAGCCGACACCATGTGCCATGATTCTACACTGCAAGTAATGGCCCAGTTCATCTTGCATCTCCTGGTCCCCACATCAGTTGTCCGGCCCTCATATGATGATCATAGTTTAAACTTCGGTGCTTTATTTGTGGCGTTCAGTTATCAGGTCTCAATGGGTGAAAACTAGGCTTCAGGTCTTGACCGGCGCCATCTGGGCCTTGGGTCTTGACTGGCATAGTCTTGTCTTTGGTGCTTGACCCACAATGTCCCACCAGCCACTCCTTGGTTGCTCTGCCTCTGTGTTCCATTGCTCACACAGCCTTCCTCTCTCACTGGTTGGTACCAACTGACTTCCTATCTTGCTGCTCCGCCCTTTTATAATTGATAACTGCACCACAGCTGTCACCTGACCTGGTGCTGTCTCCAAATTCATCCCACCAGTAAGCATTCCTCCTTCTTTCAGTTCCACCTTACTCAGATTGCTCAGTAGAAGGCAACATTTGGTCCCAAGTGCCGTGAAACTTTAATGAACCATATCTTCGACTCCCACCCCCTTACACAATGTCCCATAACAAAATCTAGTACTTATAACCTGTAATAATCAACCATTACATCATCATGTGGCAGAGAGCGCAATAATTTCTCTACTTGCGCAGTAAAGAATCACACTACCTCTAGGGAACTAAAAAGTGTTTAGTAGTGTTATGCCTATCCCACAGAACAAAACTGCAAATCTAATGCTTTGATCTATACTAGTGTAAGGCGAGGGACATGCTGTCCATGTTTCCCTCTTGAAGAAAGTTTATTGTTGTAAAATGTTATACACTGACAAGCAAAAGGGTAATATGTTTTGAATTTTTGACTTTCAGGCTCCATATCTCACCTTCCACTACTGCTTCGAACATCAGATTACCATTATTTTATAGAGAATCAAATTGTCTATCTCATACATAAATGTTACTTAGCAATTATTAAACATATGATTAGTTATGCAGATTCTTGTCATGTTACTGCATTAATAACATTTTGCTCCCAAAAATCTAAATTTTAATTTTTATTATTTTTTTAGTATTTTGTAAATCCACCTTTGGCTTTCAACACTGCCTGAATCCTTGTGGACATGTTCTTGATCAGATTCAAGCATGTCCTGACCAAAATCTAATCCCAGGTTTCTTCTACATATTCCCAAAGTTGGTGCATACTGGTCAACTAATTTGGCTGTACAAATAGCTTTTTCTTTAACTCTACCCACAAGTGTTCGATTAGGTTGAGGTTTGGTGACTGTGGGGGCCAATTCAGTACCGCCACTTCATTGTCATTGAACCATTTCTTCACCAATCTCGATGTATGCTTCGAGTTGTCTTTCTGGAACACTATGTTGTCTTTTTCTTACCCATAGTACTTGAGTGTACTAAGTAACTCATCTTATAGGATACTCATGTATAGCTCAGCATTGAGACCACCATAGATCCTGGTCAAATATCCAACATCTTTGGCTGTGAATCAACCCCATTTCATCAGGCTTCCTCCACTGAACATGGCAGTTCCTTTTTCCCTTGCTTCTTCCAAACCCATATGCACCCATCAGAGCCTAGTGTTTTGACGTTTGTCTCATCACTCCAAATCACCAATTTCCAAACTTCTATTGTTCACAAACTAGAGCCGACACTTTTTACAATGATATTTAAGTCAAGGCTTCTTCAACCTTTTCCAGGGGCCTATTGCAGACTTATGTAACATGTGTCACACAGTGCTTGCATGGACGTCTATGATCTTACTATTACGAAGTATACACGTCACCTCCACTGCTGTGTTTGTTGTATCAGAACTGATAGACCTTGTGATGAGCCGACTTGTGGACTCTGATATTTTTCCTGGAAGTCCACCTCTTGGCTTTTGAATACATGAATGGACTTCATTTCGTATTCTTCCAACTGTCATGGCACTCACATGATGCAGTTTGGCAATTTTCTTGACCGAGAAACAACTTTCATTGAGTTGGATGATGCTGTTACTCTTTTCTTGGGAAATCTTCTTGTGTAAGTATAGTGAGGATGGTATTTAACTCATTTGACATCTCCTGATGATTAAATGTATGAAAAATTATTTTACATGTATTTTACGGTATTGTATTATATTTGTGACTTTTCTTTCTGTTGCTGCAGTTTCCTCTTAGTAGTGTAGAAAGGGTAATTGCAAGGCCGGCACAGGTTGGGGAGGAGGATTAGGGATTGTGGGTTAGTGACAGAAATAGGAAGTTCAGTTAGCAATTAAGTTTAGACAAGGAAAGAAGTAAGAACACCACTCTGGTCGAAGTGATCTTCACAGGAATGTATGTGTGGAAGAGGAGAACAGAGAGACAGAGAAGGAAAACGACTAAAAAGCTTGAGTGGTGGCCACGGAGTACTCCTAGCAGGTGAGTTGGGGAAAAGGAATTTTGGTTCAGAAACTTTGGGAGAGTACCTATGGACCTCCTAGAAGGGGAAGTGTCAGCCAATTCTTGAGAGTTGTGGGTCTGAGAAAAGAAAAGTCAGCGAGGCTGGGGGCACATGCAGTAAAGTAATTAGCCACAGGTACTTCATTTTCATCGTTCCTGAAAAGTAGGCTGAAGATAAAGAAAACAGGAAGGAGCAGCTAAAGTGTTATAGCTAGCGATGAAGCTTTAAAGTCCATAACTCTACTAATGAGTAGTTTCACCAACTGTGCCACTAAATATGGTTGTTGAAGACATGCCACTATACTGTAACGCAAAGAAAGATGTCTGCTTCTTCTGCTGTGCTTTGTTGATAAATGAAACGAACAGTAAAGTTGAACTTGTTTTTATGGACTGTGGTGAATTCCCGTTTGTGGGGAATCACGGTCAAGTAAAGAGTGGTGGGTCAGAAGAGTTAGGAAGTGTTCATGGTAAAAACAGCAACACACACACTGGAAACAGACCTCAGTTTTCTGTAAAGTGTCAGGGTGTCTGACATATGAGACATACCTATGGCTACTGCTCCGGGCACATTTACACATGGTTGCTCCTCGATTCCAACCAGTGACCTTTTGCTTGGGAATAAAGCTAATAAGACACTGAGCTAATAGGAAATGTGAGAACAGGTTGTAATTTGTAGTATACAGGAAGACAAAGATTTTTCCTCCACCACCAGTAAAGCAGAAACATGTCAAGAATATGTATAACTAATCATATGCTAAATAGTTGCAAGTCAAATGTATGTATGAGATAGCCAAGATGTTTGTCTATAAAATGATGGTAGTCTCACATTTGAAGCACTAGTGGATGGCGAGATTACTAATTTATTATCCTTTTGGTTGTCAGTCTATGATCCGATGTGAACTGTATATTGTGACTTGTGATGTGCGTTAAATGTGTTTTCACAATACTGACAGTGTGTGTAGTTTGATGATAGGGATACTAAGAGTTAATGGTTATGATTAGCCCAAAGTGGGAGGGGCAAAGTTGAAAGGAACGTTACAATTTCCTGTCAGAATGTCACATAGAGGCAAGAGAGCATAGAAAGTGGACCTTTAGAAATCTCCAAGGTTTGCAGTGCTGCATTTTGTGATGACCTTAAGTGAGAGGAGACAGATGAAAAGGGATAGTGAGATCTGGAGCAGATTCGGGGCTAAGAAGTAAAGTAAGCTTCCATAGGCTGGTTTTGTGAAAGATCGCCTAGTCACAAGACCCCGAGTTTTTAATGCTTGAAGATAATGGGTCTAAAACGCAAAATTTTGCGTTTTCATGCAGTCGCCACACACGTCAAATCGCCACATGCGGACGCATCTGCATACAACGCATGTCCCTGCGTACCCAATGTTATAGATAGGTACGCAGGGAAACACAGGACACACACAGAAGTCGGCGGAGCATAGGCGGAGCTTAAGGGAGAAAGAAAGGAGCAAGTGCAAAGACATCCATAGCCCTGCCGAATGCTAGTGTGAAACTAGCCTTAGTGTGGATGCCAGGCTGGTTAGTAATGCTATTAAGCTGCAGATTAACTCCATATCTACAGGTTAATGGCATTTTTTCTCGTGACAGGTTCCCTTTAAAGTGTTTTTTCACTAATCTGACAACCCCTTCTGAGTCCCTTTACCTCCTTTCATAAAATAATACAGTAGCTCTTTTTCTCACCTCCACTGCAGAAACCATACCATTGGTGTCAGCACTAGCTCTCCCAGGGTTTGCGGGACATTGTTATGTCACTCAATACCTGCTGCCAATCAACTGTGGCTTCACTCTCCTCTCCTATGGATTGACATCCAGAGAAAGTGAGAGCTGTGGCTGCTCTTTCAACTCCTCCAAATGTCTTGATTTGTCTGAAATAGGGAGGAGTGAAGCCAGTGCCGATTTGCTGCAGGGACAATGATGTATCTGCTAGGTGCTGGGATTTTCCCACTGCACAGGATGGATCTCGGGTGTTGTCTGGCCCTATAGTCTCCCATTCGGGTCCGGCCGCTGAGACTGTTGCTCAGTGTGGACGTCGGTCCCGGCGTCTTGCTCAGGCTCGTGATGTGCCTTTGGTTACTGTGGCTCTCCAGTCAAGTCTATGGTAACCAGTGTTATACATGGGCAGCCTTTCGTCCTGGAGTCTAAGTCTAGAGATCACCTTACTGAATATGTCCGTGATGTGGCATCTTCTTATTGGTGGTCGGACATCAGTTGCTCTGGTGATGTGGCAGCTCCGGATGGGCCTGTCAGCATGAGTGTTTCGGGATGGAGCTTTGGGTTTAAAAGGTTCAGCGACGCCCGTGGGAACGCTAGTATCATTTATGGTTGGTGTGTGTGAGTGGATACGCTACCACTCTGTATGCATGTGTGTGTGTTAGTTATCTCCTGAGTTTTTAGCCAGTTAGGGCTTTTTCTTCTGCTTGGCTTAGCATCTGTTTCCTACATGTGTGCCGTTAGCACAGTGGAGTTACAGAGCATGAGCTAACCAAAGAGATGTGCTCCCCTGTGAACTCAACAGGGTTTTGTAGCTAGTTTCAGTTTTTTAGTTTTTTCTCTTGCCTCAGCATCTGTTTCGGCCACGTGTGGGATTGGTACGGGTCAGGCACACAGCGAGCTCAACCCTTTAGCTCTATCTCTCTGTCAAGCTAACAGAGCTGAGTACTGTGCGTTCTGTTCATACTGTGTGGCGTTAACGCAGTCGTATTAAGGTGAACGCTCGCTGTTTAGTTCCGTCATCGTTCACATTAGCAGCAGATTACATCTCTGCATGGTGGATCCCGGATTGCGATGCACTTTATTGTTTTTTTATTTGGTGCGATACGCCAACCCTAACAGTGACAATGTTATGTTAGCCAGTGCTAACACAGCTGCAATGGCACTTGCTCCGAAGGTGAGTTCAGGAGTTATTATTTTACTGGGGACTTCGGGGAAAACATAGGGATTCAGAAGGAGTTGTCTGAACAGTGGACAAACCCTTTAAGTCTCCTGTCTTGAACTCAACAGCTATATATAAAGCTGCTGAGTAAAACTATCCTTAATGTGCTCACCCTCTGTACTGTCTTTCCTTTTAGCACCCAAACTTTTACAATTTGAGATTTCCATTATTGTGTCAATTTTAGTGGGTTTGAAGGTTACAAGGTTAGTTACAGTTAACCATTATACTCCATCTGAAAAAAATATTTGTTTAAAATCCTTGAAGAAGCGGGAGCCAATTTATCTTCTTTTTATGTCACAGCAAACATGTAAAGATCAATTCCTCTCCAAAAGCTTGTATAATCCTCTAGCAGAAAACGCAATGTTTGCAGTGTAAATAGCATCTAAATTATTTCATGGTTTTGTTGTTTACAAGGTCATAAATGAGATTAGCACAAAATTAAAATAATTAAAATTAATATCCTGCGCCTTTCAATTGTTTTTCTTCTTTCCAATTTTCTTTCACCTGGCATCGAATAATAGATAACCTTCCCTGGCTGTTGTTTGCAAATCTACCTTCATGATTCACGTTCCATGCGCACATCCCATTATAAATAACACGGCACATCGGGAGCTCCTCCTCCGCAGGATATCTCCCTACTCCTGAAAGCAGCGCACAGTTAATTGCAATGAAATTCAGACCGGGGAGAAATGTGTTTTGATATTTGTGATAATGGAGCAAATTTGTTTCAAAATCTGTTTTCTTGCAATTCCCAGGGAACACACAGAGTCGGATACAGTTTCTGAAAACATTAAATGCTTCATCCAACTTCTTAAGAGGACTCAAAAAAATGAACCCTTTCTTTCCAAACATAAGCATCATTCCACGTTTTTAGGGACCTGATAACTTCTAAAGTATTTATCAGATTGAAGCAAAACCACTAAATAACATAATCTGAAAAATAAAAGGGACAGTTCTTCAATGTATACCCAGAAACATCAGTTACCCATGTGACATAGGGAGGTTTTTGGCCACATCATTTGTTACATCTCATTCTATGAGCCGATCGGTCACGCCGTAAAAAGCAAAGTGATTGCTATGACATCCGGAGGTCTGTAGATGACCTCCATGCCTGCCCTCGCAGAGTTTTGTTAAAACCCAGCCTGTACCTGGACTTTAAAAAAGACCATGGTTTTTACTTTATGCAAATCTTCATAGTTCATGGACCTTTTACTGTATAAACTAAGGGCTTTAGCTGAAATAAATCAAATCAAAACCTGCCCTGTGTGAACTTGCCATTAATGGGACTTGTTTTTGAAAGGCCGCTATAATAACGTCAAACATTAAATTATATGATAATGGATTCGTCAGCTATTCTTTATCAGGAGAAGTAAATAGAAAATTCAAGCCTGGCTTCTTGTATGACAGAAGCAGATCAGGAAAAGCAGCAGGTGATCCAGGCTAAAAAGCATTGTCCAAAAATCTCCAACTCAGATGGGATTTGAAAGCATGACATAAAGCTAATCAGCAGCATTTGTAAGCAGCGAGTGTGAGGCTGATGTGGCTCTTCACCAGTTCTATATATTAGCAAACACAGAGAGGCAAAACAGACCGAAGAGAAGAAGGAGGCATAGAAAATCCACGTAAAATGTACAGAGGGTTTACATGGCAAAAACTGCTAAAAGGGCAATGGTTAAATAAAAAAAAAGTGAAAAAGAAGTAAAAAAAACATTCAAATAAAAGTAGCTGATAAAGTAATAGAATATGAGATAATTGTCCAAAGCGTCTACTCCAGCTACATTTAATGCTTGGTAATAGTAACTAATATAGAAAAATTCATTCTTTCTACAAAAGCTATTTATGATTTTGACTTGACTTTAAAGCACCACTCTGGCTTTTTTTTATTTCACCACTAGAGTGGTGTCACTAATGTATGTTCCCTGCATCTTGTAGAATATTTTCTAGGTTGTCTTCTGCTGTTTTTGGTGCCACTCTGGTTCTGTTCTGCTAGTTGTGAATAGCAGGATCACTCCATTATTTGCTGAGTGAATCAGAAGTCACTTCTCAACATAGGTTACACTGAGAGCTTGTGACTATTTGGTCTGACTTCCGGTCAGTCAGAAGCTGTGGTCACAAGATGGCAGAACAGAACCGGAGTGGTGCCAGGAGGTGCTAAAGTTGATGACTGCTAAGTATTTTACTAGTGGCAGGGAACAGAAATTAGTGATACCACTCCGGCAGTGAAATAAAAAAAAAATACTGGGCCCATGTGGGAGGGGGAGCCAACTGACGCCATCACCTATTACAACTGGACGAGTGTCTGCGGACGCACATTTACCTGTAATGTATTGTGGCACAGAGGCCCACCGGCCTCCTGCACTGCAATACATGCAGTCGGACAATCAGAGGCCAGCAACAAATGTCAGCGTGCCTGTGACTGGTGACACATGGCAGGGAGTGACTGCCCATCCCGGCATGCTGAAGTCAGCTCCCGGCTTCTATTCTGCCTATAGAGGTGGGATCGGGGAAGGTAAGAATAATTATTTGTTTCTTTTTAGAATGTGCTTGAAATGAGCCGTAGGAGCCCAGGATGAGAGACATTATGCCAAGAAAGGGCCCGTATTGGGGACATTACTATTGAAAAGGGACAGGATGGGACATTATTACTGGAAGTTTGCTCAGGATGCAGGACATTATTATAGGAAGGCTCATGAGATAGGGGACATTATTAAATAAAGGGACCATGACAGGGGACATTATTAAAAGATGGAGAACATTATACCAGAAAGGGGCCCAGGATGAGGGGTATTGTTATAGCATGGGGCCAGGATGGGTGCATTATTACTGGAAGGGGCCAAGACGGGGGGTATTATTACTAGAAGGGGCCCAGGATGGGGGACATTATTAAAAGATGTAGAACATTATACCAGGAAGGGGCCCAGGAAGGGGACATTGTTATAGCATGGGGCCAGGATGGGTGCATTATTACTGGAAGCGGCCAAGACGGGGGGTATTATTACTGGAAGGGGCCCAGGATGGGGGAAATTATTGAAAGATGAAGAACATTATACCAGTAAGGGGCCCAGGGAGGGGACATTGTTATAGCATGGGGCCAGGATGGGTGCATTATTACTGGAAGAGGCAAGGACGGGGGGTATTATTACTGGAAGGGGCCCAGGATGGGGGACATTATTACATGAAGGATGAACACGCATGTCTTTATAGGATCTAGAGTGCTACATCTGACCAATGTGCAGGTGGAGGCCCAAGTCCAAAATTTGCACAACAGCTCATCAGACTCTAGTTATGCCACTGCAGCCAAGGACTTTTGCACATTGCTTATTTTTTTCACCATAATTTTTATGGTATATATGAAATATAATGGGTTTTTCAAAATAATATTATGTCTAGCTAACATTAGGAATAAAAAGCGTTAAAGCTAATGTTGGAAATAAGTTTTTTCATCATATAGTTTTTGGGTTACTGGGAAAGAACAATCTTTTTAACTAGCATTCATGTCATGACCCTAAAACTATATTACAGATGACACAGGCTCAAGAATACACAATGTGATAAGGGCTGATAATGGGAAAGGTGAGATGGTTGCATAAAAATTCAGAAAAAAAGGAACGGTGGAGAATATAAGAACCTGGATTTACATCTACATTAGATACATGTATGATCTTCCTAGGACTGTTCTTTAACTACCATTTATACAGATAGTAAAGAAAGAATGAAAGAATGAACGGAGAGAGAAGGGTGAAGATTGCGGTGAAAGAAAAGTGATATTTATGTGGCCAGAACAAAATAATAAAACATCACGACAAGACAAATAATTCACTTTAATCAATTTATTTCCTGAGTAGAGGGTGGCTTATGATGGAGTGTGCGGCCGGTAGTCGGCTCTGAGTGGATATCTGTCCATGTCTCTCACAGTAAAATATTGCTTTCTCAGTGACTGCACAGCCGGGGATGCACAGAGCTGATAATGTCCCGCTACGGAGGATGAATGTCTGTATTAGATGGTGTAGTGCACTGACAGGACAGATACCGCACGGGCTGCCTGCACCTCATACACACAAGAACAACATCATCATCCCATCCAGATGCCCACTCAGCTGCGTAATATATCAGTCAATGCTAAACATTTATTCCACCGGACTTTTATTCTTGTATAACCTGATAATGTTGCGGTACAACTTCATTACTGGATATCAATACAAACGGGATTTATAGCCTGTCCGGCGCATCACATAAACCACTTAAATTGACTGCGCTGACCCACCACTTTACAGGTCTGTCGGCTACTGTATCACCGGTCTGTGCTCCATTTCCACAATGGACAGTAGATACTTTAAATTGAAAACGTTGAATAAGGGCTCGTGCTTTTCAGTCGTATCTCAGATATTTAATGGGGTTGTGCACATGTCCAATTTTTTCCTCTGTCCCAGTCGTCCGTTGAAAAAATTGGAGACATGTCTAATTTTGATCCGAGTGATCGGCTCAAAATCGGCAATACGAGTCTAAGAGTCTATGAAGTAAATCTGACCAAACTCGAATGACAGAAAGGAGAAGAAGGAGAAAACTTTATTTTCTTTCTGCATGTATGTGAAAAATTGATGTCACTCTGATCAAAGTCTGATCAAAATGATCGGTCCATTTTTCAGGTATGTGGAGAAATCGGTTGTGCAAACATATCATTACAGGTCATTGCATGAACAATACTATAACAAAAGTTTAAAAGTTTTCACTTAAAGGAAGCAAATAAATGCAAAATTAGGAACTTTTCTCTTGAAAAATGTTTTTGCACAGGACTACGACAGGCCAATGGACTTATTTAAGCCCCTTTCTGACCAAGCCAATTTCCATTTTGTCATTATTGTTCTTTTCCCTCCTCTTCATCCTTTTTAAATTTTCCATTCACATAGCCATATGAGGGTTTATTTTTTGCAGGACGAGTATTTTTGAATGACGCCATTCAGTTTACCACATAATTTACAGGAAAATGGGAAATAAATCCCAAGTGGGGTGAAAATGCGAAGAAAAATGCAATTCTGACATGATTTTCTGGTAGTTGTTTATATGACATACATGTGTGGCTTAAATGACCTAGGATCATGATTGCCAGATCAGTAAAATCACGGCAGTATCAAATTTGGTAAAAAAAAAAATTTTTCTTGTGGCATCATTTTCCAAGAACCGTAACATTTTAACTTTTTTGCTGATATGTTAGGGCTAGTATTTTTGAGGAGCGAGATGATGTGTTTATTGATATAATTTTGGGATGGATATCACTGTTAGATTGCATCTTATTGCATTTTTTTGCGGCAACCAAAAAAAAACAATTTTGCTGTTTTAACTTCTTGTGTTTACAACATTTACAGATTGGGTTAATTAACTTTAAAGTTTGATAGATTGCACTTTTGTGGATAGGGTAATACCACAAATATGTATTTTTTGCTATTTTTATTTACAATGTGAGGAAAGAAGAGTGATTAAAACTTTTATGTTTTTCTTCTCATTTTTTTCTTTTTTTCTCGCCTACAATATGCACAACAGCACAGAGACAAGCCTCAAAACTTCTGGAACCAGGTAATTTGGAGGGATGAGACCTAAATTGAACTTTTTGGCTACAACCATAAACGTTACATTTGGAGAGAGGTCAATAAGGCCTATGATGAAAGGAACTCCATTCCTACTGTAAAGTACAGAGGTGGATTGCTGATGTTTTGGGGATGTGTGAGCCTCAAAGGCACAGGAAACTTGGTCAAAGTTGAAGGAAAGATAAATATCAGCAAATAATGGAGGCAAATTTGCAATCATTAACCCGGAAGCTGCGCATGCGACGTACTTGGACATTCCAACATGACAACTATCCAAAACACAAGGCCAAGTCGACCTATCATTGGCTACAGCAGAACAAAGTGAAGGTCTGGAGTGGCCATCTCAAGTCTCCTGACCTCAATATCATTGGGCCACTCTGTGGAGATCTCAAGCGCATAGTTCATACTAGACAGCCCAGGAATTTACAGGGACTGGAGTTTTTTTTGCCATGAAGATTGGGACGCTTTACCATCTGAGAAAATAAAGAACCTCATCCACAATTACCACAAAAGACTTCAAGCTGTCCTTGATGTTAGAGGGGGCAATACACGGTATTAAGAATTGGGGTATGTGAACTTTTCATCAGGGTCATTTGGATGTTTTGGGTTGTCATTATGATTTTAAAAAAGAAAACAGTAGTTTGACAATGAATGGCTTCACCCAACCACTATCCATGAGTGGAGAAAAAGTTTTGGTGTTATCATTCATATTCTCTGAAAAAAGGCCAAGAAAGTAAAAATTCTGCCAGGGTATGTAAACTTTTGAGCACAACTGTAAATCATAGAATTCAAGGATGTGTTACATGTCAGGCTGTGTGTTGTTTACCTACACTGAAGGTTTTATCACCTCGTGATTATCATTGTCTGGACTAGAGAAGCTACAGCAGCACACGCTTCCTGGTCCAATGATACACCCCTCCTGTGATAGGCAGCTAACTGTCTATAGACTATACACATAGGGAGCGTGGGGGGTGGGGTTAGCTCTCTCTACTTCGCTACATGCAAACTCTTAAAATTCTGTGTGAGAACGGCTGCAACCAGTACACTAAGTGACACATCGCAGGATTCAGGATCTTATCGCATACTTGCGGTCACATGACGGCTATTTCCAGTGGCCTGCAGTGGAGAATCCTCACAGCTTGCAGTGACATGACATAAGGACTCCCAAGCCTTCATTCACATAAAGTAACTGCAGACTTGTAGTATAAGGTCGAACAACCTCTATAAAGATGTACAAGGCCACTCCGTTAAAAGTCTAAGGTGCCACTTCATTAAGTCTATGAATCTACCAGAGACAGAGCTCAGTTGTTTTCATCAGTTCCATAGTCATCTAATGAAGTAGCAGAGCAAATGTTAAATTCAAACTTGATTGTGGAGCAAAGAGGTATGGAGGACTCAGAACCCTCGTTCTAGCAATTTATAGGGGTGGCAAAACTGGGGCTCTGATGATCAGACATTTATCACCTGTTCAATTGATAAGTGATACATGTCCAATGTCCCTTCAATTTTTCTAGGCTTCTGGTAGCACAAAAGCTGAGGTTCACAACTCAGTCACACAGTCGGACTCCTATTAATTTCAATGGGTTACATATTCAACTTTTCATCAAGAGATGCCTACAAAATCTGAAAAAAATAAACGTTACACCAAAGTCACAGTAAAAGTGCACATGAGATTTTGATGCAATTTGGAATCCGGTCTCAAAGCCAACATTTGACTTGTGCTAAAGAGGGTTGTAGATTTTTAGCAGGGTGCAAGGTATCTTTTCATGCAGCTTGTAAATTGGCTGAATTAGATATTTTTAGCTGAAACTCTCAATTTAGTTTACAATTTAGTTTACAATACATCAATATTATTATTGTTCAAATGCATTTATCATATACACAGAAATGAACGGAAATCTTTCCTGATTACTCTGCGAGTGTAGTCAAAAATTCATTACAATAAGTCAATAGTTATTGCTGACATCACCCTGCCATTCATTTATCATTATTTAACCTAAACTTCGGCTTTTTCGCGCCTTTAATCGATACATAAGCTGAAGTGTAACGTTGGGATGTTCCATCATATGCTTTACAATATATCACATATTAGCATGTAAACTATTGCTTATATTTAAAGGGAACTTGTCACCAGAAAAAATGCTATTTGCCTGCCTGCAGCTATGGGGTTAATCTGCAGGTTAATAGTGTTATTAAACTGCAAGGTGGCTGCACTTAGCTGAACACTGTTAAGAGAAAATGAACATTATTCCCCCCGGCAGCATTCAGTCACTGGGGCGGCGCCAGCGAGGTTTCAGTCATTGACCGCACCCCTGCCCATGACCGACACTGGCTCAGCATTAAGGCCGGCTTTTAGTCAGTGCCAGGGGCGCGGTTAGAGCCACCACTTGGTGTATGAGCGGTCACTGAACCCGCATCGGTGCCACCCCCGTGACTGAAGCCGGAATTCTGCCTGGGAGAATAAAGTTCAATTTCTTCCTGTAGCGTTCGGCTCAGAGCGGGTACAGGGAAAGTTAATAACGCCATTAACCTGCATATTGTTCCCAAATCTGCGGGTTAATAGTTTTTTCTAGTGACAGGTTCCCTTTAAAGGGATCCTAAATAAAAAGATATTTTAAGGATATTTCTAATCATCTTGCTTTTCGTGACGCTGCTTTAGAATATTATTATTTGGATAATAAATTATTTAGGCATCTGTTAATTTCCGTTGTAATATCCCATCCCTGTATTGAATTATTATCTTAGCACTGAAGCATGTCTAATTGTATTTCTGTAAACAATAATATTAATTTTGTACTTATACATAATATTCTCACAGATCAGGACATGTAAGCCATGTACTTTTGGTTAATACATTTTTGTGGTTAGTTAAAACTAAAAACATATATGAAAAATATTAAATAGAGACAATCTGTCAGCAGGTTTTTTGCTATGTATTCTGAAAGCAGCAGAATATAGGGCAAAAGAGTCTGATTCCAACAATGTGCCACTTACTGGGCTGCTTGTTGCAGTTTTGATAGAATCCCTGTTGCAGATCTACCCGTTCTCTGAATATTGAGCCCTAAATAGCCCCACCCACTTCACTGATTAGTTCTTCTTGTGTACACTGTACACCTGCCAATCAGAGGTGTGGGTGCGGTTACATAGGTTAGCCTGACTGGCTCACATGCAACACCCAGTTCAGCAGTGATAATCTTCTGCTGATAAAAGATTGATTGTATTGAAACTACAGCACACAGTCAAGTAAGTGACACATCCTTGGAATCAGGCTTATTTGCCCTATACTATGCTGCTCTCAGATTAAATAGCAAACTGTGCTGACAGATATAACTATATAAAGATATATGATAGAAGAAAGATGACCAGCAACAGTGCTGTAGAGAATTGTACATTCTTGAGTCGAGGAAAGAACCCAGCGTCCTGACTTACAGACACTGAAAACCTCAGCACCGAAGGTGGACAAAGAGGTAAGTTTTGATTTCAATAAGTGTGTTTTCATTTGATCCGGCAAGGAACCTGCGCTAATATGGTTTATATATTTTCTGATTCCTTGCCGGATCAAAAAAAAAAACACACTTATTGCAAGTGCTGAGGTTTTATTGCTGAGGTTTTCACAATCTATATAAAGATTCAGGATGCATTTTCCTGAATATTACTGGGAATCATTTTAGCTCTAACATTACAGTGTCAATATCCAAAATATCCCTTGTATCTACTGAACCAGACTTAACTCACCATAGGATCAAATGAAAAATAGTCAAACTTGAGGGTCCTAAGTGGTTGACTACTGAAAAGATGATAGCAAAGATGATTGCAAATAGAAATGACAAATAAAAATTATGTCTAATAAAGACACCCGAGTAGACTCGATAGGTTTAAGATTTAATATTGTTTAGTTTTATCATTTTTATTGTTTAATGTTTTATATAGAAAGTGTTTAGTTCCAATTATTGGTATAACTATTCTTAGGCAGCAATTACTTTGTTCCTTTAAGTCGTTATTTTTTCAGAATAAATTTTTTATGAGAGACCATCCCCATCCCGGTGCTAAAAAAATATGCAGTAATAAGAGGTTCTGAAAAAGGGCAAATAATTGTGAATTACAAAGAGACTTGGCAAAGCGGTAAATACTTTTACAACGCAGAGCATAATCTAGCTGTGGCATACCGGCATATTTCCAATTTAGCTAATTTAACCCTCAGTTCCCTAGGCTACTTGATTTCCACAGTGTACTGGTACAATGATTGAGTTGCAACTTGTGCTTACTGAGGTGGGAGTTTGGAAACTGATGGGGTATGTGTTCTGCATTCCAAACGTGGGCACTGCTCTTCCTTCCACATTGTGACAACTAATTAGTGTTTGAAGACGGCACATGATCTTACTGAGAAACTGAAAATACTTGGGATTGTGGGAGTCCCTGAATTGGTGTGGGACATTGTGTTCTGTTTTGGTATTCTGTTGGTTTGATTTGTGTTCCCACAAGAATATCTCCTTTTTAACTTTGGTCACAGTTCATAAGAAAAACCTTGCATCACCTTTGTTTCAAACGATCCCTAGGTAGACCTTCGGACACCTTCAGGCCAAAAATACACAATTGGAATTCTATAAATTAAAAATTAAAAAATTGCGCAATTTATGAAAAAAGTAATGCTAACACATCAAGAATTCAGCACGTTTCTTTCAGTATTCCCAGATCAAAATTTGTGAGAAAAAAACAATATCTAAATGGACTTGGACATTTTGAGATTGGCTTTTAAGTGTTCTTGTGCACATTGACCTATTTATTGAAGTTCATATGGTTCATTATTATTCCACTTGATAAATGAAAATGATCCATACGCTCTAATATCTATTGATTTTGTCATAAAATAATTAATATTGAGTTTGAATAAGAAAATCTATTGAAAATAATGATTTTCCTTTAGCTCATGAAGACGACTATTGCAGAAAACATTGGGTTTCCATATGCTAACGCTTCATAAACAAGAGTCATATACAAAGTTATTGCACTTTGATGGTGCAAACAAATGTGACTAATTACCGTCTTATGCCTTGACATCAATCTCATTTAGTAAGATATTGTAATAATCAAAATTCATAGAGAGTCCATAGATAATTGTATGGCTATGGCAATTTTGTAGCCATTTACTGCAATGTTGACTACAAAATTATGAAAGAGTGTTCTTAAAATGTCCTAGATATTTTCCATACAGCTCAATTTGCCAACTTTTGAGGTGACTAGTGACCCCCCTTTATGAAGTGGCATAAACTTCCTTAATTACAGAAGCTAGACCTTTCCACGAAAAATACAGATCACCACCAACTACATTTTTCTTTGGAAAATGCTTTATTTTTATATATTTGAATTAAGCAAAAGACTTTCAAAGGGGCAAGATTGGGTGATATTTAGGGCATGACAGCTCCACCTTTTTTTGTATTAGGGTCTCACAAGTAGAAAATATTTAACTCTGATTGTCATCATTGGTCAAAGCTTATTGTGTAGTCTATTTCTTGAATTATGGCATCTAAAAAAAAAGAATGTGCAACCAATGATCTCTCTGCCTTTGTCATGCCGGCTTCGGACACTGTTTACACTGGGGAGTCTGATGTGCAGTCTTAAGGGTATGCCACACTAAACGAGATCGCAAACGAGATCACAAACGAGATCACTAAAACGTCACTATTTTGCGATCTCGTTAGTGACCTCGTTGTGTGTGGCATGTAGCAACGATGTGGCCCCTGCTGTGATGTCGCTGATCGTTCACTAGCGTTCTGGACCGTTTTTTGATTGTTGGCGTCCCGCTGGTGAGCCTATATCGCTGTGTTTGGCACCTTTTGCGAACGACAAGCGACCTCGTTTGTGACGCATATGGTGTTTAGCGTCACGGAATGGATCGCAATATCTGTAAGTTCTCTTTTGCGTCACAGAGAGGATCGCAGAAGTTGCAAAGCAGGCTAGCAGGACGCAGAGAGCAGGAGCGATGCTGGAAATTCCTATGAATCAGAAGCGCTCAGTACATGCTAATGACAGATCCTAACGACCGCCAAAGTCGTTAAAGAGATCACTGACCGCTGATGAATTGTTAATGAGATCTCCTGTTTGGCAGCTACTAGCGACCTAAAAGAGATCACACCAACGATCTCATTAGCTTGCGTCGTTATTGAGATCGCTAACCAGATCGCTAAGTGTGGCAGTTTAGTTAGACCTTCCTGTTGCTCAGCCTGAGTTTGGGCATCGGCGATGGTTTGCTCTCTGATGTTCAGCTTTGCAGGAGTAAACTAACTTTTTGATTAGGAAAAAAGATGATATATGTCACAATAATGATAAAATATCCCAAAATTAGTAAAAATTGATAAATATAAATATTAATAGTGACAATACCACCAAACATGTGGATGGCAGACCATCCGGAAATGTGAAAGAAAATGTCCAGGAATAGGTGGAGGACACCAGGTGACAAGACAGTAACAGAAAATCAAAGGTGACACAATGTGAATAATAAAATGTAATTTTATTGAATCAATAAGCATAAAATATACAGTTAGGTCCATAAATATTTGGACAGAGACAACATTTATCTAATTTTGGTTCTAGACATTACCACAATGAATTTGAAACAAAACAAATCAGATGCAGTTGAAGTTCAGACTTTCAGCTTTCATTTGAGGGTATCCACATTAAAATTGGATGAAGGATTTATTAGTTTCAGCTCCTTAACATGTGCCACCCTGTTTTTAAAGGGACCAAAAGTAATTGGACAGATTAAATAATTGTAAATAAAATGTTCATTTCTAGTACTTGGTTGAAAACCCTTTGTTAGCAATGACTGCCTGAAGTCTTGAACTCATGGACATCACCAGACACTGTGTTTCCTTCTTTTTGATGCTCTGCCAGGCCTTCACCGTGGTGGTTTTCAGTTGTTGTTTGTTTGTGGGCCTTTCTGTCTGAAGTTTAGTCTTTAACAAGTGAAATGCATGTTCAATTGGGTTGAGATCAGGTGACTGACTTGGCCATTCAAGAATATTCCACTTCTTTGCTTTAATAAACTCCTGGGTTGCTTTGGCTTTATGTTTTGGGTCATTGTCCATCTGTAGTATGAAACGACGACCAATCAGTTTGGCTGCATTTGGCTGGATCTGAGCACACAGTATGGCTCTGAATACCTCAGAATTCATTCGGCTGTTTCTGTCCTGTGTCACATCATCAATAAACACTAGTGACCCAGTGCCACTGGCAGCCATGCATGCCCAAGCCATCACACTGCTTCCGCCATGTTTTACAGATGATGTGGTATGCTTTGGATCATGAGCTGTACCATGCCTTCGCCATACTTTTCTCTTTCCATCATTCTAGTAGAGGTTGATCTTGGTTTCATCTGTCCAAAGAATGTTCTTCCAGAACTGTGCTGGCTTTTTTAGATGTTTTTTAGCAAAGTCCAGCCTAACCTTTTTATTCTTGATTCTTATGAGTGGCTTGCACCGTGCAGTGAACCCTCTGTATTTAATTTCATGCAGTCTTCTCTTTATGGTAGATTTGGATATTGATACGCCTACCTCCTGGAGAGTGTTGTTCACTTGGTTGGCTGTTGTGAAGGGGTTTCTCTTCACCATGGAGAGTATTCTGCGATCATCCACCACTGTTGTCTTCCGTGGGCGCCCAGGTCTTTTTGCATTGATGAGTTCACCAGTGCTTTCTTTCTTTCTCAGAATGTACCAAACTGTAGATTTTGCCACTCCTAAAGTTGTAGCAATTTCTCGGATGGGTTTTTTCTGTTTTTTGCAGCTTAAGGATAGCTTGTTTCACCTGCATGGAGAGCTCCTTTGACCGCATGTTTCCTTCACAGCTAAACCTTCCAAATGCAAACACCACACCTCAAATCAACACCAGCCCTTTTATCTGCTTAATTGAGAATGATATAATGAAGGGATTGCCCACACCTGTCCATGAAATAGCCTTGGAGTCAATTGTCCAATTACTTTTGGTCCCTTTAAAAACAGGGTGGCACATGTTAAGGAGCTGAAACTCCTAAACCCTTCATCCAATTTTAATGTGGATACCCTCAAATGAAAGCTGAAAGTCTGAACTTCAACTGCATCTGATTTGTTTTGTTTCAAATTCATTGTGGTAATGTCTAGAACCAAAATTAGATAAATGTTGTCTCTGTCCAAATATTTATGGACCTAACTGTATGTATGACACTACAAAATTGTATGTGTAAAAAATATATAATGAATATTTATTAAATAACCAGAGGCAAAACCCGTATAAAATGATAAAGCTGCAAAATGTAAAGTGAGCACATCAGTGTATAACCATATATGTTTGACAATTCTTATATGAAGTAACGTAAATATATAGATGTATAAACATATAGAAAATAATATGCTCAATCAAAAACCAGGTAATAATCCTATGTACAAAAGCTGGCAATATATGATGTAACAGCAACAATTAAATGAATATAATGTGCAGCACATAAAAATAATTGTGTGCATACAAATAAACAAAGAAAATATGTATGCTATACACATAAGTGTGAAAGAATGCTTAAAAAATGGTGCCAGAGTGCAACAAAAACAAAATATAACTGCACTTGCAAAATCAATGTGTGTGTGTGTGTGTCCACAAAAAGTGCAAAAAGGTAAACAGCACTAGTGAAAAATCAATATGCATGTGTGTCCACACATGAAAATACAAATCAAAACACCATGTGCCACAAAGAATAAGTGGAAAAACTGCCAGCAACCTTTGGTCAATAGTTATATCCACATGTGTAAGGAATAAACACCATGCGCCACAGAGAGTGGAATGAAGAGTTAAAAAATGCCGCCAAATACGGGACAAATACCTGGGAGCTAATATCACGGGTTATGGCCTCGGAAGAACGCGCCCCGACGCGCGTTTCGGAAATCTTTTCCTTCGTCAGGGGGATGTAATAAAACCCAGCAATCGGTGGCTATTTATAGAACAATGGAGCCGGATAAGTGTTTGAACGGCGCATGCGCGAGTTGCGTAACCGGAAGTAAACATCGCGACCCGCGTCATGCAATGCATCACTTCCGGGTGAACCCGAAGCGTGATGCACACATACAGACGCCGTCACCATGGCACTCACGGCATTGAAACACTGCGCATGCGCACCACCTAATCGGCCACAAATGAGTGAGAAATGGGAATACGTGATAATTAGCGCAAATGTAAGTGGATCTATATGTAGGAACAACTATTATGAGTCATATACACCAATAAACAAAATACAGGAAATATTACTATGTCGTGGCAAATTGTATACATATATATACACATTAAATCGTCAGTCCACTATGACATAAAGATTATAGGATATGGTCATAATATAAATATATAAACAAATCGTATAACAATAATCCAATCTCACAAGTAGTATAGCATAAACACTAAAAAAGAAGAGACATCCATGTGTTGGCTCTCAATGCATAGGGAATCATCTCAAAATATACAGATTATTCATGGATTGCTGGAAAGAAATAAAAAGAGGTAAAATTAGTAAAAACATACACATTTGTAAAAATTATAAAACGGGACAAAAGAAAGATTCTCGTTCAAGCCAAGTGGGGAAACAGTTTGTAACGTCCATATCCACTTTGTTTCCAATTGGGCAAGACGTTTGCTAATTGGATTATTGTTATACGATTTGTTTATATATTTATATTACGACCATATCCTATAATCTTTATGTCATAGTGGACTGACGATTTAATGTGTATATATATGTATACAATTTGCCACGACATAGTAATATTGCCTGTATTTTGTTTATTGGTGTATATGACTCATAATAGTTGTTCCTACATATAGATCCACTTATATTTGCGGTAATTATCACGTATTCCCATTTCTCACTAATTTGTGGTCGATTAGGTGGTGCGCATGCGCAGTGTTTCAACGCCGTGAGTGCCATGGTGACAGCGTCTGTATGTGTGCATCACGATTCGGGTTCACACGGAAGTGATGCATTGCATGACGCGGGTCGCGATGTTTACTTCCGGTTACGCAACTCGCGCATGCGCCGTTCAAACACTTATCCGGCTCCATTGTTCTATAAATAGCCACCGATTGCTGGGTTTTATTACATCCCCCTGACGAAGGAAAAGATTTCCGAAACGCGCGTCGGGGCGCGTTCTTCCGAGGCCATAACCCGTGATATTAGCTCCCAGGTATTTGTCCCGTATTTGGCGGCATTTTTTAACTCTTCATTCCACTCTCTGTGGCGCATCCTTAACACATGTGGATATAACTATTGACCAAAGGTTGCTGGCAGTTTTTCCACTTATTCTTTGTGGCACATGGTGTTTTGATTTGTATTTTCATGTGTGGACACACATGCATATTGATTTTTCACTAGTGCTGTTTACCTTTTTGCACTTTTTGTGGACACACACACACACACATTGATTTTGCAAGTGCAGTTATATTTTGTTTTTGTTGCACTCTGGCACAATTTTTTAAGCATTCTTTCACACTTATGTGTATAGCATACATATTTTCTTTGTTTATTTGTATGCACACAATTATTTTTATGTGCTGCACATTATATTCATTTAATTGTTGCTGTTACATCATATATTGCCAGCTTTTGTACATAGGATTATTACCTGGTTTTTGATTGAGCATATTATATTCTATATGTTTATACATCTATATATTTACGTTACTTCATATAAGAATTGTCAAACATATATGGTTATACACTGATGTGCTCACTTTACATTTTGCAGCTTTATCATTTTATACGGGTTTTGCCTCTGGTTATTTAATAAATATTCATTATATACTTTTTACACATACAATTTTGTAGTGTCATACATATATTTTATGCTTATTGATTCAATAAAATTACATTTTATTATTCACATTGTGTCACCTTTGATTTTCTGTTACTGTCTTGTCACCTGGTGTCCTCCCCCTATTCCTGGACATTTTCTTTAACTTTTTGATTAGTTTCAATTGAAGGCTGAGGCTGTTGGGAATGCCTTATCCCTTTAAGTATGGCTCAGAACATTCCTGGATGCCGACTATAGCATTTGCATATCTCTTGCATACTGGTCCTGTGTTGGAGTAGCTGTAGATTCTCCAATCTTTATTTAGGAGTTTGGTGAAGTATACGTTGTTGCTTGTTCATTTATATATTTGTATTGTGTTCCCTTCACACACATATTGTGTCATCCTGTTAGTTTGGTTTGAGGTTCAGTTTATTTTCTCCCTGTCGGTCTTCATCTGTGGTTTCCATTACGGTTCACCTCCTGGGGTGGGGGTTGGGGATTCAGCTCAGGGCTGGACAGGAGATGACTCAGGCTTCCCTACCTTCAAGGGTACCACTGAGTTAAGTAAAGACAGTGCTCCCCTAGCCTGAGGGGCAGTCCAGGGGCCCAGGTTCCTCATCTCCTGTTTTCCCATTGCTTCCCGTGACAGCCTTCCTTTTACAACTTACGAGTTGTGAGGCTGCCCTACTGGTGATGACTACCTCTCTTCTATAGACTTATACAATTTTAAACACAATAACATATTATTGGCTAATATTTGTCTCCAATTCAGTGTTATTTAGGGCAATAATGTCATGTGACGTCACATTACAGTTAGAGATGAGCAAATACATTTGAGTGGAAGTGAACTTTACTCAAATTTTACAAAGTTCCACATCTGTCCAAATTCATTATCACCGGGCACACCCATCACAGTTAGCTGGGGCTTCTGGCTCTAATGAGGCCCAGGACAGTTCTGAGCATGTGCGTGCAAAGTTGCGGCTCTCGTTTTGACATCACGACATTGTGATCTTTCCCG
This sequence comes from Oophaga sylvatica, assembly GCA_033576555.1. NCBI lineage: Eukaryota > Metazoa > Chordata > Amphibia > Anura > Dendrobatidae > Oophaga > Oophaga sylvatica. The sequence continues at coordinate 45,139,450 of JARQOD010000007.1, forward strand.
TGCTTCCACAGTACCCTCCCAGCCTCATCAGAGCCAGGGGATAAGCAATGAGAAACTGAACGGTGATGGTGAGGAGCGGAAGGGTCAGGGAGGTGAGCAGTGAGTATAAAGATTTTTTTATTTTTTACATATTATGTTTATTATGCTCTGGGGTCTGGAAAGAACATTAAATTCACAGAAAATAACTTTTCCTTAAATCAAATTTCATAGTAAAATCCGCACAAACAGGTTAATTAGAATTTTGCTTGATAAGCTCATCTCTAATTAAAGTAGTTTTGGTGTGCTACATGAGTGAGATTAAGTGCATTTTTTTGTGGACAACTGGATTTTATAGCTGCCAATCAAGATGTTAAAATTGTGATAAAACTCGGAGTGAGCCAGGGAATGATGCATTATTGTATTTCTTTTCTAACAACAAACACGTCTCTTGATGGCTGGAAAAGAACTTTATTTCTGTAAGGACTTTTTTTTCAGGTCAGTGAGATTCCTCCTGAGGACCCCTGATGGCAGGACAATGCGGAGTTTAATGGATTGAAGTGCTACAAACAAGAAGATGTAAGGGGCCCTCAGGAGAGCGACCGCCACAATGCCACATGTAAAATATTAAACGTTTATATCTTTAGAAAAAAAAAAAATAAGACAAACATGAAAACTGTGGTGGGAATGAACAGCTTCTATTCCCAGCTGTCAGAAGAAGCAGGACATCACTGCATAAACTGAGCAACCACACAGTGTCTGCTGGGAGTTTGCGTTCCTTAAGCTACACTGCGCTCGTGCACTAGAACACTTAGCTAAGGCACCCATTCTTCATAGTCTGCCCAGACAACGACCAGTTAAAACATCCTTTGCCTCCTCTTTATTTTACACAGGAGCCCAAGTAAATTAGATAGTTTATTTCCTTCAGAGGCATCAATTAAGGAGGGTGCGCTCCACTGTAAAAATGTGTTAAGTACTGGAAGACAGTACAATGACAGCGAAAATCACACTGAACAACAGTGACAGGTAATGGACTAGCATTGGGATGGAGCAAGAGAAAAAAAATCACGAAAAAGGTAGGGAATTGTAAGTTATCACTGACTTCCATCAAAGAATTTGAAAATTTTAAAAGCTTCGGTTTAAAGACGCCTATAAGATTTCTTTTCATTCACTGCTTGTTTGTTTTGCACATAGAACTGTAGAGTTCAATAAAAGCTCTATCTTTAGAATATAAATTTTGCAAGAATTTCCTTTCTCATTAGTCCACCAAGACCCTTTAATAAACAGATGAAAGAGTTATCAGTTTTGAACAATGACCTATTCTTAAAACATTCAATGTTGGTATTTTTCGGGAATCTGCAGGAAGTGTTCAGTTCTTCTGTAGAGCATTTAAGAGAAATGAAACTTTACATGTAGTAAATCAAATTGAAGAGTTATTCCAAAATAGGGGAAGTTATCACCTAGCCACAGAATAATACCACACCAATCTCTGGGAGAATCCCACAAGTCCTAAAAATAGACCTTTAAAATATGAGGGCTCTGCTTGCTTTCTCTGAATAGAATGGTAACTTGCATGCAATGGTCACCTCTTCATTTTAACATGACGTCTCAGAGACCTGTTCTTAAGAGGGTTGGGGTCCTAGTGGTTGGATCATCACTCGTCAGCAATCAGCAAGTTCTACCCTATTCTGTCGAAGAATGATAAGTCATAGTTAGGAATAACTCTTCAAAATTAATACACTGTCCATTTATTTCACAGATATATTGGTTCCCTAAATAATTGTTTGGAATAAAGCGGGGTGCCCTTCTAGTAACATTATAGAATATTTGAAATTTGTTTTTCTAAGCTTTCTAAATAGAAGTTGTCCCAGTGATCAGCTTATCTCTTTGGGTCTGACATCTGTCACCCCTGTCTGCTGATAAAAAAATGGGTAAATGTGGATTTAATCTGCGCTGCTGAATAATTCAGGATCCAGACCATGTAGCCATTAAATTGTGGATTATTCTCAACACGTTTCAAAATACAAGACTTCTTCAGTCTTGTACTTTGAAACGCGTTGAGAATAAATCCACAATTTAATGGCCACATGGTCTGGATCCTGAATTATTCAGCAGCACAGATTAAATCCACATTTACCCATTTTTTATCTCTGGTTGGTCATGAGTGGACTGGTGGATCTGCAATCTGCAGTAGCGGATATCTCTATGAACTTGTTTTTTGGCTGAAATTGGTGAGTACAATTTGATCATAGTAATCATTTTAGGGGATAGGTCATCAATGTCTCATCGGTGGAGGTGCAACACCCGGCATCCCTGCCGATCAGCTGTTCACTGTGACAGTGGCTGCTGGAAGAGCTCAGTTAAGAGCTGCTCCATCTACTGATCGCAGCCATGGCCGGGTACTGCACATCTGCCCACTATTGATTTGATTCGGGGGTGATGTGCAGTACCTGGCCTCGGTCACTATCAGTAGTCGAAGAAGCTTTGTAACTGAGCATTTCCAGTCACTGACACTGAGAACAGCTGATCGGTAGGGATGCCAGATTTGGCACCCCCACTGATCAAACATTGATGACCTATCTTAAGGATAAGTCATCAATGTTAAAGCAGCGGACACCCTCTTTAATGGAAATTTGAATGGGAGAATTGTGCATAAATATCACTATGACAGATGCAAGTCCAGACTGTATGATTGAAAGACTATGACTTGATGGTTGTCTTTTGTTCAGGTGTCTTTATGATAGACATATGACATAAGTCTAAGGCCTTGACATGGGTCAAATTCTTTATGAGAGAACACAGTCTTACAATCAGTCACGGGTTATACAGATAAATTAGACCTAACCGCATACTTTTCATTACAGAGCGCAACGGTTCGCTAAGAAACATTCTGTTTCCTAGGTTCATACACATGGATGGTTGCTCACTGATTTTGAAAAGATGATTGCTACATTGCACTGATCTAAAAGAAGGACTTTCGCTCATATACAAATTACTAAATCATCCTGTCAGAAAGGAGTTCATGTTGGCAGGGATAAGAATCTTACGTGTCATCACTCCATTAGTTTGAAACAAAGACGTCTGCCCTTTGTGAGGTCAATAAAGAAGACGTCGGGCACTCAGCAGTTTGAACGGATCACAACAATCTTATATAAGATGGAGAATTGCAGAGAACACTTTAAGATCAGTCACGTATCTTTAAGTAATGTATATTTTGGAATGGTTATTACCGTCATAACAGAAAATTGAAAGAAGAAAGAAAATAACAGACCTGAAAATATGAACATCAGATAAATATTATGACTGTATAAAATAGCAGATAAGGGGTTGTCAAGATGATAATTTTTTTTTTTTTAAAGGGAATCTGTCATCAGGTTTTCCCAATACACGGTAAGGAACAGTCCCCACCATTGCTGCAAGTTTCACAATATTCTGCGAAGATGTATGAGTTTCCAACCTCTCCCAGAATAGCCCCAAAAATATCTTTTATAATGCCCCCATACAGCACGATCAGATTCAATGGGCGTCGCTGGTCTTGGTCTGGTGCTTCCTCTCTGGTCGGATTCACTGTCCTCCTTTCCTGCTTCAAGTGGATGACGTGCCCTACATCATCCACACAGTGTCCCCCAATTGTGCTCCCTCCTGCACAGGCATACTTTTCTTTGCCCTGCTGAGGGCAGAGCAAACTACTGTAGAGCGCATGCGTTGGCTTTACTTCTGGGTCGTCGGTGGTCTTTGTCCTCTTCTAGCGCATGCACATTAAAGTAGTTTGCTCTGCCCTGCTGAAATCAGAGTGAAGTACGCCTGGGCAGGAGTGCGATTGAGGTAGACTGTGTGGATAATGTAGGATGTGTTATCTAGATAAAGCAAGCAGGACAGCGTTTGCGAGCAGAGATGCCCATCGGACCGGACCACACCATATGGGGGCATTATAGGGGCTATGCAGAGGGGGCTGGATACTCATATACATCTTCATAGAATACTGTAAATCAGGCGGTAAGGGTAGTGGACACAATTTATAGCAGAACACCTGGAGACAGGTATAGGCTCTGAGGGGCATAAAAAAGTCAATACTTACCTCCTATGACTCCATGCAGCTCACTGGGTCCCCGTTCAACTCTGCTTCCTGTTTTTTTTGTCATGCAGGAGATATCACTTAGCCAATCACTGATTGAGGCAGGTCACCTCTTAGCTCAGTTAGTGGCTGAGTAAGTATTTACTCTATGTTAAAAGGTATCAGAAAGCAGATGTGAAAGGGTATCAGGAATGGGCCAGAACTAAAGCTGGTGAAGGAGGGATGTGAGTACTAATTCTTTTATTTTTTATTATGGTATGCCACTAAAACCCTTTTTAAAAATAAATAAATAATTAATTAGACAACCTCAATAAAACTTGTGTGAAGCATATTATTATTAAGATTATTAAGATTATGAAAGCAGCTTTTTACCTTAAACAGCGCCACTCTTGTCTGTAGGCCGTGTCTGGAATTGCAACAGTACTGATTTAAATAGGGAAAATTTGCAATACCAGACCTAACCTATTGACAAGAGTGGTGCTGCATCAGCAGAAAGAAGCTATATTTTTCATTCCTGATCTTATGCAATAATTCTAACATACCAAATTTTTCTGATGGTTATATAGTATGTCTTTCCCTAAAGTACAAGAATATGGTAATTTCTAACAGTTATTTCATGGTGCTTGCGATGTTTCATTTTTTGCCATTTTAAATCTGTACTACATGGCTAGTCTCTATCTTTTTGATCACATATCCCCATCATGAAATAACTGTCCCTTTAGGACTTTTTAGAAATTTTTATTACATTTGATCTTGAACTAATTAAGACAATTTGGACAAATGTTGGATAATGTACTTCTGGATATTATTATATTGGTAAATAATAAAAATTTACTCCTACTTTGCACTGACGAGGACCAATAGTCCGAAACACCGTGTCTGCAAATGGAGATTCTGATTTGGCTTTTATCCTAAGTCATATTACAAGACTCGTTAAAGGGTTAATTGTGACTTGTAGGATCGCTACTTCCAATAGGTGGCGCTATAGAGTACAAATCCTCTTTATTTTGAAGAGGCAATTTGCATATTAAATTTCCCAGAGGAGCATTGCACGGCGAATAAGCCTCCTTACCTCGACACGCCAGAGCTGGTATGTCACTCTCCACAAGGAGAAATCTTACCCCTTAGACCCTAGTCCAGAGCCTCTCATCTAGCCAAATCAGATCTCTCCTACTTTGCACTGATGAGGACCAATAGTCCGAAACACCGTGTCTGCAAATGGAGATACTGATTTGGCTTTTAGCCTAAGTCATATTACAAGACTCGTTAAAGGGTTGATTGTGACTTGTAGGATCGCTACTTCCAATAGGTGGCGCTATAGAGTACAAGTCCTCTTTATTTTGAAGAGGCAACTTGCATATAAAAATTGATATTGAGACAATGACTGATATTACCATACTTAGCTACCAAACTTACTTTATCTACACTGCTCATAGAATATTTTCCCTCCAACTATGAACACAGTTTGATAATTGTAATTTAAACCTCCACACTTAGCAATATGAGATTCGTAATGACCCTGACCTCCAGACCTAACACGCTGCTTCTTTCTGTTCAACTCTATAAGCCGATAGTTGCACAAGCCATGCATGAAATTGCACAGAGTAAGGGAAATATAACAGCTTTGTGATTACGAGGGCTTTGACCTTTAATGTCATGGACCTCTAAATTGTTATAAATTACAAGAAGTCCAAAGGGCCTACTGCTTGGTGCTCTCCTGCTGAGGTGTGTGTGGGTCGGGTCACTTCTTGTGCCAAGGATAATGCATAACAGGCACATATTATTATGCGAATACACATTACTGTACAAATTGGCTAAAAATGTGCAAGCTCACGCAATTCTTACTAGACCGCAATCATCACCGGATACAATGCAGACAATACAATGAGCTGAATTTAGGACACTTCGGAAAATCGTTATAAGAAATGAAAATATCGTAAGTGGTGTCTCACTTTCTAAACTTTTGGCTGAAGGATCCTTATCCTTTGCTAATCAAAGGAACAAATTATAAAGCGTTTATCTGTTATATTCTGTTAGCTAAAAAAGGCATTGGAAACCAGTGATGCAACTCATAGCAATGAATCCCGTTTCATACATTCCAAGAGAGGGGTTAAAGAAAGCAAATTGTAATTGTCTGAATCATCAAAGATTTCATGCCAGAATTCTGAAGTGAAAGCTTTGAAAAGTCAAGAAATTTAGGCACAACTCAGAGTTTTGCAATTTTTGGCGTCTTCACTCCAGTTTCTCCCAGTTCCACTGAGATGGGTGGAACTGGAGCTGGATGAGGGTGCGGTGCGACAGGATGCCACAGCTCATCTTTTTATGATTTCCTACGACCGAAATCTTGTTTCACTACTTGAGTATAGGTGCACGCCACTTGTCAGACACTTCAGAATCATGAAGAGGCATGAAAAATATTCAGAATTGAGAGTTCTCAGTGGTTGATGCCTTTTAATGGCTAACTGAAAAGATGGTAACAAATCGTAAGCTTTCGAGACTACTCAGGTCTCTTCATCAGGCAAGACTAATACAACATCTGAAGAATCACATTTTTATACACAACAGAAAGAAATAATGCAATATATAAGACAAGTGACGTGAAGCAGAACTATCATTATGGGAGAGTGATAGACAGTTATGGCCATAAATATTGGAACAGTTCATAAATAAGTAGTGAAAGTTTTATTGTCCTCTGATTAGGGTCTGGTAATGTGTTGTGATGCCCCCACAAGGTCTTAGGAGCAAATTCCTTAATTGATGTAAAACGATATAAATCCATGCGACACATTTGTTACCATCTTTTCAGTTAGCCATTAAAAGGTATCAACCATTGAGGACTCTCAATTCTAAATATTTTTCTATCTACTGGCTAACACGGTACAAAGATACACATCTTTCCTGTATGAAGAGGCATGAACATCTGCATGAGTCAGGAGTCTGACTCCAGCACACACCCCCTCATCGAGACTGTCATGAACAACGCCGTTCTTGATGAATTGGCCCCTTATTAGATTATAGGTTTGTAAGTTAGAAAAAAACTATTGGAAAAATATTTATCTTTATTTGGAGACACTTTACATACAATATAATGGCAAATGATGTAACTGAACAAAAAGCAATTACTTTAGGATATGTTCAGACCACTTTGATAATAACCTATCGGACAGTTTATAATAGTCTTCTCCAAGTCTGTCCCACTTTGTTCTGGTACAATTGCATGTCAGTCAATTAGTCACATAAAAATGTATACAGTGAATTATACATTTTTTCCTGATTAAAGATATTTTTTTAAACATGTAGAGCAATGATTGTGTGAGAGAACATACCGTACTCAGTTTCGGTGTATCCATCCAATCTAATAACTCCTGTTTCATGGTGTTCAAAAGCTAACACTGCTGGGTGGTGAAATTTCACAAATCTGTTCACACCACTAAATTTTTATTGGCTAAATCCTTCGGCAGGAAGTTTTCCTTGTTTCTGACACTATTAAAACTTGAGCTGTGCATTAATAAATGAGAAATCCAGCTTAGTACACCATGCTAAGGTTGTGCTGTATTGATTTCCAGAGAGCTCATAAAACATATCTTATTATTTGGAGTTCAAAAGGCATAGAAGAGATTTCACTCGCAATTGCCAGTGAAATGTATGCCAAAAAACTCTGTTTTGGCATATATCTGTGAAATGAAAAAATAATAATAAAAAATTGTGGGCATTTTTTACAAATTTGTTAATAATAATAATAATAATAATCTTTATATAGCGCCAACATATTCCGCAGCGCTTTACAGTTTAACAGTCTCAAAACACAAGTTATAAGTAACAACGTTAACAATACAATAATTAAAGCAAAATAAGACGGCCCTGCTCGTGAGAGCTTACAATCTATAATGAGGTGGGGGAGATACAAAGTACAGGTGTGTATATACAATGGTGTATTTACAATAATGGTCCAGCCATCTTGAGGGAGTGAGGGATGGATGGAGATAGTGAATGGGCTACACACGCACACTTACACATAAAATGACTTTGATTAGTGAACATGATAGGCCCTTTTGAACAAATGTGTTTTGAAGGAGTGCCTAAAACTATGCAAATTGTGGATGGTACTAATTTCTTGGGGTAGAGCATTCCAGAGGATTGGTGCAGCGTGGGAGAAGTCTTGGAGTCAGGAGTGGGAAGTACGGATTAGTGCAGAGGTTAGTCGAAAGTCGTTTGCAGAGCGCAGCGGTCGGTTAGGCCGATAAACAGAAATGAGGGAGGAGATGTAAGGGGGTGCTGCACTGTGGAGAGCTTTGTAGGTGAGAACAAGTACTTTGAATTGGATCCCATAGTGAATGGGCAGCCAATGTAAGGACTGACGAAGAGCGGATGCGTCCGAGTACCGATTAATCAGATGGATGACCCTGGCTGCTGGAGAGGGAAAGTCGAGCAACAGGGAGGCCAATTAATAGAGCGTTGCAGTAGTCCAGGCGGGAGTGGATCAATGCTACAGTGAGGGTTTTTGTTGTTTCCATGGTGAGAAAAGAGCGGATTCTAGAGATGTTCTTTAGGTGTAAGAGGCAAGAGCGGGCAAGAGATTGTATATGGGAGGTGAAGGAGAGATTGGTGTCAAACATAACACCCAGACAGTGCACCTGCTGCCGGGGTGTTATTATGGTGCCACCCATGGAGAGGGAAATGTCAGATTTTGGGAGGTTAGTAGACGGTGGGAACAGAAGAAGTTTAGTTTTTGAGAGGTTGTATCTCAGATAGAGAGCGGACATGATTTTGGAGACTGTGGACAGACAGTCACTGGCATTTTGTAGTACAGCGGCGGTAAGGTCGGGGGAGGACATGTATAGTTGTGTATCATCAGCATAAAGATGGTACTGAAAGCCAAAACTGCTGATGGTCTGTCCAATTGGGGCCGTGTAGCGAGAGAAGAGAAGGGGGCCAAGGACTGAGCCCTGAGGTACCCCAACAGCGAGAGGAAGAGGAGATGATGTGGAGCCAGCGAACAAAACAATGAAGGAGCGGTCAGAAAGATAGGAAGAGAACCAGGAGAGAGCAGTGTCCTTAATGCCTAGTGACTGGAGCCTAGAGAGTAGGAGACGGTGGTCAACAGTATTGAAAGCGGCAGAATGGTCGAGAATGAGCAGTTAAGGAGATTTATACAACATACAGTAATGCAAAATATTCATCCTAAAGCAGAGGGAACCCAACCTTATTCTAATTATTCACTTAATCTTTGTACCTGGAAAAACAGAGTTAGACCTCTTTCACACATTTGGGTTTTATGTACCCTTAGTTTCACACAAGTATCCATTATAGTCCATGAGCCTTTCGTATGCCTGATCTTTTCTTTAAACCATTTGTCTTTTTTTACATATGAGAAAATAAAACATGACGTATGAATGCAGCCTTATTCTGGAAAGGTAAATTTTCCAGAAGCTGCTTTAAAGACGACCTATCAGTTATGAGAAAATGCTAAGACTTTTGTCAAATCCGAGCTATTAGCAAAGAAGTTGATTTTCTCAATATTACAGGGAGATAGGTTTTAGTTTCTCTTTTCCGTGGTGAACTCAAAATATGACTGGTAAGTGGAGCCCTGTACTTAGATCTGCAAGATTTATGATGGAGCCATCGATTCATCTGTTTTGTCAATTCGCTTGTCCATTTAATACTATAGGACACTATACTATACTGTAAATTCTCCTGACCAAATTCACAAACAAGGTAAATCACAAATGCATCCCAATGAGAAGTGAATCAGTGCCCTCTTGTTAACCAGGAGTGTGAACTTTACTTCATACTGACTATTGCTATTTATCATTCATGTAATAAAATATCCTTGGAATTCTGCAGAACAGCTAAGGAAGAGGACATAGCTGTTTATAAAAGATTAAACTGCAAATAGGAGGACATAGCTACTTGTAAAAGATTAATCTGAGTTTCTTACTACACATAGCACAGAAATTGTGGCACCACGCCCCCTGGAGAAGGCTTTAGGATTTACTTCTGCTGCTTCAACTACTCCATGATATAAAGGGATCAATCTGACTTTGAAACATATCTAACTACATTCAGCATGAAGTAAATAGACTTTTCTGTGTTATTTACATACTTCTCTCCTCTAGGCTCACCTCACACATTGGTATCGCTAAACTAAGCAGAAACCCTCTCACAGCTAACAAATAATGAGACTACTAACTTGAGCTGACTTCAATTTCCTCCTCTTAACGAATCAGGGCTTTTATCAATAAATTAGTGAGGAAATGTTTTACTTTACCTAATTATATATCTATTTGAAAAAGGTTTATATTTGATCTTTTACTTGAAGAAGTTTCCCAAGAGGTGATAGGTTCTGTTTAAAGCCCTATCTCTATCAATAAAATACAGTACTTAGCTTGCAATTAGATACTCAGTTTATTTATGGGTAATATATAATGTCCTATCTGGTCTAGCAGTTTATCCGGATCTAGACATGTGAATAGTAGCACATAAGAAACTGAATGTAAAGCTATTCCTGAACATTAGATATTAGCTATCTCTCCAGATTACCCCATACACCAGAACTCTTGGCTTTGTTAGGTGTGTTCTGTATTAGACTGCTGCTGCCAGAATAATTATTCTATATGCATCATCCAGCTGTGACATATCTGCCTAAAGGATTGAATTTCAAATGCCCGATCCATAGATCCTACATGGGACAGTCAGGTGACCCCTTATATGAAATCGTAGGGACTTTAGTCTTTAAAAAAGTCAACATCTATGGGATACTTAAACTAATAATTTTGGAAAAGTATGGATAATTATGATATGTTAAACTAGTGACAGAACATCTGAAAACATTACACTAGAATTGCGTCAATGTTATGACAACGTAATGTCAAGATGATGTCATGATTGATGGCAAAGATATATATATATACAGTACAGACCAAAAGTTTGGACACATCTTCTCATTCAAAGATTTTTCAGTATTTTCATGACTATGAAAATTGTAGAATCACACTGAAGGCATCAGAACTATGAATTAACACATGTAGAATTAACATTACACTTTACAAAAAAGTGTGAAACAACTGAAAATATGTCTTATATTCTAGGTTCTTCAAAGTAGCCACCTTTTGCTTTGATTACTGCTATGCACACAGAAAAGGTGAACGGCTGGACTCTACATGCCTAGTTCCCACCGTGAAGCATGGAGGAGGTGGTGTGATGGTGTGGGGGTGCTTTGCTGGTGACACTGTTGGGGATTTATTCAAAATTGAAGCGGGGAGTGGTCCAGCTCACCCCAAACCATCTAGATTTGGTTCAGGTCTGGTGACTGTGGAGGCCAGGTCATCTGGCGTAGCACCCCATCACTCTCCTTCTTGGTCAAATAGCCCTTACATAGCCTGGAGGTATGTTTGGGGTCATTGTCCGGTTGAAAAATAAATGATGGTCCAACTAAACGCAAACCGGATGGAATAGCATGCTGCTGCAAGATGCTGTGGTAGCCATGCTGGTTCAGTATGCCTTCAATTTTGAATAAATCCCCAATAGTGTCACCAGAAAAGCACCCCCACACCATCACACCACCTCCTCCATGCTTCACGGGGGGAACCAGGCATGTAGAGTACATCCGTTCACCTTTTCTGCGTGCAAAGCAGTAATCAAAGCAAAAGGTAGCTACTTTGAAGAACCTAGAATATAAGACATATTTTTAGTTGTTTTACACTTTTTTGTTAAGTGTAATGTATAATTCCACATGTGTTAATTCATAGTTTTGATGCCTTCAGTGTGATTCTACAATTTTTATAGTCATGAAAATACAGAAAAATCGTTGAATGAGAAGGTGTGTCCAAACTTTTGGTCTGTACTGTATGTATTTACGTTAAGGGTGATGGGTGATAGGATACATGTCTTGTCAATGTTCTTTGAAACATGGGTACAATAAAGCCCCCGTCTCACACAGCGATCTCGCTAGCGAGATCGGTGCTGAGTCACTAGTTTTGTGATGCAACAGCGATTTCCCCAGCGATATCGCTGTGAGTGACATTCAGCGACGATCAGCCCCCCCTGCTGGGTATCGCTGATCGTCGCTGAATGTCCTGGACATTTTTTTGATCGCTGGTCTCCCGCTGGCCAGCACGCATCACGGCGTGTTACAGGCGGGAGACCAGCGATCCGCTGGTAACCAAGGTACAAAGCGGGTTCCCAGGCGCGGGGCTGTGCCTGGAAACTCGCTGTGTACCTTAGATACCAGCGCCCTGATGCAGAGAGCTGGTTACCAAGGTACACAGTGGGTTTCCAGGCACCGCGCAGCGCCTGGAAACCCGACGTGTACCTTGGTTACCAGCTCCCTGCATCAGTGCGCTGGTATCCAACTACACTGCGGGTAACTAGGCGACGTGCGTCGCTTGTTACCCGCAGTGTCGCTGTCCTGATCTCTGCCTGAGCTGCCTGTTTGGCAGCTCAGCAGCATCATGTAGCGACACACCAGCGATCCTGATCGCTGTCGGGAACGCTGGTGTATCGCTATGTGAGACCCGGGCTTTAGTCTTTGTGTCTAATAGAACAGCTGGTTAGTAAGATGCAACACTTGCTTTGATCCCAGTAGGTGATCATCACTAATCCTGATTTAGCTCTAGGTGATAATTACAGGTACATGACAGTCTCCATAGACATATCTCATAAGCTGATATCACTGTTTTCTTTTCAGGCCCATCATCTGTCACTTGTAAAGTGGCTTCAACTGTTATGTTTTGTAGAAAATGTTCTTGTAGGGTAAACAAACTCCTTCCTGAGCCCTGTCTGGCATGTTGCTGTGAGTCAGAAGACGCTGAGTGGGTGAGTGCTATGGATATGTACTTGGAGAGCAGAAAACATTTAGCATAATAGGCTGTGTGCAAGAAATCGTATCCTAGTGTCTGAAAACAAGCCCGTGTTTACGTTCATGACCGAAAACATCCCCAGGAATGAGCTGTGATCCCATACATTACTCATAGAGAATACATCCAGCAGAAAGAGGCTTTATTGTAAATAACCATTTATGTAAAGGAATCAGTCATGCCACAAGTATATACAGTAGACAGGCATCCATGCATGCAATCCTCACAAGCACAATGAAGTGGATTCCATTTGCGGAATTCCTATAATTCATACAAGTAGATGTATCGCATTGTTGAGGCTGTGATTTTCTTTCCTTATTGGGATCATAATAAAGAGACACTTTAAAACATATCATTACATCCAATAGTCATGTCAATGAAGTGAATTGATACCGCTTTCACTACAATTTTCCCACATGAGCCACATATGTATTCAGTAGTCAAAGAGTATTGACTATGTTCATGAATTATAGACATATGCATACTCTTTCATATGAAGCAAAAGTCACAGGTTGGTGACACCACTCAGAATCGAAATCAAAGTGAATGTGTGAAAATATTAGGAAATTTGCTGCACGAGAGAAATTCAAGCAATTTTCTAATTAGATTTGCCCAAATAGTCAAACATGCCCAACAATATTTTTTACCATGCTGAAGGCTGCATCTGGCAGAAAATGCTCTCATGACCTTCAGTGATATCAGTTCGGCTTCCCAATAATGCCTTGCAGGTATCACAACAAATAGAAAAAGAAAACCATTACAAGATATGTGCCAGGACTGAAATTAAAGAGATAATTAAGTTACCGTAAATAAGTTTTTCAAATGTATTCAATACAAAATGTTAAAAATGACATACAAAAAATGTCAATATACAGGCATGGAGACATAGTGGGTGAGCCACTGCTTAAATCTCAACAGTAAAAGGTTCCAGACCCCTGACGAAGCATTTATGAAACGGGCATTGGGTGGGTGAGCTTCTTATTAACTATATTTTGTTTTTACTTTTATTACTCTTCGGGATTGATGTCGCTTGTGTTCCCAATTTCCATTATTAAATGGTCTTAACCATTGATATATTTGTGATGTATTCTTAACTATTTATCTGATATATACTTTATTTATGACTGGGGCCTTTTACACGTTTTTACATTTTGTATTGAATAAAGTTTAAAAACTCTTAAAATAATTATTGCTTTGATTCCATTCCTGGCACATATTTTGTATTGGATTTCTTTACATCTCTAGTGCCTTTGGGAGTAACACTCCTTTCTGGGATAGGATTACAAATTTTTGGTAGCTTATCACAATAAACAGTAGAGCACATTAATCACATAATATTGCACATCACAGAGTATAGCAAAACCTATCATAGCTGGAATAAAAGCTGAGGCAGGGAACCATTTTGTGGTAAATCTTTTCAGAGAGAGGAGGTAACAGCTCACAACTTAGCTATAGAAATTTACTGGGGAAAAAAAAAAAAAAAAAAACTATGGGGGCGTGTGCTTCCACCCCTCCTTCCAAATTCTGCCAATCACAGCTCAGCAATAACTGAGACAGCTGGATAAGCTGCAGAGCAGTGATTGAAAGTACACACTCCGGAGAAGACTCACCCAGTTGAACAATAAGGAAAGATTTCACATATTGCTCTCCAATAGCAACAAATGTACATATCTCTGCAAGGAAGCAACACAACACAAAATGGAAAAAAAAGTGGCTGAATCAGGGGAGCTCGGAGATTTTTCTTAAATTTTTTGAGCATGTGACAGACCCTTTTTAATTTTTTTGCCAGCTTTTCATGGCTAAAAATGTATAAAACTGTGTGGGATTTTAAGAGTACCATTTCAGTCTCAATGAAGTTATGGCTTTTGATCATTTCATCTATTTTTTATATATTTTCAGAACAAGGGTTTAAGACTTTATTTATCAGTATGTTTATCTTTCTTTCTTTCTTTCTTTCTATTCTGCCTAGCTTATGTGACTTTCAAATTGCTGGGGGTCCGGAACGTGGTGTGGATCACTCAATCACTCAAAA
>JARQOD010000007.1:45154487-45339917 GCA_033576555.1 Oophaga sylvatica
GGTGTATCCATCCAATCTAATAACTCCTGTTTCATGGTGTTCAAAAGCTAACAACTGCTGGGTGGTGAAATTTCACAAATCTGTTCACACCACAAAAATTTTTATTGGCTAAATCCTTCGGCAGAAGTTTTCCCTTGTTTCTGACACTATAAAACTTGAGCTGTGCATTAATAAATGAGAAATCCAGCTTAGTACACCATGCTAAGGTGTGCTGTAATTGATTCCAGAGAGCTCATAAAACATATCTTATTTTTTTGGTTCAAAAGCATAGAAGAGATTTCACTCGCAATTGCCAGTGAAATGTATGCCAAAAAACTCTGTTTTGGCATATATCTGTGAAATGAAAAAAAAATAATTAAAAAATTGTGGGCATTTTTTACAAATTTGTTAATAATATAATAATAATAATCTTTATATAGCGCCAACATATTCCGCAGCGCTTTACAGTTAAACAGTCTCAAAACACAAGTTATAAGTAACAACTTTAAACAATACAATAATTAAAGCAAAATAAGACGGCCCTGCTCGTGAAGCTAAACAATCTATAATGAGGTGGGGAGATACAAAGTACAGGTGTGTAAATACAATGGTGTATTACAATAATGGTCCAGCCACTTGGGGGAGTGAGGGATGGAGGGAAAATAGTGAATGGCTACACACGCACACTTACACAAAAAATGACTTTGTTTAAAGTGAACATGATAGGCCCTTTTGAACAAATGTGTTTTGAAGGAGTGCCTAAAACTATGCAAATTGTGGATGGTACTAATTTCTTGGGGTAGAGCATTCCAGAGGATTGGTGCAGCGTGGGAGAAGTCTTGGAGTCAGGAGTGGGAAGTACGGATTAGTGCGAGGTAGTCGAAAGTCGTTTGCAGAGCGCAGGGTCGGTTAGGCCGATAAACAGAATGAGGGAGGAATGTAAGGGGGTGCTGCACTGGGGAGAGCTTTGTAGGTGAGAACAAGTACTTTGAATTGATCCCATAGTGAATGGGCAGCCAATGAAGGACTGACGAAGAGCGGATGCGTCCGAGTACCGATTAATCAATGGATACCCTGGCTGCTGGAGAGGGAAAGTCGAGCAACAGGAGGCCAATTTAAATAGAGCGTTGCAGTAGTCCAGGCGGGAGTGGATCAATGCTACAGTGAGGGTTTTTGTTGTTTCCATGGTGAGAAAAGAGCGGATTCTAGAGATGTTCTTTAGGTGTAAAGGCAAGAGCGGGCAAGAGATGTAATGGGAGGTGAAGGAGAGATTGGTGTCAAACATAACACCCAGACAGTGCACCTGCTGCCGGGGTGTTATTATGGTGCCACCCATGGAGAGGGAAATGTCAGATTTTGGGAGGTTAGTAAGACGGTGGGAACAGAAGAAGTTTAGTTTTTGAGAGGTTGTATCTCAATAGAGAGCGGACATGATTTTGGAGACTGTGGACAGACAGTCACTGGCATTTTGTAGTACAGCGGCGGTAAGGTCGGGGGAGGACATGTATAGTTGTGTATCACAGCATAAAGATGGTACTGAAAGCCAAAACTGCTGATGGTCTGTCCAATTGGGGCCGTGTAGCGAGAGAAGAGAAGGGGGCCAAGGACTGAGCCCTGAGGTACCCCAACAGCGAGAGGAAGAGGAGATGATGTGAGCCAGCGAACAAAACAATGAAGGAGCGGTCAGAAAGATAGAAGAGAACCAGGAGAGAGCAGTGTCCTTAATGCCTATGACTGGAGCCTAGAGAGTAGGAGACGGTGGTCAACAGTATTGAAAGCGGCAGAATGGTCGAGAATGAGCAGTTAAGGAGATTTATACAACATACAGTATATGCAAAATATTCATCCTAAAGCGAGGGAACCCAACCTTATTCTAATTATTCACTTAATCTTTGTACCTGGAAAAACAGAGTTAGACCTCTTTCACACATTTGGGTTTTATGTACCCTTAGTTTCACACAAGTATCCATTATAGTCCATGAGCCTTTTTCGTATGCCTGATCTTTTCTTTAAACCATTTGTCTTTTTTTACATATGAGAAAATAAAACATGACGTATGAATGCAGCCTATTCTGGAAAGGTAAATTTTCCAGAAGCTGCTTTAAAGACGACCTATCAGTTATGAGAAAATGCTAAGACTTTTGTCAAATCCGAGCTATTAGCAAAGAAGTTGATTTTCTCAATATTACAGGGAGATAGGTTTTAGTTTCTCTTTTCCGTGGTGAACTCAAAATATGACTGGTAAGTGGAGCCCTGTACTTAGATCTGCAAGATTTATGATGGGGCCATCGATTCATCTGTTTTGTCAATTCGCTTGTCCATTTAATACTATAGGACACTATACTATACTGTAAATTCTCCTGACCAAATTCACAAACAAGGTAAATCACAAATGCATCCCAATGAGAAGTGAATCAGTGCCCTCTTGTTAACCAGGAGTGTGAACTTTACTTCATACTGACTATTGCTATTTATCATTCATGTAATAAAATATCCTTGGAATTCTGCAGAACAGCTAAGGAAGAGGACATAGCTGTTTATAAAAGATTAAACTGCAAATAGGAGGACATAGCTACTTGTAAAAGATTAATCTGAGTTTCTTACTACACATAGCACAGAAATTGTGGCAAACCACGCCCCCTGGAGAAGGCTTTAGGATTTACTTCTGCTGCTTCAACTACTCCATGATATAAAGGGATCAATCTGACTTTGAAACATATCTAACTACATTCAGCATGAAGTAAATAGACTTTTCTGTGTTATTTACATACTTCTCTCCTCTAGGCTCACCTCACACATTGGTATCGCTAAACTAAGCAGAAACCCTCTCACAGCTAACAAATAATGAGACTACTAACTTGAGCTGACTTCAATTTCCTCCTCTTAACGAATCAGGGCTTTTATCAATAAATTAGTGAGGAAATGTTTTTACTTTACCTAATTATATATCTATTTGAAAAAGGTTTATATTTGATCTTTTACTTGAAGAAGTTTCCCAAGAGGTGATAGGTTCTGTTTAAAGCCCTATCTCTATCAATAAAATACAGTACTTAGCTTGCAATTAGATACTCAGTTTATTTATGGGTAATATATAATGTCCTATCTGGTCTAGCAGTTTATCCGGATCTAGACATGTGAATAGTAGCACATAAGAAACTGAATGTAAAGCTATTCCTGAACATTAGATATTAGCTATCTCTCCAGATTACCCCATACACCAGAACTCTTGGCTTTGTTAGGTGTGTTCTGTATTAGACTGCTGCTGCCAGAATAATTATTCTATATGCATCATCCAGCTGTGACATATCTGCCTAAAGGATTGAATTTCAAATGCCCGATCCATAGATCCTACATGGGACAGTCAGGTGACCCCTTATATGAAATCGTAGGGACTTTAGTCTTTAAAAAAGTCAACATCTATGGGATACTTAAACTAATAATTTTGGAAAAGTATGGATAATTATGATATGTTAAACTAGTGACAGAACATCTGAAAACATTACACTAGAATTGCGTCAATGTTATGACAACGTAATGTCAAGATGATGTCATGATTGATGGCAAAGATATATATATATACAGTACAGACCAAAAGTTTGGACACATCTTCTCATTCAAAGATTTTTCAGTATTTTCATGACTATGAAAATTGTAGAATCACACTGAAGGCATCAGAACTATGAATTAACACATGTAGAATTATACATTACACTTTACAAAAAAGTGTGAAACAACTGAAAATATGTCTTATATTCTAGGTTCTTCAAAGTAGCCACCTTTTGCTTTGATTACTGCTATGCACACAGAAAAGGTGAACGGCTGGACTCTACATGCCTAGTTCCCACCGTGAAGCATGGAGGAGGTGGTGTGATGGTGTGGGGGTGCTTTGCTGGTGACACTGTGGGGATTTATTCAAAATTGAAGCGGGGAGTGGTCCAGCTCACCCCAAACCATCTAGATTTGGTTCAGGTCTGGTGACTGTGGAGGCCAGGTCATCTGGCGTAGCACCCCATCACTCTCCTTCTTGTCAAATAGCCCTTACATAGCCTGGAGGTATGTTTGGGGTCATTGTCCGGTTGAAAAATAAATGATGGTCCAACTAAACGCAAACCGGATGGAATAGCATGCTGCTGCAAGATGCTGTGGTAGCCATGCTGGTTCAGTATGCCTTCAATTTTGAATAAATCCCCAATATGTCACCAGAAAAGCACCCCCACACCATCACACCACCTCCTCCATGCTTCACGGGGGAACCAGGCATGTAGAGTACATCCGTTCACCTTTTCTGCGTGCAAAGCAGTAATCAAAGCAAAAGGTAGCTACTTTGAAGAACCTAGAATATAAGACATATTTTTAGTTGTTTTACACTTTTTTGTTAAGTGTAATGTATAATTCCACATGTGTTAATTCATAGTTTTGATGCCTTCAGTGTGATTCTACAATTTTTATAGTCATGAAAATACAGAAAAATCGTTGAATGAGAAGGTGTGTCCAAACTTTTGGTCTGTACTGTATGTATTTACGTTAAGGGTGATGGGTGATAGGATACATGTCTTGTCAATGTTCTTTGAAACATGGGTACAATAAAGCCCCCGTCTCACACAGCGATCTCGCTAGCGAGATCGGTGCTGAGTCACTAGTTTTGTGATGCAACAGCGATTTCCCCAGCGATATCGCTGTGAGTGACATTCAGCGACGATCAGCCCCCCCTGCTGGGTATCGCTGATCGTCGCTGAATGTCCTGGACATTTTTTTGATCGCTGGTCTCCCGCTGGCCAGCACGCATCACGGCGTGTTACAGGCGGGAGACCAGCGATCCGCTGGTAACCAAGGTACAAAGCGGGTTCCCAGGCGCGGGGCTGTGCCTGGAAACTCGCTGTGTACCTTAGATACCAGCGCCCTGATGCAGAGAGCTGGTTACCAAGGTACACAGTGGGTTTCCAGGCACCGCGCAGCGCCTGGAAACCCGACGTGTACCTTGGTTACCAGCTCCCTGCATCAGTGCGCTGGTATCCAACGTACACTGCGGGTAACTAGGCGACGTGCGTCGCTTGTTACCCGCAGTGTCGCTGTCCTGATCTCTGCCTGAGCTGCCTGTTTGGCAGCTCAGCAGCCATCATGTAGCGACACACCAGCGATCCTGATCGCTGTCGGGAACGCTGGTGTATCGCTATGTGAGACCCGGGCTTTAGTCTTTGTGTCTAATAGAACAGCTGGTTAGTAAGATGCAACACTTGCTTTGATCCCAGTAGGTGATCATCACTAATCCTGATTTAGCTCTAGGTGATAATTACAGGTACATGACAGTCTCCATAGACATATCTCATAAGCTGATATCACTGTTTTCTTTTCAGGCCCATCATCTGTCACTTGTAAAGTGGCTTCAACTGTTATGTTTTGTAGAAAATGTTCTTGTAGGGTAAACAAACTCCTTCCTGAGCCCTGTCTGGCATGTTGCTGTGAGTCAGAAGACGCTGAGTGGGTGAGTGCTATGGATATGTACTTGGAGAGCAGAAAACATTTAGCATAATAGGCTGTGTGCAAGAAATCGTATCCTAGTGTCTGAAAACAAGCCCGTGTTTACGTTCATGACCGAAAACATCCCCAGGAATGAGCTGTGATCCCATACATTACTCATAGAGAATACATCCAGCAAAAGAGGCTTTATTGTAAATAACCATTTATGTAAAGGAATCAGTCATGCCACAAGTATATACAGTAGACAGGCATCCATGCATGCAATCCTCACAAGCACAATGAAGTGGATTCCATTTGCGGAATTCCTATAATTCATACAAGTAGATGTATCGCATTGTTGAGGCTGTGATTTTCTTTCCTTATTGGGATCATAATAAAGAGACACTTTAAAACATATCATTACATCCAATAGTCATGTCAATGAAGTGAATTGATACCGCTTTCACTACTATTTTCCCACATGAGCCACATATGTATTCAGTAGTCAAAGAGTATTGACTATGTTCATGAATTATAGACATATGCATACTCTTTCATATGAAGCAAAAAGTCACAGGTTGGTGACACCACTCAGAATCGAAATCAAAGTGAATGTGTGAAAATATTAGGAAATTTGCTGCACGAGAGAAATTCAAGCAATTTTCTAATTAGATTTGCCCAAATAGTCAAACATGCCCAACAATATTTTTTACCATGCTGAAGGCTGCATCTGGCAGAAAATGCTCTCATGACCTTCAGTGATATCAGTTCGGCTTCCCAATAATGCCTTGCAGGTATCACAACAAATAGAAAAAGAAAACCATTACAAGATATGTGCCAGGACTGAAATTAAAGAGATAATTAAGTTACCGTAAATAAGTTTTTCAAATGTATTCAATACAAAATGTTAAAAATGACATACAAAAAATGTCAATATACAGGCATGGAGACATAGTGGGTGAGCCACTGCTTAAATCTCAACAGTAAAAGGTTCCAGACCCCTGACGAAGCATTTATGAAACGGGCATTGGGTGGGTGAGCTTCTTATTAACTATATTTTGTTTTTACTTTTATTACTCTTCGGGATTGATGTCGCTTGTGTTCCCAATTTCCATTATTAAATGGTCTTAACCATTGATATATTTGTGATGTATTCTTAACTATTTATCTGATATATACTTTATTTATGACTGGGGGCCTTTTACACGTTTTTACATTTTGTATTGAATAAAGTTTAAAAACTCTTAAAATAATTATTGCTTTGATTCCATTCCTGGCACATATTTTGTATTGGATTTCTTTACATCTCTAGTGCCTTTGGGAGTAACACTCCTTTCTGGGATAGGATTACAAATTTTTGGTAGCTTATCACAATAAACAGTAGAGCACATTAATCACATAATATTGCACATCACAGAGTATAGCAAAACCTATCATAGCTGGAATAAAAGCTGAGGCAGGGAACCATTTTGTGGTAAATCTTTTCAGAGAGAGGAGGTAACAGCTCACAACTTAGCTATAGAAATTTACTGGGGAAAAAAAAAAAAAAAAAAACTATGGGGGCGTGTGCTTCCACCCCTCCTTCCAAATTCTGCCAATCACAGCTCAGCAATAACTGAGACAGCTGGATAAGCTGCAGAGCAGTGATTGAAAGTACACACTCCGGAGAAGACTCACCCAGTTGAACAATAAGGAAAGATTTCACATATTGCTCTCCAATAGCAACAAATGTACATATCTCTGCAAGGAAGCAACACAACACAAAATGGAAAAAAAAGTGGCTGAATCAGGGGAGCTCGGAGATTTTTCTTAAATTTTTTGAGCATGTGACAGACCCTTTTTAATTTTTTGCCAGCTTTTCATGGCTAAAAATGTATAAAACTGTGTGGGATTTTAAGAGTACCATTTCAGTCTCAATGAAGTTATGGCTTTTGATCATTTCATCTATTTTTTATATATTTTCAGAACAAGGGTTTAAGACTTTATTTATCAGTATGTTTATCTTTCTTTCTTTCTTTCTTTCTTCTATTCTGCCTAGCTTATGTGACTTTCAAATTGCTGGGGGTCCGGAACGTGGTGTGGATCACTCAATCACTCAAAAACTGCTCTGAATTGCTCTGCTCCCCAAGCACAAGCACCGAGTTCCTACATGAGTGCCTGCATAGAGCTATATAGAAAGAGTATGAGCAGGTAGAATGCTCTGTGCACTTGGTCATGCGTGAAGTTCTGCCCGCTAACTGTTATGATATGGTAGCCGAGGAGGACAGGAGCAAAAACAGCCAAGGCAGCCAATCACCCAGAGAGGTTGGGAACTAATGGGTTGCAGACCCCGAAACTAACCGCACAACTAGAAGCAGCCGTGGAACGTACCTACGATGACCTAGACGCCTCGACACAGCCGGAGAGTTAGCTAAGCCTAAAAATTGAAAGGGAAAGCTAACTGCACTGGAGTAGCACTCCAAAGGAATAGTTAGCCCCCACACATATAATGGCGTTAGACAAGATGAAATAAAAACGCAGGCAGAAAATAGAGTAAGCAAACGCTGGGGCCAAAACCTATCTAGATAGTACAGGACAGGAAAGAATACTGTCTGCAACCCAGCAAAACCCTAGAAAAAATTCCAACACTTCTGATTCCAAAAATGCTGAGACCACACGATCTCGCCCCCGCTATATCAGAACTCTGGTGTGAACAAGCAGCTACCCAGCAGCCACTAAAATAACAGGGACAGAGCAAATGAACAGAAATAAATGAGAAACAGAGACCAGCACAAGCCCCAGCTGGGGGACCCAGCTGACCTCACTCAGAAAGGCAGCAAAAACAAAGAAAAGCAAAACCACAGAAGCAAGCAGAAAATAACTTATCTAAATGTTCGCAGGAGACAGCAGAAAACCAGCTGACTTCCAAACTGGACCAGGAAGAGAAACTAATCACCGGCGAGGATCATGGGAAAGTTACTCCCTTAAATCCCCCAGTCATGACTCCCAGATTGCCAATCGTCAGCAGCTGAAAGGTCTCTGTCAGTCAAGACTGGTTCATTAATATCAACAGCACCAGAGGGAGCCCCAACTCAGAATCCAGAGAATTCACAAAAGCTAACCATCATAAGAAAGAACAGTGGTTTGAGTAACCAGTGACGATATAAGGAACCCCAGTGATCTTCAGTTTGGGGAGAGAAAGAAAAATATATATATAAAAAAAGAAAAATGGGAAAAACTGGAATAACAATAAGCACAATAGATTTTATCTGAGTATCAACGAGACCAAAGTCAATGGTACTCACCTGATGTGGTTGTGTAAGCACAACCACTAAAAGGATCAAGGCAGCTGTAGACCCACGGCTTGGATAACAGGTAATTGGAATGTAAGGGTTAATTCTGCACTGCCGGTATAGAAAATAGAACAATATCCAGGATTGGATCTTTTTTTAGTAAACGCATTTCAAAATTCCAAACTTCTTCATCAGGACAAACTACAGTGTATCAGATGAAGAAGTTTGGAACTTTGAAGCGCGTTGACTGATAAACCACATTCCTGGATATCGTTCTCTTCCATTTTCTATACCAGCAGCGCAGAATTAACCCTTACATTCCAATTATCTAAAAAAATGTATTTTTTTACATTTAGCTTAAAAAAAATGTTGGCGACCAGGAAAAAAATACGTTTTTACTGTAAGGCTGGAAATTATTAAATATCCCTAAAACGCTGACAACTTTCACCATCAATTGTGCCAAATATACAAATTTGAAGGAAACTTGTAAAATTCCATAGATATCATGGCTTCTTATTAAAGAAGAGATATGCTTAATTTTCTATACATAGGCCGAATGCTGTATTGTACCTCGCACATCAATGTTGAGGTGTAATACCAGATACAACCATAAAAAGAGTGGTAATGTTACTGGCAAAAAAAAAAACTAATTTTGCCCAAACCCATGAATCATCTAAAATTCATTTCGCAGATGTATGAAGAGAGAACATGATTGCCATGACAACAGTAGAAGCCAATGAAGGCGGCAGTTGCACAAATCTCCGCTAATCCATCTACGTGCAGGTGCCTGAGTGCATTGTGATTGGCTGGCAGACCACGTCTGATTTACAATGTCTGATAACAGCGCTGGGGCAGTTCTCACTGTCAGATCCATGTCCTTCAATATTTAACTTCACTTCTCTTTGTTCTCCCATCTTGAGTCGAACAATACGTTAATTACCCGGTGAAGCGTTATAATTACTCTAACGGCTTTGCTCTTGCTTATAATTACCGCACCAACACTTTCTTTCTCATATGCTCCAATCTATACCTATTATACTGTCACCGTGAAGACACATTAACATTATAATACTGTATAATTAACTGATGAGCAATTAAATTATTCCACCACTCTTGCTTCTCGCTCCCTAGTAGAAGCATCCAGGCTCTGTTATCTCCCTCTCTCCTCTGATTTCCTTTTAAAGAATATTTCCCTCCCTTTAAAAGCAGGAAGCTTCATTTAATCTTTTCTTTGTAAATCAACTGAAATGTGTTTAAGTGTTTTCCGCTTATTTATTTGGTATTTCTTAGAGCCGACTTAAAAGCTCTTTGAACGTAAAGTGCCGCACGTGCGCTGTTATCCTTGGCGCTTATCTGGTGCCTGTATGGTATTCCGCTTTCAACCACTTACATTTCGAAAGTTTGCAGGCTCTTACCCAAGCCTGTGGGATTGAAAATCACGTAGTATGTACAGTACTTTGTTGCCATATGCATTACAAACACAGTACAAAGTTTTAGGCAGTTTTTTTTATAAATGCTATAAAGTAAGAATGGTTTCAAAAATAGAAGTGTTAGTTTATTCTGCTCAAATAATAAAATGCAAAGTGAATGAATAAAAAAGAAAACTACAGTGAATGAATATTTGGTGTGACCTCCCAATGGGTCCAAGTCATTATGACTGGCGTTTTGCACATCAGTTAGTGAACGAGACCACTGAAGTAAGGTACACCTAATTCATGATTAAGAGATGTACACTAATTAATAAATTACAGAAAGTGGGAATGATCCATGATGAAAAGGTAAGTATTCAAACGTCACTTTTATTGCAATAATTAAAAAAAATTTGTGCCTGACATATCACAGAGGTTAAGGTAGATAACGCATTTCGGCGTTCAAGCCTTAGTCATGGCACAGGCTTTGAGGGCCGAAATGCGTCAGTCTGTCCTAACCTCTGTGATTTCTCAGTCACAATTTTTTTTAATTATCGCAATAAAAGTGATTCTGCGGATTGATATTATCTTGAGAATTTGGAAGCAACGCTTTAAGTTTCACCAGGCCAACTATCATAGGCTCCCTTCAAATCTAGACTAATGTATATGGCCACCTAAGAAATTATGATATTAACCCCTTCACGACATGCGCCGTACATGTACAGCGCATGTCATGTCCCTCCCTTTGATGTAGGCTCCGGCGCTGAGCTCACATCTTTCCCGGCACATGTCAGCTGTTTTGAACCGATGGGTCGGCATGACAATTGCAGCTTCTAGTCTCCCATGGAGGCTATTGAAGCATGCAAAAATTAAAAAGAAAAATGTTTTAAAAATATTTAAAAAATAAAATATATATAAAAGTTCAAATCACCCCCTTCAAAATAAAACCAAAAAATAATAAAAAAATATACACATATTGGGTATTGCGCATTCTATCAAGCTATAAAAAGAATTAATCTGCTCTGTAAGCGGCGTAGCGAGAAAAAAAAGTCAAAATATCTGAATTTAATTTTTTTGGTCGACGCAACATTGCAATAAAATGCATTAACAGGATCAAAAGATCATATCTGCACCAAAATAGTATCATTAAAAATGTCAGCTCAGCACACAAAAATAAGCCCTCACCTAACCCCAGATCATGAAAAATGGAGACACTGTAGATAATGGAAAATGGCGCAATTTATTTTTTTTTTTTAACAAACTTTGGAATTTTTTTCACCCTTTAAATAAAGAACAATCTAGACATGTTTGGCGTCTACGAACTCGTAATGACCTGCAGAATCATAATTGCAGGTCAGTTTTAGCATTTGGTGAACATGGTAAAAAAAAATCCCCAAAAAAGTTGCAGTTTTTGCAATTTCACCGCACTTGGAATTTTTTTTTCCCATTTTCGAGAACACAACATGGTGTAACCAATGGTGTCGTTCAAAAGTACAACTCGTTCCGCAAAAAACAAGCCCTCACATTCCCATATTGACAGAAAAATATAAAAGTTCAGGCTCTTGGAAGAAGAGGAGCAAAAAACAGAAACGCAAAAATGAAAAAGGGCTGCGGCGTGAAGGGGTTAAATGAATTTCCATAGAACTGTGACCTAGAAAAAAAGCTGCAGCACAACAGCGCTGTAAAGGACAAAGATTGGTTTCAAGTTATCTGTCACTCTCTTGTCATTTGGATAATATTTATTATGTTTATTGCCTCTACGTGACATAGCTGCAAGGTGACGTCACAGACATCTCTTGTGCACTTCAAAAAGAAATAGGAGCTGGCAAGGAAATTACTGTAGCCATTTATTATTGATACAAGTGTCGGATCACTAGTTGGTATTGGCCTTCATTACGCGTCAAATTCTTCTCAAGAACATAGGATGTTGTAATGGATTGGTGTGGGATGTGGGCAGATCCAAGCAGAGGTGATTTTTGCAGTTGACTTCGTGAGGTTTTTGGCGATTGCGCCCAGTGCGCCAATGACCACGGGTACTACAGTTACTTGATTGTGCCATACTCTTTGAAATGGAAAGGGAAAATATATACCGTAGTTTATATTTTAAAAAGGGTCATTCAGACACCTATCCTCCATCCCATTATCCATAGTCTTATTACTAGTCTTATACTATCATTATTACTTTAATTTTTGTTTATGAGAACGGTATTTCTTCATTATCTTTACATTACTAGAGAAAACGTGTAAATTGTTACTTGTAATATTTGCCATCATATTTTTTTGAAAGTTATGTGGGTCACCAATTATAATATTTCAAGCTGGACGCTGCATGTGGTCCAACAGCTGGACAGATTTAATGAGATCCTCATAATGTAAGCAAAACAGATGTTATCGACTTGACTTTTCCACCATGTGGAGAAATTGCCCAAAAATGTGTAATTGTTTAGTGGTCTTGTCAAAAGAGATCATAAGATCTGTAGTAATAATGATCACTAAGCCTCGAACGTATGGCAAGAATAAGGGATTCCTTAATTGATCCAAATATGTGCAGTGAATAAATTACTATTGGGCAAATCTCTTGGCTTTATAGACTTAATTAATTATTATTTTGTATTACTTATGTTAATTAACTCTCTCCCTGAAAGAAAGAGGACTATCTCGATAGCTCCATGTATTGGAAACAGCTACTCTGTAAGTCAATATCTTACCCTTTAAAGGGAATCCATCAGCAGGTTGCTTTATGTAATCTGAGAGCAGAATTGTGTAGGAGCTGCAACCCTAATTCCAGTGATGTGACACTTGCTGGTCTGCATGCTGTCAAATGGATTCAATCCCTGTTTTTTTGGATGCAGATCTAGCAGTGCTCAGAATGTGGGGGTCCTGTATCACCCTGCCCACACTACTGATTGGCAGCATAGTGAGAGAAAGCTGCTAATGGGTGAGGTGGCGGGGTTACGTAAAGCAGTTGATTTGGAGGCAGTAGGCACCTAGTCATGTAGTGATAATCCCTTGTTCATAAAACACTGAAATTCACAACCTAGTAAGGGACACATTGTTGGAATCAGGGACGTAGCCTCTACATCATGCTGCTCTTGGATTACATAGCAAAACCTTCTGACAGAATCCTCAAAATAAGCCTTACAAAATGAGTACGGAATTTAGCTAATCCATCTACTGACAGCTAGTGTTGAGCGATACTGCTCGATATCTAAAAATATCGGATCGGAATGGTATCGCCGATATCACTAAATATCGGCGATATCCGATTCCGATACCGGAAGTCCCATGTAAGTCTATGGGAACAAAATATCGCAACTAAAAAAAACCTTTATTTCCTTGTAAACACTAAATATACACACATAGAATATATATATATATATACATGTCATTGTGACATATATATACATATATGTATAGTTTATACACTTCTACATAGTAAAATAGCCTCTGATTCAATTGCCGGGTAAAGCCGGCTTCTGTGAAAAGACAGAAGCACCCGACATGAAATGACACTTGGTGTACATAGGGTTAACCATGTCTTTTCATGTCGTTTGCTATCTGATTTGCACAAACAATTACATCAGTCTATGTGTGCAAATTTCACACCTGTAGGGGTTAATTAAAGGTGTAAATTCGTTGTAAAAAAAACTGACTTTTTTGCTACGAATTTACACCTTTAATTAACCCCTACAGGTGTGAAATTTTGCACACATAGACTGATGTAATTGTTTGTGCAAATCAGATAGCAAAGGACATGAAAAGACATGGTTAACCCTATGTACACCAAGTGTCATTTCATGTCGGGTTCTGCATTTTCACAAAAGCCGGCAATTGAATTAGCGGCTATTATACTATGTAGAAGTGTATGAACTATAAATATAAATATATATATATATGTGTCACAAATTCAATGACATGTATATATATATGAGGTGTAAAATTGTTTAAAAAAAATGCGTGGGCTCCCGCCCTATTTTCGCAACCAGACAGACAAAGCCAGCGAATGGGGGCAGATAATAATAGCCCAGAGAGGGACCATTATTTTTGGCCCCCCCCGGCTACTAACATCTGCTCCCAGACACCCCAGAAAAGACAAATCTATAATTAGATTCGCCCTTTCTGGCACTTTGCCCGTCTATTCCCATTGCCCTGTAGCGGTGGCGAATGGGTTAATATGGGGTTAAAGCCACCTTGCAATTGAAAGGTGACCTTAAGCCAGGTTAATAATTGAGAGCTGTCAATTAGACAACTATCAATTATTAATCCTATTGCATGAAATAAAAATAAAACACACACACTTTAATTAAAAATCATTTTAATGAAATAAAGACACATGTTTTTGACCATCTTTTATTTGACTGCAAAAACCATTTCCTGTAATAAAAATAAAATAAAAAAGCAAAATTATTCTTACCTATCCCATGCACAGTCAGGTCCCACGGTGTAATCCTTCAGAAAGGGTTAATGTTTACTGCAGGGACCGCAGCTAATGCTGCAGCCTCACAGTAAACCCCCAAATGAATGAGTTCCTCTCCTGGCTGACAGGAGAGGAAGTGGAAAGCTTAATTGATTGCTTTCCACTTTCACTTCAGGTCAGCCAGGGACACAATCAGTGACGTCAGAGGGAACTGATTAACAAAAATAGGGGTTCCCTTCGAAAAAAAAATGGCGTCGGGTCCCCCTATTTTTGTTAACCAGCCTGATGAAGCAGACTGCTGAGCAGTGGCGTACCGTGAATGAAGCAGACCAAGCAGCTGCTATGGGGCCCGGACAGGTGAGGGGGCCCTCGACGGTCGGGTAGCTGTGCTGACACAGTACTACCAGGGGTCGGTGGGGAGGGGGAGCGCAGCTCTTCTATATACTCACCCCTCCTGGTGCGGTCTCTGCAGCCCCTGCTCTTCTCCCACGGTCTCCGACGCCTGTGTTCAGCAGTCAGGTGGTACCGCTCATTACAGTCATGAATACGCACATATTCATGACTTTAATGAGCTGTCCCGCGTGACCGCTGAACACTGGCGGCGGAGACCGTGGGAGAAGAGCAGGGGCTGCACAGACCGCGCCGGCGGAAGGGTGAGTATAAGGGATATTTACCTGTCCCGTTCCACCGTTGCTCGCGTCCTCTTGCTGCAATGTTCAGGTCAGAGGACGCGATGACGTCGTTAGTGCGTGCAGCGCCCTCTGCCTGATCATTCACTGCTGGAGGACCCCGAAGACAGCGGCACTCAGCAGTGGAGAGAGGACAGGTAAATATCTCAGGTGTTGGGGCCCTGAGCGAGCGGTGACATCGGCACCTGGTGTCACCCCCTGCTCAGGACACCGGCACCTGGCCCCCAGCGACGAAAGGTGAGTATGTCTTTTTTTTTTTTTTGGTTGCAGCAGCTGCGGCAGCATAAGGGCCTATACTATGGAGCATCTATGGGGGCACAATCTATGGGGGCATAATACATTTTTTTGTTTAATGTGTCCCCTCACTGTGCTGGCACTTTACATTTACAATGGCTCTGGGTTTTTTTTTTTTGGGGGGGGCCCATTCAGACTTTTGCTATGGGGCCCCATGATTTCTATGTACGCCCCTGCTGCTGAGGCATGGTATTTAAGGCTGTTAAGGAGCCAATATCCATGGACCTTGCCAGCAGCGTCGGACTGGAGTACCTTGGGCCCACCAGAGAAAAAATATTCTTGGGGCCCACCATCATACTTCCCAACCTTTGAAGAAGGGAAAGAGGGACAAAGGCTGTGGCACGCTGTGCCTGCTGCAGCAAATTTTAGGCCATGCCACGTTGCACCACAGACTGTCCAGGAGTTGGTGGATGCTTTAGTCCAGGTGTGGGAGGAGATCCCTCAGGAGACCATCCGTCACGCTCATCAGGAGCATGGCCAGAAGTTGTAGTGAGGTCATACAGCATACCTCCCAAATTTTGAAGACAGGAAAGAGGGTTAAAGGCTGCGGCGCGCGTAGGGCGTCGCTGCAAATTTTAGGCCCCGACCACACCCATTTAACAGCTAATCACACCCATATCCTGGCCCCAAGCGTACCCATTTAGCACTGCTGATCACACTGACTGGTAATGAGGGCACAGTGGCTGGTACTGAGGAAAAGAAAGAAAGAGCAGCGAGAGAGAAAGAACAAACAGCGAAAGAAAGAGAGGAAAGAAAGAAAAGAGAGAGAGAAAGAAAGAACAGAGAGAAAAAAGAACAGAGAGCGAGAAAGAAAGAACAGAGAGCGAGAAAGACTAGAGAGAGAAAGAAAGACTAGAGAGAGAGCCAGAGGCGTAGCTAGGGTTTTGGTTTAGTGGGGGCGAAACTTCTGAGTGGGCCCATCATCAGAGAACCTCAGCAAATGACCGCGCTGTTGCCAAAAATAATCTATATATAAAAAGACCAATATTGATATTACCGCCATATGGTCTGTGGTAAATAATACCAGTCCTACAGAACATATAATAGATTACAGCACAGGTACAGATAATGACTTACCGCTGATGTTCTTTCTAATGGAATTGTTCACTTTTCATGTCTTTTCCATCTGGCCCAGACCGACATGACGACTTCTCCAGCCAGGACTCGACTGCAGAGATTACAACAAAGACACATTTCACTTCTCATATTTTTAGCACTGTCTTGGTTACCAATTGGACTATTCTCAACCTGCACAAACTCCTCA
This sequence comes from Oophaga sylvatica, assembly GCA_033576555.1. NCBI lineage: Eukaryota > Metazoa > Chordata > Amphibia > Anura > Dendrobatidae > Oophaga > Oophaga sylvatica. Next base: position 45,171,269 of record JARQOD010000007.1, read on the forward strand.
TCCTGCTGATACCCCAATACAGAGCCGCTGCTGCCATATGTGTCCCTATTACTGCACCTGATACCCCAATACTGAGCCGCTGCTGCCGTATGTGTCCCTATTACTGCACGTGATACCCCAATACTGAGCTGCTGCTGCTGCCGTATGTGTCCCTATTACTGCACCTGCTGTGTGGTTCTGTGTGACCTCTAAATTTTAAAGCACCCCTCTAGAATATAGTAATGCCGGGTGCAAGTGCCCTAGAAAACAGTGACCACATTTTGTCCCCTAGACTGTAATAATGCCCTGTGTGCCCCTTTGACAGTCACAGTAACCCGAGTTCCCCTATAACAATAAGTGTCCACTTTACATTTAATAATGTCCCAAGTCTCCCCCTGTACATCTCCCCTATACACAGAATAATGCCCCTCACTGGATATATACTGACCCCTTAATGTCCCCAAACTATTTAATGGGTCCAACACTGTATGATGGCCCCTAGATAGCATCCATACAGCATAATACACCAGATAGTCCTCAATATAGTATAATGCACCCCCATAGGCAGCCTCTATATTATAATAAACCCCCATAGGCAGAGTCTATAGTATAATGCACCACCATAGGCAGCCGCTATATTATAATGCACCCCCATAGGCAGCCTCTGTAGTATAATGCATCCCCATAGGGAGTCTCTGTAGTATAATGCACCCCAATATGGAGCCTCTGTAGTATAATGCAGCTCCCATATACAGCCTCTGTAGTATAATGCACCCCCCATATACAGCCTCTGTAGTATAATGCACCCCCATTAAAAAAAAAAAAAACAATACTCACCTCCCGGCTCGTGTGCTGCTCACTGTTCTCCCTCTCAGCGTCTGACAGCGGGCGCCGGCAGGTGATGTCATCGCGCCCGCTGTCAGACGCTGAGAGGGGGATTATGGGAGAGAAGGAGCGCTCGCTCCTTCTCTCTCTATGCGGTCAGCTGTATCGGCTGGATGCCGATACAGCTGACCCTCCGATGATGGTGGGGGGCCCACTGCTGGCACCGGGCCCCCCCAAGCCTGTTCAGGCCCCATAGCTTCTGGGCGGCAGAGCAGGAAGATCGATTCTCCCTGCTCTGCCGCAGAATGTAACTGTATCGGCGTGCTGTGCACGCCGATACAGTTACTGTAGCGTAGCTCCGGGTGGGCCCCCTCAGAGCGCGGGGCCCGGGGCCACCACCCCCTCTGCCCCGCGACCTATCCTTTCAAATCAGGGCCCACCACGCAGGAGCTGGGGCCCACCGGAGGTCTCTCCGGTGTCCCGGTGGCTCAGCCCGACCCTGCTTGCCAGCCTGATAATACCAGGCCACAGCAGTCTGCTTATCTTTGCTGGTTAACAAAAATAGGGGATCCCCTCGAAAAAAATTGGCGTGGGGTCCCCCCTATTTTTGTTAACCAGCCAGATGAAGCAGACCGCTGAGGCCTGGATTTTCAGGCTGTTAAGGAGCCAAGATCCATGGACCTTGCCAGCCTGATAATACCAGGCCACAGCAGTCTGCTTTATCTTGGCTGATTAACAAAAATAGGGGATCCCACTGAAAAAAAATTGCGTGGGGTCCCCCTCAAATTGTGTCCTTTGTAACCAGCCAGATGAAGCAGACCGCTGAGGCCTGGATTTTCAGGCTGTTAAGGAGCCAAGATCCATGGACCTTGCCAGCCTGATAATACCAGGCCACAGCAGTCTGCATATCTTGGCTGATTAACAAAAATAGGAGATCCCCTCGAAAAAAAATTGGCGTGGGTCCCCCCTATTTTTGTTAACCAGCCAGATGAAGCAGACTGCTGAGGCCTGGTTTTTCAGGCTGGTAAGGATCCAATATCCATGGACCTTGCAAGCCTGATAATACCAGGCCACAGCAGTCTGCTTAGCTTGGCTGGTTAACAAAAATAGGGGATCCCCTCGAAAAAAAAACGGCGTAGGGGTGCCCCTATTTTTGTTAACCAGCCAAGTAAAATGCAGACTGCTGCGGCCTGGTATTAAAAGACTGTCAAGGCCCATGGATTTTGGCCCTCAACAGCCTGATAATACCAGGCTACAGCAGCCCCACATTTGGCGCATCAAAAGATGTGCCAATTGTGGCACTTTACCCGGCTCTTCCCACTGCCCTGTAGCGGTGGCAAGTGGGGTAATAAGGGGTTAATGTCACCGTTGATTGCACGGTGACAATAAGCCCGTTAATAATGGATAGGAGTCAATAAGACACCGATCCATTATTAATCCCAAAGTTTTTAAATGTATAAAAAAAAGACAAAGCAAGAAAAAAGTATTTTAATGAAATAAAAGAGACAACACAGTTTTCATTTCTTTTATTATACTCTCATTCCTGCGACGCCATCGATCTCCTGTAAAAAAAGGAAAAAAACAAACCAACAGTATACCACCTGTCCGACGCAGTTCATAGTAACGACTGTCCCACGACGATCCAGCTCTGCTACATCGGAATGACAGGCAGAGGCTGTCATCCCGGCGCAGCACAGCTGATTACCTGCTTTCCCGGCGGTGACGTCATCGGACTGACTGCTTTACGGCCGGGATTACCCAGCAGTCACTGCAGTTATCGCGAGAAACTGCATGTGACCGCCGGGGAAAGATGATGGCGGCCATCAAGCAGTCCAGGCCGTGACCGCCGGAGATCTTCTGCCAGGTAAGTGCCGCTGACTCCTGACAGACCCGACCGACGGACACTGACAGTGACAGTGACAATTCCGATTCCGGTATCCGATAAGACGACAATATCGGAACTCGGAATCGAAAGTCCGATACAGCTAATATCGGCCGATACCCGATATTTGCAGTATCGTATCGCTCATCCCTACTGACAGCATTTTGGGGACTATTTGCCCTTGTCAGAGCAGACCTTGGCTTGGCTATCTAAACGAACTGTCCTTAATTTGATGACTTTATGAACCAATAATCAGCAAATGAGCATTCATAGGATTATTTGCCCTTTCCTATTTTCAGCCAATGTAAAAATGCACACAAATCACTTTCAAACGAATAAAATTCCGCCAGTTAATGTTTTTTATGCTTACAAAAACCCTCATTGTTATCTGTATCACATCACTGTGGGTATACAAGGGTGCTGATGACATATACTGTGTATGGAGACAGGAGGATTGATCATTCTGTCCCCTTCATGGCACGTCTGTTCAGACTAGCCAGTAATCTTGCACCAAATGCATGAATATAACTGATTGGCTACTACTGTCCTGAAATGGGCCATTGTAATTGGATCCTTAGGGCTTTTAGTGACTTGGACTACTATTTCTATGCTGGCCTACATACTTGAGTCCTATAGTGTAAAAGTTTCTCTTATTAATTTACCAAAACTTAAACATTCATATTCATTTAGATTATATTTTATAATGACACCTTATAACTAATGAATGAACACATTTGGCTTTCAATATAGAAATCATATATATTAAATATTAAAAGGGTAGTCTTTATATTGAAGGCTCTCTGCTCCTCTAACATGTGGCTGTAGATTTCTGGTGTCCATATGTAATGACATTATTTCACCCATTACACCAATTGTATTTAAATTGTAATTTGAAAATCATAACTCAAAATTTGTCTTAGCATTTGGCCATTTAGACAAACATAGGGCCAAGATTAATCATCTGGAAATAAAATGTATAAAAACAGATTTGTTACATTAAAATATTCTATTGCTGACAGGTCAGCTACACCGTCAGTTTCTCTGTTAAACATATATACACTCCTCAAGAATGAAATTGCAACACCAAGAAGGAAAATTCATAGAATTATGGAAATCACAGGATTTATAGAAATGTTATTGATATGTAAGTAATGAAAAATGGAAGCAAAAGTTTTCAAGATATGTTGATTTATTCAGTATCAAGCATGAATTCCATGCTGAATGCAGTTGGGCACACAAATTTCCTCTCTTCTCCTTGCACAATTACCTCTATATAGGTCACAGACTAAGTCAATGAACATCCCCACATTATAGGGTGTTATGACAAAAATGTGTGGGGGTTGCACAAACCTAAATTATTGAAAGAGAGAGGTTGCTTGTTGAAATGTAACCAGCCATTTTTCTCCCTTAACTAAAAAATGGTGTTACTTAACAAATAAAACCCCTTCCCATTTCTTGCTGTCAGCAAAAGCACCACATGAAGAGAAATGTCACAAGACATTTGAAAGAAAATAATTTATTTATACAAAAAGGTGAAGGCTACAAGAAAATCAGCATAGCTTTACTTATCAGGCACAATACTGTAGAAAAGTGATAAAAATTGTAACAAAGACGAAACTGCAACCATATCACAGAAATATCAAGACCGACTATGGAAGCTAACACCTAAACAGGAGTATCTTGTAATGAGAAGGGTTGAAGAAAATCGGCTTACAAGTTGACTGCAATTTGCTAAAGTAGAGAGTAGTGTTGAGCGATACGATAATGTAAATATCGGCTATCGGCCGATATTAGCTCTATCGGCCTTTGATAATTCGTTTCGATATTTTCGTCTTATCGAATACCGGAATCGGATTTGTCACTGTCACTGTGAGTGTCCGTCGGTCGGGTCTGTCAGGAGTCAGCGGCACTTACCTGGCAGAAGATCTCCGCGGTCACGGCCTGGACTGCTTCATGGCCGCCATCATCTTTCCCCGGCGGTCACATGCAGTTTCTCGCGATAACTGCAGTGACTGCTGGGTAATCCCGGCCGTAAAGCAGTCAGTCCGATGACGTCACCGCCGGGGAAGCAGGTAATCAGCTGTGCTGCGCCGGGATGACAGGCTCTGCCTGTCATTCTGATGTAGCAGAGCTGGATCGTCGTGGGACACTCGTTACTATGGACTCGTCGGTCAGGTGGTATACTTTTTTTTTTTTTTTTCATTTTTTTACAGGAGATCGATGGCGTCACAGGATGAGACTGCAATAAAAGTAATGAAAACTGTGTTTTTTTTTTTGTTTTAAATTAAAAAACTTTTTTATGAACATTCACCCGTCCGGGTACATAAACAATTTAACTATTTACATACAGTGACCCTGTCCGGGTTATTTATAATTCTTTGGCAGGGGTGTTCCAGGTACCACCTGGTACTCTTCTGAATGCTTGCCAAACATCCGAGGCACCAAGGACCACCAGGACCTGATGACGTTGTGTGGCCTGTACAGTCAAGTCGTGACCCGCTATCTGGGTCTGTGTGGCCACCTCTTTCATCTCCCTCCGGGTCTGGAGCCCTATGTCACGGACTGTACAAACCCCAGGGGGCCTAACAGGCGCCGGGTACGGGCCAGTTATAGTTATCATGTCCATAGCTAGGGCTGCTGAGGAGACCACTGAGGGAGGCTGGGGAGATTTACGGCATGGGGTGGGCACTTTTGCAGAGGCCTGGATGTGGGAGGCTGAAGGCTCCGAGGGTCTCACAGGTTCCTGACACTCTGGGGAGTAGGGGTCGCACCTGGTAACATTTAGGGCGTACCATCCATTGTAACCCCAGTGTCGGGTGTAAGTCACCAAGTCTCCTGGCAACAGGTCCCTCCCCGGGTGTCCTTCTGGGAGGTGAGCCTCCACGTCCCGCCGGTTCACAAAAACTTCTAAATAAAGTCCAGGCTCCTGGATGAAGCCCCAACCACCTTTCAATTTAAAGTTCCGTACTGCACCCTTACGCCGCGGCTCCCTCAGGGTTCCTTTATCTTTTCTCATCCGGTCCTTATCTGCCCGGTCCTTCTCCAGCTGACGTTGGCGAAGTTTTTGGGATTCTCGCTGCTCCCTTTGTCGCTCTGCTTCCTTCTCCCAACGTCTCCACTCTTCCTCCTGACGCCGGTTGAAATTCTCCTCCACCAGCAGCTCCATGTCTCTACCATCAAACTGCAGCTTACAGTGTCCGGTTTGCGGCAGCTCTCCTGGCGCCCCCCAGTCCTGGCGGCGCTCACCTGCGGAGGAAGCAGCCGGCTCTGGGACAGATGACAGTCGGGGCTCCGGTACAGGCAGGTAGTGCTCTGGTGCCTGCGCGGCCTCCTCCATGAGGACGGGTGTCCCTTCTTCTGTCTCAGCGACGGGGGCAGACAGCGGGATCTGGGGTGCTGCCGGTGCAGCGTTTTTTGCACGAACGGGTGCCTCCACTGCGACAACGTCAACCGGATCACATTGCAAGGGCTGGGATGCCCGCACGGACTCCTCTACTAGAACAGGTGCCTCACCTTCCGGTACAGACACTTCAGGTAAGAGGGATTGGTGCCGCTCCAAGTTTAGTTTTAGGGCACGCCAGCTGGCTTCCATCCTGGCGACCTCCTCCTGGTGCCGGGCCAGGCCTCTTAGGGTATCCTCCGCTTCTTGCAGCGTAGGAGGGTTTCCAGGCCGGGTGCCCAACGGTGGTTCCGTGGCGATCGGGTCGCTTCCATGGGGGGAGAGTCTCTGACTGCTCCATCCCTTCACACTTCTGCTCGTGTCCATTAGCCATCTCTGCCAAGTCACATGTGTCATTAGCATCTGGAGAGGGCCCCTCTTTTGTAGTGAGGCGGACCTTCGTGTTAGTTTCCGCACACTGAGGAGGATGAGGAGGCGGAACTGAAGAGCTGTGGGGCACGATCTTACATTGCAGTACCATTTAGAGCCATCGTTTTCGCGTCACTGAGTGAGTGTGTACACCCATGAAGAGCACGCCCTTCTTCTTCACCAGTGCCTCGTCGTGACGCAGATATGGCGGAAAAATGGCAAATACATTCTCTGATGATTTTAGCAATTCTCAAGCACAAAACCAGTTCAATTCAGGCACACAGGACTCGCTTATACGAGCTACAGAATCCTGTTAGTGACGCCCAAGTTGAGTCGCACAGAGCCAGAGGTTTTTGGGGCCCCCGTCGACTTCTATGGGGTATGTCACGGCTTTACCCGGCAATTGAATCAGAGTCTATTTTACTATGTAGAAGTGTATAAACTATAAATATATGTATATATATGTATATATATGTCACAATGACATGTATATAATATATATATATGTATTCTATGTGTGTATATTTAGTGTTTACAAGGAAATAAAGGTTTTTTTTAGTTGCGATATTTTGTTCCCATAGACTTACATTGGACTTCCGGTATCGAAATCGGATATCGACGATATTTAGTGCTATCGGCGATACAATTTCGATACGATATTTTTAGATATCGAGCACTATCGCTCAACACTAGTAGAGAGCTAAACCGGGATCAGTGTTCCTCATGACATAATACACCGTACAGTGCTGAGGATTAGTATGCATGGGTGTCGTCCACGAAAGAAACCTCTCCTAAAGCCCAGGCACAAAAATACCTGCCTACAATTTGCCAATGCCCATGCTGAAAAATAGGAAAATTACTGGGATTGTACTGAGATTCTATACTCTGGAGTGATGGGATGAAGATAAATATTTTTAGAACTGATGGTGTCAAATTGTATGGCGTCATAAAGGTGAAGCATACAAGGAAAATGCATGGTTCCTACAGAGAAACATGGTGGTGACAATATCATTTTGTGGGGCTGCATGCTTGCGGCTGGTTTTGGGGAGATACATTTCATTGATGGTATCATGAATCCACAGTTGTACTTCTCTATTTTGAAAGAGATGTTCCCATCACTCCGAGCCCTTGGAAGACGTGCACTTTTCCAACAGGAAAATGATCCAAAACACACATTTGTTGCACTTCTGAAGAAGAGCAGGGTGAAAGTGATTCAGTGGCCAAGTGTCTCCTGATCTGAACCCAACAGAACACATATGGGGAATTCTGAAGAGACAAGTTGTTATCATTCTCCATCCAGCATCCAGGCTCTAAAAGAGGTCGTTCTTCAAATATGGAAAAAGGTAGATGTTGCAATATGTCGCCAACTTGTTCATTCAATGCCCAAAAGACTTGGTGCTGTCCTTAAAAGTCATGGAGGTCATACAAAATAATAGATATAGTAGTTTTTGATGTGGGGTATATTAATTTTTGCATCCACTAATTGAGTAAAACTGAAGATTTTGTAATGAAAATTATAAATTAACCTTACGTTCATGTTACTGGTTAAAAAAATGTTCTATGAAACTCAGTCTTGTCAAAAGTTTAGAAATTGTTCTTGTGTTAGGTGAGATATCAATTCAAATATTACTTTACAAAGGGGGTGTACTCATTTATGCTGATCACTGTATATACATGTAGATATATTTATATATATTTTTTTTAATTATTAAACAATAAAGCAGGGGATATATTACTTTTAAGTATGCATATAGCTTTGAGTATGAGCTTTTTGGTATCACTTTTTTATAAGTCGAGGTGCTGTTTTTGGAGTCCTAAAGTCAAAATCCCATAAGACATGGTGATTCTATTTTGCTGTGAGATTTTAGGCAAAATTTTCTATCATAATAATTTTCTATTATAATACGAGCTGGCAGACATTCTAGGAAATAGTTAATAAGTGCTTGGTCTCACTTTCTGGAGTTGAGATGGATGGCCAACGATGTTGGTAAATAAATTGAGCAAGCGGCTATATTGCTGACAAGCACCCCCTCTGTTCATTACCTTAGACGTGCTGGGAGATCAGAAAAACTAGTTTCCATGTTATCTAAGTGATGGAAATGCTGCCTCTATCCTATCAATGCTTCACAATTGGCTGCAATCTTCTTAGGGTAATTACCTCTGAGTTACATTAGAAGCAAACCGTAATTACAAATAGCAAACCCGCTGTGAGTGTTCAGTCTTTACGAGGTGGTATGTTCATGTAAGCAAAAAGCCAAGGGATGTCCTATCTTTTCTTCAACTGCTCTCCGAGTGTCTATAAAATATGCAAGATAAAAAAAATGTAGAAAACGATCTTTGTCTTGTTTCTATTTACAAGATGCTGGTTGTAGAAGATAATATTCTTCAAAATTAGTTTACTTTACTGCAGTAAGTTCATATCTATTCGAAACGGCTTTGTAAGACTTGTATCAGATGGGGATCATCGGTTCTAAATGTTAGCAAATATATTCTAGCCAAATACTGCACCTGCACCTTGTGCATGTTTAAGACGTGGACTTAGATCACTATAAATGCTAAGTGGCTGCGTTATGATTCTCTTACTTTGACATTAATAACAAAGAACACTGATAGATGTGCTCCATGTTTGGAAAAAGCCAGAGGGGCTATTAAACTCCATTAAAGGATTTGTCCTGGACTTTAACATTTATGGCCTGTCCTTAGAATAGGTAATCAATGTCTAATTGATGAGGGTGCGACGCCTGAAACTGCCGCTGGTGTTGTTGGTGACCAGAACTGCTTCATTGGGGAGCTGAACTACACAGCTCTGTCGACAGAATTGTAGCTGTGTCAGGGTACTTCCCACCCACCCTCAATTGATTTGAATAGGGGGGCAGATATGCAATATCATCAGCAGCCACCATACCGGTGACGGACATGTGCTGTGCAGCTTCGCAACTAAGTTCTGTCCGACACCAGGAACAGCTGATCGACAGGGTGTCGTGTGTGGCATCTCCGCCGATCAGACATTGATGACTTATCCTAAGGATAGGCCATCAATGTCAAGGTCACAGACAACCCTTTTAAGTATAATGGACTTTCATTTTTTTACAACAGTTCGTTACTCACTGGTCAGTCCCACACTTCTCCATCAATTCAATAGATGAGTGGTTTGTTGTTCACAGATAGAAGGCATACCGATTTTACTCTTTGGGCCCTTTCATATGTACTTTTTCTGAGGACCATTAGTTTGTAAATAAAAGCTGAAAGATGTCCAAACTGAGAATCAAAATCTCCTAATCAAGTCAATAGGTCCATAAAAAGCAGTCAACACACGGATGCCATCCAACTAATGGGTAGCAGAAGTTTAGAAAGTTCATCTTTGGGGGGTTTTTCATATAAGAAAAAGATGCCATAATCAGTGATATAAATTTTCTTTGAATGAGTTAATCTCTATTTCTACCCAGAGTTTTCTGGCTGCCACTCCATGACTCTGGCTAGGTAGTTGGAGAGTCTGCATTTTTCAAACTTCGGGAGATCGAGGACGCCCATATTTTAAAATTTTGTAAGTGTTAATGTTTAAGTCCATGTTCTTTATTTTGCTGTATACTTTGATATTATGTTTTTAAGTTTTTGGAAAAATGTTTGTGGGATTTCTGTTAAAACTTGTAGCATATATAATATCTTGGTGTAAAGTATTCATTCTTCATAGGGGCAGAACTCCATGAGGAAATACCAGTTTCCATTTTCTTGAGTAACGGTTTAAAATTTATATCATATAAAGAGGATCGTGAGTTACTAATTTTTGTCCCCAGGTATGTTATTGAGGAACAAATGTATTTAAGGGAGAATTTTACATTATATGTTGTCAATTTTCTGCATCTATATTGATTGTTAATATTGCAAATACTTAATTTTAAGTTCTATTGAACAAGCTAAATAACAAATAACAGTTATATCTATTTAAACACATGCATATCTATTAGGTACACCCTTATAATGCAAATATCAACAACATTAAAACAGGGCTCCTTAAAGGGAATCTGCCACCGGGTTTTTGCTACCTCATCTGAGAGCAAAAAAAAGTCCGATAGTGAAAATATGAACCTGAACACCATCTATTAAAAAGTTATAAACTTTATTGAGAAAACATTAAGAAACATATAAACAAAAGTTAAAAAGTGGGAGACCCAATTGGGACACCGCAATCCACAATTAATCTAAGGAGGTTGCATATAGACATAGAATGCACCAATAGTAATTGTGACCCCTTCAGCTAAACGTGCCTATGCACAGGACGAAAACAGTCCACTACATGGGTATATCAACAATCACAATAGCCATATACAAATTTTGAGTGTCAGCAGTATATTACCTCCAGTGGATTGTGGTGCCAGCCCCAACGCACGTTTCGGCTGTGCAGCCTTCTTCCGGGGGTAGCATCACACCAACTGAGGCAGGAAACTCATATTCCCTAAACCAACAATAATACATATAAGTTATAGGGTAGGCACAATGTGCATGAAGGACATAGTACATATATGGAATATATGGTAAATTATAGATTTATATCTCGGGGTTACAGTAAGAGACAGGTCAAGATGGCTCAAAACCATGCTAGGGGTCTGAATAGACAAAATTTAATATATGGATCAAGAAGTGCACGTAATGATTCAATTAAAGAATCAAATAGAGTGAGAATGATAACGACATACCACTCACAATGGAACCTTATGCGCAAAGCAATGGCTAAATTCTGGCCTATCCTCCTAGCTGACTCTACCCTCAATAAATACTTACCCTCCACTCCAAGTATTGCTGCCAGACGTAGCAAGAATTTGAAGGACATACTTGTCCGCAGCCACTATGATAAAAATGATCAGAGGAAATTACCTTTGACACAAATGAAGAAACCCAAATGGGCTGTGCCCCTTGTGGTAAATGTGTGGCGTGTCCAAACATTGAAAGGGCCACCTCTTTTTCTTCCTCAGATGGCAGTAAAACTTTCAAAATTACCCACTCCATTTCATGTCAAACCAAGGCCGTGATCTATTATGCACGTTGTCCATGCCCACTTATTTATGTGGGCATGACCACCAGAGCTCTCAAAATAAGAGCGAGAGAGCACGTCCGTGATATTATTGCTGCAAAGGAGGAAACGTGTATAGAACATCTACGCACAATACCAAAACATTTTAAACTAAATCACCAATGTGATCCAACACACCTCAAAATACGGGGGATTGATAGACTAATGCTTGATATTAGGGGTGGTGAAATTAGTCGTCCCCTTGCACAATTAGAGAAAAATGGATATGGTCCTTACGGACCCTATATCCGGACGGTCTCAACGAAACCTGTAGCTTTATTCCTTTTCTCTGACCATCTGTGCTGACTTTTTTATTCCACCATTTTGTTTTACTTATTGTATGTTTTGTTTGTTTTTGTTGAGCAGGTAATTATGTCTACATTGGTATCCGTCCAAATAAGGGTGCATCTACGTATATGGATAAACCACTTTATGGAAAATTTGGACATGACTATCGATGGAGTCTTGGAATCATTTCTTAGGCGAATTGTATTTCCTTATATTATCTAACTACCTCTTTGTTTACGTATATTTAAATGTTGTTCTAATATTTGAAGAAATTGTGAGACATATATTTACCATATATTCCATATATGTACTATGTCCTTCATGCACATTGTGCCTACCCTATAACTTATATGTATTATTGTTGGTTTAGGGAATATGAGTTATAGATGTTCTTGACTTTATGTGTAATATGTATATTGATAATTCATCTGTGCCCCCGTTTGAAATTGTCCTCATTACGGATTCATGGCCGTTAAGATATATCTCGCCACTAACAATAGGTTGGTCCATTTTTTCATAATTAGCCCATACCTTATTGGTGCCCCTGTTTATAACTGTCCCCCATTACGGGTCCATGGCCGGTAATATATGTCTGGCCATAAGTGATAGGTTGGTCCACTATCACACAATGAGTTTAGATCTTGTTCATGATAGAAAACTCTATGTCCTGGATGGTTACTGTGCGCACGCGCCCGCCTGGCGTGCTCTGGGACATCGGGGGCGTGCCTTTGGGCGCGGTGCTTCGATGACGCGACTCGGCCCCATCCACGTCAGTCGTGGGCGGGGCCGTACTCGGCTCGGGGCTCGGCGCTTTGTCGCGCCTCCTGATGTCTCGGGTCACGCTGGTCGGTGCAAGGTGCGCCGACATAGTGACACGTCCTTTGGACATTTTGTTCAGATTTAGTGATCGCCTACACTTTGGCGAAATGGTGATTGAATGACAAGATGGAGGTGATGGGTGGAGAGAGGTTGGGATAGATGATTGGACCAATGTATTTTTATACCACCTACGGGCGGGTTCTTTATATGGGAACATTTATTTCCTCCTACTAATGGGCCGGCACAAGAATGTGTCGACCAATGTGCATACCCTTTAGAAATAAGATATATGTGATCTGATCCTCTATTGGTTGACCAATGTGCATACCCTTTAGAAACAAGATATATGTGATCTGATCCTCTATTGGTTACCTATGTATATATAATCCTGCCTCAGTTGGTGTGATGCTACCCCCGGAAGAAGGCTGCACAGCCGAAACGTGCGTTGGGGCTGGCACCACAATCCACTGGAGGTAATATACTGCTGACACTCAAAATTTGTATATGGCTATTGTGATTGTTGCTATACCCATGTAGTGGACTGCTTTTCGTCCTGTGCATAGGCACGTTTAGCTGAAGGGGTCACAATTACTATTGGTGCATTCTATGTCTATATGCAACCTCCTTAGATTAATTGTGGATTGCGGTGTCCCAATTGGGTCTCCCACTTTTTAACTTTTGTTATATGTTTCCTAATGTTTTCTCAATAAAGTTTATAACTTTTTAATAGATGGTGTTCAGGTTCATATTTTCACTATCGGACTTTATTTAATGTTTAATGAACCTAGTTATGGGTCCTTATGTGGTAAGCAGCTGCTGGGTTATAGCTAATTGATCTTTTATCATTATGCTGCATTTTTGGGCTATAACGAATTGGCTTACTCATCTGAGAGCAGGAAAAGGGACCCTGATTACAGTGATGTATCACTTAGTTTACCAGATGCAACAGTTGTGATACAATCAGAGGTTTTAGATGCAGAATGTAGCAGAGCTTAGAAAGCTTTCCTCACCCACACAACATATTTCTGTGTACATTGTCTATTGACAGTGAGCTGCTTATCACAGGAGGGGGCGAGGTTATTCTAAGGGCCCCATCTCACATAGCGACGCCCCAGCGATCCCGACAACAATATGAACTTGTCAGAATCGCTGGTGTGTCGCTACATGATCGCTGCAGAGCTGCCAAACAGGCAGCTCAGGCAGCGATCAGGACAGCGACACTGCGGGTAACGTCGCTTAGTCACCCGCAGTGTACGTTGGATACCAGCCCGCTGGTGCAGGGAGCTGGTAACCAAGGTACTCATTGGGTTTCCAGGCGCTGCACGGTGCCTGGAAACCCAATGTGTACCTTGGTTACCAGCTCCCCTGCAGCAGCGCACTGGTATCCAACGTACACTGTGGGTTTCCAGGCACAGCCCCGCGCCTGGAAACCCGATGTGTACCTTGGCTACCAGCTGATCGCTGGTCTCCTGCCTGCCACACGCAGCGATGCGTGCTGGCCAGCGGGAGACCAGCGATCAAAAAAAAGTCCAGGCATTTCTGACACGACCAGCGATTCACAGCAGGGGCCTGATCGCTTGTACGTGTCAGACATAGCGAGATCGCTGCTGAGATCGCTGTTGCATCACAAAACTTGTGACTCAGCAGCGATCTCGCTAGCGATCTCACTATGTGAGACGGGGCCTTAACCGGCTTGTGAAACCTTGTCCAGCAGTGATTATCTGATCCTGGTGATAAAACCTTAATTGTAAGTAAACAACAGCACACAGTTTAAAAAGTGACACTTTAGAATTCAGTCTTGTAACCCCTACCTTCTGCTGTCCTCAGATTAAAAAGCAAAAACCTGCTGACAGATTCCCTTTAACCTTTTGTTATGGGTCTGCAACTCAGGAATAGAGCGAGGGAGGGAATCTGACCCTTCACTAGGACTAGACTCAATCCCTAAGATGGAGCGGGTGACCAATTCCTTGCAAATAGACCCACCGACGATCCTAGTCTAGACCCAAGCAAAGAACTGAAGTTGGGGAAGGGGATCCCTGAAAGATCTAGGGACTGAGAACAAAACACTGGTAACCTCCTAGCAGGGAAATAGAGGAAGCTGCAGAAACAAAAGGAAAAAAACAAAAAGACTAAGCAAGCAGAACTAGAGTTCCCAGAACTGCACAAAGTATAGCACAAAGCTATCAAGGCTCCTAGCCAGAACTCAAGCGGATTAACACTGATGTCCATCAAGGACTGGGAGGCAGGTGCAGGGTAATAAAGGGTGATACAATCTCCTGACCAACAACAAGCCCAGCACCAGGAGAAAAAGACCAGCAGCCAGAAACCACAACAAGATGGCAGATGGTGAAACTGAATAGATTCTAACAGTGCCTCCCCTTTTACGAGAATCCTCCGGATTCTCTTGGCCGGGCCTTATTCGGAAATCTCCTGTGAAAAGCCTTAATCAGCCTTGAGGCCGAGACAACCTTTAGCCAAAATAACTGCGAACAACCGCTTCTGGTAACCATCAATGAGTCTCTTACAATGCTCTGCTGGAATTGTAGACCATTCTTCTTTGGCAAACTGTTCCAGGTCCCTGATATTTGAAGGGTGCCTTCTTCAAACTGCCATTTTGAGATCTATCCACAGGTGTTCTATGGGATTCAGGTCTGGACTCATTGTTGCCACCATAGAAGTCTCCAGTGCTTTCTCTCAAACCATTTTATAGTGCTTTTGGAAGTGTGTTTTGGTCATTGTTCTACTGGAAGACCCATGACCTCTGAGGGAGTCCCAGCTTTTTCACACTGGGCCCTACATTATGCTGCAAAATTTGTTGGTAGTCTTCAGACTTCATAATGCCATGCACACAGTCAAGCAGACCAGTGTCAGAGGCAGCAAAGCAACCCCAAAACATCAGGAACCTCCGCCATGTTTGACTGTAGGACCGTGTTCTTTTCTTTGAATGCCTCTTTTTTTCTTGTACACTCTATGTTGATGGTTTTTTTCCCAAAAATCTCGACTTTTGTCTCATCTGACGAGAGAACATTCTTCCAAAACGTTTTAGGCTTTCTCAGGTAATTTTTTTCAAACTCCAGTCCTGGCTTTTTTATGTCTCGGGGTAAGAAGTGGGGTCTTCCTGGGTATCCTACCATACAGTCCCTTTTCATTCAGACACCGACGGATAGTACGGGTTGACACCATTGTACCCTCGGACTGCAGGGCAGCTTGAACTTGTTTGGATGTTAGTCGAGGTTTTTATCCACCATCCGCACAATCTTGCGTTGAAATCTCTCGTCAATTTTTCTTTCCTTCCACATCTAGGGAGTTAGCCACAGTGCCATGGGCTTTAAACTTCTTGATGACACTGCCACTGAAGACACAGGAACATTCAGGTCTTTGGAGATGGACTTGTAGCCTTGAGATTGCTCATGCTTCCTCACAATTTGGTTTCTCAAGTCCTCAGACAGTTCTTTGGTCTTCTTTCTTTTCTCCATGCTCAATGTGGTACACACAAGGACACAGGACAGAGTTGAGTCAACTTTAATCCATGTTAACCGCTGCAAGTGTGATTTAGTTATTGCCAACACCTGTTAGGTGCCACAGGTAAGTTACAGGTGCTGGTGATTACACGAATTAGAGAACATCACATGATTTTTCAAACAATGCCAATACTTTTGTCCACCCCCTTTTTTAGATTTGGTGTGGAATTATATCCAATTTGGCTTTAGGTCAATTCTTTTTGTGTTTTTTCATTGAAGACAAATTAAATGAAGATAATAATACCAAAGAATTTGTGTTTGCAATCATTTTCAGGAAGAAACTGAGTATTATCTGACAGAATTGCAGGGTGCCAATACTTTTGGCCACCACTGTACATGAAAAACTAAATTAATTCTCCAGGACGAGGGTACGTCTAATCTCACAGCTGCAGAGTTGACAACCTGAACCACTTTGGAGGGTCCTAACAAATTTAGGCCCCAGTTTTTTAGAATGGATCTTCAAATGCATTCCTAAGGACAACCAGACCATGTCCCCAACTGCAAACAACGCCTCTCTTCTTTCCTGTCAAAATATTTCTTAGACCTTCTATTCGCCTCTTTCAAATTATGGTGTACATTGGTCCAAAACCTTTCCAAACTTCCAGAAAAACTCTCCTCCTCTGGCACAGCCACCCCAATCTTTGAAAATGGACCAAAACATGGATGTCTCCCTGTACAGCAAAAAAAAGAACACCCAGCCGAGGCACACGTATGATCATTAAGAGCAAACTCGGCTAGTGGTAGATATTCCGACCACATCTCCTGATTGTCTGCTACAAAATATCTCAAAAACTGCTCAACGTTCTGGTTCTTCCTTTCGGTCTGTCCGTTGGACTCCGGATGATAACCTGATGAAAATGACAAATGAACCTTTAATCAGTCACAAAAAGCACGCCAGAAGCGAGCCACAAACTGTGGTCCTCTGTCGGAAACAATGTCCGTGGGAACACCATGGAGCCTGACAATCTCTTTCGCAAATGCCTAAGCTAGAGTCTTGTCGCAGGGCAATTTATTGAACGGGACCAATGACACATCTTACTAAACCAGTCCTTAACAACCAAGATGACAGAAAAACCTTCAGAAACCGGCAGATTGTGATAAAATCCATAGCAAGATGCGTCCATGGCGAGCTAGGAACCTCCAAAGGGCACAGCAATCCTGCAGCCAGGGCATGAGAGGCCTTCGACCTAGCGCAACACCGTACACTGACGCACCCACTTGATGATTTCTGTATGCCACCCTGGCCACCAGAAACTTCGACCGATTGACTTTCTAGTTTCCAAAATCCCTGGATGACCTGCCAACTGAGACTCTTGACATTCAGCAAACAAAGCTCTCCTCAAGGCTTTGGGCACAAATAATTTACTATACGGAGTGTTTGTTGGTGCAGAATTCTGGGCTTCTAGGATGTTATTCTCAAACTCAGAACCCAATGCTGCCACCACCACCCCTCTCTGCAAAATACATTCCTTCTTCTCAGTATTAACTGCTGGAGAGAAACTACGAGACAAAGCATCCGCTTTAACATTCTTTGTGCCAGGAATATATGTTACTGAGAAATGGAACCGGCAAAAAACAGTGCCCACCTGGCTTGACGGGCATTCAAACGTTTAGCAGCATCCATATAAATCAGATTTTTATGATCAGTAAAAACCTGTATCGGATGTCTAGCCCCCTCCAAAAAATTTTGTCAGTGCTCAAACGCGAGCTTAATAGCCAGTTAAGGGTATGCCACACTAAACAACATCGCTAACGGGATCGCTAAAAAACGTCACTATTTAGCGATCCCGTTAGCGATGTTGTTGCGGCAGCTGCCAGCGACGAGCTTCCTGCTGTGATCTCGCTCGTCGCTGGAATCGTTCCGGACCCTATTTTCGTCGCTGGCGCCCCGCTGGGTAAGTATATATCGCTAAGTGTGGCACCTTTTTTAGCGATTTAGCGGTACTTTTGTACCGCTAAAGTCGTTAAGGAGATCGCTAACCGCGATAGCGTCCTTAACGATATCGCTAAAATGTGGCCGACACTAGCGATATAGAAACAATCCCGCTAGCGATCGCATTAGTATGCGTCTTTATCGCTATCGCTAGCGGGATTGTTTAGTGTGGCAGTACCTTTACTCTTGGTTCCCAACATCATAGTTGAGCTCAGTCTCTGAAAATTTTTTAGAAAAGAAAGCACAGGGATGCACCCCATCCTCTCCTTCCTGGGACAGAACTGCCCCACCCCTACTGATGAGGCATCAACCTCTACCAGAAAAAGCTTGGTCTCATCTGTCTGGATGAAAACAGGAGCAGAGCTAAACCTGTCCTTGAGATGCTCAAAAACCTCCACTGCCTCAGTGGACTATTGGACAGTATTAGAACCCTTCTTGGTGAGATCAGTTATGGGTTTAGCGATAACAGAAAAATTATTTATGAATTTTCTATAATAATTGGCAAACTCTAAAAATCTTTGGACAGATTTTAAACATTTAGGCTTAGGCCAATCCAGTACTGCCTGAACCTTCGCCGGGTCCATCTCAAACCCATCACTGGAGACCAAGTACCCCCAAAAAACTCATTTTATGTACTGCAAACTTGCACTTCTCCAATTTAGCAAAGAGGTTGTATTCACTCAAAATCTGAAGAACTTCGCGGACTCTCTGCCAATACGACTCCATATCAGGTGAATAGATCAAAATATCGTCCAAATAAACAATAACACTCCTACCGATCAACGGCCTCAGAATGTCATTAATGAAATTTTGAAAAAATGCAGGCGCATTAATAAGGCCAAAAGGCATCACCAGACACTCAAAATGACCCTCCGGGATATTAAAGGCTGTCTTCCATTCATCGCCCTCCTTTACCCACAGCAAATTATATGCCCCACGAAGGTCAATTTTAGAGAACCACTTAGCTCCGGTTTGTTGGTTAAACAAATCGGGAATTAGCGGCAACGGGTAAGGATTGCTCACAGTGATCTTATTAATCTCCTGAAAATCCAGACACAGTCTAAGGCCCCATCCTTCTTTTTGACAAAAAAAATCCTACCGCCACAGGAGACTTAGAGGGTCTTATATGACCTGCAGCCAAACTAGTCTGTAGGTATTCCTTTAAGGCCTCCCTCTCGGGAATCGTCAGATTAAATAAACGACTCTTATGGAGTGTAGCACCTGGGACGAACTCAATAGCGCGATCGTAATCTCTATGGGGTGGTAGAGCTTGCGATTCAACTTCTGAAAATACCTTCCAGAAATCCTGAATGGATTCAGGTAGCTTTTTCTTAACAACAGCAGCAATGTGAACATTACAACATTTACCATAACACCCCTGACCCCAGGACCTTATAATACCAGACGACCAGTCCAGCAAAGGATTGTGCATTTTTAACCAGGGTAAACTCAGGACGACTGGAACAGGCAATTTATCCAGTACAAACAAGTCAATGCACTCCTGATGTTTCCATATTGACAATAAGCGGGAACCCAGTGACCTTTTGAGACACGCACTCATGCTCCAGGGGAGTGTTATCAATTGCCACAACAGGGAAAGAATATGACAATGGTTCAGAATCAAATTTATATTTGTCTAGAAATTGTTGATCAATAAAATTCAGTGCACAACCACAATCCACCATGACCTGAAAATCAATGAAATGACCACGATAGGTGGAATTACCAGGAAAAAAAAACTCCGTAAAAATGCAATGCGAACAGGAGTGTTGCTCCTACTGACCTTTTTTTCTTTATGCGAACCTCGCATTGCTTAATCAAATGGTCAGCCTTACCACAATACAAGCATAGCTCCTCAGAGAACCTCCTCTCCCTCCTGAGAATGAGAGGACATCGCCCCAAGTTGCATTGGCTCCCCGCTGTCGACGGGGCTATCCTGAGAGACTGGGTCCAGCATTATAGGAGGCTTCTCATTATTCTGCCTGTCTCTCAATCTTCTATCCACACAGATAGCTAACTGCATAGCAGATTCCATAGAATCAGGTACAGAATAAGCAATGAGCAAATCTTTAACCCTTTCGCTCAAACCTGCTAAAAACTGACTCTTGAGTGCTGGGTCATTCCACCTGACCTCTGCGGACCATTGTCTGAACAGGGTGCAATACCTCTCAGCATCACCAGAACCCTGTTTAAGCCGTCTGAGCTCTGCCTCAGCTGTGGTGACTCGATCTGGATCATCATATAACAACCCCATAGTATTAAAAAATGCTTCTACTGACGTCAAACAAGGATTATTAGGTGGTAACAAAAATGCCCAGATTTGGAGATCACTTCGCAACAAATACATAATAATCCCCACACGCTGTGATTCACACCCTGAGGATCCAGGTCTAAGCCGAAAATATAGTAAACATGCATTTTTAAATGTAAAAAATTCTTGCCGTTTTTTGCAGAAAAAACTCAGGCAGTCCTACCTTAGGCACTTCACAGTGTACTCCAGGACAATTACTCACGTGCTGTTACAGGCTGGCTACCTTCAAAGTTAACCCTTGCAAGTGTTGAGTAAATTCTTGAACGCTGTTCATATTGAAGGACTCCGGGAAAAATATATATATATCCTTTTCCTTTTTTTTTTTTTATATGTGCGGGCTGGACAAACTGTTATGGGTCTGCAACTCAGGAATAGAATGGGGGGGATCTGACCCTGCACTAGGACTAGACTCGATCTCTAAGATGGAGCGGATGACCAATTCCTTGCGAATAGACCCACCGACGATCCTAGTCAAGACTCAAGCAAAGACCTGAAGTTGGGGAAGGGGATCCCTGAAAGATCTAGGGACTGGGAAAAAAAACACTGGTAACCTCCTAGCAGGGAAATAGAGGAAGCTGCAGAAATAAAAGGAAAAAACAAAAAGACTAAGCAAGCAGAACTAGAGTTCCCAGAACTGCACAAAGTATAGCATGAAGATATCAAGGCACCTAGCCAGAACTGAAGCGAATTAACACTGATGTCCATCAAGGACTGGGAGGCAGGTGCAGGGTAATAAAGGGTGATACATTCACCTGAACAACGACAAGCCCAGCACCAGGAGAAAAAGACCAGCAGCCAGAAACCACAACAAGATGGCGGATGGTCAAACTGAATAGATTCTAACACCTTTCCTTTATACAACCTCCACATTCCCTCTAACACTCCATTCCCTTTACTCCCCACAACCCAAAAAAGAAAGAAAAGAGAAATGAAAAGCAAAGGAAAGGAAAAGGAAGGAGGAAGAATGGGGCCTAGGAACCAAATAGAGGGAAATTGATCCAGCAAACTTTTTTTGTCTCAATTGACCTGTTAATGAGGCCATAGTGAGTGCATAAAATGCCTCACTTTTTATGGTTTGTGTATGAGTTATATTATTTTTTGTATATGAGTTATATTATTGTAATCAATGAAATATATCTCAACATTTTACATGTAAAGGCAACTTTACCCTCTTTTGACCTTATCTGATTCTATGCTATAGAGTAACTAATTCTGCTACATAATCTTCATTATCATGTTTGTTGCACTTACTGGTTTAATAAGAAAATAATATCAATTAATTGCTGTTTGATTAACATGCAATTACTTCATGACTCTCGACGGTTTCAGACAAAGCAGGCCCTATCTACGTCTCTCAAGCGTGATAGATGTTTGACTAACAATTCATAAAACTTGGTAAATATGTTGTGATTTGGATGTTGCTCAATCACATCTTTTCTGAGCTGTTGGATCTCAGAAATCGTGTTACAATATATTTCTACATCTGTCAGAAACCCCTTTTTTCTGTTGTGGAAATTATCAAAAACAGCACCTTTGCAGCACCATCTTTGTGAAAGCAGAGCATTACATAGTGCCCCATCAATGGGACATCCATATCATACTTCAACATGATGAGTAATTTGCACTCCTTCTAGCTGATACCAGTTTAAGTTAGAGATTACCAGCTATTAAAAAGGGGTTTATGACCTTTAAAAACTGTATGCAGTTGGTTTATCAGCAGTAAGATTAGCCAATTTTTTTTACAAATCTGAATATAGCACAGAAAATTTGCAAAAAATTATTTTTCTTTCAAGAACTACATATAAACCCATGAATAAGCAATCACCCCAGGAAATTGGCTTAACTAGTTCAGGACTGGGTATTTTTCACCAGCTCCTGACCAGACGCATTTTAGTTTTTTTTGTACACAAGTTTTTAATGGCTTTAAAACATTTTCTTGCATGAAAATTCAACTAATAAAGTAGCAATAAAACATAATACTTACAAATAATATTAATGTTAGTTACTGATACCCTGATGCTTATTGTAACAACACTCATTTCTTATCTAGAACAGAAATCTATAAATATTCTTACAGGCTATATTTCTGGTCTGGATCAATGTTAAGCTTTACGAATAGAACAAAAGCATAACTGATCTTTCCAACAGAGTTTTTGCCTCCATTCATTTTCTGCTTAAGGAAAATTCCACTCGAAATTTCCTAATATTAAATAATTGGCACCCTTCAGATCTGAATCAGAGATCAGATTGAATTCTTTATTATTCTAACTAATATATTGTGTGTATTTATTTGTTAATATTGCTAATATTTTTGTCTTTATTCAATGTTAAACAAAAATCTTTATCATAAATGCACATCACGACGGGCTTTTTCCGGATGTGAAAACATTTATCATTCATGGGTTGAGATAGAATCCACAGGCTAACGCCAAAGACCACTAAAGGTCAGAAACACGTTACCTGTGTTAATCTATGCCATTTTTGTTGCCAATTTTGCCATTTTGTAAGCTACTTTTGTACTAAACTATCCTCTTTTGGATGACTTTTCTCATAGGAAGATAATAAAGTCTTACTTTTTTCTACTAAAGAAATGAGTGTTGGATCAAACTGTGAATTCCTATTTTAACAACACTCATTTATCCACAAACAGAAATCAATAAATGTTCTTACTGGCTACCTTTCTAATCTGAATCAATGTTAAGCTTTGTAAAGAATAACTGATCTTTCCAATAGAGTTTGTGCATCCGTGTATGTTCAACTAAAGGAAAATTCCATCCAAAATTTGCAATTGTGCACAGAATTTGCACTGAGCCCCAACAAGATTTACTTTTGCACAATTTATTGTATCTGTAATTAGTCAAAGACATTTAGTCTTTTAGCTCAGTAAATTGCTAACCTTTCATCGTACAGGGTTTTCAGAGCTTCTTGCAAAAAAAAATTCCACATTCCACAACTCTTGCAATGTCTGACGGACTCTAAAGAATGATGCAGATCCTTGACGCAGGACAACTTATGGCTAATATATCACAATGCAAATTATGTCGTAAAGTTCAGGCCACTATCTACTGTAGATGGAAATCTCCTCCGTGGTTTGTGTTTAGTGGACTGGCTGTCCTTTGAATGCATTGTTGAATTATTTCACCCAGCCTGTTATTTGTTTTTGGCAAATTTATGAAAAAAATAGAATAATCGGTTTTCCAATTGTATTCTCTGGGCCTTTAAAGCAAACTGATCTGTCCACACATAAATCCTGTTAAATCTGAGAAGCCTCATTTGTTATTTAAATGATATACAGAATTAGCCTCCCTCCTCAAAGTTGGCACTCGCCAGAGCAGAAGAGGATCTCATCAAAGTCACTTCTGCTAAAATGAAAGGAGAATCTGCTTCCCCTCCCTAAGGAGAATCCTTCGATTCATTACAGAAAAGTCTTACAATTTCAACTTCTGTTACTTTTTGTTTCTGTTTTTAAACTATTTTTCACTGTTCTAATAACTTTCAAAACTGATGTGTGTCCGAAATTCAAATGACTATAGGCTTGTCTGCCGCACATTGTAAAGCGATGTGTCTAGGTATTGTGCTGACAGTTTTTGTCAGTAAAAATGGAGACAAATTG
The DNA here is from genome assembly GCA_033576555.1 of Oophaga sylvatica. Lineage (NCBI taxonomy): Eukaryota > Metazoa > Chordata > Amphibia > Anura > Dendrobatidae > Oophaga > Oophaga sylvatica. Next base: position 45,195,316 of record JARQOD010000007.1, read on the forward strand.
ACTAAGTTGGCTGAAACTTGTTGCTGTAATGCCTTATTTTACAGCTTGCTCACTACAATCTAAAATGTAAGAAAACGTTGCAAACATAAATGGTGGTGTGTGACAATTAGGTCGGTGTTAGCCCCCTCTGTTTCTTTTGCTGGGTGGTGCTGTGCCTTTGTTGCCGGTCACATGGGGAGTTTAAGTGGTGGTTTTGTGTAATTCTCTATGACTTGTGGCACTGTCCAGGAGCCTAATGGATAATTTATATCTCTGGTTGGTGCTTGAACCCCACTGTGAGCCCTCCGTGGGACTGCTGGTTATTTAAGTTCATTAATCCCTTCTCCAAGCTGCCAGTTATAGAGTTCAGCATGACTTCTTCCACATCCATGATCTCTGCTCCTGTCATGCTATTTTTTATTTTTCCTGACCTCAGCTCCTATTATGACCACTTATGTGCATTCCAATTCTGTCCCTGACTTTGATTATTTGGTAATGATCTTGTTTGATGACCCTTCTTGCTCCACTGGCCAGCGGCCTACTCAATGACCCCAAATTAGTTTTCCCTGTGTAAATCCAAATCCCTCTTTAGGGGTTAAAGGGAATCTGTCACCCCCTGGGATGTATATGACATATTAATATGGGCATACAGGTAATAGAAATGTTACACTAGTCCTACCTGTATGCCTCATAATAATGGTCTTGTTGAGAAAACTTGTTCCATTTCTTTATTTCTTTCGCCTGCGCAAAAGTTTCCTGAATACACTTGCCATAGAAGGGAGGAAAAGTTATGGATTGTGGAGGGATTGCAGGGCGCAGGTGCGGGATTCGGGCACCACAACTGCACGTCAAAGGGCACCGTGATGTGCATGGGAGGGGAGTGATATTATAATGAAGATGGGAGGCAGGGATTTCTTCCAGGCACGGCACGCCCCGGAGTCTGGAACAAATCATTAACATAAAGAAATAAAATAAGTTTTCCCAACAACAAGACCTTTAATATGAGACATACAGGTAGGACTAGCTTAACATTTCTATTACTTGTATGGCCATATTAATAGGTCATATACGTCCCGGGGTGACAGATTCCCTTTAAAGGCTGAAGACTCGGGCAACCCCTGGAATCTTACAGATGGAGTGGATACCTGTCCGTGGAAACTATATTAAGACCTGCAAGGCTACCCCACACAGTGCCCACGTGACTAGCGCTTGCACAGTTTGGCCACTAACAGTAACTCAAAGAAATATCTCAAACTCTATAGAATTCACAAATGTCTTTTATGCAGTACAATATCTCAGAACTTACCATCCAGTCCAGGTGAAAAAAATGTACTCTTCTGATTAAATCATATTATTAATACTAACATTATTTCTACATGTTGAGTAAATTCTAAATAATTTTATTTTTAACCCTTTGATGATTATACACAGCTATGTATAGACTTTCCATGCTGACAATTAGCTATTAAAAAAGTGTATTTATTCATAACAACAGTTCAATATTGCTTTGTTTTCATGTATAAAGCATTGCAAAGAGTTGTGAGTACAGTCAGGAAATGAGTATCTAGTAGTGTTATTCCTTTTGACCACTAAACAAGAACACACCAGCCCTTTTAGCCTATTCTGCTCCAGCCACTCACCCTAATCTCTGAGATGCAAGAGCAGCTTGGGAATGCTGAACACAATAGGCCAATTAATCACTGGTCCCACTGACTGGCTGTGACTGGTACCTTTGTTCCAAGTTTGCTTCGCGTGTAAGACTGTAATCACTTTAAATTCAGCTCATCCATCAGACCAGAGAACCACCTGTGTGTACAAAAGGACGGTTTCATCATCCGCGTCCTGAAGGACTAAACCCCTTCTACTCCAGAGACAGAAAGTATAGGGACTATCATCTGTGGGGTAATTGACATGGTTATTAAAGTGAACTGAAATCATGTTCCATCGAGCAAAGTAATAGCTTCATTTGATCCTTTATCTTGCTCCACATGGCTCCTCCTGTATCGAGCCTGCTTGCCAATTGCTCCCTATTCTTTGTCGAAAGCTGCTATCAATCTTTGTCCATGTTGCCTTCTGACCTACCTACTTCAATAATTACATTTTAATAAGTGCAGTTGAGGCAGGGGTGGAAGTCATTCTTTCACTGATTTCGTAAAAAGCAAAGATGTTTTATTTCCAGCTGGAAAACTTGAACTGAAACGCAGAGGGCTGGGGAAACACAGCTAGGCATGTTTGCCAGAGGCGGCATAAGATCACTCATGCACAAGTGTAACTTCCCAGCCACTGACACAACACACAGTGACACCTCAGATCAAAGTGCTTTTTTGGCAATGACAGGTGTTTCTGAATAGCATGAGATACATTTCCCAAGTAATTTCCAGCTTTTTTTATGCTATTTGTCCTGTGACAAACAGACAAGTAATGCCCTCGCGTTATACACAGAAGTGTGCTATAACTTCTTGTGAAGTTGCATGGATGCCATCAGCAAAAATGTATTGTGAATCATTATGTGATTGGTATTAAATATGGTTATTACTGTGATGTAGACTTAGCATTCCGCTCTTCTGCTTTTACTCTGTGTTCTAAAATTAAAAGGTGAACTTCTAAAGCAAATGAACAATCAGTACAATATGCTTAAATCAGCCTGCATGTTGCTCAAAACTTTTAAGCTTGTGACTGCAGGAAGCTAAAATCTCTGAAGCAAGAGCAGAACATAATATTAATGGGAACCTGTCACCATAAAAAACGCTATTTAACTGCAGCTGATAGCTGGTGCCAATACAGAAGGAGTGTCAGTCCAGACCGGGAGCACGGTTACAGCTGACGCTCTGAAGTCTCAGAGTGGTGACTGAATCAGCACTGGGGCCGCCCCCATGACTGGAACCGGGAATAAAGAGCATTTTCTCCCTGCAGCGATCGGCTAAATGCGGGCATCTGTCAGCTTAATATCACTATTAACTTACAGATTAACCCTATATCTGCAGGTTAATAGCGTTTTTCTGGTGACAGGTTCTCTTTAAGTGCTGTTAATTTCCACAGTCGGAAACAATGAACCAAAAGTGATCTGTTGGAGTCTCTGATCTAAACCTTCTACCTTTCCTCTTCTGTATGTAAAACTCCATTCAAAGTTGTGAAAAATTGAGAAGACCTGAACAAAAATCTCTAAATGGACAATAGTTCTGTTAGATAAATAATCGAGATAAAACTCACAGCATTTGTTCAATTGGGGAGGTTGTTTTTCATTGCCAAAAATCAGCTATAAGTGCAGTGACTATATGTACTGTATATTGAACACTGAAGAGCAAAAGGTAACAACATTTTGATCTTTTGACTTTCAGGCTCCATATCACACCTTCCACTACTGCTTCGAATGTGAAACTACCATCATTTTATAGACAATCATCTTGGCTATCTCATACATAAATTTGACTTGGTACTATTTAGCATATGATTAGTTATGCAGACTCTTGTCTTGACACTGCTTTGTTACTGTTTTGCTACTTTTGGTGGAAAACTTTTTCTTTCTGTATACTACAAATTACAACCTGTTCTCACAATCCCTGATAGCTCAGTGTGTTATTAGGTTTATTCCCAAGCAAAAGGTCACTGGTTCAAATCAAGGAGCAGCCAAGAAGATGATTTCCCAAGTAAAGAGAAACAGTATCATCCAGCTCACCGATAGCAGTCTCAGCCAAGAAAATTGCCAAACTGCATCATGTAAGTGCCATGACAGTTGGAAGAATACGAAATGAAGTCTGTACATACATTCAAAAGCCAAGAGGTGAATGTCAAGACAAAATATCGGAGTCAACAAGTCAGCTCATCACAAGGACTATCTGTTCTGGTGTGACAAACATGGCAGGGGAGGTGGCTTGTATGCTTCATAATAGTGAGATCACAGACATTCATTACACAAGTCTGGAATGGTGAACCAAAAAAGATGCATATCATCATATCAAGTGTCAGCTCGAGTTTGCAAAAAATTATGAAAAGTTGACACTAGAAGATTGGAAACAGGTAATATGGAGCGATGAGAAGAAAGTCAATAGACTACACTCTGATGGGCACAAATGCGTCTGGAAGAACAAGGAAAAAGGGCTAACGGATCGAGAAACTATCAAGTTCGGTAGAGGAAGCCTGATGATATGGGGTGGTTTAATAGCCAAAGGCATTGGACACTTTACCGGGATCGATGGGGGTCTCAACGTTGAGGTATATGTGAGTATCCTACAAGACGAGTTACTTCATACAGTGAGTATGATGGGTATGAAAAGGATAACATAGCATTCCAGCAGGACAACAACCCTAAGCATACGTCGAGATTGGAGAAGAAATGGTTCAATGACAATGGGGGAGGTGCTGGATTGGCCCTCACAGTCTCCAGACCTCAACCCATTCAAACACTTGTGGGTAGAGTTAAGGTACCATCACACTCAGCGACGCAACAGCGATCCCGACAAAGATACGACCTGGCAGGGATCGTTGCTGCGTCGCTATGTGGTCACTGGTGAGATGCCAAACGGTCAGATCTTCCCAACGACGCAGCAGCGATCGCCCCTGTGTAACGATGTGTCGCCTATGTGTCTCAGTTCTGAATCGCTAACGAGATCATTGGTAAAAGGTTGCTACCCAGCTGGACACCAACGATGAAAAAATGGTCCAGGCCATTCGACGACTATCAGTGATATCCAGCAGGGGGGGGCTGGTCATCACTGCGTGTCACACTAAGCGAGATCACTGGCTAGGTCGCTGTTGCGTCACAAAATCGGTGACGCTTCAGCGATCTCGCTTAGTGTGACGGGGCTTAAAAGAAAAAGCTTTATACATACTCAAGTCAGTTGACAAGTATGCACCAACTTTGGGAATGTGTACAAGAGACCTGAGGTCAGATTTTGGTAGAGACTTGGTTGAATTTTACTGAAAGCATGCCTAGAAGGATTCAGACTGTGCTGAAAACCAAAGGTGGATTTAAAAAATACTAACAAAATAATAAAAATAAAAATTTAGATTTTTAGGAATAAAACAGTAACAATGCAGTGACATGACAAGAATCTGCATAACTAATCATATGCTTAATAGTTTCAAGTCAAATTTGCATTTGAGATTATGAGATAGCCAAGGTAATTGTGTGAAAAATTATGGCAGTCTCAAGTTCAAAGCAGCAGTGAATAGTGAGATCTAGAGTCTGAAAGTAAAAAGTTCAAAACATTGCTACCCATTTCCTTGTTAAGCAAGGTTCGAAAAGCGAGAAAATATAAAAATCTTGCATATTATATGACTGAAATAGGATTTATTTTAACAGAGAATTTTGGTGCATGTATGTTAGTAAATTTTCTCCAATGTATCTGAGGACGTCAGTTTTTACAGTACGTACAGTACCCAATAAGGTTCTTCATTTCTATATGTCCATTATCCTTTACAATACTGGGGGTTGGTAGCCTATTCTCAAAAAATGCCCCTTTGGGGAATCCCTATGGGTATCTAAAAAGTCTTCCTGTGGCTGGGTACTTGGATATAATGAAATGGCTATAATTCACTGTGTATATATCGATAATGGATTATATTTTTTTGCCCTCTATAGATGCATAAGTGCACTACTTTTTAGCAGGGGGCTATAGATTGAATGCTGAAGAGTTAATATACATCCCGGATGGGATAATTTGTATTAAAGTATTCTCTTGTAGCAGCAATCTGAGGCGCCTGCACATAAAGCGCTGTACCGCGCTCTCAGCATGTCATGCGTTCCACAGAGCGGGCATGCTGATGACGCTTGCAGTCCAGTGACCGGAAGTCTGAGGAACTATAGTACCAGAAGTGTACTCCACTGTACAGTCTCTCTAACGTTCAACAAAGTGAGACTCCGCACCCCATGAGGATACATAATGTCATCTTTGGCACACTTTTACACAGACAACCCCTGTTAAGGTCTGCGGAACGCACCTAATAAATAATGTAGAGAGGTGCGTTCGCAGCCCGGGGTCCACCGTGCAGGCAGAGCCTGCTGCTAGTAAGATGGCGTAATGTTATAATTTGGTAGCTGAGGAGAGCAAGCAAAAAAGGAAATACACCAGAGAGGTTGGAATCTATGGGATTGCAGTACCCTGACTAACCACCACAACTAAAGGCAGCCGTGGAGCGTACCTACGTTGGTCCTAGACGCCTCGTCACAGCCTAAGAAGCTAACTACACCTAAAGACAGAAAGAGGAAAACTATCTGCCCCGGAGCAGATCCCCAAAGAACATAGAAAGCCCCCAAACATGTAATGGCGGTTAGACAAGAGGAAATACTGACACAGACAGAAAATAGTATGAGCAAACGTTGGGGCCCAAACTTCCTAAATAGAAAAGGATAGGAAGGACACTTACTGCAACCCCAAAAAACCCTGAAAAGTACCAACTCTACTAATTACAAAAACACCTGAGATCACACAACCTCTACCACCTAAATTAGTTCTCTGGTGTAACAAAACTAAACAGCAGCCACTGAAAAAAACTGGAAAAGGCAAAAGAACAAACAACAGTGGCTGAACTAAACTGAGAGGAGCACAAGCCCCCGGAGGGGACCCGGCAGACCCCCACAGAAGTGCAGGACAAAATGCAAAAAGCAAGCACAAAAAACAAAAAGAAGAAAATGTCTTATCTGTTAGCAGAAGATGCAGGCACGAAACAGCAGGCTACAAAGTGAACAGGAATCAAAGATGAGACCAGAACAATTGATCACCGGCAACCCTGATGGGAGGGAACCTCCCTTATATAAGACCAGTCAGTAACACCTGATCGCCAATCTTCACAATCTTCATTGGATAGTTCAGTACTGTTTGTAACCACCAGAGGGAGTTTCTGCTCAGAATTCATTTCTAGCACATTCACAACAGTACCCCCCCTTGAGGAGGGGTCACCGAACCCTCAATTGAGCTACCAGGTCGGTCAGGATGAGCTCTGTGATACGCACGGATGAGTCTCCTGGCATGGATGTCCGAAGCAAACACCCAAGAATTGTCCTCCTGACCATAACCTCTCCACTTAACCAAATACTGGAGTTTCCGTCTAGAAAAACGAGAATCCAATATTTTCTCAACCACATACTCCAGATTGCCCTCAACCAAAACAGGGTCAGGAGGCATAGCCATAGGAACCACTGGCTCGACAAACCTCTTCAATAAGGACTTGTGGAACACGTTATGGATCTTAAATGTCCCTGGAAGAAGTAAACGAAAGGAAACAGGATTAAGAATCTCCATGATCTTATAAGGTCCAATGAACCTAGGCTTAAACTTAGGAGATGCAACTCTCATAGGGATATTTCTTGAGGACAACCAGACCAAGTCCCCCACTTCAAACCGAGGACCATCAGTCCTATGCCGGTTGGCAAACCGCTGGGCCCTCTCCCAAGAGAGGGACAACCTCTCCACTATCTGGTCCCAAGTCTGCCGCATACGCTCCACAACAGAGTCAACACCTGGACAGACAGAAGCCTCCGTCTGTCCTGAAGAAAATCGAGGGTGAAACCCAAAATTGCAGAAAAATGGAGACATCAAAGTGGCAGAGCTAGCCCTATTATTAAGAGCAAACTCAGCCAAAGGCAAAAAAGAGACCCAGTCATCCTGATCAGCAGACACAAAACATCTCAGATAAGTCTCCAATGTCTGGTTTGTTCTCTCAGTTTGTCCATTGGTCTGAGGATGAAAAGTCGAGGAGAAAGACAATTGAACACCAAGTTTAGAACAAAAAGTCCTCCAAAATCTGGAAACAAACTGGACTCCTCTGTCAGACACAATGTTCTCAGGAATGCCGTGTAACCGAACCACGTGCTGAAGGAACAAAGGCACCAATTCAGAGGAGGAAGGCAACTTAGGTAATGGCACAAGATGTATCATTTTGGAAAACCTATCACAAATCACCCAGATAACGGTCATTCTCTGAGAAACAGGGAGGTCGGAAATGAAATCCATAGAGATATGGGTCCATGGTCTCTTGGGCACAGGCAATGGCATCAACAAACCACTAGAGCGAGAGCAAGGCTTGGAGCGAGAGCAAGTCCCGCAGGACTGCACAAATTCCCTGACGTCACGAGACAAAGTAGGCCACCAAAAGGACCGACTAACCAAGTCTCTGGTACCAAAAATTCCGGGATGACCGGCCAACGCGGAACAATGAATCTCAGACATCACACTCTTTTTCCATCGGTCTGGGACAAACAATTTCCCAATAGGGCAGCGCTCGGGTTTATCCTCCTGACACCCTTCCAGAGCCAGTCTCAAATTGGGCGAGATGGCGGAAAGACCTACACCCTCTTTCAAAATAACAGCAGGATCAGATAACTCAGGAGAGTCCGCAAGGAAACTCCTCGAGAGGGCATCCGCTTTAACATTCTTAGTGCCAGGAAGAAAGGAAACCACAAAATTAAAACGTGTGACAAACAAGGCCCACCTGGCCTGTCTAGGATTAAGTCGCTTGGCTGATTCCAGATAAACCAGATTCTTATGGTCCGTGAGGACCCCCACCTGATGTTTGGCTCCCTCCAGCCAATGTCTCCACTCTTCAAAAGCCCACTTCATGGCCAATAACTCCCGATTACCCACGTCATAATTACGTTCAGTTGGAGAAAATTTTCGAGAGAAAAAGGCACAAGGGTTACTTTTAGAGGTCTCTGGATCTCTTTGGGACAAAACGGCACCTGCCCCAATTTCAGAGGCATCAACCTCCACCTGAAATGGCAGAGAAACATCAGGCTGCTGTAGAACAGGAGCAGAAGTGAATCTCTGCTTAAGTTCCTGAAACGCAGAGACTGCCTCAGGAGGCCAATTCACCACATCAGAACCCTTTTTGGTCAAATCAGTCAATGGTTTAAAAATAACAGAGAAATTACCAATAAATTTATGATAAAAATTGGCAAAACCCAAGAATCTTTGAAGAGCCTTTAATGAAGTAGGTTTGACCCAATCACAGATGGCCTGAACCTTGACCGGGTCCATTTCAATAACAGATGGGGACAAAATGAATCCCAGAAATGAGATCTTCTGTACGCCAAAAAGACACTTTGATCCCTTCACATACAGAGCATTCTCTCTCAAAATCTGGAACACAGTCCGAACATGTTTCACATGAGAGTCCCAGTCATTGGAAAAAATCAAGATATCATCCAAATAAACAATCAGAAATTTATCCACAAAATCCCTGAAAATGTCATTCATGAAGGACTGGAAGACAGAAGGAGCATTAGTGAGCCCAAAGGGCATCACTAGGTGCTCAAAATGCCCCTCTGGGGTATTAAATGCCGTCTTCCATTCATCCCCGTGCTTAATGCGAATAAGGTTATATGCCCCCCTGAGGTCAAGCTTGGTAAATCAAGTAGCACTTTTCACCCTGGAAAACAGGTCAGAAATCAAGGGTAACGGATATTGATATTTCACAGTGATATTGTTCAAGAGACGATAATCAATACACGGCCTTAATGAACCATCCTTTTTGGCCACAAAGAAAAAACCGGCACCCAAGGGTGAAGAGGATGGTCTGATATGACCATTCTCCAATGACTCCTTGATATAAGACCGCATAGCGTCATGTTCAGGTACAGACAAGTTAATAAGCCGACCTTTAGGGAATTTACTACCAGGCACTAATTCAATAGCGCAGTCATAGCTCCTATGGGGGGGCAAGGATGCAGATTTACTTTCGCTAAACACATCAGAAAAATCAGTCAAAAAGTCAGGAACATCCTGAGCCTGGGGGGAGGCAGAAAAAACAGGAGTGTTGGTATTTACACATTGGCAGCCCCAACTGGTTACAGACACAGATTTCCAATCCAAAACAGGATTATGAGACTGCAACCAAGGGAAACACAGTACGATAATGTCATGCAGATTATACAGCACCAAAAATTTGCAACTCTCCTGATGATCAGGTTCAACCCTCATTATCACCTGAGTAGAGAACTGAGGTTTATTCTCAGCCAAAGGGGTAGAATCGATCCCCAGTAGGGGAATAGACTTCCGTAGGGGTATCAAGGGAAACCCACAACGTTTAGCAAAATCAAAATCCATCAGGTTAATAACTGCTCCCGAATCAACGAAAGCCTGAGCAGAAAATGTGGACAGGGAGCAAATCAGGGTAACAGTCAACAAAAATTTAGTCTGAACACTACCCAAGACAACTGAGCGTGCAAAACGTCTTCCCCGCTTAGGGCAGACTGAAATAGCATGAGAGGCATCACCACAGTAGAAACATAACCCATTGCGTTTTTGAAACTCATGACGCTGTGCCCCAGAAGCCACTCTATCACACTGCATGGGTTCAGAAGCTGGTTCACAAGGCAACACTATTTCACGCATACCTCTACGCTCACGCAAACGTCTGTCAATTTGAATCGCTAATGACATAGAATCATTGAGACCAGAGGGGACAGGGAATCCCACCATAACATCCTTTACATTCTCTGACAGACCCTTCCGAAAAAGGGCTGCCAAAGCATCGTCATTCCATTTGGTCAGGACTGCCCACCTTCGGAATCTCTGACAGTATAACTCAGCGTCCTCAAGCCCCTGATTTAATGCCAACAAGGCTTTTTCAGCTTGATCAGTGACATTAGGCTCATCGTACAATAACCCCAGAGCCTGAAAAAATGCATCAACATTACTCAAAACAGGGTCCCCAGGTGTCAGGGAAAAAGCCCAATCCTGAGGATCGCCGCGCAGGAGAGAGATGACAATTTGAACCTGCTGTGCTGCGTTCCCTGAGGACTTAGATTTCAAGGCAAAAAACAACTTACAGTTATTTTTGAAATTCAGAAATTTAGCTTGATCCCCTAAAAACAAATCTGGCATGGGGATCCTAGGTTCCACAACCGGCAACCCTGCAAGATAGATAGCAATACTCCGAACTTCAGTGGCAAGCTGATCCACACGGCCAGACAACTGTGCAAACTCCATTGAGAGAAAAAAAAAATCCTCAGCACCCAGAGATACAGAGGGAAAAAAAAATAAAAAATCTCTGACAACTCTGACAATCTTCTTTCTTTAACACTATTTTTCCCTTCTGTGAGTACCATACAAATATCAGTTTTTTGGCCGGTGATACTGTTATGATTTGGTAGCTGAGGAGAGCAAGCAAAAAAGGAAATACACCAGAGAGGTTGGAATCTATGGGATTGCAGTACCCTGACTAACCACCACAACTAAAGGCAGCCGTGGAGCGTACCTACGTTGGTCCTAGACGCCTCACAGAAGTGCAGGACAAAATGCAAAAAGCAAGCACAAAAAACAAAAAGAAGAAAATGTCTTATCTGTTAGCAGAAGATGCAGGCACGAAACAGCAGGCTACAAAGTGAACAGGAATCAAAGATGAGACCAGAACAATTGATCACCGGCAACCCTGATGGGAGGGAACCTCCCTTATATAAGACCAGTCAGTAACACCTGATCGCCAATCTTCACAATCTTCATTGGATAGTTCAGTACTGTTTGTAACCACCAGAGGGAGCTTCTGCTCAGAATTCATTTCTAGCACATTCACAACAGCGTAAGTAGCGAACTCTGTTATCCTGCAGAGTCGCTAAAATAAATGCCGTAGCGCGCTGTAGCAGTTAGTGCGAACTCTGTTAATCCACAGAGCCGCTAGCGGGAATGCCACAACGCTATATGGCGAAAAGTGCGAACTCACTTAACTTCAGTGAGCTGCAAAGTAAAACACTAGGGCGCTGACTAGCATTTTAAAGCGAACCCTGGTACGTCACAGGGTCGCTGAGAAACCCTACTGGGTCCAGGTACACAATTAACTGCTGTGCGGATAGCAGTCCGTGATCATGCAGTCAGAACACAAGCAATAATCTCCTCACCGGAGTAGCCCGTATTCTAATGGAGTTTTCAGCCGAGCCCTGAACACGTGCATACAATCTCCTCACCGGAGGTGCCGGTATTCTAGGGGCTTATTTCAGCCAGACCTAACCACATGCATACATGACCACACTGGCGCAAGCACATAACAGATTTGATAGTAGCGCACGGCCGTGCGGTAAGGACAGCCTTTTATAGCAGCCACGAGAAAAAGACCTTCCAGGAAGGACCAATGGGAAGCTGCTTCAGAACATCAACAGCCACAGGACCTTCCTGAAGGACCAATAGGAGTGGCAGCTGTATCTGAGCATGTGACCCCTGATCTCCAATGGGAGATCTTGCCCTGGGCATGCTCAGATGAAGCAACAAAGGACTTAGACCTAAAGACGTCTGCTCGCCACTGACCAGTACTGGCTACAATAGCAGAACCTGAAGAGGCAGCAGCAAGTCTCTGCACAGTATTAAACCGGGCGAGACGCTGGGACTGACGTCTTTGCTGAGCAGGCTCCACTGCGGCTGGAGATGGATGGAGGACCGCAGCGGGACTGGTTCGAGACTCCCCTTGTGCAGCAGCGGGAACTCGAACCCTAACAACCCCTGTCCACTTGGGTACAGGGAGGCATGGGGACGAAGAGAAGATGGCGTATGCATCTGCTTGTGTGGCAAAACACCCACTCACAACTTGGTCAATGACCTGAAGAGAGCTGGGACCACAGTCTCAAACCTTACCGTTATTGACACACTACGATGTCATGGATTAAAATCAAGGCACATAAGGTCCCCTGTTCACGCCGGCAGATATCCAGGCCCATGTGAAGTTCTCCAATGACCATCTGGATGATCCAGAGGAGGCATTGGGAGAAGGTCATGTGGTCAGATGAGAACAAAATAGAACTTTTTGGTATAAACTCCACTTGCCGTGTTTGGAGGAAGAAAAAGGATGAGTTCAACTCCAAGAACACCATCCCAACCTTGAAGCATGGTGGGGAAAATTTGGGTGTGCTTTTCTGCAAAGGGGACAGAACGACTGCACCGTATTGAAGGAAGGATGGATGAAGTCATGTATCACAAGATTTTGGCCAACAACCTCCCTCCTCAGTAAAAGAATTAAAGATGGGTCGTGGCTGGGTCTTGCAACATGAAAATGACCCGGACCACACAGCCAGGGCAACTAAGTAGTGACTTCGTATAAGCATTTCAAGGTCTTGAAGTGGCCTAGCCAGTCTTCAGACCTGAACCCAATAGAAAATCTTTGGAGGGAGCTGAAACTCAATGTTGTCCAGCGACAGCCCAGAAACCAGAAAGATCTGGAGAAGATCTGTCTGGAGGAATGGGCCAAAATTCTTGGTGCAGTGTGTGCAAATTTGGTCAAGAACTACAGGAAACGTCTGACCTCTGTAATTGCAAACAAAGGTTTCTGTATCAAATATTAAGTTCTGTTTTTCTATTGTATCAAATACTTATTTCATGCAATAAAATGCAAATTAATTATGTAAAAATCATACAATGTGATTTTCTGGATTTTATTTTTAGATTCTGTTTCTCACAATTGAAGTGTACATGCGATAAAAATTACAGACCTCTCCATTTTTTATAGGTGGGAAAACTTGCTAAATCGGCAGTGAATCAAATACTGATGTTGCCCACTGTATTTACTAATATTATTCCCGTGAGGAAGCAGAAATATCAACATCACATCTATGACTCAAATTGCTCAGCTTACAGAGTGAAGCTATGGCAAAGATATAGCATGTAAAAAGTAAGCAATTTAAAGGGAAATGCTGCAAATCTTTCAATTGCAATTATTCATTAGGGAGTCCTTCATACTCTCCAAAGAATAATTATTGTCCCAGCTTATTTGCAATACAGCAACTTACATATGCTTAGTCTCTTACTTACAAACAGGTCATTTCTCAGAGACATCACGTTAAGATATCTATGTTCCTATAAAGAACTAAACGCCTGACTCTTAGCTAGAACATAACCTTGCGGTACATAGTGATACACGTTGCCTAATACTGGTCCTATTCACACAAATGTGATAAGTACTGTAGTAATAAAAATAGTCTTAATTTAATAGACAGCTTCGCTGATTGAGTAAATTGGGGGCATTGCATGTGAGTAAAATTGTGTAATTTATATTCCTCAACATTGGAACTGCAATATAAAAAAAGGAAAAGCCTTGGAGTGAAGGAAAGCACAAGACGATGGACATGTTAATAATGTGCAAACAATGAAAAAATGGAACCAAATTTTTCAAGACACCACAATCCAATCAGTATCGAGTATGATCGCAATGCAGAAAAATATACTCATGCATCTTGTCTTCAGATTTTCAATGGTTGCCTGATGAATATGAAGCTGAGCTAAATACACTTGGACGAATCATCAAGATCCGCTGCTAGCAGCTCCTTTTTCATATGCCAATCAATGATGTCCCCAATGCACTCGATGGGAGACAAGTTTGGAGATATTGCAGACTATGGTAGCACAATTAGGCCATGCAGGCTGCTAACAGTAGCATAAGCAACATGTTGCCTATCATTGTCATGTTTAAAATACAGCTCCTGGGACACTTTGGAGAAATGGTAGTACCACTGATTCTACTACCAAATCAATGTAAGGCCAAGCTGTTAGCGTATCTTGAATAAAGACTAGAGGAGTCCAGCTAACATAATTTATACCGCCGTACACCATAATCCCTGGAATAAGACTAGTGTGATGTACCCTCATGAAGGCCTATTCAAGGAGTGAACCAAGTGGCCACTAGATGGAGTCCAGAGGCTGGAATTGATCAATGGAGGCTGGAATTGAGGTCTATTCTGGTCAGCAATAAGTCCTGTTTCTGTCATGTATGCAATGATAATCAAAGATTAGTCTGGAGACTACGTGGGCAACGCTAGGATGAGACCTTCATTAGGGAATTTCACACCGGTGCTACTCCTGAGTTTATGGTGTGGGGTCCAAACACATAGAGAAGAGGCTGACAGCACTGAGCTAGGATGCCTGTTCCTGATCCAAGGAACCCACTTGAAAAATGGCAACACTTAAGAAAGGGTAAGAACAGCGTCCAATCCAGGTGTAGTAGTAGAAAAAAAGCTTTATTCCGCCATGATAAAATATGACGTTTCGACCAGCAATAGGTCTTTGTTCAGTATACTGTATATCATGGCGGAATAAAGCTTTTTTTCTACTACTACACCTGGATTGGACTCTGTTCTTACCCTTTCTTGATTTATGGTGTGGGGTGTCATAATGTACAGGATCTCTCTCATCTTCATTCCTGGTGCATAAACAGCTTGGTGGGACATTGATTTGGTAGTGGAACAATTAAACTCACTGATAGCAGCCAACGTGTGTAAATGCATGTATTGCTGCACATGATTTGCATACTTAATATTGAATAAATCGAGATGTTTTCAAAATGTTCTTCACATTTTTTCATAATTTTCACATCATTAACATATCTACTGATTTCCATGATTCCATGACTTTTCCTTCTTGGTTTTGCAATTTCATTATTGAAGAGTGAATTATACAGACCTTTTGATGTAGTATATTGTCATGTAAGTTAATCCACTTGCTACTGGAGAAAGCTAGATATGATTACTTTGAAAAAAAAAAGCATAATAAACTAATGAACTGTCTGCCATGCACTGAGGATAAATAAACTATACCTGTCCATGCTATTAGCCCTAAACGCTTTACTTCAAACTTTGTTTGTTGGCTCGTTTGTTTCTTGTTACAATTTAATACTTTTGGATTTCCTCTTTTAAGAGGAAATAAAGGAGCTTTTGAACCTAATAAAAGTCTCTGCTCAATCCAGGGTGTTTGATTGGACAAAGCTCTACTTATTTCTAGTTTACTAAATAAAAATGCAATCTAAAACATGAATGTCATAAAATCTCAAATTAATTCTATATGACACTTAATCAGACTAATCAATGTATAATAAAATGGTCACTGTCGTTGTTTTAACAAACATTGAATAAATCAATAGTTGCCCTCAATCCTGTCACGGGACTGTGGGCACCTACCCAATACCTGGAACTTGGGCCACCCTAGGCTATTCCTGTCCCCTGGATTACCCTGGATGGTGGAGATGCCGGGGTCTCGTACCTGGCTATGCTCCTATCTTACTCATACTCTAATCGGTTTTAAATCCATAATCTATGAGGTCTGACAATTGGGGACCCCACCATTCATGAGCGAATGTGTAACCACTAGTGATGGGCGAGCACTAAAATGCTCAGGTGCTCGTTGGTCAGGCTGAGCAAATTGGAATGCTCGGGTGCTCGACCCAAACAACGAGCCCAAGGTAAGTCTATGAGAAACTTGAGCATTTTTCCGGCGCCCCTCCGGCTGACTGCAGAGGGACTAGAAATTGCTGAAATCGATGGGAACAGTGCTCAAATGACATGGAAACAGCATGGGAAAGACCCCCGGAAGCATTTCTGACTCCCAGGTCAATGCTTTAAACAATGCTGTCAGAGTCTTATGCCACTTTTACAGACTCACAATAAGGCCGGTCTCACACGTCCAGATATTTCCGATACCCGAAAAACCGGTACCGGAGATATCTGCCACCCATGTGCCACATCAGTACAACACGGACACACGGATGGCCGCCTGGGAAGAAGTGGCTACTGTAAGCTGCTGTCCCCCTGTGACTGGTGCTGAAGCTCACAGTCATCATTCTCCCTGCTCTGCCTGCGAACAGAGGAGAACGATGAGCGCTCATCGTTCTCCTCTGCTCGTAGGCAGAGCAGGGAGAATGACAGCCGGCTTCAGCACCAGCTGCAGGGGGAATGCGGCTTACAGTAGCCGCTTCTTCCCCGGCGGCGTCCGTGCACACGGAAGACAGTGTGCACTGTGCTCCGTGTGCATGTTTTGCGAACCGTGCTGCCGGTAAAAAACAGACATGTCAGTGTGTTTTGCACATGGACACACGGTCCGTGAAAACACGCTGACATGTGCATAGACCCATTCATTTGAATGGGTCTACGTGTGTCAGTGTCTCCGGTACGTGAGAAAACTGTCACTACATGGACCGGAGACACTGACATGAGAAACCGGCCTAAAACATACAAAAATGAAACCAAAATGGATTTTCCTGGGAAATATGTTAAAGAACATCCTTTCCAGGGTAATGACTTGTATATAAGGCAAAATAAATAACCAAAAACAAAACTGCTCCTCCACACCTTGGGCTATGTTCACACGTAGCTTTTTTGATGTGTTTTTGAACTTTAGCATTGCTTTCAACCAAGACAAATGCATTCACTGAGAAATATAATTTTTAACATTTCACAACCTTATCTGGCAATGTGGTGTGTGACACATCATCAGACACATCCTGTTTCATTTATGAAGGAGGGACTCTGAGGCTATGTGTGCACGTTGCGAATTTGCCTGGGAAATTTCTGTGTGGACTCTACAACTCTTAGCAGAAAATGCAGTTGAATTTCTGCTCAATTTTTATGCGTTTTATATGCGGATTTTCATGCGTAGTTGTATGCGTTTTTGTAAGCTAAATAAAGATATATTATTTTGAAAAAAGAATTGTGATGTAATTTCCTTGTTCAACCTCTTCTTTTTCTTTCTCCATTGAAGACCAAAATATCATTACATACCATGTTCAAATTTATAATGTTTAAACACACAAAACAAATATTAGTGAATATATATATACTATATCACTGCGCTGCCATGAGAGTTCACCGAAGTTCAGCTCTGGCGCTCTCACTTACGGCACTAACACTGTGTGAGAACTTTCCCACGCAGCGGTGCCGTAAGTGAGAGCACTGGAGCTGATCAGCTGATACACTGAAGGAGTGACTATCTTCTGTCAGTGTATTGCCGGAGGCTGAGTAGAGCAGTCACATCTCCCAATCCGCATGAAAAACAGCATGAAAATCTGCATCAAAACTGCAACAAAATCGCATGGAACTTCAACTGCGTTTTCTGCCAAGAGATGTAGAATCCGAGCAGAAATTTCCTCAGGCAAATCCGTAACATGCACACATAGCCTAAATAGCTGGCCTGCAGGTAACTATTTTTACCAGCAAACTGGTGTCAATAACTTCGCTAATACACTGCAACAAAGTTTAAGTGGAGGCCAGAGAATTTTGGGCGCACTTATATGTGATCCATGTGACGGACAAACCACAGTTTAAATAGGTGGATTTCTAGCGCTGTAATATGGAAAGGATCTGGCTGTATTCTGCAGTGCCAACAAGCAAATGGAGCAGAAATACAGTGTTTTCTGGATTGCTTTTTAAGCAAATAATCAGGATTATGATCCCAAAAAATTAGTCCTTGCCTCTGACACCCGGGGCTATATCTATAAATATCTGTGATATGCAGCAGCAGACAGAACTGGAATGGACCCTCTTGCTATATGCACTGCAGTCTGCCACATACACTGCCTGCCTGCCTAGTACTGATATGTATGCAGTTGGATTAGTCCTCAGAAGGACTGTTAGTTGAGATGGATATGTATATTATATATGGTATACCCACACTAAGTAAGATCCAAGCAAATCTCTCCCTAGCTCAGCAGCAACTCTTCCTACACTGCCTGATTCCGGAGTAGACTGTGATGAGCATGGCGGTGCCAGGTCTGATATAGATGTGATGACGCTGAGCGGCCAGAAAATCACTGTAATACCACAACCAACATGGCTACGGCATTACAGTGTGTGAGAGACAATCCCTGCATGTTCATTGGCTCTCTAAAGAGCGCCAAACATGCAAGGCGGGGACCCGAGCTCCCGCCGAGCAACCCCGGAAATACTCGGCGAGCTCCGAGCATCTTGAGCAGTGAGATGTTCGGGCGAGTACCGAGTAGTGGCGAGCATGCTCGCTCATCATTAGTGACCACCGTTCTTAACTTTTGTGGGACTGATGGGGAAAACAGTTCCTTTAATTCCATGGAAGTGAATGTAGCGAGTTTACTCAAATCTGCATCTAAATCCCCTATGGCAGAAAAACAGACTTTGCAGTGGATTTCCAGCAGGGTAAAATTATGTCCCTTGTAAATCTCCTCCAATAAGTAGGGAAAAGGTCTTGTTGACTGGAACATTTCCTTGATATTACTAGTGATTGCCATTCTAATTCTATATATTTTATGCTGCAAGCAACATTTTAACAAACCTTCCCTGTGGCCTCTCTATCCCACTGTGGCAATAAAACTCTTTAAATTTGCAGCATTTTCATATCTGTAATCAATGTCAGCAGTTTAGCAGCTTAAAACACACATCACGCAGTAACCCTGAAACCCCCCAAAGACCAGAACGTAACAACTAGAAAAAAAAACTAGAAATAGTGTTTGCATTTTTCCATTATTTGTACCTAATTTCTGATATTAATAGCTGAGGTGCAGGCCTGTGATTATAGTTTTGTGCGGGCGTTTGGTGAATTTATTTTGAGCATAGAAAACAATAAGTACAGTATGCTGCTCCTTGTTATTCAAATGAGGAAGGAGAAAACATTCTGGACTTTGTTCCCATTTCATAATTTATTCCTGAAGTGATAAGAACACCAAAATAAATAAAAAATTTCATTTATCCAAGTCACAATCGCAAGACTGCAAGTGACAAGTGTTCTTGGTAACCCTTTCATTTATGGCAGCATAAGTAATGTTATGAAAGATATCTTTATCTGTATCATTTAGAAGTGAATGGAGGGGTGGTCATGTAGATACTTCAGTTCATTCACATAGGGAACTTAGGGATACTCCTTTATAGGATCAGATGCTTTTAGGATCAGATGCTCTTAGTTGCTGGACCCCTGAGATCATACATTTTATACCTATTCTGTGGTCTAGTAATAAATGTTCTGCATAGGACAACCACTGTATTTACTTAAAGGATTTTTCGGAAAACCCCTTCAGATCGCCCCAGTAAAATAATACTTATTCTCACCTCTGGTGCAGATGCCATCCCAGCAGTGTTGATACTGGCTCTCCCAGGGTTCATGTAACATTTTTATGTCACGCAATCCCTGCAGCCAATCAGGGTTAGCTTGACTCTCCCCTCTTATCCATGTAATTGAAATCCAGAAGAAGTGAGAGCTGTTGCTGCTCTCTCATTTTCTTAGGATGTCTTGTTTTGTCCGAATAAAGGGAGAGTGAAGTCAGCGCTGATTGGTCACAGGGATTGCATGACATAAAAATGTCACAACATCCCTAGGAGAGTCAGTACCAACACTGCTGGAATGGCGCCTACACTGGATATGAGTAAAGTGTTATTAATTTACTGGGGGAAACAGGCAGGGCCACCATCAGGGCATTACTGCCCTTACTGCTGTGTGGGGCCCGTTGAGAAGCAGTACACAGAGGGACTAGCAAGTCTGGGCCCCCATTTATGTGCTTCCACTCACTGGGCCGCATTGTGCATTAAAGTGGTGCGTGCTGCGGCACACAAGTCGGCGCTGGGGCCCAGGAGCTTTCTCAGAGCTGTGCATGGCCATCTAACCTTGATGGCTGTGCAGCTCCCGCTCCCTCCATCTTCCGTGTACTTCCTGTCAGGTGATGGCACGTACGCAATGACATCATCGCATACACGCCGACATGTACCGGACGCTGGAAACAGAGCCGCCCTGCTGAGGAACGTCTGTGAGGTAAGTATAAAAAACATTTTTGTTTTCTTTATAAAATGAATTAAATGGGTGAGCGGAGGAGGAGGAATTGCAAATGATGAAGTGGGGGGGTGAGGGTGACTATGAATAATGAATAATGATAATGAATAGAGGGTGGGATAGAGAAGACATGACAATGAATTGGGGTGGAAGTGGCATGTAAATATAATGAATCGGGGGGAGCGGAAGGTACATAGTGGGAGGCATTAAGTATGCAGTGACTGATAATGAATTGGGGGAAAGAGTACAGGTGCTAATTAAATTATATATTTATTAGGTGGGGAAGGTGGCTATGTATAGTTAGTTGAGGCACAGTGGCGGATTATAATTTATATTTGGAATGGTGCATTGCATAATAACCACTTTTATGTTAATGATGGGTGTATATGTGTATTCAGATGTGTAGTGTAGAAAAAAAAGGGAAAAAGTAGGGAATGTGCTCTGGAAGCGATGTTCTGGTAACTATGTGTTATTTTATGTAGAGACGAGTCCTGGCTGGAAGAAGTGATGGCAGTCTGCGCTGCATGAAAAAGAAAAGCAAAGATGAAGGACTTCAGCTAGAGATGTCACTGGTGATTCAGTCTGTACACTGACACTATACACTGTATACTATATACAGAGGTCCAGTGTATAATGTCACTAGTGATCACTGTATTATGTGTACACTGTCGCTATATGCTATGTACAGAGCTCCTGTGTATAATACTACTGGTGATCACTATATTTCCTGTACACTGACACTATATATAGAGCTCCTGTGTGTAATGTCACTGTTAATCCCTGCATTACCTGTAAACTATACACTATATACAGAATTACCTGTGTATAAAGTCACTGGTGATCCCTGTATTACCTGTGAACTATATACAGAGCTCCTGTGCATAATGTCACCGGTGATCACTGTATTACCTGTACACTGACACTGTATACTATGTACAGAGCTCCTGTGTATAATGTCACTGGTGATCACTGTATTACCTGTACACTGACTGTAAATACAGAGTTCCTGTGTATAATGTCACTTAGTGTTAGGGTTGGCGGATCGCACTAAATAAAATAAGTAATAAAGTACGATCGCAACCCGGGGTCCACCGTGCAGAGATGACAACCTGCTGCTAGTGAGTAATGACGGAGCAGCGTGGCAAGCGATCACAAAGAACACATGGGGTTAAACGTCACCATGTATGGACTGAGTGTAGATTACCCTACTCTGATAACTTCTCAGAAGAGTGAGCACTGGCCGAGGAATACCAGCTCAGCTAACCTCCAAGTGGCAACAAAAATAAAACTAATTCAGCTCCACTGAGTGGTGCAAAAATAAGAGTACCAAGATCAGCTAACTGCCGAGCGGTACCAAATGAGGTGTGTGCTATACCCAAAACAAGAGGGCTAAAGCACGTGGGTTTGACTGTGCCCTGTAAACAACCAGTGCTAACAGCACACATGGCCAAGACAGGTGCTAGGCCAAGCCAAGGAAAAACCTGCCTCTCTAAGGAAAACTAGACGTTCACACATGCAGACTGTTAGGGTTTGAGTTCCTGCTGCTGCACAAGGGGAGTCTCGAACCAGTCCTGCTGCGGTCTCCCTCTCATCTCCGTCCGCAGTGGAGCCTGCTCAGCTTAGACATCGGTCGCAGCATCTCGCCCAGTCTAACAGTATGCAGAGGATTACTGCTGTTCCTCCAGGCTCTGCTATTGTGGCCAGTACTGGTTAGCGGCGAGCAGACATCTTTAGGACAAAGTCCTTGTTTTCCCCTTCTGAGCATGCCCAGAGTGAGATCTCTCATTGGAGATCAGGGGTCACATGCTCAGGTACTGCAGCAGCTCCTATTGGTCCGCCAGGAAGGTCCTGTGACTACTGGTGTTCTGGAACAAGTTTCATTGGTTCTTGTTTCTGGCAGGTCCTGTAGCTGTTGCTATAAAAGGGTAGCATGGCTGGGCCACCATGCGCTAATATCAATCTTTATATGCTTTGCGCCAGTGTGGTCATGCGTGTGTGTGGTTAGGGCCCGGCTGAAATAAGCCCCTAGAATACCGACTTATTCGGTGAGGAGTTTGGTATGCTAGCTGGTCAGGGTCGGTGTCCTAGATGCCCTAGATTACCGGCATAACCGGTGAGGAGTTTGATTGCCGTATTCAGGGCCTGGCGTTCAGACGCCATAGATTGCGGGTGACTCCCGCGAGGACATTAGCGCATGATCACGTTCTATGTTCGCTTAGCAGTTAACTGTGTACCTGGGTGCCTGACAGGACACAGAAGTTTGTCTCAGCGGCTCTGTGACGTAACAGGGTTCGCTTTCAATTCTAGACAGCGCCCTAGCGTGTTTATTTTGCGACTCAGTTGTGTTAAGTGAGTTCGCACACATCGCCATATAGCGCTGCGGCACTCCTTCTAGCGGCTCTGTGGATTAACAGAGTTAGCACATTTTGCCACAGCGCATTACGGCGTTTATTTTGGCGACTCTGCGGGATAACAGAGTTTGCTTCTTGCGCCATTTTACTAGCAGCAGGCTCTGCCTGCACGGTGGACCCCGGGCTGCGAACGCACCTCTCCACATCAAATATTTGGTGCGTTCCGCAGACCCTAACATAATATTAGCGCCAGGGTCTGGCTAGTAAAATGGCGGATGACCAGCGTCTACTACGGGACATCCAGCAGCTGGACGGCAGGTTGGCGGCTCTTGAGCGCACAACTTCAGCTGTGGATGTTACCGCAGTCGCTGTTCAGGCTGCTAGCGTGGCTGCAGCCAGTGTGTCCACTGCCACCTCTGCCCCCACAATATCCCACCTCCCGCTTCCAGACAAGTTTGCTGGTGACAGCAAGCAATGTCGGGGATTCGTGAGTCAGTGCTCTATACAACTCGAGCTTCTGGCTGCACGTTTCCCCACGGATCGGGCACAAGTGGGCTTTGTAATATCTCTTCTGTCAGGCAGAGCGTTGGAGTGGGCCACGCCGCTGTGGGAGCGTAACGACCGTGTGGTGCGGAGTGCTCCTCGTTTTCTGGAGGCTCTAAAAAAGGTCTTTCTAGGACATCAGGTTACCCACGATGCGGCGATCCAACTTCTGGCAAGTTCACAGGGTTCGTCCTTGGTCAGCTGTTTTGCTGTCCAATTTCGGACTCTGTCCTCGGAGTTGGACTGGCCGGATAAAGTCCTCATTCCAGTGTTTTGGAGAGGACTAGCGGGCCATGTGAAAGACGCCTTGGCTACCAGGGGGATTCCCACCACACTGGAGAAGCTTATCGCCATATCTACCAGCATCGACCTCCGTTTTCACGAGCGAAGGTTGGAGCGGTCCCAGTGTAGGCAGAGGTTCCGGCTGGCTCCCACCTTCACCAGACCTCTGGAATCTTCCAGCCAGGCGCCCGACTCCCATGAGGCCATGGAGGTTTCTCGAGCGGGACCTAAGTCCCGGGCCGCTCGAGTACCCGTGGTCTGTAACATCTGCCAGCAGTTAGGACATTATGCCAACAAATGTCCACAGCGGTCGAGAAAACGGTCGCGTCTAGTGACCTTGGGAGGAGGTTCACTAGACACTGCGGCATTTTCCATAAAGTTGTCCTTTAAGTGGACAATTACAGTAGGTCCATCCACGCTCTCCGCCGAGCTCTGTGTGGATTCTGAAGCCGAGGGGAATTTCATGTCCTCTGCATTTGCTCTCTGCCACACTATACCTCTGGTGATGCTCGCCAAACCGGTGACTGTGCGAGTAGTGAATGGATCAACTCTGCCCTCACAAATCACCCACCAGACGATCCCTCTCACTTTATCTATGTCCCCTTCCCATCAGGAGAGTATTTCTTTTCTTGTCCTGCCCGAGGGAATAGACGAGGTGTTGCTGGGAGTACCTTGGCTCCGTTACCACTCTCCCCATATTGAGTGGTCCTCTGGGAGGATACTGGGTTGGGGTGATTCATGTAGAGGCAGGTGTGTCAGGGAGTGCGTTCAGGTCACCACCATAGAGATACCCGTAGATCTCACTTCTCTTCCTCAGTGTTATTGGTCATATGCAGATGTTTTCTCCAAGAAGGCGGCGGAGACTCTTCCACCTCATCGCTCCTACGACTGTCCTATTGATCTCTTGCCTGGAGCAGAACCTCCTCGGGGGAGAGTCTACCCCTCTTGCTTCCTGAGACGGAGGCCATGTCCCAGTATATTCAGGAGAATCTGGCAAGAGGGTTCATTAGGAAGTCGGTGTCACCAGCAGGGGCAGGGTTCTTCTTTGTGCAAAAGAAGAACGGAGAATTACGTCCATGCATTGACTACAGGGGTCTTAACGCCATCACCGTCAAGAATAAGTACCCGTTGCCCCTAATCTCTGAGCTCTTTGATAGACTCCGAGGAGCAAGAGTATTTACCAAGCTTGATCTACGTGGTGCCTATAACCTAATTCGCATCCGTGAGGGGGACGAGTGGAAGACAGCTTTTAATACCAGGGATGGGCATTATGAATACCTGGTGATGCCCTTCGGGCTCTGTAATGCTCCCGCTGTTTTCCAAGACTTTGTCAATGATATCTTCCGGGATATGCTCTCCATCTCTGTAGTAGTCTATCTGGATGATATTCTCATCTTTTCACCAGATATAGACTCTCACTGGAGGGATGTCAACAAAGTCTTCGACCTCTTACGGGCAAACTCCCTCTATGCCAAGCTGGAGAAATGTGTGTTTGAGCAGGAGTCCTTACCTTTTCTGGGCTATATCATCTCTGCCCAGGGATTGGCTATGGATCCTGCCAAACTACAGGCTGTAATGGACTGGTAAGAACCCCATTCTCTTAAAGCGGTGCAGCGCTTTATGGGGTTCATTAATTATTATCGCCAGTTCATTCCCCATTTCTTGACTTTGGTAGCTCCCTCGGTAGCCCTCACCAAGAAGGGAGCAAATCCCAAGTTGTGGTCTGAGGAGGTCTCCAAGACGTTCTCTTCCATCAAGTCGCATTTTGCCATTGCTCCCATATTACATCGCCCTGATGTTGATAAGCCGTTTGTTTTAGAGGTGGATGCCTCTTCTGTTGGTGCTGGAGCAGTCCTTTATCAAAAGGATGCTCAAGGTCGGAAGCATCCCTGCTTCTTCTTTCTAAGACCTTTACACCAGCAGAGAGGAATTATTCCATCGGGGACAGGGAGTTGCTGGCTATGAAATTGACCTTCTCTGAGTGGAGACATCTTCTGGAGGGGGCTCGTTTTCCCTTCCAAGTCTTCACCGACCACAAAAACTTGGTATATTTGCAAACGGCTCAGCGGCTAAATTCTCGCCAAGCCAGATGGTCCCTATTCTTCTCTCGGTTCCACTTCACCCTCCATTTTCTCTCCGATGAGAAGAATGTTCAGGCCGACGTTCTCTATTGCTCCTTAGTGTCATCAGAGGAGGAGGATGAGGAGCCTCGGCTAATTGTCCCCGAAGAAAGCCTGAGAACTGTAGCCCCGGTTTCGCTAGAGTCTGTGCCTCCGGGCAAGACTTTTGTGCCCACTAATTTGCGACCGGAGGTACTCTCTTGGGCACACTCATCCAGGGTGGGTGGACACTTTGGGGCAAAGAGGACAACTGAGTTATTGGCGAGGACATACTGGTGGCCACTAGGGTTGAGCATTCCGATACCGAAACCCGGTTCCGATACCTGAAATCCAATGTAAGTCTATGGGAACAAAATATCGGAATTAAAAATGTTCCGATATTTTGTTCCCATAGACTTACATTGGATTTCAGGTATCGGAACCGGGTTTCGGTATCGGAATGCTCAACCCTAGTGGCCACATATGGTCCGTGACGTCAGGGAGTATGTTCAGGCGTGTGTCTCCTGCGCCAGGAACAAGTCCCCTCGACAACGGCCAGCTGGGTTACTTTTTCCTTTGCCGGTGGCAGACAGGGCCTGGGTGATGGTCGGGATGGACTTTGTGGTGGGCTTACCCAAGTCTCGGGGTTGCACTATCATTTGGGTGATCACCGACCACTTCTCCAAAATGGTGCACTTAGTGCCGCTACCACGGTTACCTTCTGCACGGGCCTTGTCAGCATTATTTATTAGACACATCTTCCGTCTACACGGTATGCCAGACAAGATTGTCAGCAATCGAGGTCCCCAATTTGCGTCTCGGTTCTGGAGAGAATTGTGTCATCTACTCTGCATTGAGTTGAACCTCTCCTCTGCATATCATCCCGAGACGAATGGGTTGGTAGAGAGGGCCAACCAGACCTTGGTCACCTACTTGTGACATTTTGTCTCTGCCAGGCAGGATGACTGGGCATCCTTGCTCCCGTGGGCGGAGTTCGCGCTAAACAATGCTGTGGCTGACTCCACCGGACAGACCCCATTCCTCTTAAATTACGGCCAGCATCCGCGGGTACCGGTGCCCATGCCCGTGGCTTCCGCCGACTCCAGGGTGGCAGACTGGGCTGTGGAAGCACAGGACATATGGGACCGCACCCAGGATGCCATTCAGGCTTCCAAGGAAAGGATGAGGTCTTCTGCCGATGCCAATCGGCGTCCCGCTCCGACATTTGCTCCTGGCGACCTAGTGTGGCTCTCTGCCCGAAACATCAGGCTACGGGTGGAATCCACTAAGTTGGCACCCCGCTATTTGGGTCCCTTCAAGGTTCTCGAGCAGGTGAACCCTGTGGTTTACCGTTTGGCCCTTCCGCCTCGCCTTGGTATCTCCGACACATTCCATGTGTCCCTCCTAAAACCCGTGGTCATCTCCCGGTTGCCCGAGTCATCTGCCGGGACGTCGGGTTCATCTTCGGAAGACTATGAGGTGAATGCCATTGTAGGGTGCAAGGTGGTACGGGGCAAAAAAATCTTTTTGGTGGATTGGAGGGGTTATGGGCCTGAGGATAGGTCCTGGGAGCCTTTTCATGCTCCGCAGCTCATCGCTGCCTTTGAGCGTAGCGAGGCCCAGAGAAGGGGGGGCCCTAGAAGGGGGGGTAATGTTAGGGTTCGAGTTCCCACTGCTGCACAAGGGGAGTCTCAAACCAGTCCCGCTGCGGTCTTCCATTCATCTCCGTCTGCAGTGGAGCCTGCTCAGCTTAGACGTCGGTCCCAGCGTCTCGCCCAGTCTAACAGTGTGCAGAGGATTACTGCTGTTCCTCCAGACTCTGCTATTGTGGCCAGTACTGGTTAGTGGCGAGCAGACGTCTTTAGGACAAAGTCCTTGTTTTCCCCTTCTGAGCATGCCCAGAGTGAGATCTCTCATTGGAGATCAGGGGTCACATGCTCAGGTACTGCAGCAGCTCCTATTGGTCCGCCAGGAAGGTCCTGTGACTACTGGTGTTCTGGAATAAGTTTCATTGGTTCTTGTTTCTGGCAGGTCCTGTAGCTGTTGCTATAAAAGGGTAGCATGGCTGGGCCGCCATGCGCTAATATCAATCTTTATATGCTTTGCGCCAGTGTGATCATGCGTGTGTGTGGTTAGGGCCCGGCTGAAATAAGCCCCTAGAATACCGACTTATTCGGTGAGGAGTTTGGTATGCTAGCTGGTCAGGGTCGGTGTCCTAGATGCCCTAGATTACCGGCATAACCGGTGAGGAGTTTGATTGCCGTATTCAGGGCCTGGCGTTCAGACGCCATAGATTGCGGGTGACTCCCGCGAGGACATTAGCGCATGATCACGTTCTATGTTCGCTTAGCAGTTAACTGTGTACCTGGGTGCCCGACAGGACACAGAAGTTTAACGAAAAAATAGGAACAGCATCCAATCCAGGTGAAGTATAACAAGTCTTTATTCAGCCACACAGAAGTTTGTCTCAGCGGCTCTGTGACGTAACAGGGTTCGCTTTCAATGCTAGACAGCGCCCTAGCGTGTTTATTTTGCGACTCAGTTGTGTTAAGTGAGTTCGCACACATCGCCATATAGCGCTGCGGCACTCCTTCTAGCGGCTCTGTGGATTAACAGAGTTAGCACATTTTGCCACAGCGCGTTACGGCGTTTATTTTGGCGACTCTGCGGGATAACAGAGTTCGCTTCTCGCGCCATTTTACTAGCAGCAGGCTCTGCCTGCACGGTGGACCCCGGGCTGCGAACGCACCTCTCCACATCAAATATTTGGTGCGTTCCGCAGACCCTAACACAGAGTGGCAGAGTCTCCACCCACACACACACAACCGCAAATGACACTAGCACACAGGCGTGCGCACCTGAGGACATTTTATACATCATGCTCATGTCCATTCAGACAGGACCTTGCTCGTGGGCCAATCCAGAACTGCCACAGGACCAGAGCAGCTGACGACTGACCATCAATGAGAGGTCGCCACCTCACAAACATGCTCAGTAGGGTAATTCCTGGACTTAGCCTCAGGAACGTCTGTTCGCCGCGGCCTATTGCTAGCTACTATAGCTGCAGCTGGAGAGCCAGCAGTAACAAAACAAACAGCATGAGTCTAAGCAAGATGCTGAGACCGATGTCTTTGCTGAGCAGGCTCCACTGCGATCGAAGCAGAATAGGAGACCACAGAGGCAGATAAGGCTTGGGATCTACCCCATGCAGTGGGAGAATCCCAGCGCCTAACACTTAATATTATGTTTTGTTTTTCTATTATTAATGATCAGTATTGTAGTATTCAGTCACTATGTGGTGGTAATATGTGGTCTACGTATGACAGGTTCTCCTCCTACTATTGTTAGTGCAGCTTTCCCCACAGACTACACAGATCTCAGGTCCATACAATACCTGCTGATGGAGGAGCATGTGACCAGACTCATACCCAGCCTCCTCCAATAGAAAAGCAGCTTTCACATTTGACATGTTTTTCTATTGGTGGCAGCAGATGGACCGGTCCAGTCACAAGCTCCTCCACCAGCAGCCATTGTATGGACAGGAGATTTGGGCAGTCTATGAGGAAAGCTGAACTAAGAAGAGCAGCAGGAGAACCTGTCATACCTATATAAATAGTAAGTGCCACAAAATGATGTCCACAACGCATATGATAAAATGAAAGCAGAGGGTGGTTATAAATGGTATATTCTCTAACTGGGTCACTGTAACCAGTAGGGTACTGCAGGGATCAGTGTTGGGACCTATTTTCTTCAACATATTTATTAGCGATCTTGTATAAGGTTTACACAGTAAAATATCGATATTTGCAGATGATACAAAACTATGTAAAGCAGAAGAGAAGATAGTATTCTGTTACAGATGTATCTGGATAAGTTGGAAACTTGGGCCGAAAGGTGGCAGATGGGGTTTAACAATGATAAATGTAAGGTTATACACATGGGAAGAAGGAATCAATATCACCATTACACACTGAACGGGAAACCACTGGATAATTCTGACATGGAGAAGGACTTGGGGATCCTGGTTATTGATAAATTTAACTGGAGCTGCCAGTGCCAGGCAGCGGCTGCCTAGGCAAACAGGATCATGGGGTGCATTAAAAGAGGTCTGGATACACATGATGAGAGCATTATACTGCCTCTGTACAAATCCCTGGTTAGACCGCACATGGAGTACTGTGTACAGTTTGGGCACCGGTGCTCAGGAAGGATATAATGGAGCTAGAGCGAGTACAAAGGAGGGCAACAAAATTAATAAAGGTGATGGGGGAGCTACAATACCCAGAGAGATAAGCAAAATTAGGATTATTTAGTCTAGAAAAAAGACGACTGAGGGGCAATCTAACAACCATGTATAAGTATATAAGGGGACAATTCAAATATCTCTCCGAGTATCTGTTTAGGAAGTTGACGGTCACAAGGGGGCATTCTCTGCGTCTGGAGGAGAGAAGGTTTTTCCACCAACATAGAAGAGGATTCTTTACTGTTAGGGCAGTGAGAATCTGGAATTCCTGGCCTGAGGAGGTGGTGATGGCGAACTCAGTCGAGGGGTTCAAGAGAGGCCGGATGTCTTCCTGGAGCAAAACAATATTGTATCTTACAGTTATTAGGTTCTTTAGAAGGACGTAGATCTGGGGATTTATTCTGACGGAATATAGGCTGAACTGGATGGACGAATGTCTTTTTTCGGCCTTGCTAAATATGTTACTATGTTACTATGTGAAATAAAGATAACAGACAGTGTAATGCAGCGGCTGTAGGAGGCAAACAGTACAAAACCTTTGCTTAAACCCATTTTCAAAAATAATTTGTTGCCCTTGCATGCACTTAAAAAAGAAAAAGAATTGTCCCCAAAGGTGGACAACCCATTTAAGTGTAGATTTCCACATAGTGTTTGCTGAGTTTTTACCTTCAATTTAATCTTAAGTTACTCTTAAGTCTTAATCATATTATTTTTGCCACTTCTGTAGTGTTTTTTTTTACTGCTTATGGCTTTCTTCTGACATTTTTTACTATAGACTGTTCTATAGCATTTATTGTTTAAGAAAAACAGACCGAAATACAAACATTTAAAATACTACAAAGTAAAACCACCAATAAAAACACTTGTAAAAAGAAAGCCACTAAAATATGTACAGTACAGACCAAAAGTTTGGACACACCTTCTCGTTCAAAGATTTTTCTGTATTTTCATGACTATGAAAATTGTAGAATCACACCGAAGGCATCAAAACTATAAATTAACACATGTGGAATTATACATTACACTTTACAAAAAAGTGTGAAACAACTGAAAATATGTCTTATATTCTAGGTTCTTCAAAGTAGCCACCTTTTGCTTTGATTACTGCTTTGCACGCAGAAATGGTGAACGGATGGACTCTACATGTCTGGTTCCCACCGTGAAGCATGGAGGAGGTGGTGTGATGGTATGGGGGTGCTTTGCTGGTGACACTTTTGGGGATTTATTCAAAATTGAAGGCATACTGAAACCAGCATCGCTACCACAGCATCTTGCAGCGGGCATGCTATTCCATCCGGTTTGCGTTTAGTTGGACCATCATTTATTTTTCAACAGGAGAATGACTCCAAACACTCCTCCAGGCTGTGTAAGGGCTATTTGACCAAGAAGGAGAGTGTTGGGGTGCTATGCCGGATGACCTGGCCTCCACAGTCACCAGATCTGAACCCAAAAAGAGATGGTTTGGGGTGAGCTGGACCGCTCACCTCTTCAATTTTGAATAAATCCCCAACAGTGTCACCAGCAAAGAAGCACCCCCACACCATCACACCTCCTTCTCCATGCTTCACGGTGGGAACCAGGCATGTAGAGTCCAGCCATTCACCTTTTCTGTGTGCAAAGCAGTAATCAAAGCAAAAGGTGGCTACTTTGAAGAACCTAGAATATAAGACATATTTTCAGTTGTTTCACACTTTTTTTGTAAAGTGTAATGTATAATTCCACATGTGTTAATTCATAGTTTTGATGCCTTCAGTGTGATTCTACAATTTTCATAGTCATGAAAATACAGAAAAATCTTTGAATGAGAAGGTGTGTCCAAACTTTTGGTCTGTACTGTATGGGACTATTCTTCACTAGTACATGGCCCGATTTTATCCACTTTTGGTCTTTTTGCCCATTTTTACTATCAGTTTGGCATCTGGTTTTCTGACACGCAAACAAAAAAAAAATAAAATTACAAATGTAAAAATACGGCACTGGAATCAGATATGGATGGATTCATTTTCTCAGAGACCAATAGATTTGGACGGATGATTTTCAAAAAAGAACAAATTTCTGTTGTTTTTTTCTTTGTTTTGAGGACACTCAGTCTACAAAAAACAGACATGGAGCAATTTTATAGAAGATAATTGGGGGAAAAAAACATTGAATAAGTAAGTGAAAAATGGACATCTAAAGGAGACCCACGAGGTTTGGTGCAGTACTAATTAACAGCATCTGTAGCACATGCCACTGATCTGTTATGATCCAGCCACTGAGATCCAGACTGACTCCTAGAATGAATGCAACAGTAAAGCGCACCAGAGTGCACCATTCCAGCATCTGAGACAGTCTTAACAACTGAGGCGCCATGTCAGATCTTTTGGGCACTGTTTGGAACACATGGCTGGTTTAATATATGCCACTGTAAGAGCAGATGCAGACGACCGTAGATTCTCTCATCTGAGAGAATAGGATCAATTTGACCTTCTGATAAAACTGATCAGAGTTTGATCAGCGTGTAATCATAGCGTGATACGATTCTCTTGGATGCACAAAAGACAGAGGAAAAAAATTCTCCATATTCTCCATTCTGGTAGTCCGTGAAAATCGTACTGCACTAAGATGCCATCTGACTGCTGTCCGATCGTTTCCAAGGGCTCATTGACTTGCATGGTCGAGTGCAATCGGATTATCATTATCATATCAAACTTGGGCAAGAAGCAATTTTTCTTATAGGACCTGCTTGAAAGATGCACTGTCACATAGCAAAAAATTGGTACGGGTGTAATCTGATGTTTTGCCGGATCACAAAAATATGCTTGTCTGCACCTGCCTTAAGTGTGCAGCACATAGTGGAGAAATTAGGAAAAGTGGCTATACCTTATTGTGAAAACTCTTTAGAAGAATTTGTTCATGTATTTTAGGTGTAGCTTCTCATATAGCGAATTTCTCACATCACACTAGACCATGCTACAACCACTATGCTGAGCCCAATTTTCAAAAAGTTGGCAAAGCTGGCGCAAATATGCAAAAAGTCCCCAAATTTTTGCAAAAATTCATGTTGCACAAAAATGTGCACCTTTTAACACCAGTTTTCTGTTGTAAAGTGCTTTCCCCTGAATTCCCCTGTTTATTTTTTTGGGACCTTTTTTTGGCAGAACCATGTGGGTGAGTTAGACAGGTTCATGACCCGGTGTGCCTTTTTTATTGTTTAGTAGATGCAGCTGTGAACATTTTGTAGCAGCTGTGTATAGTTGCCATTTCTGGGAATGTTTAACCTCCACTCCGATCTTCCTCAGAACGCCCACTTTTAGGTGGGTATACGTAAATTCCACATCTATTGGCCAAGGTGTCCTAGAAAATCTGGAACAGTGGGAAACTATGGCTATACCTGGAAGTGTAGCTCAATCCCATTGAAGTGGATCTACAAAAAGCACTGAGCTGTGCCGAGCAAAAAATACTGAGGCAGGAGCACTCGCTGCAGCACCGTAGCCCCTCAATCAGCTGAACAGTGAGGGTGAGGGCATTTGAACCCCCACTAATCCGATATTAATAACAGCATACTTTTTTAAAATTAGTTCTTGAAAGCTATAAGCTGGACTAGTCGCAGTGTTTACATGCATTGATTACATTTCACGTACAGCAAGCTTTCCCTCTTATTCTGCATTACTACAAAAAGATCTAAAAGCAACTACTTGTTATTTGTATTAACACATTTTATAGTGGAGATCATTATGTTGTTTGCTGATTACAATGCAATCAAGCATTACAACATTTTACACCAGGGATTGCTGAGCAGCAGAGAATAGAAGCACCGTCTCTAGCGGTTGAGGCATTTAAATGAAAAATGGATTTATTAGGTTGGAACATTGTGTGTGAGCAGCTACCTTTTACCTCTGGGAAAGCTGGCGTGATTTAGACTCAGCTTAAATGATATGTGTAATGAGTTTTGTAGTTTCATTTCATCCATAATTAGACAGAGATCCCGATGAAAAAGGCTGTTCTACGGCATTTAATGCTCACGAAAGATCCTGGGTCTGCACTTGGGTAACTTTTGTTGGCGGCATTTACTACTCTTCACACCTGTTCACTATGAGTTAACTGCTGGATTGTTTTTTAGAAGATCCAAAGGTGGTAAATAGCGACCCACTTTTCTTGTGGATGAAGCATAGCTTACATGTCATGCAGATTGACAGTATCTCCCCCAGTCGCCTCTCTCCCCTGGGTCAGAAGCTGCGGGCACATGGCTCATGTCCACTTCAATAGTATACTCCGGCACACAAAAAGAAACAATACGTTGCTCAAAAAAATAGTCAATCTTTTATTTATTTCAAGCGGTGCAAGCTCATTGAAAAAAGGAGGGAGAGAGGTTGTCTCACAAACTTTCATGAATCAAGGTACGTATACAACCTTTTTCAAGTTGTACCTTTATGACTTTTAACGTGAAATCATGCACCAGGATGGCTGCAAATGGCAAGTACGGCAATGCACAGCTGTGTGCCGGAGTATACTATTGAAGTTGATTATTTTTTTTCTCCAGAGCACCTATACATTTGGAGAGCCTCCCCTTTGTATTCACTACATGGCTCATGTCAACGGTGACAGGTTCTGCTTGTTTCTATCCCTCTTTCACTACAAACTTCTGCTTTTCTATCAGCTGCCAAAAGATCAGCTGGAGGAAACTAGGGAAAGCCACTCTTCCTTTATATACCACACAGAACCGTGTGTGTGCACTACAATCATTTTTTATTATTTGATAATCTTGAAAACGGTAGGGTGCAAAACATTGCCAAAATTCAATGAAATGTGCGGACTGGCACTATTCTACGTTTTGAAAGAATGTTGACTATTTAATACATGGATAGGTCACATCCATCAGAATGCAAACAGCTTTTACGAGCCTTCTGATTTGGCTCATAGATGAAGGTCCCAATAATGGACCCCAATTTGACATCCATTTGCCCAATAATATCAGGTGTAAAGGGGTTGTTTTATGAAGGATCTGCCACTTCATCTTCTATTCAGCTGCTTTCATTATTGTTTTTTTTGTAGTTTATTCCCTCCTGACATATTTTAGAATTTTCAGTGCCAAATTTAATAATCAATAAAATGCTGCTCAAACAGAAATCCTATAGGCCTCATTCACACGTCCATGAAAAAATTGTACCGGCGTCATCAGTGTTTTGGATCAGTATGTCATCCGTGTGTCCTTTTTAATATTAGTGTCATCAATGTTTTTCATGGATGGATAAATAAATACAAAGCTTCTTCTCTCATTTGCAATGTCAAATATGGACAGCACCCATATGGCACCCAGATGCATACATATTTTTTCACAGACACGTAGACTTGTATTGGATATTTTCATCCATGATACCAGAAAAAAACGGACATCTCTCCCTGAAATTTGCTTGGACACTCCGTCTGTGTGTGTGTCCCAAGCTTGATGAACAATGTGCTTAAGTAAGATTGGCCAAACCCATTGTGAATCTTTCAGCTGACGTGTACCAAGCAAGAAATGTACTAGAGTCAGGGATTTTGTGGCATAAATTATGAAGAATTTGCCGTACACTTTCGGCTTCCTCCTTCCCCACAAAGCTAAACCCGTTTTTCATAAAGTAAATGGATCTTCCCAGGACTGGCATTAAAATGCCAAAAGTCACAAAATTTTGTGACGTTGCAAACAGTTTTACCCCAGAATTCTGGTGAAAGCTATTTTATACATAAACATCACCCAGCAAGCTTTTGCAAAATTTTGCTTTTTAACAAACTGGTCATCTCATCCCCCATATCTTTTGATATGTTGAGGCAAGAGGAAAGGTAAGCAAGGACCCATCTGTACTTTCATCTGTTGTTGAATTCGACAGCAGAATCATATCACTTGGTTAAGAAGTTGAGAAATACAGTCACAAGCAATCCCAAGTTTTAGAAGAACCCTAACCAAAAGACTCCATCCTGTTGAAGATGAAGCATCATGACAAAGGAGGTTCAAGCGAGGGACAGGTGTATATTTCTTCTATCAGGGCACATATATAGAGGGATACCATGTAGCAACCTGCCTACATTTATCAATGTTTGCCATAGAAATAATGCTGAAAAAATGTGTTCAGGTTCTAAGTTACAATTCCATTAACTCTTACCCGCAGGAAACTAAGGTTGCGCCCATGCTCAATGCTGGTGATCTCCAGGTTCCCCATGACCACTTCACAGTTCTCATAATATTTGCGAAGTGACTTGTACTGTTGGTCCAGATCAGATAGAGAGCTCAGCTTGTTCTCTGTTCCTGCACACACTGCAAGGAAAGAAAAAAGGTAACATAAAAAACAACTTCCAGAATAGGCAACGTACAATCAACTGTCAGACAAAATATAGGATAGTCATAAGTCGGTGGCACAGTGGTTAGCACTGTAAAATTACAGGGGTCATGGGCTAAAATCCCACTAAGGAAAACATCTGCAAGGGTTTTGTTTGCATGGGTTTCCTCCAGGTACTCCAGTTACCTCCTAACCTCCAAAGACGCACTGATGGGGACAATTGGGGACAGCAATGATAATGTTTGTAAAGCACTGTGGAATATGATGGCACTATGTAAATAAAATAATCCTTTTATGAATTGTTTCATATTTAATAGAAACTCTAAATTATCCCACCACAAATGAATATCTCCTAATATGAAATATTTCATGTAAATATCTACCATTTTAGCCAATAACCAGGAGCCTCAATTAGTATGATAAATACCTATTTGTCCATTAGGGCTAGTGTCAACTTTACTCTAGCCCCCTTTCTAATCCACCTTTGACTTGAGCATATTTTCTAGCATGTCATGGCTCTCAAGTCCTTTAAACTATGGCATCTGCCCAGATTTATCTTGTGCTCATTCCAGCCCTGTTAGTCCAAAATATTTTAAAGTGGTAGACATTTTACTCTTTTATTCTATTAAATAGGTATATAATTTAATTTAATATCCAATATTGAAATATTTGTTAAAATCTCATCCTCAGGAACTACTGTAGTCGGCTCCCCAGTAGGTACAATCATGACACTCTAAAGGTCCTAGGCATTGCTATAGAGAAGAGATTTCTGCACAGAGATCTATATATGCCTTACTCATGGAATATTTTCAGTGGATATAAATAAAGAATAGCGCATTAATCAATCATTTTACTGGTATATGTTCAGCATTTATCTATGCTTAGTATACAAAGGAGCTCTATACTATTGTGTTGACATATATCAAGATGCTGCAGTGCCCAAAGTCTGCTCTTTACCCGATTGCATCATCTGTTATTTTCCATCAGTGTCAGGACCCATTTATCTTTATCTGCAGTGATAACATGGCTTTGTTAATCCTGCTCCACTTGTGAGTAAAGGAAATGTTCCATTGACCCAGAAGCATGCTGCCAAGCCCAGAACAGTAGACTGGCTAATGTTATTCCTTATTCTCTTCCTAAGGGAAAACTACAAAAACTATCCTGCCATAAGCCTTATTCCTGGTAAGAACTGTGCCCTGGGTCAAAGTAATTAACCTTTTTAGTGCTGTAGAGATCATCAGGATGTCACACATAATTGGGAAGTGGAATAAAAACCAACCACATTTTGGTCTTTGCAAATCCTTCATCATGGTGTGCCAATAACTAGAGGTCAAGAAGTCATAACATTTCCTCTTCATGATACATTATCATCATGTAATTCTCTCACCATATTCAATATGTATCAGTCATTTTTACTGACCTACTGTTATATTTTACTGCATGGCCATTATTATAGGTCACAGGTGAAGGCTAAATGCAGAATAGAACATCCTTGACCTACTAAAGATATGTCTATAGCTTTTTTGAAGGATTTGACTCAAAACATACATTGGTGGCATATACTAGCAATGTGCAACCAATGTTCGATCAGTGGAGGTACAACCGATCTAGTGTTAAGGGTATGCCACACTGAACAATATCGCTAACGGGATCGCTAAAAAACGTCACTATTTAGCGATCCCGTTAGCGATGTTGTTCAGTGCGGCATCTGCCAGCGACGAGCTTCCTGCTGTGATCTCGCTCGTCGCTGGAATCGTTCCGGACCCTATTTTCTCGTCGGCGCTCCCGCTGGGTAAGTATATATCGCTAGTGTGGCACCTTTTCTTAGCGATTTAGCGGTACTTTTGTACCGCTAAAGTCGTTAAGAAGATCGCTAACGGCGATAGCGTCGTTAACTATATCGCTAAATGCGGCGCATTTAGCGATATAGAAACAATCCCGCTAGCGATCGCATTAGTATGAGTCGTTATCGTGATCGCTAGCGGGATTGTTTAGTGTGGCAGTACCTTTAGTGGTGTATCTAGTGGTGGCTGTTGGCTGTGGTCTGCTCTTACCCAAGTGGCTGCACGGTTGAAAATTGACTACAATGGGTTGACCATCCAATCTCCCAAAACAATGGTGAAGAGTAGACAGGATGGGAAGTGGCGCAGCACCTTTTTTATGCTTTCCAACATACTTAAGGGAGCAATAGAGTTTTTTGTCTCTACTTTTCCATCTGAACATAAGTTTCAGGATATTTTTAAATAATAAAAAATTAGGTGCTCTCTAGGTTCTCTAGGAACAGAAGTTGGAATCATAGTTACCAGCTATGAGGCCACTGTTCACAATATGTCATGTCACAGTGAGAGAGTAACATAAGCCACCATAAAGAAAAGAAGTTGCTGAAGCAGTGGTATTTATTTCATAATCCAGACATCTACTTTATATAGTGGTAGATAATATCATGATGAAGAACATTGCTTACATAAAAGTTATCATTCCCTGCTGTCATGTTTGTCAGAGGCCACATGCCCAAAAAGGCTAATTTGGACAGACTCGGCACAAGCCATTCCATCTGGCAGATACCAGAAGAAAGCCGTCCCTCACTCTTTAACCTCATGTACAAGGATCTGGTCTTAAAACAGTGCCCAATGGATTGCTTCTACGAAAGGGTTGCTGACCAGAAGAGTGATCCAGGGCAATAGAAAGGTCAGATAGCTGGGTCAAAACCAAGAGGGCAGCAAAGGTACAAAATTGTCAGACATGAGAAACCTCTATAAACAGGCCAAGGTCAAAACAGGGAACACATACACTAAACAGGAGCAGAGAAACAGAATTTAACCAGAGGAGAACAAAGCTATATCTGACAGCTTCCAGCAGTAAGCTGGAAGCTTAAGTTGGGTGTGGTGCTTTCAAATTGGTTGAAACAAGGACCTAATAACTCCAGCTGAACAGCACACACACCCATACTGTCAGACTGAAAGGCACTGTAGGTCCCAGCCACCCTAACCTTAGTAGCTGAGGAGAACTTATAGTTCCAATATCTCTTCTATCATCATCGCCGACCGCAGAATGAATATGGTGGTGTCTGGTGACAAAATTAGGCATAACAGTAGCAGGTACTGGTGGAGATGAGACACCTTCCCATCAAATAGGAAGGAGAATGACTGGAAACCTTTACTGGATGGGGTGCATATGTGGAAGCCTATCTTCCATTTATAATAAGAGTTAATTCTACTTAGATAATTGTTGTACATATATTGTAGAATTTCTTCTCCCTAAATACTTGGCTTCGTACTTCAACAATGTTCTCCATATTACATCCATATTTGTTTGGCTCTTACTTTCCATCTGATTTTTATTTATGTTTTTTTTCACTCTCTTTATCAGGATCTTTAACTCCCTTATTAGAAATGGACCTGACAAGTAATTAAAGGAATTGATTTGCACACTTCAAACCTTGCCAAATAAGTGATCTGCCATCTGCGGCATCAGCTGTTCTTCCTTGAGGTCTCCCCACGCACCTGAACTTGTGTTTGTAAAGGGGGGAGCCCTCCAGCAGGTGACATGCCATGAGCACAGACATGGTACATTAGCGGCACATGCACAACCCTCTGTACAGTAATCCCAAAGGCGTACAATGATTGCAGCCATCTTCCTCATCATTTACCCTTGCTGCATTGAACTCCTAACAGGATCATTTGTCTCCAAATGACCTGAATATACAGAAGTTTTATCATAGACTGCTATTAGATGTATTGTAGCCATGATTGAATTTGTAACCAATACTTTTGTACAATATTCTTAAAAGCAGTGAAAATAAAGGAATTGACCATCCATCACACTGAACGCTTCAAGCTTTAATCATGTACTACACAGGTATGTAATTGAAATGAATACAAGTCTATTTAATAAGTAAGTTTAATAAGTACATGAGAACGTTAGTGCATCAATTTAATAACACACATGGTCTAGAGTCAAACACGGACCACCTACGCAGCAATTCCATAGACTACTATGGCATGTCACTGATTACACTGTACATAGTCTAAGATTAAAGACATAAATCAACCACTTAACATTGCCATTGGAATTACATCCACTGGGGTCCTCTGTATATGTCTCACTTCAAAAATATTAATTTAGCACTTTTTCATTTCTAAACGACCTTTTTTTATCAACTTCTATCTATTATTCAAATATTTTATTGCATTAACAATAAAAAAAAAGATTAAGCAACAATGGAAAATGAAAAAGCTACTAAACTGTGCGAGAATTGAAATAAAAAAGACAATATAACTTGTCTCCAGTTGATAGCAGCAGAGATGGGCAAAATTATTAGAATAAAATAGAATTTGACATGAGTTTTAAAAAACATCTGTATTCTCTAGAATGCAGATTTCTTGCAATTATCTTTGTGCTAAAAATAGCAACATGGGCAACAATTTTTTCCTTTCAAATTTCAGATTTGCCTGATTCCAAGGATTTATCACTTTCTGCGCTGCTTGGTGTAGTTTTCATTAAATACCTGTTTCGTCTAATGTATATGTAGCAGAGCTAAGTCTTCTGCTCTATGTATAACCCCTCCTGCATCCCTGACTGGCAGCTTCCTGTGCACACTGTCCATTGTGAGCAAGCTGCCAATCAGTGGTGGGGGCGGTGTTACACGCATTAGCCTGACTGCTGGTTGTGTGAGCTCTAGTCTGGCAGTGTTTATCTTCTGCTGATAAAACACTGTTTGTATTGAAATTACAACACACAGCCTAATAAGTGACACATCCCTGGAACGGGGGTCTCGTGCCTTATATTATGCTATACTCAGATTAAATAGAAAAAACCTGCTGAAAGATACCCTTTAAGAAATGTGAACCCAAGGGACTCACCTCATTCTATCTCCAGCTTCTACAGTAATATTTCAGCTTAGTAAAAAAAAAAACTCTCCTTACTATTAATGCAGCGTTTATGTGGAACACATATCCATGTAAATAGGTAATTTTGCGAGGTCGTAAATATCCTCAAAGTATTTTACAGTTTTTGATGATGTTTTCTTTAGAGAGATTAAAGTGGTTGTCCCCTTTCCAAAAAGTTTTTCCTATTAGCTTGTTAGTAGTAAAAAACAAACTGCTTTATTCACTCACCACAGATCCAACGCTGAGTTTCCACAGGTGCTCCTGGTGCCGATTATTGTCAACAGCAGCCAATCAGTGGGCTCAGAGGCTCTTGCCATCTATATCGGCAGAGCCGCTGAGCTCGGTTGCTATCCTCACTGCTGCTGACATGAAGACAACTATCGACAGCAGGAGCAACGGAGGAGAGTCATCGCTGGACCTGGGCAGGGCTAATAAAGTAGTTTGCTTTTTTTGCTACTAATTGATATTATAGGAAAAAGATTTCTGAAAGGTTCAACCCTACCATTTATTATATTATGCTAATTTGCAGACGACAATACAGTCTCTTCGAATACTGTAATCCAGAAAATGGGAAAGGGAATCATTTTCTCTTCCAAAACACATGCCGACTAGAGCTGTCACAAGTTAATTAGTCCGCACACTAATTGCTCACATCATTTTTGACGTTACCTCAGGCCCTTGCAGAAGCTGGTAGCCTTCTGTTATCCAACATGGGAAATGTGGCATTACATGGACTGAACTCTACTCTGTGCAGCCGGCAAAAACCTGACGTCATCCAGGACAGAAAAATATGGTGAGAAGGAGACAACTAACTGAATAAATGCACCCCAACATCAGATACTCTGTAGATTATAATATAATGGACATTGCCTTGTGTATAACATCAGAAGTTAGATCTAGTGAAAATAAACAAAAATTGGAAATTGATTTTAATAAAAAACTGGATCAGGTTTATTCTTTTGATTTTGCTTGACCATATGAAAGTTAGCGTACAGCAATGTTATGAAGGGAATTTTCCATATGTTACATCTGAATTTTGTAGACCTGTTATGTCATAGAGGAGTGTCACAGAATCAGGTGGCAGGTAGTATCACATATTAGTTGAACTTGCTAATCTTTTTTACAGGCTGAATGATGCAGACTATTTTCTCAATTGCTGCGTTTCTACACAGTGCATATGATAGTGTCGCCCTATGTAACAGCAACATATTCTGTAGTTCTGTACAGCAATTGTCACTATTGATGAGTCCATATCCCAAAAGGGCATAAGACCATCGTTTTTACTATCTCAGATCTGCGCAATTAG
This sequence comes from Oophaga sylvatica, assembly GCA_033576555.1. Taxonomy (NCBI): domain Eukaryota; kingdom Metazoa; phylum Chordata; class Amphibia; order Anura; family Dendrobatidae; genus Oophaga; species Oophaga sylvatica. Next base: position 45,237,775 of record JARQOD010000007.1, read on the forward strand.
GCAAAGAACCAATTAACGAACAGTACAAGTATGGTTTTGAAGCATAGGGGGAAAATGGACCACTCAGAGGAATTCCTTACAAACAGATGCAAAACACATAAACCCCATGTAAATGTTGCAAGGGGTTGGATTTGAGCCCAAAACCACCGTTCTAACTAATCACTGAGCCATAGAGGGAGCACAGTTGGCTGCTAAGTAAAGAAAGTCTATTCCTGCTTGACTATGAAGCCTTAAAGAGTAACTAAACTTTTTTCTGCTATTTAGCTGTCTCCTAGGTATTGCAAAGTTAGAAATTCTTGTAATATGCTTGCCTTAATTTGCTTACTTCTCTTCTAAATGCAATGTTGCATTCTTTTTCATATGGCCAGTTTATGCTCCTTAATAAACTCCTTTCGACTGCTGCTCTACCAAGATACAAACAATATTATCAAATAGTCTGTGTACATGTAATAATAATATCTTTATTTTTATATAGCACTAACATATTCCGCAGCACTTTACACAACATGGGGCTCCCAATCTACATTCCCTATCAGTATGTATTTCGAATGTGGGAGAAACCAGAGAAAACCCACGCAAACATGGGGAGAACATACAATCTCCTTGCAGATGTTGTCCTTGGTGGGATTTGAACCCAGGACTCCAGCGCTGCAAGACTGCAGTGCTAACCACTGAGCCATCATACAGGACTTTCCCTTGCTGAGACTTTCTGCTCTCCACTCCAGTAATCAGTGGGTAATTCTCCTACTCTGTAATTCAAGTAAAAATCCTGGCGGAACAGCAAATGAAAGGATCTTTTAAAGGAGCATGCTCTAACCATGCAAAGTAGTGTTTGGGAGGGAAGGAAGCAAAATAAGATAGTGAAGCATGTTATAAAACGCATAGCCTTGCAGTGCCTAGAGGATCATTAAATACAACAGTTTAGTTACTCTTTAAAATACTAGTTGTGGTGCAAAGTACAACTGTACAATGACTTTAACAGATATTTCTACACCATTGGTAGCATTCATGCATGTAGTACTTTTTAATAGTTACTTTGTTAATGCACATGTTTACATTTCTACTTGATTTTCATTTCATTTGTTCTACGGTTTTTACTACTTCCTATTCCAGCAACAGACAGGTTAAAAATGTTCTATAGGCAATGTAAAATATTCTGCTGTATGCGCCAACTGAGAACTGTTTGACAATTCCTCATTTTCCTTTATTAAATCTAAGGCGATGAGGGGAGATTTCTGTTTCATTAATTCCCTCGTTAAATGCATTTTTTTTGTTTAGTGCTTTCAGCTGTGTAAGGCCCATTTATTATTGCTGCATGTTCAGAGTGTTTCACTTATTATATCATCAGATTAAACTATCCTAAATAATGAATGAGTCTAATTACTGGGAAGCTGTTAGACTGCAGAGCTGACTGCAGACCGGGTAATCCCAGGGATTACACAGCTACCCTGTATCAACGTCTGATTCAGACCCTCAGCATAGATTTTATAAAAATCAAATACTATTTTGGCATTTTAGATACGGGACGCATTTATGAAATGCTAGCATAAGACAATACGGTGGTGGCTCAGTGGGTAGCATACTTTCTTTGCACTTCTGGGGTCTTGGTTCAAACCCCTCCAAGATCAACATCTTCAAAGAGTTTGCATGCGCGTCCCTGTGTTTATGTGAGTTCCCTGACATGGAATTTAGATTGTGAGCCCTAATGGGGACAGTAGTGAAAATATCTGCAAAGAACTGCTGAATATCTCTACAGGCGCAGATACGGTAATTATATAACAAAAAACGAAATACTTATCTATCCCATATCTCATCCCTGCTGGTGGGGGGCAACGTAAGTGTTGCCAGTGACATGTGTTGTGAGTGGGCTTGGGATGAGTTCTGAGCAGAGGCTCCCTCTGGTGGTTACAAGCGGTGCTGGTCTGTCCAGTGAAGATTGTGAAGATTGTGAGGATTGGGAATCAGGTGTTACTGACTGGACTTATATAAGGGAGTCACCTTCCCATCAGGGTTGCCGGTGATCAATTGTTCTGGTCTCCATCCTTGATTCCTGTTTCCCTTGTAGCCTGCTGTGTCGTGTCTGCATCTCCTGCTAACAGATAAGACATTTTCTTCTTTTTGTTTTTGTGCTTGATTTTTGCATTTTGTCCTGCACTTCTGTGGGGGCCTTCGGGGTCCCCTCCGGGGGCTTTTGCCCTCTCAGTTTAGTTCAGCCACTGATGTTTGTACTTTTGCTTTTTCCAGTTTTTTCAGTGGCTGCTGTTTTGATTTTGTTACACCAGAGAACTAATTTAGGTGGTAGAGGTCGTGTGATCTCAGGTGTTTTTGAAATTAGTAGAGTTGGTGCTTTTCAGGGTTTTCTGGGATTGCAGTAAGTACCCTTCCTATCCTTTTCTATTTAGGTAGTTTGGGCCCCAACGTTTGCTCATACAATTTTCTGTCTGTGTTAGTATTTCTTCTTGTCTAACCGCCATTACATGTTTGGGGGCTTTCTATTATCTTTGGGGTTCTGCTCCGGGAGCAGATAGCTTTCCTATATCTATCTTCAGGTGTAGTTAGTTTCTCAGGCTGTGACGAGGGTCTAGGACCAACGTAGGAACGCTCCACGGCTGCCTCTAGTTGTTGTGGTTAGTCAGGGTACTGCAATCTCATAGATTCCAACTGCTCTGGTGTATTGCCTTTTTTGCCTGCACTCCTCAGCTACCGAAACATAACAGTATCACCGGCCCAAATTTAAAATTGTATGGTACTCACAGAAGGGAAAAAATTTGTGAAAGAAAAACGGTTGTCAGAGTTGTTAGAGATATTTTTCTGTTTGTTGCATTTTTTTTTTTTCCCTCTGTATCTCTGGGTGCTGGGGAGGATTTTTTCTCTCAATGGAGTTTGCACAGCTGTCTGGCCGTGTGGATCAGCTTGCCACTGAGGTTCAGAGTATTGCTGCATATCTTGCTAGGTTGCCTGTTTGTGGAACCTAGGATTCCCATGCCAGATTTGTTTTTAGGGGATCGAGCTAAGTTTCAGAATTTCAAAAATAATTGTAAATTGTTTTTTGCCTTAAAATCTAAGTTCTCAGGGAACGCAGCGCAGCAGGTTCAAATTGTCATCTCTCTCCTGCGCGGCGATCCTCAGGATTGGGCTTTTTCCCTGACACCTGGGGATCCTGTTTTGAGTGATGTTGATGCATTTTTTCAGGCTTTGGGGTTATTGTACGATGAGCCTAATGTCACTGATCAAACTGAAAAAGCCTTGTTGGCATTAAATCAGGGGCTTGATGACGCTGAGTTATACTGTCAGAGATTCTGTAGGTGGGCAGTCCTGACCAAGTGGAATGACGACGCTTTGGCGGCCCTTTTTCGGAAGGGTCTGTCAGATAATGTAAAGGATGTTATGGTGGGATTCCCTGTCCCCTCTGGTCTCAATGATTCTATGTCATTAGCGATTCAAATTGACAGATGTTTGCGTGAGCGGAGAAGTATGCGTGGAATAGTGTTGCCTTTGAACCTGCTTCTGAATCCATGCAGTGTGATAGAGCGGTGTCGGGGCACAGCGTCATGAGTTTCGAAAGCGCAATGGGTTATGTTTCTACTGTGGTGATGCCTCTCATGCTATTTCAGTCTGCCCTAAGCGGGGAAGACGTTTTGCACGCTCAGTTGTCTTGGGTAGTGTTCAGACTAAGTTTTTATTAACTGTCACTCTGATATGCTCTCTGTCCTCATTTTCTGCTCAGGATTTCATTGATTCTGGAGCAGCTATTAACCTGATGGATTATGATTTTGCTAAACATTGTGGGTTTCCCTTGATACCCCTACAGAAGTCTATTCCCCTACTGGGGATCGATTCTACCCCTTTGGCTGAGAATAAACCTCAGTTCTCTACTCAGGTGATAATGAGGGTTGAACCTGATCATCAAGAGTGCTGCAAATTTTTGGTTCTGTATAATCTGCATGATATTATCGTACTGGGTTTCCCTTGGTTACAGTCTCATAATCCTGTTTTGGATTGGAAATCTGTGTCTGTAACCAGCTGGGGCTGCCAATGTGTTAATACCAACACTCCTGTTTTTTCTGCCTCCCCCCAGGCTCAGGATGTTCCTGACTTTTTGATTGATTTTTCTGATGTATTTAGCGAAAGTAAATCTGCATCCTTGCCTCCCCATAGGAGCTATGACTGCGCTATTGAATTAGTGCCTGGTAGTAAATTCCCTAAAGGTCGCCTTTTTAACTTGTCTGTACCTGAACATGACGCTATGCGGTCTTATATCAAGGAGTCATTGGAGAAGGGTCATATCAGACCATCCTCTTCACCCTTAGGTGCCGGTTTTTTCTTTGTGGCCAAAAAGGATGGTTCATTAAGGCTGTGTATTGATTATCGTCTTTTGAACAATATTACTGTGAAATATCAATACCCATTACCCTTGATTTCTGACCTGTTTTCCAGGGTGAAAAATGCTACTTGGTTTACCAAGCTTGACCTCAGGGGGGCATATAACCTTATTCGCATTAAGCACGGGGATGAATGGAAGACGGCATTCAATACCCCGGAGGGGCATTTTGAGTACCTTGTGATGCCCTTTGGGCTCACTAATGCTCCTTCTGTCTTCCAGTCCTTCATGAATGACATTTTCAGGGATTTTGTGGATAAATTTCTGATTGTTTATTTGGATGATATCTTGATTTTTTCTAATGACTGGGACTCTCATGTGAAACATGTTCGAACTGTATTCCAGATTTTGAGAGAGAATGCTCTGTATGTGAAGGGATCAAAGTGTCTTTTTGGCGTACAGAGGATCTCATTTCTGGGATTCATTTTGTCCCCATCTGTTATTGAAATGGACCCGGTCAAGGTTCAGGCCATCTGTGATTGGGTCCAACCTACTTCATTAAAGGCACTTCAAAGATTTTTGGGTTTTGCCAATTTTTATCGTAAATTTATTGGTAATTTCTCGGTTATTGTTAAACCATTAACTGATTTGACCAAAAAGGGTTCTGATGTGGTGAATTGGCCTCCTGAGGCAGTCTCTGCATTTCAGGAACTTAAGCAGAGATTCACTTCTGCTCCTGTTCTACGGCAGCCTAATGTTTCTCTGCCATTTCAGGTGGAGGTTGATGCCTCTGAAATTGGGGCAGGTGCCGTTTTGTCCCAAAAAGATCCAGAGACCTCTAAAAGTAACCCTTGTGCCTTTTTCTCTCGAAAATTTTCTCCTACTGAACGTAATTATGATGTGGGTAATCGGGAGTTATTGGCCATGAAGTGGGCTTTTGAAGAGTGGAGACATTGGCTGGAGGGAGCCAAACATCAGGTGGTGGTCCTTACTGACCATAAGAATCTGGTTTATCTGGAATCTGCCAAGCGACTCAATCCTAGACAGGCCAGGTGGGCCTTGTTTTTCACACGTTTTAATTTTGTGGTTTCCTTTCTTCCTGGCACTAAGAATGTTAAGGCGGATGCCCTCTCGAGGAGCTTCCTTGCGGACTCTCCTGAGTTATCTGATCCTTCTGTTATTTTGAAAGAGGGTGTAGTTCTTTCCGCCATCTCACCTAATTTGAGACTTGCTCTGGAGGGGTGTCAGGAGGATAGGCCCGAGCGCTGCCCTGTTGGAAAATTGTTTGTCCCGGACCAGTGGAAAAAGAGTGTGATGTCTGAGATTCATTGTTCCGCGTTGGCTGGGCATCCCGGAATTTTTTGGTACCAGAGACTTGGTTAGTCGGTCCTTTTGGTGGCCTACCTTGTCTCGTGATGTCAGGGAATTTGTGCAGTCCTGCGGGACTTGCTCTCGCTCCAAGCCTTGCTCTCGCTCTAGTGGTTTGTTGATGCCATTGCCTGTGCCCAAGAGACCATGGACCCATATCTCTATGGATTTATTTCCGACCTTCCTGTTTCTCAGAGAATGACCGCCATCTGGGTGATTTGTGATAGGTTTTCCAAGATGATACATCTTGTGCCATTACCTAAGTTGCCTTCCTCCTCTGAATTGGTGCCGTTGTTCCTTCAGCACGTGGTTCGTTTACACGGCATTCCTGAGAACATAGTGTCTGACAGAGGAGTCCAGTTTGTTTCCAGATTTTGGAGGACTTTTTGTTCTAAACTGGGTGTTCAATTGTCTTTCTCCTCGGCATTTCATCCTCAGACCAATGGTCAAACTGAGAGAACAAACCAGACATTGGAGACTTATCTAAGATGCTTTGTGTCTGCTGATCAGGATGACTGGGTCTCTTTTTTGCCTTTGGCTGAGTTTGCTCTTAATAATAGGGCTAGCTCTGCCACTTTGATGTCTCGTTTTTCTGTAATTCTGGGTTTCACCCTCGATTTTCTTCAGGACAGACGGAGGCTTCTGTCTGTCCAGGTGTTGACTCTGTTGTGGAGCGTATGCAACAGATTTGGGACCAGGTAGTGGAGAGGTTGTCCCTCTCTCAGGAGAGGGCCCAGCGGTTTGCTAACCGGCATAGGACTGATGGTCCTCGGTTTAAAGTAGGGGACTTGGTCTGGTTGTCCTCAAAAATATTCCTATGAGAGTAGCATCTCCTAAATTTAAGCCTAGGTTCATTGGACCTTATAAGATCATGGAGATTCTTAATCCTGTTTCTTTTCGTTTGCTTCTTCCAGGGACATTTAAGATCCATAACGTGTTCCACAAGTCCTTGTTGAAGAGGTTTGTTGAGCCAGTGGTTCCTGCTGCTGTGCCTCCTGACCCTGTTTTGGTTGAGGGCAATCTGGAGTATGTGGTTGAGAAAATATTAGATTCTCGTTTTTCTAGACGGAAACTCCAGTATTTGGTTAAGTGGAGAGGTTATGGTCAGGAAGACAATTCTTTGTGTTTGCTTCGGACATCCATGCTAGGAGACTCATCCGTGCGTACCATAGAACTCATCCTGACCGACCTGGTTGCTCAAATGAGGGTTCGGTGACCCCTCCTCAAGGGGGGGTACTGTTGTGAGTGGGCTTGGGATGAGTTCTGAGCAGAGGCTCCCTCTGGTGGTTACAAGCGGTGCTGGTCTGTCCAGTGAAGATTGTGAAGATTGTGAGGATTGGGAATCAGGTGTTACTGACTGGTCTTATATAAGGGAGTCACCTTCCCATCAGGGTTGCCGGTGATCAATTGTTCTGGTCTCCATCCTTGATTCCTGTTTCCCTTGTAGCCTGCTGTGTCGTGTCTGCATCTCCTGCTAACAGATAAGACATTTTCTTCTTTTTGTTTTTGTGCTTGATTTTTGCATTTTGTCCTGCACTTCTGTGGGGGCCTTCGGGGTCCCCTCCAGGGGTTTTTCCCTCTCAGTTTAGTTCAGCCACTGATGTTTGTACTTTTGACTTTTTCCAGTTTTTTCAGTGGCTGCTGTTTTGATTTTGTTACACCAGAGAACTAATTTAGGTGGTAGAGGTCGTGTGATCTCAGGTGTTTTTGAAATTAGTAGAGTTGGTGCTTTTCAGGGTTTTCTGGGATTGCAGTAAGTACCCTTCCTATCCTTTTCTATTTAGGTAGTTTGGGCCCCAACGTTTGCTCATACAATTTTCTGTCTGTGTTAGTATTTCTTCTTGTCTAACCGCCATTACATGTTTGGGGGCTTTCTATTATCTTTGGGGTTCTGCTCCGGGGCAGATAGCTTTCCTATATCTATCTTTAGGTGTAGTTAGTTTCTCAGGCTGTGACGAGGCGTCTAGGACCAACGTAGGAACGCTCCACGGCTGCCTCTAGTTGTTGTGGTTAGTCAGGGTACTGCAATCTCATAGATTCCAACTGCTCTGGTGTATTGCCTTTTTTGCCTGCACTCCTCAGCTACCGAAACATAACAGACATGATACAAGATAAATGATGTGGTTCAGAATTTATTCAGAAAACTGCAGATTTACATAAAAAAACAAATCTACTATAAGTGAATTCACCATAAGTCTGAAGTCAAATAGGAGTAGATTGCGAGTAGTATTCTCCTGCTGACCCCAATCCCAATCACATTAGTGTCATGAGTCCCAATTTACTTTTCTGTTATGGGAACAGGAAAACAGCACAATGCGGGTGTGATTGGATTCCGTTAGGGCAGTGTTCCCCAACTTCAGTCCTCAAGAGTAGAGTTGAGCTAATTTGTGCAGAATTCCGTGCTTATTCGGCAAGCTATAGCGCTTACCGAATAAGATGCAGAGGGAACCCGGAGACATGGAGAGGCTGCTGATCACAGCTAATTAGCCAGAGCCCTCCATGTATCCGAGTTCCTTTTTGCAAGTTGGTCGGTAAGCGCTATAGCTTGCCGAATAAGCAGGGTACCGAACAAATTCGCTCAACTCTACTCAAGAGCCACCTAAAGTTCTGATTTTCAGGATTTCCTAGGCAATACTAAGGAAATCCTGAAAACATGATCTGTTGGTGGCTCTTAAGGATTGGAGTTGAGGAAACTGCGCTAGTGTGTCCTTAATTTTAATGGAAAAAATAGCACAGTGCCAGGGGCGGACATACCATTGGTGCAACCTGTGTAGCCGGAATTGTGCCTTATGATGAGCTACTGGACTGCAAAGGGCCCATGTATCGTTCTTGTCCAGGGGCCCCTGTTATGTTTCGGTAGCTGAGGAGAAATTGCAAACATAGCAAAAGTAGTAATACACCAGAGAGGCTGGAAACTATTGGATTGCAGTACCCTAAACTAACCGCCACACCAGAAGTAGCCGTGGAGCGTACCTACGGTGATTCTAGATGCCTCGTCACAGCCGGAGATAACTACACCTAAAGGCAGAAAGATGAAAGCTATCTGCCCCGGAGCAGAACCCCCAAAGAAATAGGAAGCCCCCAAACAGGTAATGGCGGTTAGACAAGAAGAAAATACGGACACAGACAGAAAATAGAATGAGCAAACGCTGGGGCCCAATCTGTCTAGATAGAAAAGTACAGGAAAGAATTCTGACTGCAACCCAAAAAAACCCTGACAAAAATACCAACACTTCTGATTAACAAAAAACCTGAGATCACACGATCTCTACCACCTAAATCAGATCTCTGGTGTAACATACAGCAATTCAGCAAATAAAAGTGACAAAGGAACAGAGAAAAGTGCAAATACAAAATGAACACAATTGCAGTGCCAAAAGGAAGAACAATTGATTACCGGCAAAGCTGAAGGGAGTTCAGGTCACTTATATCAGACCATTCAGAGCCAGCTGAAGGCCATTCGGCAATTAGTGTCATTACCCTCAGCAACCACCGGAGGGAGCTCCAGCTCAGAAGTCGCCTCCAGATTATTCACAACAGGCACCCTTGTGTCTGTGTCTGCACAGCGCTTTTTCTTCAAGCAAACAAGAACTTGGAGTGGAGCCTTCTAATAAAAGCTCAAATGCAAGTTTACAAATAATTCATTAGGTCATTCCCCCGTTCTTCAAACCTCGTGCAAGGCCAGATGGCCACTTGGACCAAACTTTGTTTCATCTTGAATATTCAGTCTACTGGAAGGTATCGGAGGTCCATGCAAATATTTATCTCTGTACTTTATGAACGGTATAATCGATATAATCTTATACAAAAGAGATCATCACTTTTGACAAACTTCATGTTGTTTTTTTTATAAAGTGAATGAACCTTATCCTGATCCAGATTTTCTTAGTAATCTATAATACTATAGTAAAAAGGTGATAAAATAAATTCACAGTAAACAGTCCAAAGTTATGAAGGACAGACTATATTTGGCTATTAGATTTGGTTAAATCTGATATTGGTCAAGGTTACAAAAAAAAATTGAGGCTCACTCAGGCTGCAGTGTATGTCAAGTCTGGTATTAGATTGTGTTATTGACCTCACAGCACAATAGTAAATTCCCATCAATAGCCGTATGTGGAAAAGTTATTACTTAGGATTTTCTCATTTTGGCTTCTAGCAGTAAGCAAAATATCAAACACTAAAGTAAAAGTGACACACAACCCTTGTTCTGCGCTCTCTCCGAAGACTAGTTTCTTCTACCCATACATCTTGCACCCGCCTGCACAGTCCTGCCTTTTCTATCTCCTTGCATTTATCTGCTCATTTATATCCCTGATTTATGGAGGCACTCTATACATGACGACAGAATCATAAATTCTGCAGGATGTCTGTGCATGGAAAATGAACCCTTTCCCTCACGGAGACACCAAGAGCACAATGGTATTAGAAAACTATCATTGCAACGGCACAGGGTCTAGCTAGAAGGGCAGGAAAGGGTGTCACCAATACGCTAAGATATAGCAGGAAATATTGGGGTCACCCTGGTGTAATGACAACGTACCAACTCTATTACCTCTATAAAGCAGCACATAAGCTGTATTGCCATCATATTATAAAAAGATAGACTTTAAAAAGCCGTGTATTCATATGACCTTTCTAATCTCTCTCTGTCTTACGTTTTATTCCCAATAGTGATTTTTTTTCTAGCTTTTTTTCCATTCCATTGTGCAAAAATCCTATAAAAATGCACAGTATAAGGTAAATCATATCAAGTTTCTCTAATCTCGTGCTTCTCAAACTATAGGCAGACTTCAGCACACCCCACTTCTCTCGCGCTGGTAGCTGGAGACAGGCTTGACAAAAATTGTTCTATCCTACACATTCCTTTTCCAGGTATACAACATAATAGTAGATATTCACAAAACTAAGTGCACCAAGAATCTAGCATAATTTGACCCCAATTTATTGCATGTGCTTTTATCCATGACGCTGACTCTACTGTTTAGACACTATTTGTGCCTTGCTCCTCTGAGGACCTTAGCTTTAGCGGAAAGTGCTTTAGCTTAGTTTGCAACCCTGTGTCTGTGTAAAGATGTATCTGATTTATACATCTGATCAATTGACTTTTTTTTACTCCAAAGACAATTATTTTAAGATACATTTTTAACTCTGTTTTGGACTTCAACCAGTATTAAAGCCCAAGTATTTCTCATTTCTGGTAGGTAGGACCACTCTACTAAAAGTTTTGAGAAGCTAAGTTTAATATCTATCTCTCTATCTATCTCATATCTATCTATAATCTATCTATCTATCTATCTATCTATCTATCTATCTATTCATCTACTATTCATCTATCTGTCTGTCTATCTATCTATCTATCTATCTATCTATCTATCTATCTATCTATCTATCTATCTCATATCTATCCATCTATCTAATATTCATCTATCTGTCTATCCATCTATCTATCTATCTATCTATCATATTATCTATCTATCTATCTAATTTATCTATCTATCTATCTATCTATCTATCTATCTATCTATCTATCTATCTCATATCTATTATCCATCCATCTATCTAATATTCATCTATCTGTCTATCCATCTATCTATCTATCTATCTATCTATCTATCTATCTATCTATCTATCCATCTTTCTATCTATCTTTCTATCCATCTATCTATCTCATATGTATCTATCTATCTATTATCTTTCTATCTAGCTATCCATCTATGTCTATCTATCATATATCCATCTATCATCTATCGATATGTCTATCGTCAGTGTTGCTTAAAGGTTTGTAAATCTATCTATCTCTCCATCTATCTTTCTATCTCTCTATCTATCTATCTATCTATCTATCTATCATCTATCTATCTATCTATTTATCTATCATCTATCTCCTATCTATATATCTACATATCTATTTTGCTATATTTGTCTTTCTTTCTAATACACACACAGTAGTTCTGAGAAGCTTGGAGATTTGCTGTCCTTAGACTGCTCAAACTTTATTAGACCTTCTCAAGCTTTTCCTTAACATAATCTCCAAATTGGCACTCTAAAGGTACTGCCACACTTAGCGATCTCGTTAGCGATCACGATAACGACGCAATCGTTGGTGTGATCTCTTTTAGGTCGCTAGTAGCTGCCAAACAGGAGATCTCATAAACGACTCATCTGCAGTCAGTGATCTCTTTAACGACTTGTGGCGGTCGTTAGGATCTGTCATTAGCATGTACTGAGCGCTTCTGATTCATAGGAATTTCCAGCATCGCTCCTGCTCTCTGCGTCCTGCTAGCCTGCTTTGCAACTTATGCGATCCTCTCTGTGACGCAAAAGAGAACTTACAGATATTGCGATCCATTCTGTGACGCAAAACAGTCATATGCGTCACAAACAAGGTCGCTCGTCGTTCGCAAAAGGAGCCAAACACAGCGATTCAGGCTCACCAGCGGGACACCAACGATCAAAAAACGGTCCAGAACTCTAGTGAACGATCAGCGACATCACAGCAGGGGCCACATCATTGCTACATGCCACACACAATGAGGTTGCTAACGAGATCGCAAAATAGTGACGTTTTAGTGATCTCGTTAGTGATCTCGTTTGCGATCTCGTTTAGTGTGGCATACCCTTAATACGTGCACCTAATTGGAAACTAAATTGTGAGCCCCACTATGGATCATATATGACCTTTTGGTGATATTTCATTAGATGTTTAACCACAAAGTGCAAGCGTTCACTCAAACCAACCGGTCGCACAATATGATCGGTCACTTTGTAATGATCGGTGGTCGTTTGAAAGCCTGTTTACACAGTTAGACCAAAGTAAAGGATGCACACTGAGCGATCTATACTAGATCTCTACTAGATCACTCAGTGCACAAAGGCTGCCATTGTTCTTGGCAACACAAGTCCTCTTAACACAGCCCAGCACACCGCCAAAAACGATGCCTCATAAAAGATATAGGAAAGATGTGTATCTTCGTACCATGTTAGCCAGTAGATAGAAAAATATTTAGACTTGAGAGTCCTCAGTGGTTGATACCTTTTAATGGCTAACTGAAAAGATGGTAACAAGTTGCAAGCTTTCGAGACTACTCAGGTCTCTTCATCAGGCGAAGACTAATACAAAATCTGAAGAATCACATATTTATACACAACAGGATACATGTATCCTGTTGTGTATATGATGCGCACGTACCAGGGCTTTGGGGTACTCGGCACTGAGCCCATGGAAGTCTATGGGGGATGTCACGGGTAGCCAGCTCGGTCCGTGCCCTGGGCGCTCACCGTAATGTGAGATATTTACAGGGGATGATGGAAATGTTCGTGTAAGTTGTCGTGACGCCACTTGTAGTATCTGGTCAGAGGGACCAGCGCTGCTGTGCACATACTCTGGAAGGGATGATGTTGGGCAGCTAGATGGTAGGTCTACAAGTAAGACGGTGTCCTTCCAGGGTGGATAGAAATATGAGGATGCAGGACAGATGGGGATCCCGCCGTCAGAGACAATAAGTGAGTCACACACAAAAGTCAGTTTGGTACCTTTACTGCAGGAATGGCAGGTACTCCCCAGAGCACGGCAGGGCGAAGGATGTACGTCCGGATTCCTCCACTGGTAGGTGTATGGCCTCCTGTTCTCTGTCGTTATTTAATAAAGTCCTGACCTGCTTGTAGCTAGGTCTAACTCAGTCTCTGTTCTGTACCTGGCTGACTTGGTGGGGGACCTTCTCTATGGCAGAACAGGGTCTTTTTATCACTGATCAGGCAGACTCTGTTCCCCTGATCCTGTACGTGTCAACTCTGTGGTACTCCTGGGACTTGTAGTCCTCCAGGAACTCCGGTGTTCTCCTAAAAGGTCGTAGAGATCCTTATAGGCTCGGGACCCGGCGTCCGGTATTCGTTGCTGGGGGAAAGCTATTAATGCTTACTGGTCCCTCCAATTCCACTTGCTTTCGGCCTACCTGGGTCCTATAAAGATCACACACGCTGGCAGTTAATGTGCTGCCTCTTCGCCGCTCTCTTAAGCATTGGCACGCTTCCTCCTGAGCTACACTTCAGCTTCAGCTCTGACTAGGATCAATCAATCTCCGTCTGTTTTTAGCTCTGACTGAGCTCTGACAGGAATCCTCTCACTCTCGTGTCCTGAGGAGAACTCATCTGTCAACTAGGATCAATCAATCTCCGTCTGTTTTTAGCTCTGACTGAGCTCTGACAGGAATCCTCTCACTCTCGTGTCCTGAGGAGAACTCATCTGTCCCTCACAGTTTGTCTGAGGTAACTGCTGTTCTGATCTGTCTGAGGTAAAACTGGAACTAACTGGTTTTTTTATGTGCCTAACACACAGCTCCCTCTACTGGTCTCTTAGGTAAGCTGAGATGTGTGTGTATAGTGACCTCTAGTGGGATCTTCCTTTAGTACATCCTTCTGGAAGATATGGATCCAGTCACAGCTGGGCTCCAAATATAAATATGTGATTCTTCAGATTTTGTATTAGTCTTCGCCTGATGAAGAGACCTGAGTAGTCTCGAAAGCTTGCAACTTGTTACCATCTTTTCAGTTAGCCATTAAAAGGTATCAACCACTGAGGACTCTCAAGTCTAAATATTTTTTTTGCCTCATAAAAGATCACTTGACTTGGTGAAAAAGCATTTTTCGAAAGTTCATTGGGTGATCAGAGGCCAGCTTACATTGAAGATAATCGTCAAATCAGCGTTTTTAACAATGTGCATTCATGATTATCTTGCAATGTAAAATGACCCTAATTTTAGTAATTATCTGTGCAACAAAGACCGGTGACCAAAGAGACCCCAAGGCTGACTTTTTAGTTTATCCGACTCTTGGGTATTCCGGTTCTGACCACGTTTATCTGCGCTGAGATAAAGCTAAGAGTATGGACTTTCTAATTTCTGAAGTAATGAATCTTTGTTATCTTGCAACACATCTACGGTTAGCTTACCAGCGACACTGACTCAATAATTGCACGCTGCTTCTTCTACAGCGTATGCTAAACTCTTATCTTCATTGTACGGCTTTAATTAGAAAAAAAATGTCTATACTGTTTCTGATACAAAGTAAGACAAATGTTACAGATTGAGCGAAATATCCTGTTATCTTCTGGTAAATCAAATAATTACATCTCTGATAGCCTATTGTGATATGTGCGAGGGCTAAAGCAATACAGATTCCTTATTGTCTCCGAAGGATCCAAGAAAACACTAACAGCTGCCATAAAACAACAATATGTTTAGAGCTCTCGCATCGTCTCGAAATTAATCCCACTCCTTTTGATTGCATTGCGTTGGACACGCGTCTGATGGAGAGGCCATCCTCGTATAGGACCTAAGAGAGCTACGATAGATTGAGAAGAGAAAATGTGCAATAGAAGAAACTTTAGATATCTGCAGGGACTGGATTTACTACATTTATTTCTGAGACAAGTTTACAGAAATAGTATTTAAATATACTATTCCTCGATCACAGGCCTAGATAAAACTCATTACACTTATCATTGCCAAAAGCTTATTGGTTCTGTGTAAGGAAGAACCCTTAATCTCTCCCCGGCTCCTAAACTGACTGGCCTCTCTTGTTCTCTTGCCCAGTACAACTTATTGTTGAGTTGCATTCTCCCTGGGTCAGCATAAAACACACATCTAATCGCTCACAGTTATCTACCGCTTTGTGCTACTGTCTAAAACAAAGCACAATATCAGCGCTGTGTATCTCTTCCCGCTCCCTCTGTGTCTGCCTGTTCTTCTGTCAGAGTAAAGAACAAATCTCCCCTCCTGATAATATATGTTTTCAGCATCTCCCATTCCTTTCCTCCTTGGGCCATATCTCCTTCTTTCCCTTTTCTTACTATTCTCAGCTGAGCTTACATGTTTATAAAGATGAACAATACATCCTAATAGAGCAGCATGGTGGCTCAGTGGTTAGCACTACAGTCTTGCAGCCCTGGGGTCTTGAATTTAAATCCCACCAAGGAGAACATTTGCAAGGAGTTTGTATGTTCTTCCCAAGTTTCCGTGGGTGACCTCCAGGTTCTTCGGTTTCCTCCCACACTCCAAAGATATACTGATAGGGAATCTAGATTGTGAGCCCCAATAGGGGCAGTGATGATGATACCTGTAAAGCGCTGTGGAATATAATGGCGCTATATAAGTAAGCATATATAAATAAACTATATAGATGCATATGTAACCAGATGTTTCTAATCCACCTTACCTCAGACATATAGCATAAACAACACCCTTCTTTTTCAAAGTTGCTTATCTTGTGCCACTCAACATTGTATATCTTAAATGTCTTTTAAAGGCAATCTTTCAGTAGGATCAACCATATATATGGTCATGTAGGTCATAGGAAGCTGAATAAAATGATACCTTGATGTCTGCAAACTGAATGTCTTATGCCAAAGATATCCACATTTTTATAATAAATAAGCTGTTAAGATCTATGGGCTGGATACTGACCTTCTGGAGAATCTGCCTTCAGAGCTTACTTTATGCCAGGTGTGAGACATGTAGTTTAGGAGAGCAGACTGTCAGTCATTACATGTCTCATACTTGTAACATTTTTCATTTAATATAATCTCTGGAAACAGATTCTCAGGGAGATCTATTTCCGGCCTATAGATCTTAACAACTCATTTACATTTTAAGAGAAATTTGGATTACTCTGGAATAAAATGTCAGAATAGAGATATCATGATATAATTTTACTCAGCTTCCTATGACCTACATGCCCATGTAGACGGCTTAGGAGGGTTGATCCTACTGATAGATCCCATTTAAAGTAAAATGCTGTACATGTATAAAAGTCAAACAGGAATTGGTATTGAATGTGAACTGACTACCGCAATCCTAGCAATTATCACTAAACTGCCAGGCCTGGCGGTGTCCATCATCTCACATCTCAAAAAGTATTTGAGATCTAAAGCAGACTATTACTGATTTTTGACAGCCCATTGTTTGGTCTGGTGTTGTGAATGGGTTTGAGATGAGTTCTGAGCAGAGGCTCCCTCTGGTGGTTACAAGCGGTACTAGTGAGGATTGTGAGGACTGGGAATCAGGTGTTACTGATTGGTCTTATATAAGGGAGTCATTTTCCCATCAGGGTTGCCGTGATCAATTGTTCTGGTCTGAATCCTTCTTTCCAGTTTCCCTTGTAGCCTGCTGTGTCGTGTCTGCATCTCCTGCTATCAGATAAGACAATTTCTTATTTTGTGTTTTTGCTATATTTTTGCATTTGGTCCTGCATGTCTGTGGGGGCCTTCTGGGTCCCCTCCGGGGGCTTTTGCCCTCTCAGTTTAGTCCAGCCACTGTGTTTTGTACTTTTGCTTTTTCCAGTTTTTTCAGTGGCTGCTGTTTTTGTTACACCAGAGAACTAATTTAGGTGGTAGAGGTCGTGTGATCTCAGGTGATTTTGAAATTAGTAGAGTTGGTGTTTTTCAGGGTTTTCCGGGATTGCAGTAAGTACCCTTCCTGTCCTTTTCTATTTAGATAGTTTGGGCCCCAGCGTTTGCTCATACTATTTTCTTTCTGTGTCAGTATTTCCTCTTGTCTAACCGCCATTACATGTTTGGGGGCTTTCTATTATCTTTGGGGTTCTGCTCCGGGGCAGATAGCTTTCCTATTTCTATCTTTAGGTGTAGTTAGTTTCTCAGGCTGTGACGAGGCGTCTAGGACCAACGTAGGAACGCTCCACGGCTGCCTCTAGTTGCGGTGGTTAGTCAGGGTACTGCAATCTCATAGATTCCAACTGCTCTGGTGTATTTCCTTTTTTGCCTGCACTCCTCAGCTACCGTAACATAACAGTATCACCGGCCATAAAAATTGTATGGTACTCACAGAAGGGAAAAAATATTTTGAAGGAAGAAAAGTTGTCAGAGATATTTTTCTGTTTGTTGCATTTTTTTTTTTCCCTCTGTATCTCTGGGTGCTGGGGAGGATCTTTTCTCCCAATGGAGTTTGCACAGTTGTCTGGCCGTATGGATCAGCTTGCCACTGAGGTTCAGAGTATTGCTGCATATCTTGCTAGGTTGCCTGTTGTGGAACCTAGGATCCCCATGCCAGATTTGTTTTTAGGGGATTGAGCTAAGTTTCAGAATTTCAAAAATAATTGTAAATTGTTTCTTGCCTTAAAATCTAAGTCCTCAGGAAACGCAGCGCAGCAGGTTCAAATTATCATCTCTCTCCTGCGCGGCGATCCTCAGGATTGGGCTTTTTCCCTGATACCTGGGGATCCTGTTTTGAGTGATGTTGATGCATTTTTTCAGGCTTTGGGGTTATTGTACGATGAGCCTAATGTCACTGATCAAGCTGAAAAAGCCTTGTTGGCATTAAATCAGGGGCTTGATGACGCTGAGTTATACTGTCAGAGATTCCGTAGGTGGGCAGTCCTGACCAAATGGAATGACGACGCTTTGGCGGCCCTTTTCCGGAAGGGTCTGTCGGATAATGTAAAGGATGTTATGGTGGGATTCCCTGTCCCCTCTGGTCTCAATGATTCTATGTCATTAGCGATTCAAATTGACAGACGTTTGCGTGAGCGGAGAAGTATGCGTGGAGTGGTGTTGCCTTGTGAGCCAGCTGCTGAGCCCATGCAGTGTGATGGAGTGGTGTCTGGGGCACAGCGTCATGAGTTTCGAAAGCGCAATGGGTTATGTTTCTACTGTGGTGATGCCTCTCATGCTATTTCAGTCTGCCCTAAGCGGGGAAGACATTTTGCACGCTCAGTTGTCTTGGGTAGTATTCAGACTAAGTTTTTATTAACTGTCACTCTGATATGCTCTCTGTCCTCATTTTCTGCTCAGGCTTTCGTTGATTCTGGAGCAGCTATTAACCTGATGGATTATGATTTTGCTAAACGTTGTGGGTTTTCCTTGATACCCCTACAGAAGTCTATTCCTTTACTGGGATCGATTCTACCCCTTTGGCTGAGAATAAACCCCAGTTTTCTACTCAGGTGATAATGAGGGTTGAACCTGATCACCAGGAGTGCTGCAAATTTTTGGTTCTATATAATCTGCATGACATTATAGTGCTGGGTTTCCCTTGGTTACAGTCTCATAATCCTGTTTTGGATTGGAAATCTGTGTCTGTAACCAGTTGGGGCTGCCAATGTGTTAGTGCCAACACTCCTGTTTTTTCTGCCTCCCCCCAGGCTGAGGATGTTCCTGACTTTTTGTTTGATTTTTCTGATGTGTTTAGCGAAAGTAAATCTGCATCCTTACCTCCCCATAGGAGCTATGACTGCGCTATTGAATTAGTGCCAGGTAGTAAATTCCCTAAAGGTCGCCTTTTTAACTTGTCTGTACCTGAACATGACGCTATGCGGTCTTATATCAAGGAATCATTGGAGAAGGGTCATATCAGACCATCCTCTTCACCCTTAGGTGCCGGTTTTTTCTTTGTGGCCAAAAAAGATGGTTCATTAAGGCCGTGTATTGATTATCGTCTCTTGAACAATATTACTGTGAAATATCAATACCCGTTACCCTTGATTTCTGACCTGTTTTCCAGGGTGAAAAACGCTACTTGGTTTACCAAGCTTGACCTCAGGGGGCGTATAACCTTATTCGCATTAAGCACGGGGATGAATGGAAGACGGCATTTAACACCCCTGAAGGGCATTTTGAGTACCTTGTGATGCCCTTTGGGCTCACTAATGCTCCTTCCGTCTTCCAGTCCTTCATGAATGACATTTTCAGGGATTTTGTGGACAAGTTTCTGATTGTTTATTTGGATGATATCTTGATTTTTTCTAATGACTGGGACTCTCATGTGAAACATGTTCGAACTGTATTCCAGATTTTGAGAGAGAATGCTCTGTATGTGAAGGGATCAAAGTGTCTTTTTGGCGTACAGAAGATCTCATTTCTGGGATTCATTTTGTCCCCATCTGTTATTGAAATGGACCCGGTCAAGGTTCAGGCCATCTGTGATTGGGTCCAACCTACTTCATTAAAGGCTCTTCAGAGATTTTTGGGTTTTGCCAATTTTTATCGTAAATTTATTGGTAATTTCTCTGTTATTGTTAAACCATTAACTGATTTGACCAGAAAGGGTTCTGATGTGGTGAATTGGCCTCCTGGGGCGGTCTCTGCGTTTCAGGAACTTAAGCAGAGATTCACTTCTGCTCCTGTTCTACGGCAGCCTGATGTTTCTCTGCCATTTCAGGTGGAGGTTGATGCCTCTGAAATTGGGGCAGGTGCCGTTTTGTCCCAAAAAGATCCAGAGACCTCTAAAAGTAACCCTTTTGCCTTTTTCTCTCGAAAATTTTCTCCTACTGAACGTAATTATGACGTGGGTAATCGGGAGTTATTGGCCATGAAGTGGGCTTTTGAAGAGTGGAGACATTGGCTGGAGGGAGCCAAACATCAGGTGGTGGTCCTTACGGACCATAAGAATCTGGTCTATCTGGAATCTGCCAAGCGACTCAATCCTAGACAGGCCAGGTGGGCCTTGTTTTTCACACGTTTTAATTTTGTGGTTTCCTTTCTTCCTGGCACTAAGAATGTTAAGGCGGATGCCCTCTCGAGGAGTTTCCTTGCGGACTCTCCTGAGCTATCTGATCCCTCTGTTATTTTGAAGGAGGGTGTAGTTCTTTCCGCCATCTCGCCCAATTTGAGACTTGCTCTGGAGGGGTGTCAGGAGGATAGGCCCGAGCGCTGCCCTGTTGGAAAATTGTTTGTCCCGGACCAATGGAAAAAGAGTGTGATGTCTGAGATTCATTGTTCCGCATTGGCTGGGCATCCCGGAATTTTTGGTACCAGAGACTTGGTTAGTCGGTCCTTTTGGTGGCCTACCTTGTCTCGCGATGTCAGGGAATTTGTGCAGTCCTGCGGGACTTGCTCTCGCTCCAAGCCTTGCTCTCGCTCTAGTGGTTTGTTGATGCCATTGCCTGTGCCCAAGAGACCATGGACCCATATCTCTATGGATTTCATTTCCGATCTTCCTGTTTCTCAGAGAATGACCACCATCTGGGTAATTTGTGATAGGTTTTCCAAAATGATACATCTTGTGCCATTACCTAAGTTGCCTTCCTCCTCTGAATTGGTGCCGTTGTTCCTTCAGCACGTGGTTCGTTTACACAGCATTCCTGAGAACATTGTGTCTGACAGAGGAGTCCAGTTTGTTTCCAGATTTTGGAGGACTTTTTGTTCTAAACTGGGTGTTCAATTGTCTTTCTCCTCGGCATTTCATCCTCAGACCAATGGTCAAACTGAGAGAACAAACCAGACATTGGAGACTTATCTAAGATGCTTTGTGTCTGCTGATCAGGATGACTGGGTCTCTTTTTTGCCTTTGGCTGAGTTTGCTCTTAATAATAGGGCTAGCTCTGCCACTTTGATGTCTCCGTTTTCTGTAATTCTGGGTTTCACCCTCGATTTTCTTCAGGACAGACGGAGGCTTCTGTCTGTCCAGGTGTTGACTCTGTTGTTGAGCGTATGCAGCAGATTTGGGACCAGGTAGTGGAGAGGTTGTCCCTCTCTCAGGAGAAGGCCCAGCGGTTTGCTAACCGGCATAGGACTGATGGTCCTCGGTTTAAAGTGGGGGACTTGGTCTGGTTGTCCTCAAAGAATATTCCTATGAGAGTAGCATCTCCTAAATTTAAGCCTAGGTTCATTGGACCTTATAAGATCATGGAGATTATTAATCCTGTTTCTTTTCGTTTGCTTCTTCCAGGGACATTTAAGATCCATAACGTGTTCCACAAGTCCTTGTTGAAGAGGTTTGTTGAGCCAGTGGTTCCTGCTGCTGTGCCTCCTGACCCTGTTTTGGTTGAGGGCAATCTGGAGTATGTGGTTGAGAAAATATTGGATTCTCGTTTTTCTAGACGAAGACTCCAGTATTTGGTTAAATGGAGAGGTTATGGTCAGGAAGACAATTCTTGGGTGTTTGCTTCGGACATCCATGCTAGGAGACTTATCCGTGCGTATCATAGAACTCATCCTGACCGACCTGGTTGCTCAAATGAGGGTTCGGTGACCCCTCCTCAAGGGGGGGTACTGTTGTGAATGGGTTTGAGATGAGTTCTGAGCAGAGGCTCCCTCTGGTGGTTACAAGCGGTACTAGTGAGGATTGTGAGGACTGGGAATCAGGTGTTACTGATTGGTCTTATATAAGGGAGTAATTTTCCCATCAGGGTTGCCCGTGATCAATTGTTCTGGTCTGAATCCTTCTTTCCAGTTTCCCTTGTAGCCTGCTGTGTCGTGTCTGCATCTCCTGCTATCAGATAAGACAATTTTTTATTTTGTGTTTTTGCTATATTTTTGCATTTGGTCCTGCACTTCTGTGGGGGCCTTCTGGGTCCCCTCCGGGGGCTTTTGCCCTCTCAGTTTAGTCCAGCCACTGTGTTTTGTACTTTTGCTTTTTCCAGTTTTTTCAGTGGCTGCTGTTTTTGTTACACCAGAGAACTAATTTAGGTGGTAGAGGTCGTGTGATCTCAGGTGATTTTGAAATTAGTAGAGTTGGTGTTTTTCAGGGTTTTCTGGGATTGCAGTAAGTACCCTTCCTGTCCTTTTCTATTTAGATAGTTTTGGCCCCAGCGTTTGCTCATACTATTTTCTTTCTGTGTCAGTATTTCCTCTTGTCTAACCGCCATTACATGTTTGGGGGCTTTCTATTATCTTTGGGGTTCTGCTCCGGGGCAGATAGCTTTCCTATTTCTATCTTTAGGTGTAGTTAGTTTCTCAGGCTGTGACGAGGCGTCTAGGACCAACGTAGGAACGCTCCACGGCTGCCTCTAGTTGCGGTGGTTAGTCAGGGTACTGCAATCTCATAGATTCCAACTGCTCTGGTGTATTTCCTTTTTTGCCTGCACTCCTCAGCTACCGTAACATAACAGTCTGGCTTTTGCGCAATGTATCAAGATATTCACTTTCAAAGTTAAGTATCTGAATCTCTACAAGTTTAAATCCAGGCATAAGATGTGATAGCTAGAGTCATGGCGGTGAATCATGACAATGTCACTCTAAGGTAGGTTGTCACACTTGCGTGTGTGATGCGAGAAAGTCGCGCGAGACACTGGCTTCAACACCCGGCCCTGCCGCCGATACTCGGACCGGAGCGTGCTGCTGCAGGTATTTCTATGCAGCTGAACGCTCCGGTCCGAGTGCCGGCGGCAGTGCTGGGTGTTGATGCGAGAGACTGGAGCAGGTTTCTCGCATTACACTCGCAAGAGTGACACCTATTCCAAGGAGCTCTCCAGGCATCATATATAGAAGACCTGTCATTGGGTAGGTCATCAAAATCAGTTTGGTGGGGGGTCTGACAACCAATACCCCCACTTATCAGCAGTTATTAACTGCAGAACCATTGACATATAAACAATGTTTGGAGTATAACTGCTACACTCTACTCCATGTGAACTTTTGGGATGACAGGACACCTCCTATTTCCAGCAGTGGCCCCTACTGATTGAATGGAGCTCCTTTCAATGTATACTTCCATATGACATTGGAGTTCCTAGTAGCTGATTGGTGGGGACCTCAGTTGTCAGATTCCCTCCCATCTTGTATTGATGACCAATCCTAGGAAAGGTCATCAATATCATATCTGGAGACTACCTTTACGGCCTTAGATCTGTGGGAAGCTAACCTGAAGGACCATTAAAAGTGCAGTGCTTTGGACCTCATGTTTTGCAGGGTTTCTCATTGAGCTCCATGCTATATAGCAACAATTTCCCATAAAGGGTCACTTCTAATGAATCAAAGAGAAAGCCGTCAGCTATAACATTCAATTATGACTTTACCGGCACATGAAGTCTTCTTTTTATAGTTTTTTTTAGGACGTAACACCACAAAAAAAGCTTTTTATTTCTAGAAAATGTGTGTTTTGATGACATGGAAAGTAGTTGGGTTAATTCATTCATTTCCCTTGTAATACTGTATGTAAACCTTGTCATTGCATGGAGCCTTCCATATTCCCATGTAGGTATTATAATGAGTTCACATTTCCTATCAGCACAGATTGTAAGTAGTGAGCACCTATCCTGACACATAGCGTCCTTGAATCTTCTGACGTCTTCCTGCAAGATGACAGCGAAGGTCAACGCATGTAATTTGACAATAATGAGTGCACCAGAATATTAGACAGACGCTCCCCTGAGCCTTGTGCCTCTTCCAACACAACAGACGGTGAAAAATATGACACAGAGACTGTGGACAGAGCCCAGAAGGGACTGGCCCAGACGTCACACGTATCAGTCCCCCCTTTTATTTGTCAGCCAACGCAGACTCCATGCCAGGAAGCCCAAGCTAGATCCATCATTGGCTTATGAAGCATTACATGGAAGATACCATTTCTAACAATTCAGAAAACACTTCACACCTTAAGATCCACTTTTTAGGGCATTTTTATAGTTGATACTTGTTTTAGGCTGGAAAAAGGACGCTAGTACCAGTTTCATTATGCCCTACAATTTTCCAGGGCTATGAAAACTAACTGAACAATACAATTCCCTGTAATGAAAATCAGAGAATGCAATTCTCGTTCGGACCTCTGTGTCGCTGAATAGAGGAGCAGTTGCTTCTGCTTTCAATTTATATGGAAAGCTTGAAAACGTATAATAAAGCCCTGTTCACACATTCTGTATTTGGTCAGTATTTCATATCAGTATTCGTAAGCCAAAACCAGGAGTGGAACAATCAGAGAAAAAGTATAATACAAACACGTCACCACTTCTTTATTTTTCCCCCACTCCGCATTTCAGATTACAAATGCTTATCAAATACTGAACATGTGAATGTGGACAAAGGGTTTTGTTTGTTAGTCTTTATTCACACATCAGTATTCTTGATCAGTGTTTTATCAGTATTTGTATGCCAAAACTAGGTGTATCTCTAAAACACAGGACAGGTGTCAATCTTTCAATTATAGTTTTTCTCTTGTAAATTCCACTCCTGGTTTTGACATACAAAAATATGAAAAATATTGACCAAATACTGATGTGTGAATAAGCCCTTAGCGGATAAAAAGGAGAATGCTTGGAAGACAAACGTTGTCTTAAATACCAATCACTGGAAGGGTCAACAAACTTTCCATAAATCATAAAACAAGCGAATATAAGAAACTTTAATATAATTATATTAATAAATAATATTATAACTAATTATAATAATTAATATAGTTAAGAAACTATAATATATCTTATCAGAAATTTTTTCTTTTTTTTCCACTTAGGAGCCACTTCTTCCCCTTGCCTTCTGAACTCACCATCCAATCTGAAAACAGTTCAAATCTGTCTTGGTCAAAACATTGCAGACTGCCAGCTCACAAAAGTAACAGATTCCTGTAAAACCCTATAAAGAGGGGAAGGAAGAAGGAGGATTCAGCCTATTGAGTGGCCAGTTAGACACAGGAAGATCGTGCTACAGCTTCAACCAAATTTATTATACTTCTGTGCTGGATTCACAGCCACACAACTTAGTACTACTGTGTAATGTGTTCCATGCTGCTGCTTTGCCATGTGTGATGCCAAATAAGTAGAGCAGGAATTAAACTCTCTGTATATGTTGCGTATAAAATGCATCATAGCCATTAATCCACTAACCCACAGTACCACTGGATCAGAAACTAGATATAAAGCCAGCAGAGAAGAAAACTGGCAAAAAATGCAGGATACAAGTAATTTAATGACAATACATAGTGTTACTCCTCATTTATACAGAGGACAGCTTATTATGAAAAGTTACCTGAAATGACCAGTACACATTAAATATAGATCATACCGACATTTCCTTAAATGAGAGATCATAACAGAAATTTTATAGACAGTTGTCACTGGATCACTGTTGCCTCCAAACTCTTTCTAGACAAATACAAACACCACTACCCCAGTACATTCATACTAGGATCCTATTTGAGCATGTAAATAAATATATCAGAAAAATCTATTTGAATATAACAATTCAATTTTATTTCCATAAAATTATTTCCACCATATAACAACATCAAAAAAAGGGATGCAAGATCTGGTCTAGGGACATTTCTAGACAAAGGCAGGAAGCACAGTTACCATGTAAATCCTGCTCCTGCTGCTCTAGACCTCATAGAGTACAATCAAAACAAAAAATTCAAAAATTAAAATGAAAATAAAAAAAAGTGAGCACTTATTATTATCTCACACACATCTTTTATGTACTTGTACATTACATTGTGTTTTTTTTATCTTTTTGAATTTTTCAACAGCATTACAAAATATTCCACTTTTTCAAATTATTCCATATATTAGGATTGTCATCTTTATTCTAGCTTTATATTCTTACATGAAAACACTTCTGTCCCAGAAAACAAAGTAAAGTAGGTAAACAGTATTGGTATCACTGGGACAAAAAAATGTCCTACTGTCGAAAATGGGTTAAACAATAAATTTTAAATTGGTTTACATGTAACCGGATTGTGGAAAAGCTACAAAGCACAGGCTTAAAATAAAGGAAAGTGGCACGCTTTAATAAAGAGTAATTAAATAATCATTAAAGTGAATTAGGTTTTAGCTCTAATCATGAAGATTAGGTTACACTGTCGAAATACACATATCATCTGTTTGATTAGTCGAGGCTACGATTCATTTTCAAATCTGAGATATTTCTATTACACTCTTCTAATAAACGATTTCTACAGCGCGGCGGGAAGTGTCATCTGTATTGCGGAAAGCTGGCACAATACCAGGCGTATTAGTCTTTGTTAACTTCTTTGGCAGTAATGGGGTTAATTGAGATCTGATTCATGAACAGTCTTGTAAATGTATGAAGGCAAAGATGACAGATAATAGCACCACGCAGGCCCAGGTCAGTGATTCTCCCAGAATGTCACCGGCATGTCTGGTGTCTCAGCCCGGTGCTGGAGATTTATTTTATCTGTGCTAGGAACTGTAGCATGAAGGGGAATCTCAGACTGCGGCCTGGCAGGAGACTCCAGAATGGGCACACGGCTAATGGGAACTCTCCGGCTGGCTGACGCTAGGATTTAAATGTTCTGTAAAATTACTGCCATGATTTCAATGTCATTGGGATGTGTTTTTATGATTATGAGCCCTGGCTGCTTTTTAATAACTTTGGTTAAACACCGCGGAACTGTGCTGCAGAACGATGCGTGCTGCCCGGAGAACAAATACATTTCTTCCATTTAACCCATTTGCTCTCATGAGGCGTTGATATCGTGTTACATAGTACAGCGATTTCCATTCTACACATTATGCAGCCATCTTTCACAAAAGACAATGAGCAGCAACTAGTTCTACCATCTCTGCCTCGAAAGCAAATGCCTTACGTAGGCCAGCAAAAGGTACATCAGAACCTCTCATCAAAGTAAGACATTTTAGATTTTGAGTATTCCAATACCCATTCAACCACTGGTCTACTAATTAGAATTAGGCTTAAAGGAATTGTCCACAACACGGACAGCCCCTTCTGAATCCCTATGTTTCCCCCCAGTAAAATAGTAACACCTATACTCACCTCCAGTGTAAGTGCCATTCCATTGGTGTCGGCTATAGCTCTCATGGAGATTGCATGGCATTGCTATGTCACACAATCCCTGTGGCCAATTAGTACTGGCTAAAGTCACCTCTACTACGGCCGAATCAAGACATCTGTAGGAAGTGAGAGCTATGGCAGGTCTCACTTCCCCGGATGTCAATTACAGCTGTACAGCAGCAGTGTGAAGTCAATGCTGATTGGCCACAGGGATTGCGTGACATAATAATGTCATGCAATCCTCAGGAGAGCCAGTGCTGGAACGGTGCTGGCACCAGAGGTGAGTATAAATGTTATTATTTTACTGGGGGGAAACATAGGGATTCAGAAAGGGCTGTCAGAGTCGTGGACAACCCCTTTAATATACACCTTAGTTAGCTGTCACCATATGAACTCTCTCTCCTGAGCTGAGAAACTGATCATTCTTGTGTTCTCTACAGGGGGAGAGGAATTAGCCATTGCTCAACAGCCGTGACAACTTTTCTACATGGAAAACGAAAGGATTGGGCGTTTGATTAAAACTTCAGATCCTTTCTCACTACCATACACCTTAGATAGCCCCCAGATCTCACCAAAATCTGCAAGTTGTGCCAACTATATTCAGATGTGTAATTAACCTTAGTGCTTATGTTCCTTTTTAACTTTGCATATCTTTTTGTTTGAGAATGTTAGAAATTGTGAATATGACCTCTACCCATGTTCCCATTCAATGCCTTATTCACTTAAGTGCTCTCCGTGTTCTCGCTACTAAACAGAGAAAAATGATTCATGTACTGCTACATTGGTGATGTTTAGGATAACTTATACACAGGAGATAGAGGGGTAAACTACAAGGATTATCATGCCAACCTGCACACCCTCTATGCTCAGTAACGTGTTGGATCTAGCACCCAGTACAGAAGTGTTTGGTGTTTATTTTCTCCTCCAAGCTCTTTCCAACTGTTGGACAAAATTACCATATTTTTCAGACGATAAGACACATTTTTTTCCTCCAAAATTTTGGAGGAAATTTGGGGGGTGCATATTATAGTTTGGTTGTACCTTATAGTCCGGCTGTGTCTGTAGATGGAAAGGGTGAGGAGCTGCATCAGCGGAGGAGCGTGTCACAGGAGGCAGGAGTCAGCAGCTGCAGATAACGTGTGCCCGCTGTTAAAGCATATGAATATTCACTGCTCCCCATGCCCACAGTCCCTCCAACCTCTATGCATTGAAGTCGGTGCCGAGATGGGAGGCACTATGGAGTGGAGAGCAGTGAATATTCATTTTCTTTAACAGTAGGCACACATGATGGCCTAGCAGCTGCAGGAAACTGGCAAACTAACAGTGTGCTAGCTTTTCAAGACAAAGCATATTTACTGCACTCTACTACCATAGTCCCAGGCATGGGGAGCACTGAATATTCCAGCAGCTGACCTCGGTGTGTTGGGGCCCATGGCAGTGACATAATGCGCTGCTTACATGCTGAAATCAGCTTCTGGCATCAGAACAGGACACCGTGCTGTGAGGAAGCAGAAGAAAGGTAAGTGGTGTTTTTTATTTTTATATATGCAGCATGATGGGGGCCTATGTAAACCAGGATGGGGATGGGGTGCTATGAATACCAGGATGGGGATGTGGGGTCATGTATACCAGGATGGGGGCCATGTATACCAGGATGTAGGGCCATATATACTAGGTTGGGGATGGGTAGCCATGTATAGCAGGATGGGGATGGGGGCCATGTATACCTGCATGGGGAGGGGGCCATGTATACTAGGATGGGGTTGGTAGCCATATATACCAGGATTGGGATAGGGGCCATGTATACCAAAATGGGGTGCCATGTATACCAGGAAGGGGGCCATTTATACCTGGATTAGGGTTCATGTATACCTGAATGGTAACATATATATCAGGATGGGAGGCGTATATTTACTAGTATGGGGACATATTTATACCAGGATGGCGATTCACTGCATCCATTACATTCTATGGGTGAAATTTCTCTTATGGAGACTAGCGTCTCTGCTAGAGAAACTGACATGCTGCTGTCTGGAGAGACGTGCCACATGTCTGTCTCCGTGGGTGAGCCATGGGCGTCTGTGGATGCATAGTGGCTATGGAATTTCTTGAAATCCCATCCACTATGATGTTACATCTGGCCGTTGCGGGTTGGACGCTGCACAAGTACACAGCATCCAACCCGAAAGTTTAATAATCGTGTGCACATACCTATATACTCCGAAAAATATGGTACTCACCATTTGCTTGCAGCTCCTCAGGGGAGGGAAGTCTTAAACAGGTTTTTGTTACCCATTAGTACAGATTAAGGGTATAACAAGGGCTGGCTGCCCTATTTGTAAGGACATCTATGGCACCCCTGGGGTCCAGTCACCACAGAGGTACTGCACCTCATCCAGGGGTGTGGTACTCAGCTCTCAGGTAAGAGGGAGGCACTACCCAGGACTCTAACACTCACACCCAGCACACACCAGTTCAGTCGAGGCATCTGGGTATACCCTTTGGGAGGATGGCCTCATCCCAGGCTGGCTAGGAAAGGGTTTTGGGAGTGGGTGGGGAAGGTAGAGAAGATGGAGGAGTCAGAGAGTGTGATAGTGGTCAGAGAAGCTTCTGGAAGGAGTCTGCTGGAGGGAGAAAAGGAGTGAGGAGCAGAGAGTAGCTCCTGAAGGAAAGGCAGACAGAGAAAGAGTCTACATGGGGGCTAAAGCTGAGAGCAGCTTGTCCTCAGACAACAGAGCGAAAGAGAGAGAGAGGCTCCAGAGGAGGAGAGGAAGAAGAGGTCCTAGGGGCACGGATAGTGAGGAATCCATCCATGGGGCCCGTATTCACTGGCATGGTTGGTGGAGGGACCAGGTTGCAGTTAGAGGACCGGCCTCAAAACTAGTGGAGAAACTAAGGACTCAACTAGAAAACCGAAGGCTGCAGTATCTGCATGTGCTGCAGCAACATCCAAAACATTTGCCGAAAAGGCAGTCATATAGGATCCAGGGGTCTGACCAACGTCGCCTGACAAGATCCGAGTCTACTGACTCAGGACACTGTGTGTGAAGACGCAGGGCATGAGAGGTGGTAGCCTGTGTAGTGAGAGGGCCAGGAAAGGAACATCTAAGGGAGCCCTGGCAACGTGCACCCCAAGCTACTTGAGAGCTGACTGGACCACAGACCCTGAGGACACTGCACCCCAGCTGGGATTGTAACATCAGAACTGTGAGTAAAACCTGTGAAGACTGCACACTGCTGTGTCCTCCTGTTTATTTGATGCGTCACCTCAGCACTACACTACAAAAATCAACATCATCATTTTACACCTCCACTGCCCTGGGAATAGCTCTGCCTGTGGAGAGCTGTACCAACTCTGCTGCATCAACAACTGCCCCAGTGGACTAAATCTGCAGCATCAGTTAACACCTTATTTGCCGAATACCACAGGTGGCGTCACGAACTCTATCTTTCATATACTTTATTTCCCCTTAATTATCATCATTTTTATTGTACGCCCAGGGCCACAGACCGGGTCACTGCTGCTGTGACATATCCACTTAAGAACCGGCCCGGTACCGAGTAATCCCCACGGCCCTGGCGGGTGCTCCACATCTCAACCCAGAAAGAGAATATGTGTGATATGTGTGGAAAAATATGGACCATGTTTGCATTTAATTTAGATTTTCACTTTAATTCTTGCTCTATGGAGCAAGCCAAAGTCATGTCACCTCTGAAGGAAATCGCAGGGGTCCTATACCAGAAAAATGACATGATGGTCTTATAGACACGATTGTAAAATACATTGGTCTGAACATCCTTGTACTTGCACTTAGTGACAGTCTGTGCAGGAACCTATTTATTAATTACATTCATTAATGGTGTCATGTAGAAATATCTGGTAGTGAAGATGTTAAGATGGAAGTCAGCTTGGTTACAGCTGGAATACATATCTTTCTGTCAGATACCAGTGAAAAATGATCTCTCCACCAATTACATAGAATAAATCAAATCTTTATCTCCACTTTCCCAGTGTAACTGTTGCATTCACCGTTCATTTAAGCCGTCAAATTCTGCTTCCGGGGGAATATCAATTCTTAAGTAGTCTGCCATATTGTTTAATAAATCATCTAATCAAATGTACTGTAACCCTTGCATTGCTAGGAATTACCTACATTTTTACTACAATCTGCTCAAAATTAACTCTTTAAGATATGACACATTATTTTTTTCTACTCCTTAGATCAAATATATAGATATATGCACATGACTGAAACCCATTATACAGCAGACATTCACTGTCAGAACAGTGTAACTGTTTCCTTTTAATTACTTGATATGGTCTTATATCTAGGATTAATCGCTTCGCATGCAGAACTGACCCACATATGGAGTTCTGAAAAATCCTGAAATTCCAGTAGGTGAATATATGATTGATCAGTGTATTCTGCAGTAAGAATTCAGCCTCTGGGTATTCTCTTATCCAAAGAATTGGGTTGATTATGCAAATGACACTCTGATCACACCTGATCACACTATGATCTCACTCTGATGACTCTGATCACACTCTGATCTCACTCTGATCACACTGATCACACTGATCACACTCTGATCGCAGTCTCATCACAGTCAGATTTCACTCTGATCACACTCTGATCACTACTTTGATCACACTTTGATCACACGCTGATCTCACGCTGATCACACTCTGATCATACTCAGATTTCACTCTGATCTCACTCTGATCTCATTCTGATCACAGTCTGATCACACTCTGATCTCACTCTGATCTCATTCTGATCACACTCTGATCACACTCTGATTTCACTCTGATCTCATTCTGATCACACTCCGATCTCACTCTGATCTCACTCTGATCACACTCCGATCTCTCTCTGATCTCATTCTGATCACACGCCGATCTCACTTTGATCTCACTCTGATCAGAGTGTATGTGAGCACAGTGTGATCCAATTCTCTCAGATGAGAAGAAGATGGGAAAAAATTATCCATCTTTTCCTTTCTGTCAGTCAATGAAAATCAAACTGCACTCAGATGTCATCTAAGTGCAGCCCGATGATTTCCATGGACTCATTTACTTGCATGACTGAGTGCAGTACGAATATTGCACTCAGATCAAAAATACGGTTGTATGTACGAGCCCTTACTTACAGCTACAATGTCACTTAGAACCCATTATAGAAGTCGCATTCTCTGCCAGCTCCCCATGCTACACCCTTATTCTATATTTCTGAGAAATATACAGATTTCAGTTTCTCCACAGCCCTGTGATACAGTATAGTGCAGTTCCTGCTGTTAATCCATTACAAAATTATATGAATTACATATTGTAATTTGTAAAGAGCTAATTGATTTAGATGGTTAGGGTATCGTTAGCATCCCATCATATCTTGAGATGTTCCACAAAAATCTTATCTAAAGTAGAAAAAGATGTTGAGATATTTAATTTATTATATTAAGGTTACTGAACATTTGGGGTCTCATCACCATCACATAAGATATCATTGATCCACTACATGATGTATAATTTATGCATACTATTAATAAAATGTGTGTATTATAAAGGGAATCTATCAGCAGGTTTTGCTATGGAATCTGATGGCAGCATGTAGGGGCAGATATAGGGGCAGCTTTCCTGATTCCAGCAATATGAGAGAGAGATAAAAAAGAGAGAGAGAGATATCGATTTAAGTTATAGGTCCACGTTTAAACACCAATAGTCTATATAGATATAAACTTTGCAAATTATTGAATTTTCAGATGTCTGGAGAGAGATACTGTAGACACTGTAATTCAAATACAGCGTTACAAACACGACAAGTCATTACAACGTGCATCATATAATCAGGGCATTGTAACCTGGACCTGACATTAACAGACAGCACATGACCTAAATGACGTATGCCCTGTGCACACCTTACAGGAGCAAAGCAGCTGGAAGATTATACAGTAACTAGGGATGAGCTATGGATGTTCAGATTCGTCGGGTACGACCAAACTTTAGTCCAAAGTTATGTTTGTGTACCAGAACGCTACCCAAACTTGAATCCGAACCCCATAGAAGTCTATGGGAACCCAAAATTTGGTGCTGTAAAGTCTATCTCTGTCTCTCTCTCAGAAGTCTGTGTTTGGAGTTTAGTCCATTACGAACCCCCAACTGTCCAGCACACACCACTCAGAAAGGAGAGTATTTAAAAAGTAATACATTTATTCAAATAACAATTCATATACAAAATCACATAAGGTTACATATAAAGAGGAAAGTAGTATACCCAAGTAAAGTGCACATTTTGTGATAGAGGGACAAAGTCCAGGCTCTGGGATTATACAGCATTCATATATCCTATATATATACATATATATATAATATAGTAAGTCAATCACCTGAATAGCCAACCATAAGGTGCATAGTACATATATAGAAAGATCATTAAGTATCTATAAATGAATGCATACCCATGATAGTTCACCTGTCCACGGTATCACCAAGCCCTGATGCACGTTTCGCGTATCAGCTTTCTCAAAGGGTATGTGCATGTCATGTCTCAAACGCTGTCTGGTTTATATGGTATAGGTACTCACTCAAAGGCCAATGATAGAGATATCCACACCCCCAGTTCACAGGTCCAGTCCCGATTTTGAGAGTCTGCCCCGCTGTCCCGGCCGGGAGCTTACTTTTCCCGTGGACACAGGAGTACACTGCGGAGCCCCGAGGAGCACTTTAAAACTCGCACGTGACGTTCTACCGGAAGTGACATGCTGGAAGCTGACCGGAAATTAGGTAATTTCGGGAGGAGATTGTGACAGAACCATGGAGGCACTTCAAGGAATGCTTCAGATCCATCACTGTGTCCTCCTCCAACAGCGCGGACAGCGGGATCGCGTTGGACTTGGGGATGTCGGCCATGTGAGCGGATCATGATATGTCCTGCACCGGGAGGCTCAGGTGGGCATTACAATGGGAGCCGGGCTTCTGTAGTATCTTTATAGTATCTTTCTTTCTCTCTCTGTTTCTTTTGCTCTCTGTTCTTTCTTTTTTCTCTCTCTCTGTTCTTTCTTTCTCTCTCTGTTCTTTCTTTCCCTCTCTAATCTTTCTTTCTTTCTCTCTCTGGTTCTTTCTCTCTCTCTGCTCTTTCTTTCTCTCTGTTCTTTCTTTCTCTCTGTTCTTTCTTTCTCCTTTCTTTCTTTTTTCTCACTCTGTGTGACTGCAGACTTGTGAGTCCTCACTTAACACGCACTGTGCATTGTGAGGATTCTCCGGTATCAGCGCAGTGAACAGCGGTCACGTGATCACAAGTATACGATATGCACACTCACGGCCAGAATCTGACTAGACTTTATCTGGCGCACTCAATGCAGGTATATCGGATGAGGCTGGAAACAGTCTATTCGGATTCTGTTCAGGAGTGTGCATGTGACTGCAGACTTGTGGTTTTAGACCGAACAACCCCTTTAAGTGTCATCAAGATACAAGGGTCATCAATAAACATTTCGTGAACTTATATATGGACATACGGAGTGTAAATAACATACATTATTTCACCTCATGTGACGTTTCCTGGGAAAAACTGTAAACCTTGTGTGAACTATGGCCATTTTTATTTTTAAGACAAACTGCACAGTATTAGATTCAAGGTCGCCTCGTTTTCCTATGAAAGCAGCTCTTAATACTTTTACTGCTTTAACTTCATAAAACGGAAAATTAACCTTTCCATTATTCTCCTAGGAAATTCTTAGTGCCTCAACCTGGCCCAGAAATATTACTACAGACATTATTATGACATTAAAGGGTCTTGAAAACTTTTCCATTTTACGCAGAAAGCTGTTTCCACTTGCAACTTTTTATGAGTGTATGTCACAATGTAAATACTATATTAGCAGTATAATACTTTAACAAATGTCTACTATAATGTTACACATTGAAAGATTCTGTTTTTGTGGACTGTAGTGTCAGTTCGGAACCAGAATATTGTTTATTTTATAAAAGACCATTGTCTATATTTTGATCCCAGATTCCCCAAAATTTGACCAGAAGTTATAAAAAGAAACCCATGTAATTTATCATGTTTGTTAAAGACTAGGGACACTTTTATTTTATTTAGTTATTAATAAACTACCTTTGCATAGTTATGAGTCTTTGTAATATTCTTTATTTGCTTAACCCCTTAGTGACAGCCATTTTGCAGCTTAACCCCTTAACGACCGCCGATACGCCTTTTAACGGCGGTCATTAAGGGTACTTAAACCACAGTGCCGTTAATTAATGGCGCTGTGGAAAAAGTGAATAGCGCCCCCGAGAGGCGCATTTCTCCGGGGTCTCGGCTACCGGGGTAGCCGAGACCCCAGAGAACATGAATCGGGTCGGTTTTTACCGACACCGATGTTGCGATCGCCCTTATTAACCCTATAACGGCGACCGCAACAAAAAAAAATAAAAATTGTGCCATTTAATTTCTCTGTCCTCTGATGTCATCGGACATCAGAGGACAGAGAAAAAGGGTCCCCAGGACCCCCGTGTGGCCCTCGATCCCCTCCATGTGGCCCCAGGGCCCTCCGGTGTCCCCCGGTGTCTGCGCTGTTAAGAAAATGGCGGGCGCATGCTCAGTGCGCCCGCCGCTATGTGCCGCTGTGCTGGGGGTGGATGGGCAAATATTCTCTGGGTCTCGGCTACCGGGGTAGTTATAACCTCATAAAGTGACAGTGGTCAGAATTGTAAAAATTGGCCCTGTCATTAAGCTGCAAAATGGCTCTGTCACTAAGGGGTTAATGACCGGGCCAATTTTTACAATTCTGACCACTGTCAATTTATGAGGTTATAACTCTGGAACGCTTTAAACGAATCCAGCTGATTCTGAGATTTTTTTTTCGTGACATATTGTACTTCACGTTAGTGGTAAAATTTCTTTGATATGACTTGTGTTTATTTATGAAAAAAACGGAAATATGGTGAAAATTTTGAAAATGTAACAATTTTCAAATTTTAAATTTTTATGCCCTAAAATCAGAGAGATATGTCACACAAATTTCTTAATAAATAACATTTCCCACATGTCTACTTTACATCAGCACAATTTTGGGAACAAAATTTTTTTTTGTTATGAAGTTATAAGGGTTAAAAGTTAACCAGCGATTTCTCATTTTTACAACACCATTTTTTTTTTAGTGACCACATCACATTTGAAGTCACTTTGAGGGGTCTATACGATAGAAAATACCCAAAAGTGACACCATTCTAAAAACTGCACCCCTCAAGTGCTCAAAACCACATTCAAGAAGTTTATTAACCCTTTACGTACTTCACAGGAACTGAAGCAATGTGGAAGGAAAAAATTAACATTTAACTTTTTTTGCAAAAACTTTACTTCGGAACCAATTTTTTTTATTTTCACAACTGTTAAAAGAAAAAATGAACCACAAAATTTGTTGTGCAATTTCTCCTGAATAAGCGATACCCCATATGTGGGGGTAAACCACTTTTTGAGCGCACGGCAGAGGTCGCAAGGGAAGGAGCGACATTTGACTTTTTCAACGCAGAATTGGCTGGACGTCATGTCATGTTTGTAGAGGCCCTAATGTTCTAAACAGTGGAAACCCCCCACAAGTGACCCCATTTTGGAAACTAGACCCCCTAAGGAACTTATCTAGATGTGTGGTGAGCACTTTGAACCTCCAAGTACTTCACAGAAGTTTATAACATAGAACCGTGAAAATAAAAAAGCATATTTTTTCCACAAAAACAATCTTTTCACCCTAATTTTTATTTTCCCATGGGTAACAAGACCCCAAAAGTTTTTGTGCAATTTGTCCTGAGCATGCTGATACCCCATATGTGGGGGTAAACCACTGTTTGGGTGCATGGCAGAGCTTGGAAGGGAAGGAGCTCCGTTTGACTTTTTCAGCGCAGAATTGGCTGGACGTCATGTCGTGTTTGTAGAGGCCCTGATGTGTCTAAACAGTGGAAACCCCCCACAATTGACACCATTTTGGAAATTAGACCCCCTAAGGAACTTATCTAGATGTGTGGTGAGCACTTTGAACCCCCAAGTGCTTCACAGTAGTTTATAACTCCCGGGCATGAAAATAAAAAGTCATATTTTTTCCACAAACCTGATCGTTTAGTCCCCAATTTTTTATTTTCCCAAGGGTAACAGGAGAAATAAGACCACAAAAGTTGTTGTCCAATTTGTCCTGAGTACGCTGATACCCCATATGTGGGGGGACCACTGTTTGGGCGCACGGCAGGGCTTGGAAGGGAAGGAGCGCCGTTTGACTTTTTCAAACCAAAATTGGCTGGAATTGAAATTGGATGCCATGTCGCATTTGGAGAGCCCCTGATACGCCTAAACAGTGGAAACCCCCCACAAATGACACCATTTTGGAAACTAGACCCCTTAAGGAACTTATCTAGATGTGTGGTGAGCACTTTGAACCCCCAAGTGCTTCACAGAAATTTATAAACGTAGAGCCGTGAAAATAAAAAATCATTTTTTTCCTCAAAAATGATTCTTTAGCCCGCTATTTTTTTATTTTCCCAAGGGTAACAGGAGAAATTGGACCCAAAAAGTTGTTGTGCAGTTTTTCCTGAGTACCTGATACCCCATATGTGGGGTGAAACCACTGTTTGGGCGCATGGGAGTGCTTGGAAGGGAAGGAGCGCTATTTTGTAATGCAGACTTTGATGGAATGTTCTGCGGGCGTCATGTTGTGTTTGCACAGCCCTTGATGTGCCTAAACACAGCCGTGAAAATAAAAATCAATTTTTTTCCTCAAAAATGATTTTTTTAGCCAGCTATTTTTTATTTTCCCAAGGGTAACAGGAGAAATTAGAACCCCAAAATTGGTGTGCAATTTGTCCTGAGTACGCTGATACCCCATATGTTGGGGTAAACCACTGTTTGGGCGCACGGCAGGGCTCGGAAGAGAGGGAGCGCCATTTGACTTTTTGAAAGCCATGTCGTGTTTGGAGACACCCTGATGTGTCTAAATAGTGGAAACCCCTCAATTCTAGCTCCAACCCTAACCCCAACACACCCCTAACCCTAATCCCAACCCTAATCCTAACCTAAATCCCAACCCTAATTCCAACCCTAATTGTAACCCTAACCTTAATTGTAACCCTAACTCTAATTGTCACCCTAACCCTAATTTTAACCCTAACCCTAATTGTAACCCTAACCCTAATTCTAACCCTAATTATAACCCTAACCCTAAGGCTAGGTTCATTTTGCGTTTTACCAGCCCATTCAACACATAGCGTTGACGGGCTGGTAATGGTATAGCATAACGCGATCACGTTATGCTATACCCGCTAGCGCAGAGGAATCAGCAGATGATTCGTCTGCGCTAGCGGTGACGGAGCCCAGGCGCTGCAACCCGCATCCGAGGCTCCGTCACTGAATGATGGCACGTCGGAACTCATGCTGCTTTACGGCATGCGTCGCGATGCGCCCTCAAATGGGGGTGAATGGCAGCATTAACGGACTGCGTTACACCGCGTTATACTGCGGTTAACGCAGTCCGTCTAACGGACTGCCATAACGCAGTATGAACCCAGTCTTATAATCGTAACCCTAACCCTAATTATAACCCTAACCCTAATGCTAACCCTAATTATAACCCTAACCCTAATTATAACCCTAACCCTAACCCTATCGGAAAAATGAAAATAAATGTAATTTCTATATTTTATTATATGTCCTAACTAAGGGGGCGATAAAGGGGGGTTATGTACTGTTTTTTTATTTTGATCACTGTGATAGTTTATCACAGTGATCAAAATGTACTTTTATGAGAATGAATGAAAAAAATTTTGAATTTGCCGCCAAGCAGATCGGCGGGCGCACTGCGCATGCGCCCGCCATTTTTTTTTTCCAGGAAGAAGACGCCGGACCCTGGGGCCTGCGGGAGGACCGAGGACACCGGAGGTATAGGGGGGGCGATCGGGGACCTGTGGACCCTCATTTTCTCCCCTCTGATGTGCTATCACATCAGAGGGAGAGAAATATTTTTTTTTTTGCGATCGCCGTTATGCTGTATAGCGGCGATCGCAACACCGGGATCGGTGAATACCGACCCAGATCATGTTCTCTGGGGTCTCGGCTACCCCCGGTAGCCGAGACCCCAGAGAAAATTGCCCATCCCCCCAGCACTTAGCGGCGGGCGCACTGAGCATGCGCCCGCCATTTTCTCAATGGCGGCGCCCACCGGGGGAGGCAGAAGGGCCCGGGGGCAAGAAGAGGAGGATTGGGGGCCACATGTAGGGGATCGGGGGCCACATGGGGGTCCCGGGGACCCTTTTTCTCTGTCCTCTGATGTCCGATGACATCAGAGGACAGAGAAATTAAATGGCACATTTTTTTTTTTTAGGGTTAATAACGGCGATCGCAACATCGGTGTCGGTAAAAACCGACCCGATTCATGTTCTCTGGGGTCTCGGCTACCCCCGGTAGCCGTGACCCCGGAGAAAATGCACCTCTGGGGGGCGCTATTCACTTTTTTTTCCAAGTCCCCTTAATGACCGCCGTTAAAAGGCGTATCGGCGGTCGTTAAGGGGTTAATTTTCTTCCTTCCATCCTAAAGATAATGGTGCAGTGCTGTTTTACCTGCCCAGTTCATGCTCCTTCAGAAGCTGCTTTCTACTTCTGCTCTAGCAATAATCCGTACTTAAACACTTTTTATAAACATTCTTCCAGTGTGAACTTCTGCCCATTTCCTCCATGCTCAGACAGAAAAGTGTTTGTAAATAGTGTTTGAGTACAGATTCTTGCAAGAGCAACTTCAAAGAGTCTTCTAAAGGAGCATAAA
Organism: Oophaga sylvatica; assembly: GCA_033576555.1. Classification (NCBI taxonomy): domain Eukaryota; kingdom Metazoa; phylum Chordata; class Amphibia; order Anura; family Dendrobatidae; genus Oophaga; species Oophaga sylvatica. The sequence goes on from JARQOD010000007.1 coordinate 45,277,740, forward strand.
CTAGGTAATTAAAACACCACTTTAAATATGGTGATTCGAAGAATTGGAAGCAAAATTACTATATAAGGTAATGAAGTATATGACAAATAACTTCCCAATGCCTGCAAAATAATGATATAAAAAAAGTTTAGTTACTCTTTAAAGCACCACTTTATGTCAGTGCTGAAGTGGCGCCATCAATCTAAGCTCCCTACCCCTAGCAATATACTCACCAAACACTGTCTTCAGCTGTTCCTTGTGCTACTCCAACCAGATTGGCCATCTTGTGATCGTGACTACTGACAGACTGGAAGTTAGAGCTAACAGTCACATGGTCTCAATGCAAGTCTGAGACACTCCTTCGGGCTCACATAGACTTACATTGAAGTGTGACTTCCGAATCACGCAGCAAACACCCAAGCAATCCAGCAGATCACTATCTGCAGAAGACCAACCGGAGCAGTGCTAACAAAAGCTGAAGACAGCAATTGGTAAGAATAATACTAGAGGCAGGGAAGTTAGATTATTGACACCACTTCAGCAGTAAAGTTTAAAAAAAACATGAAATGGGGCTTAAGGTGTACGCTACATTAATTTATTTATATAGGTTCACACATTCAGGTGGTTAAAAGGTTAAAAGGGAAAAGTTATCTGACTCATGGCTAGGTCACGTTTCCACGTTCAGTATTTGGTCAGTATTTTATTTTAGTATTCGTAAACCAAAACCAAGAGTGGAACAATCAGAGGAAAAATATAATAGAAACACATGCACCACTTTTGCATTTTTGACCCACTCCTCATTTTGGCTTACATAAAATACTGATCATATACTGCCTTGCTTATCTTTTGGCCATACATATGGCATGATCCCAGTGGTGTACCACTGGCGGCAGGCCGTGCAACTGCTATGGGGCTCATAAGCCGGGAGTGCATTACACTATATGAAGGACTATGGGGAGTGGATTGTACTATATGGAGGACTATGAGGGTGCATTATACTATATGGATACCTATGGGGAGTGCAATATACTACATGAAGGACTATGGGAAGTGTGTTACACTATATGGAGGACTATGGGGTGGATTATACTATATGGAGGACTAGGAGTTGTGCATTTTATTATATGGAGGACTATGGGGAGTGCATTACACTATATGGAGGACTATTTGGTGAATTATACTGTATGGAGGACTATGGGGAATGCATTATACTATATGGAGTTCTATTGGGAGTGCATTATACTATATTAAGGATTATGGGGAGTGCATTACACTATATGGAGTACTATGGGGATGCATTATACTATATAGAGGACTAGAGATGTGTGTTATAGTATATGGAGGACTATAGGGAGTGCATTTCACTATATGAAGGACTATGGGGCATGTATTATACTATATGGAGAACTATGGGAAGTGCAATTTGCTATATAGAGAACTATGAGGAGTGCATTATACTATATGAAGGACTGTGGGGATTGCATTACACTATATGGAGTACTATTGGGTGCATTATACTATATGGAGGACTATGAGGGTACATTATAGTATATGGAGGACTATGGTGAGTGCATTATACTATATTGAGTACTAAGGGGTGCATTATCCTATGTGGAGGACTAGGAGGGTTTACTATAGTATATGGAGTACTCTGGGGAGTGCATTATACTGTATGGAGGACTATAGGGATTTTATTATTATATATGAAGGACTATGGGGTGTGCATTAAACTCTATGGATGGGTATTGGGAGTGCCTTATGTTATATGGAGGACTGTGAATGCAGTTTACTATATGGAGGACTATGGGGCTCATTGTACTATATGGAGGGCTATCTGGGGGCTATTCTAATATTTGGAGGGCTATGTGGGGGCCATAATAATATTTGGAGAATTATGTGGTGACCATTATAATATTTGGAGCTCTATAGGGGGCCTTTATAATATTTGGAGGGCTATATGGAAACCTTTATACTTAATGGATGGCTATGTTGGGGCCATTATACTGTATTCAAGCAATTATACATTATACATACATGATTTCTATGCCCCTTCAAGAGCCCATTATGAAGAAAGATCCAGTTCAAACCAACTTTTTTTCTTTTCCATGTATGGTGTTGAACGGTACAGGGTTTCCTCCATTTCAGCACCACATCCCTCCTTAAAGCTATAGAAAATGCATGGAGAACAGAAACAAGTTCAATGTCTTCTTTTTTAAGAATAATAATGTTTGAGTGTGTGAACAAGCAACTGGAGGGGTCGATTTTGATTTTTTTGCACTGAGTACATTATGCTCCAATCTACAAGTAATTCCCAAAGAGAGTGACAGACCTTCTGAAATGTCCTATTATTGGCATAAATGGAGTCTGCAATTTAATAAAAAGCATCTTTTGTAACACGTATTCCCCTGCTCCATCAACTCTATCAAATCTATTTGTTAATACAGAATTTTTATTTAATGGTCTTAAGGGCAGAATCAAAGATTCTTAGTCTAGAGGAGTAAGAATCCCAAATGCCCGATCAAATACCGGATATGATACTTCACCAAAACATTATTAGATTCCTATCGGTTGGGTTTTCCTGGTATAATAGAACAATTTAAGACAAGAGAGCAATTGTCTCAGTGTATTGCAGATGTTCAGGGGCACAAAGGGTAATAGAGATTCGGAGTTTATTGGTAACACAGTAATTGTACTGTATTGGCGCAATTGCTATTTGTTAGCGCAGTAATGAACATTAGTTTATAGACAATATGGCAGGACTTATGGGGAAATAGCATGATATGACCTCTGCAGCAAAAAGCATCATTAACTCTTCTTGCTTCCTTCCTATACAGCAAACTTTTTGCTCTTTCATATGTTTCTTTTAAAGATATCATTATTAGAGATGAGCAAACCCCAACCTAAAAGTTCAAGGTTCGTACCGGACAGTTAGAGTCCAGTGCTAAACTCCGAAAATTGACTTTTCCCCGTGGCACTGGCAATGTTTCGAGTTTCGGGGTAAGTCTGTTGCAGAGGGAGAGATTTTTTTTCTGTTCAAAACTTCAGGCCCCTATTATTTTAAATGGGGTTCAGGTTCTAGTACCCTATCCAAACTTTGGAATAAAGTTCGGGTCGGGTACCAGAACCTGAACTTCCATGGGTCCGCTCATCCCTAATCATTAGTCATATGCAGTGATATTCCATGGTGAAGACTGAGTTTTTCTTGTATAAGGCACCAGCAAATATGTTCAGTAAAGGGTTAAATAAAACTTTCCTAGAATTGCAGTCTATTTCATCATATAGGGCCCCGGGGCGCCAGACGGATGTAAATTCTAATTGGAAATCAAGTGCGTGTGTTTACACGTCCTTCTATGAGGCCCTCCCTCACTTCATTAAATCATTAACTAGATGTAGCAGGTATGAGTTTTGAAGCTTATTAATTGTGACTTGTTTTTCATTATGAGATAATTGTCAGTCAGAAAACATATCTGATGAGAGGAAAAAGTTTTGATATGAAAGCTGGAGGGGTCCGTTATGTGGCAAGCCCTGCTGAATGTTACGCACCCTCCCTGCAACTAGCTGTGGATGCAAATAAATTGGGAGATTTTTATTCCTGTAGAAAATTTGCATCTTTTTTTTTCCTGACATTTCAGGGAGCAAAACAAATAAAAATAACCCTTTATAGTATGTAAGACTATATCCCCATTATTATACTCATGGTATATTATAAAGGATGTCTCCATAGGGCAATAAAACTGGGCTACTCTCCTGGTACAAACCCTCAGTCTCTTCCCTTCCAAATTTGAAGCGATGTGCATAAGACAAGAATCTATTAAACAGTTCTGAAAAAACTATGGAGGCGTATGGTACTCCTTCTGCAATCTTTTCAATGTCAAATTCAATTATTTAAAACCGTGATACCAATTACTATGTCAGGGTCATCGTCTGCCATCTTCGTCTACTTTATGGTATCACAAATGGCCATGTACCGTTAGTCTGGCCTAGTTATATTAGGATCCCAATTGGCAGCCAACCCCTGTACAAAATTGTTACGGCCAATAAGTCAATGCACTAGGATAATAATATGCCCTAAGATAATCAATATTTTCAGAATATAATTAAATGGCCTTTTCAGGTTAAAAAAAAAGCTTAAAGTAATAAATTCTATAATTTACTAATATTATTTTATAAGCTCCTGAGTCCTGAGCCATGATCCTCCTATAGCCGCTCCTGCCTTGGTTCTCTGTCTCTGCACTTCCGGTCCTGTGCTCAAGACAGTACAAGGTTTCTAGTGTGAACACGTGATCAGAGCAGTGTGTAAAGGTGACTAATAAATTCAGTAGCTAAGGCCTCTTTCACACATCCGGTGTGCGCCTCACGGCGCCCCCGGCATTTTGCCGCAGCGCCGCATCAGAAAACCTGATGCGCCGCTTGCGTTTTTTTTGCATTGACTTGCATTAGCGCCGGATGGCGCCGCATGTCAATGCGTCGTATGCAATTTTGTCCGGATGCGGCGGAAATGTACATTCCGGCGGCCGGACAAAACGCAGCATGTAACGTTTTTTTTTTTTTTGCCGGATTCCCCTGATGTCTCCGGGCATCAGAAACCATCCGGCAAAAAAACGCATGCAGCGCAAGCAGCGCATCAGGTTTTCTGATGTGGCGCTGCGGCTAAATGCCGGGGGCGCCGTCAGGCGCACAACGGATGTGTGAAACTAGCCTTAGTCAGTGCTTCGGTGTATAGACAGAGAAGGAGGCTGGCTTAGGTGCTATTAACAATTGGTCGAGTGCCCAAACATGGAAAACTAAATAGTTGTATAGAGGACCCAGAATTGTGAGAAAGTGCCTGAGTAAGGTTCCAATCCATAACACATGATATATGCAGACCTTGGCACTTCGAACAGATATGCAACAAGAATTACATTTTATTCACAATCCAGTTAGTCAAGAATAATACACCAATGGTCTCCAGGACCTCTGCAACCTGTCTGCAGTCTCTAGGACCTCATCTACCTGTCTGCATTGTGTAGGACTTCAGCTACCTGTCTGCACTCTCAAGGACCTCTGCTATCTGCCTGCAGTCTCCATAACCTCTGCAACCTGCCTGCAGTCTCCAGGACCTCAGCTAACTGTCTGCATTCTCCAAGACCTCTGCTATCTGCCTGCAGTCTCCATAACCTTTGCTACCTGCCTGCAGTCTCCAGGACCTCAGCTACCTGTCTGCGCTCTCCAGGACCTCTACTACCTGTCTGAGGTCTTCAGGACCTCTACAACCTGTCTGCGTTCTCTAGGACCTTGGCTACCTGTCTTCGGTCTCCAGGACCTCTGCTACCTGTCTGAGGTCTCCAGGACCTCTGCTACCTGTCTGAGGTCTCTAGGACCTCTGCAACCTGTTCTCGGACTCCTGTCTGTCTACAATCTCCTGTAATTTTGCTACCTATTTCCAGCATGTCTCAACTGCCTTCTGCACCAACATCCATGGCACATGTGTCCACTGGGACATAGGGCTTTTAAGATCTACCTCACTTGGTGAACCTAACAATAACCTTACCCTCCCAGTCTCAGAATGGCATAACATACACTGATTGTTAATTCGTCTTTGCAGAATCCCAGATGATCTGGTGCAAAGTGGCATTGTCTATTTTCTGGAACCTGCTGGATAAATCAGCTCTGTCAGTGTCACGCTGTCTAATGATATGTATACAATGTCAGTAAACTATTAATACAGGAACAACACTCTATACAACAACTAGTATAGCAACATAAGCATGTAAGTATAGAATAGATTTACCTGACACGATCTCTGCTGAACTCAGGTTAATCATGAGGACTTGATGAGCTGAAACAGGAAAGAGGTGGACCGGGATCTAACCTGACCCTAAACTGGGGTCCTAACTAATCCCTCACCTTGGAGGTACTGATAATGGTTCAGAGGTCCAAGTCTCCAACCTAACCCTGTCTCCTATCAGACCCTGAACCCTGTAATCAGTCCTAAGAAGGATCCTGACTACCACCAAAGGGATATGGGCTGATCTCAGCTAAATACACAGATTAGACATATAAGACAGACAGGATAACACTCGCTTGCATACACACTCAAACACCAAAGGAACATAAATGGTCTGGGAAATAACTCTAACCAAGTTGAGCTTAGAACAACTAAGGAGCTCACAACTAAAGTCTATACAGATTCATTCCTATCTGTGGTCTGCATGAAGGTTTCACTGGCAACTCCCCAAGCAGACAACCAGGAATTTAAAGGAAACCAATCAACAAATAATCAATTGCAGCCGGGAGAAACTGCACCCAGTCCCAGCACCGAGCACAGACAGAATTAACTCCCTAGCTGCCAAACACAAAGAAACAGCAGATCAGCTGTGAGAAATCAAAATGTGCAACCGTGACGATCTTCGTGGCAATGCACACATGACAGTATCCCCCCTTCTACGAGGGGCCTCCGGACCCTCAGGGCCAGGCCTGCCCGGGTGAGTTCTGTGGAAGGTCCGAACCAAACGATCTGCGTTAACATCAGACGCAGGGACCCACGTCCTCTCCTCTGGACCATACCCCTTCCAATGCACCAAGTACTGAAGGGACCGGCGATTCAGACGTGAGTCAATGATCTTTGATACTTGAAATTCCAAGTTACCATTGACCAACACTGGAGGAGGAGGTAGAGGTGACGGTATGACTGGTGCCACATACCTTTTAAGTAATGACTTGTGGAACACATTATGAATTTTAAACGTAGGAGGGAGGTCCAGACGAAATGCCACAGGATTAATTATGGAACTGATCCTGTACGGCCCGATGAATCTGGGACCCAGTTTCCAGGAGGGCACCTTAAGTTTTATATTCCTGGTAGACAACCATACCAGATCGTTCACATTCAGATCTGGACCAGAAACTCTCCTCCTATCAGCCATACGTTTGTAACGGTTCCCCATCGCACTCAGATTATTCAATACACCTCTCCACACAGAAGCAAGTGACGACGAGAAACGCTCCTCCTCAGGAACCCCAGAAGGGCCCCCCCCATTGAAAGTACAAAACTGGGGATGGAAACCATATGCCCCAAAAAACGGGACTTACCAGTGGACTCGCTCCCCTGTTGTTAAGAGCGAACTCTGCCAGAGGCAAGAAAGAAGACCAGTCCTCTTGGTTCTCTGAAACAAAACACCGGAGATATGTCTCTAAGCTCTGATTCAGACGCTCTGTCTGACCATTGGTCTGCGGATGAAAAGCCGAGGAAAATGACAATTGCATCCCCCGACGTAAACAAAATGCCCTCCAAAATTTGGACACAAACTGAGACCCCCTATCTGACACCACATCAGAAGGCAACCCATGAAGTCTAACGATCTCCCTAATGAACACCTGCGCCAGAGTTTTAGCATTAGGGAGTGCAGGAAGAGCAACGAAATGTGCCATCTTACTGAACCTGTCAACAACCACCAGTATGACAGTATTTCCTGACGACGGAGGAAGGTCCGTAATGAAGTCCATAGATAAATGAGTCCATGGACGCTCCGGAAGTTTCAAGGGCAAAAAGGGTCCCAGACGGACGGGTATGAGGGGTTTTAGAGCGAGCACACACCCCACATGACGCGACAAAAGTTATAACATCTTTATTAGCATTAGGCCACCAAAACCGGCGAGAAAGGAGATCTAAAGTAGCCTTACTCCCTGGATGTCCTGCTAGAGCAGAATTATGATGTGCCTCAATAACCTTTTGTCTCAACAGATTTGGGACAAACAGTCTCCCTGGAGGTCCTGCAGGGGCGTCCCCCTGAGCCTCTAACACCTCCTCCTCAAGCTCAGAAAATACAGCCGACACTACCACCCCCTCCTGAAGGATAGGACTCGGGTCATCCGTTTTCCCGGCCCCTGGGAAACTGCGAGACAAGGCATCAGCCTTTACATTCTTAGACCCCGGGCGATAAGTGACGACAAAATTAAACCTGGTAAAAAACAACGACCATCGAGCTTGTCTGGAATTCAGACGCTTAGCGGATTCCAAATACAACAGGTTCTTGTGATCAGTAATAACGGTAACCGGGTGGACTGCCCCCTCCAAAAAGTGACGCCATTCTTCAAAAGCTAACTTAATGGCCAAAAGTTCCCTATTGCCGATATCATAATTCCTTTCGGCGGACGACAATTTCTTAGAAAAGAAAGCGCACGGATGCCATTTACCAGGGGACGGACCCTGGGACAATATAGCACCCACCTCTACGTCAGACGCATCCACCTCCACAATGGACGGCTGAGATGCATCTGGTTGGATGAGAACGGGTGCCGAAGCAAAACATTTCTTCAAAGAGGAAAAGGCTTGGCAAGCTTTGTCCGACAATTTAGAAAAATCCGTCCCTTTTCTTGTCATGTCAGTGAGAGGTTTGACGACAGATGAGAAATTACAAATAAATTTCCGGTAGTAGTTAGCAAACCCCAAAAAACGCTGCAGAGCCTTAAGATCCCCTGGCTGATCCCATTCAAGCACTGCTCTCACCTTTTCAGGGTCCATACGGAAACCGGAGGCTGACACCAAAAAACCCAAAAACTGAAGTTCCTGTACGGCAAATACACACTTCTCCAGTTTGGCGTATAGTTTATTGTCTCGCAAGATCTGCAACACCTGTCTCACATGCTCCTGATGAGACACAAGATCTGCGAGTAAATTAAAATGTCGTCCAAATATACAACCACAAACAGCCCCACAAGGTGACGAAAAATGTCATTAACAAAATGTTGGAATACTGCTGGTGCAGTAGTCAGACCAAAAGGCATGACAAGGTTTTCATAATGTCCCTCCGGCGTGTTAAACGCCGTTTTCCACTCATCCCCCTCTTTTATCTTAATCAGATTATACGCCCCCCTGAGATCCAATTTAGAGAACCATTTGGCGCCAACAATTTGATTGAAGAGATCAGGAATAAGAGGGAGTGGATACGGATCTCGAACAGTAATCCGATTAAGTTCGTGGAAATCCAAGCAAGGGCGTAGGCCTCCATCTTTCTTCTTCACAAAGAAGAACCCCGCGGCTACTGGGGAAGATGAAGGTCTAATATGCCCTTTGGCCAGACTTTCAGAAATATAATCTTTCATAGCCTGCCTCTCAGGACCAGAAAGATTATACAACCTAGCTTTAGGCAACTTAGCATCAGGAAGGAGATTAATAGAGCAGTCATACACGCGATGAGGAGGCAACTCCTGACACCCCTCCTCAGAGAAAACATCCCCAAAATCCTCCAAAAAAGGAGGCAATGTACTAGGCACGACCGCACTGATGACTGTGTTCATGCAGTTGCTTTTGCAAAACTCACCCCATTGGCTTATTTCTCTGGACTGCCAATTAATCACAGGGTTATGTTTAACCAACCAAGGAAGTCCCAACACAATGGGAGTAGGTAGACCCTCCAACACATAACAAGATAATTGTTCCCTATGTATTGCCCCTACCCGAAGGTCAATGTTATGAACCTCATGAACAAAGCTACCTTGGCCGAGAGGCCTGGCGTCAATGGAGAATATAGGGATCGGTTTGACCAATACACTCAGATGCATACCTTGAGCCTGAGCAAACTGAGCGTCAACCAGATTAGCCCCGGAACCACTATCAAGAAGAACAGACAATCTCTCCACTCTCGTACCAACTACCACCTCCACTGGTACAAGGAACTGAGAAGAACTGGCGGATGAAATACATACTCCCAGGTTGTCGTCCACCACACAACCTGGGATTAACAGTTTTCCGGCGACTTTTGGCTCAACAAGGCACGGGATGGACATTCTCCAACAAAATGTCCCTCTTTCCCGCAGAAAAAACATCTTCTAGTCCTGCGGCGTACCGCCAATCCCCTCCTACAAAATGATGTCCCTCCCAACTGCATAGGCTCATCCGAACAGACAAGGGGAACCTCAACATAAGGGACTTTAGTGGTAGGTGGAGAAACAACAGGGAGTGGGGTTACCTCACCCCTCTCCGAAGCCGTCTATCAGTACGGATAGCTAAGGCCATAGCAGACTCCAGTGAATGAGGAGACTCATACTGAGCCAAAACGTCTTTTAATTTATCAGAAAGCCCATGACAAAACTGGCTCCTAAGAGCTGGGTCATTCCACTGAGTATCTGTGGCCCATCTACGAAACTCAGAAGCAAATTCCTCTGCAGGACGATCTCCCTGCTGTATCTTACTAATTTTGTCTCAGCAAGAGAGACCCGATCTGGGTCATCATATACCAATCCCAGGGCAGTAAAAAATTGATCTACAGACAGTAGAGCCGGGGATCCCGGAGGAAGGGAAAATGCCCAGGATTGAGGGTCCCCTTGCAGAAGTGAGATAACAATTCCCACTCTCTGCTCATCACTCCCTGATGATCGAGGCCGAAGCCGAAAATACAATTTACATGCCTCCCGGAAGGTGAAAAATTTGTCTCGCCCACCAGTGAACCTGTCCGGGAGAGCTACTTTAGGTTCAACTCTGGTTTGCTCCAGGGGAGACAAAACTTTGGACTTAATGTCCGTCAGCTCCATGGATAATCCCTGCAACTGCAGAGCCAGCTGGGCTACTGGATCCATGGTAACTGGAGATAATTTTTAAGGCCAGTGAAAATGTCACGCTGTCTAATGATATGTATACAATGTCAGTAAACTATTAATACAGGAACAACACTCTATACAACAACTAGTATAGCAACATAAGCATGTAAGTATAGAATAGATTTACCTGACACGATCTCTGCTGAACTCAGGGTTAATCATGAGGACTTGATGAGCTGAAACAGGAAAGAGGTGGACCGGGATCTAACCTGACCCTAAACTGGGGTCCTAACTAATCCCTCACCTTGGAGGTACTGATAATGGTTCAGAGGTCCAAGTCTCCAACCTAACCGTCTCCTATCAGACCCTGAACCCTGTAATCAGTCCTAAGAAGGATCCTAACTACCACCAAAGGGATATGGGCTGATCTCAGCTAAATACACAGATTAGACATATAAGACAGACAGGATAACACTCGCTTGCATACACACTCAAACACCAAAGGAACATAAATGGTCTGGGAAATAACTCTAACCAAGTTGAGCTTAGAACAACTAAGGAGCTCACAACTAAAGTCTATACAGATTCATTCCTATCTGTGGTCTGCATGAAGGTTTCACTGGCAACTCCCCAAGCAGACAACCAGGAATTTAAAGGAAACCAATCAACAAATAATCAATTGCAGCCGGGAGAAACTGCACCCAGTCCCAGCACCGAGCACAGACAGAATTAACTCCCTAGCTGCCAAACACAAAGAAACAGCAGATCAGCTGTGAGAAGTCAAAATGTGCAACCGCGACGATCTTCGTGGCAATGCACACATGACAGTCAGACATTCAACCTCCAGCCTTAATTCCTGAGACAGGCAGTTACAGGGAACAGCAGGAGCCCTAAGGTGAGTTTATATAATGACTCTGTTTCCTCCTCGCCTGTGATATATTAACTACTTGAGATGTTTCATGGTACTTCCTCTGGATAAATAATGGCATCAAGAGCTCATAACTAAATTTTCATTCATAGCTTGGATACTTAGTAACTGCTGGCTATGTGGTCATATCGTAAGCTGGACATCATGAGTTGCGGCATCATTTATTACTAGGATCTACATGGTCGATTACATTTTTCGCTTTTATATGGGGAAAAACAATGTAGTTGTGTTACAGACTGTCTTTCTCCTCATAGCTGTAAGGGGATGTTCTCTGGGAAATGATAGAACCACAGGACAGATCATACATTCCTTCTTTTTTAACCAGCAAAGTTTGGGAATAAATCTACTTGCAGCTTCATTTAAAATCCTCAAAGGAAGTGATAGATATCCTGTCAAGAAGCCAGTGAAATAGGAAGGAATTCATCAGACATGGTTTTTAATAAAAAATAAGTTTTTTTTTTGCTTTTGAGAATTAATGGTGGCTGCTGTTAGAAAGCAAGCATAAGATATGGGATTTCTAATGTGAAATTCTATTGCAATTTTTCAACGTTTCATTTCAATACGGGAAAAATCAACAGATTGCTACTAGTGATGAGCGAGTATGCTCGGGTTTTCCCGAGCATGTTCGGGTGGTCTCTGAGTATTTGGGTGTGCTTGGAGATTTAGTTTCTGTCGCCGTAGCTGTATGATTTGCGGCTGCTAGATAGCCTGAATACATGTGAGGAATGCCTATTTGTTAGGGAATCCCCACATGTATTCAGGCTGTCTAGCAGTTGCAGATCATGCAGCTGCGGTGACATAAAGTAAATCTTCGAGCACTTCTAAATACTCGGAGACCACCCGAGCAAGCTCGGGAAAATCCGAGAAACGAGTATACTCGCTCATCACTAATTGCTACTTCTTAGTTTACCTCTCTATACCCCATCTCAGGACTGGAGACTTCAGCTGTGTTTCTCCATTAGGCTACGTTCCCACAATGGGTATTTGATGGGTTTTTGATGTTGCAGATGTTTTGCAGCATTTCTGCCTTTATTAGCTAAGTTAGGTTACTTGCGTTTTTAAGTGCGTGTTTATGGCTCCTTTGACTGCAGTATTTATCTCTTTTGGGATGTCATGTTTTCAAAAAAAGTTGCTTTGTTTTTGGTACTTCATGGTATTTGGCTTTGACAAAACTTTATTGATACAGTCATGTGTGGATTACATATGATTGGTACATTGTTCTACTGTTCAGAGATATCTGCACAAATATGGCCTTCAGGGAAGAGTCATCAGAAGAAAACCTCTTCTGCATCCTCACCATAAAAGTCAGTATCAGAAGTATGCAAAAGAACATCTAAACAAGCCTGATACATTTTGGAAACAAGTCCTGTGGATAGATGAGGCTAAAATAGAACTCTTTGGCCACAATGATCAAAGATATGTGGGGAGAAAAAAGGGCACAGAATTTCTAGGAAAGAACATCTCGCCAACCATTAAGCATGGGGGTGGATCAATCATGCTTTGGGGTTGTGTTGCAGCCAATGGCACAGGGAACATTTCACGGGTAGAGGGAAGAATGGATTCATTGAAATTTAAACACATTTTTGATGCAAACATAACACCATCTGTAAAAAAGCTGAAGTTGAAAAGAGGATCGCTTCTATAAAAGGATAATGATCCTAAACACATGTAAAAATCCACAATAGACTATCTCAAAAGGCGCAAACTGAAGGTTTTACAATGCCCGTCACAGTCCCCTGATCTGAACATCATTGAAAATCTGTAGCTAGACCTCAAAATAGCAGTACATTCAAGACGACCCAGGAATCTCACAAAACTGGAATAATTTTCAAGGGAGAATGGATGAAAGTTCCTCAAACAAGAATGGAAATACTTTTGGCTGGCTACAATAGAAGTTTACAAGCTGTGATACTTTCAATAAGAGGTGCTACTACGTACTAACCATGCAGGGTGACCAAACTTTTGTATTGGCCCATTTTCCTTTTTGTAATTTTTAAAATGTAAAAGATGAAAATATATATGTTTGTCACCTAAAATACAAAGTAAATGTATCATCTTTAACTTTAAGCCTTTTAGAGATCATTTCATTTTCAACTTGCTTAACTGTACACAATAACAGTAATTTGACCAGGGTGCCCAAACTTTTACATGCCAATGTGTAGTGTGAACTGTGACATGTGTTAATAATGTTGGTATTGTTTGCTACTCGACAGTTGGAAGAGCGAGAGTTAATGGTTGGGACTGCCCAGAGTGGGAGGGGCTAAACTGAAGGGGAAAGTGACAGCTTCCAGGTGGAATGTCAAAAAGAGCCCAGAGTGCATAATAGGAGGACCTAAGTTCAAGTGTGAGCAGTGCCGCAGTTTGTAGTTGTCCCCTGAGAGAAGATGGAGAAAAAGTGATAGCACAATGAGGAGCAGAAACGAGGAAAGTGACTGACAGACAGAGTGAATTACAGGAGACGGGTCCAAGGAGAGGACGCCTAGCAGTGCCGCCCAGAGTTCACAACTCATAAAGGTAACAGGCCAAGACAGGACAGAGTAAGTGAGACACAGAGAGCGATGGGAAAATGTATCTCATTACAATTGGACTCATTAGTTCTCTCTCTCTTTAGCTTGAGTCAAAAAAGCTCACTTTAATATTAGGACAATACAGGCATTTTTTACATGGATTTACAAAATAAGTACACCAGGATCACCAGGTTTACGACATCTATTTAATAATTTATGCAGTTTGCATAGTGAACTCTTATGAGATATTCCCTTAAATTTCTATTACTGAATGTATCTACAAGGAAAACAAATATTGCTTAATTTTCAGAAACAATATTTTCGTATCTCTTGTGTTAAAAATACATTTGTTTCCATAAACCAGGAATACAATTAACAAGTCCAGTTTACTCAGCTCTGCATATGATATTCTGAACGGGTGGCGCAAAATTGATATTGTGAATGGTCCAATCACAAGGCAATCCAAAAATCAATTGAAAAGAGGCTGGCGGGAAGTCCCCAATTTTATTTGTTTTTGATGGGTCACAGACTTCTTGGTTTTCCATAAATTTAATCAAGCATACTAAATTTATTCTGAGTGGGCCACACAAGAGTCAACATTGCTAAACTGCTCTATATTTTTTAATAAAGAGACAGGTCAACATTTCCAAAAGAAGGGTTAATCCCAAATATCGCGTTTTCTTCATTATCATAGGCATGGCATTTTTACTTTATGGCAGCTGAATATAATTCACATACACACTCTCTCTCTCTCACTTACTTTACTATATTGGATTACTTTATTCTACGCTCTTGGTCTTAAAGGGGTTGTCTTAAGTGCCTGTAAAAACAAAAAACTTTGCATTTTGCCCCTTCCTAAAATTTTTCTTCATTCTCAAGAATGGAAAGTTTTTCATTTTACAGTGTATATCTCATTGTCTAGGTTACCGACCACCCTGTAGGCCAGGTACATATTCCACGAGCGTGCGCCATGAGCAGGCTCTATGCTTTATACCTTGCTTGCGCCACTCTGAAGCTACCTGGATCTCTGGATCTGGCCACTTACAATCCACCAGCGTTCCTTGCATGCTGCAAAGACAAAGCTGCCCCGGTTAGCAGCCTGTGAGATAGAACAGTTCTGACCAGCAGTGAGACTACACTGCTGGTCAGAACTGTCAATCTTCAGAATGACACCACCCCCGGCAAAGCAGGATGCAGAGTGTTGTGAGCTTTGAAGCCCTGAAAATTCACCTTGAGTCAACCCCTTTAAGGTAAAATATATATACATACATACAGTACATTATACAATAAAATAAGTCATTCATCCCCAATTTTCAACTTTTCCAAGTTTGAGGTTGCTCCTGCTTTGTGACCTAACCAACCCTTTGTCTCATCCACTCTTATGTGAATTATATACTTTAGCTTCTTTACCTGCTTCTTTCAATGTTCATATTCGTTAAAAGAAGCTAGCTGGCATGTGACGTATGCAAATCATGTGACGGTCGCTCAAACTAGCAAGCAGAGCAGAATCTTAACAGTGTGCATATTATATATACACTGTTAGGATTCTCAGTGTTACATCACTGGAAGAAAATTTTCCCTGGCTTGGAAAACCCCTTTAAGCCAATTATACACATAAGTTTTTGATTGCGCTGAATTAACCTAATCAATTGTCCATCTGATCGTTCATGTGAATGATCCAACATTCAACATTCCAGACTTAAAAGGGTTATCTGGGACTTTTTTTTACACTATTGTGGAGCCCAGCTGTGACTGAATCCACATCTTCCAGAAGGGTGCAGCGACAGAAGATCCCACTAGAGGTCATTATACACATGCATACACGTTAACTTATCCCAAAGTCCACCAGAGGGAGCTGTGTAAGACGTATAAAAACAAGGAGTTAGTTTCAGTTTAGTTCAGTTCAGAGTGCAGTTGAGAGTTCAGTTCAGAGCTCGCCCTGAAGGAGATCAGTGCAGAGCTCCACTTTGTGCAGAGCTGTTCAGTCAGTTCAACTTGAGTAAGTGGAGGCTAGTACGAGTGAGAAGGAATCACTTTAGCCTAGTCAGAGCTGAATCTGAAGCATAGCTCAGTAGAAAGCATGCCGACGCTTAGAGAGCGGCGAAGAGGCAGCTCACCAACTGCCAGCGTGTGTGATAATAGGAGGACCTAGATAGGTCGAAGGCGAGTGGAAGTTAATGAGACCGAGGAGCCTTAATAGCTCATCTCAGCAAGTATACCCGGACGCCGGCGTCCGAGCCTACAGGGATCTCCACGACCCATTAGGAGAACACCGGAGTTCCTGGAGGACTACAAGTCCCAGGAGTACCACCGAGCTGATACGTAGCAGGATCAGGAGGACGGAGTCCGGCTCGGCCGGGCCATCAATGACCCTGTCCTTTCAGAGAGAAGATCCAATAACAAAGTCAGCCAGGTACAAGACAGAGGCTAAGCTAGGCACAGCTACACGCAGGCCAGAACTTATTACAAAAAGGCAGAAAACAGGAGGCCACACACCTATCAAGTGGAGGAATCTGGATGTGCACCCTTCACCCTACAGTGCTCCGGGACATCCCTGCAACATCTACAAGTAAAGGTATGAAAAGAGACTGAACCGTGTGTCACTGCTTATTTGCCTGCACTCTGCACCACTATAGACTTCAAGGGAAAAGTCTCGCCTGTGGGAGACTCACCATCTTGCTGCCCCATAACATCCCCTTAGAAGATCCATATTGCAGCACTGGTCAAATTGATCAGATACCACAGGTGGCGTCACGAACTAATCTTTATAATCCCCTGTAAATATCCCCCATTGCATGACCGCCCAGGGCCACGGACCGAGCTCTGCTGCCAGTGACATCCCCATAGACTTCAATGGGCTCGGTGCCGATGTCCCATAGCCCTGGTACCCACATGTGGTGCGCGTCATCTCTGGCGTCACGAACAGGATCCGAGGCTTACAATTTGTGAGTCCTGTGTTGCCTATTGGACTGTTTTGTGCAAAAAGACTGTGCTTTGTATGTGGTGAAGATTCCCGCTATTTGTCCGCCATTTCCCGCCATTTACAGCGCCACGGCGCGAAAAATAGTGGGCGTACCTGAAAAAGAGCGCTGAGTCTTGAACACGCCCCCAACGCTGACGCGCGGCAGGTCCTGTGGAGAGCTTCAGTGAACGCTCTGACATCAGAGCGCCAGCGACACAGGTCCTTTCTCCACCGCTGTGCCTGCAGAGCTGCAGCCTTAGAGAAGGTAGGCCACGATTAACTAAGGGGGGGCGCAGACATGTCCCAGCCAGCCGACAGCGCGGTCCAGGCCGACGGCCCCAATGACCTACCACTTGGCGCTGCAGCGCAGGATAGAGATGCAGATCCCTCACCCGGTCCTGTGGCCCCCATAGTACCATTAACACTGCCTTACATGCCTGGAGCGAAGTGGCTCCCTCAGTACTGCGGCAAGCCAGACACCCTGTCAGGGTTCAAGCGGAAAATATGCAGTATAATGGACATGTACCCTATGACAGAAAAGCAAAGAGGTGCAGTGGTAGTGGGACAGTTAACTGGTGCTGCTGAGAGGGAGGTAGAGACTTGGACAGCTGCAGACCAAGAATCAGTGCTTGCAATCTTCTTAAAGCTACAGACTATCTTTGAGGACCGCACTGAAACAGATCTCCGGATGAGTTTCTATCAATGCTCCCAGAAACCAGATGACAGCATTAGAGACTATGCTTGCCGGCTGCAAGGGGCCCTGCGAACTCTTAAAGAAGTAAACCCTGTAAGTGTCACCAACGAAAATCAAATGTTAAAGGAACAATTTGTACGGGGACTGAGGTCCCAAGCGGAAAGCAGGACTGTGCACTGGTGGTCCTTGGATCATCCGGATGCTACCTTTGATGCCCTTAAGGATATGGCCATAAAAGGACTGCGACCTCTGGAAACACCCGGGATGGCAACCCAGTGTCACCCAAGTGAAGCCACTCCAAAGTCAGCAGCATTCCCCTTTTCCTGCTGGCTGCGGAAGCCAAAACGCAGGTGGCGCCCCCTACTGAGCTGGACTATTTGCGCTCAGAAGTGCATCAGTTGACCAAAAACCTGGCCACTGTAATGAGTGCCCTGCAACTGCCGAGGGAGGAAGAAGGAAAGATCCTGCTAGCTGACTGCCCAGAGGATGTCCCTTGGATGCGCCGGAGGAAAGGGAGGACGTCGCCCCATCGGAGGAGGACAACGCCACCTCCAGGAAGGACCTGCGACCAGCATCATCCTCGCCGAGAGCTCATCTGCTATCGCTGCCACAGAGAAGGTCACCCAGCCCGTCAGTGTCCTTTAAATGAGCAAATCCTGGGTCCGAGGGCCAACACCCAGGAATAGACGCCTCAGGCCCCTCAGACTGGAACCGCAGGTTTGTGGGAGGAAGACCATACCTGTCCATCATACTGGACGGGATCGCAATCCCTGCCCTGCTGGACACTGGATCTCAGGTAACCATCATACCTGATGTTCTCTACAATAAGTACTGGTCCAGTGACAGTCTCCAACCCCCAAACCCTGACTTTGCCGTGTATGCCTCTAATGGCCTCCCTCTTGAGTTACGGGGAGCTAAAGATGTAGACGTAAAAGTGGGGAGAGTGGAGCTAAAGAACCAGGGACTTCTTGTAGTAAAGACTGTTAATGAAGAAAATGGGTTGAATGTGGTCTTAGGCACTAACATTATTAGTAACTGTTTGGAGGAGGTTGTGTTTTTACTCCAACAGCTTGCCGAAATTGCCAGACCGAGGCAAAAGGGAGAGATCCGGAGGGAGATCCGAACCCTGATGTGCCAGCAGCAAGTGAAACTGACCGGTGGTGAGATTGGTAATGTACGGGTGACAGACCCGAATCCCATTGTGATACCCCCAATGAGTGAAATGCTTATTTGGTGTAGAGCAGCAATAGGTCTGAAAGGACGGAACTATCAAGCAGTAGTAGAGCCCCATTGTTCAGAGCACAGACCTACACTCTTAACCGCCCGAGGGGTAGTGGAGGTACATAATGAGAGGGTGCCAGTGCGTCTTCTCAACTGGGGAGAGGATGAAGTCAAACTACCACGTTATGCCACTGTTGCTAAGTTACATGCTGTGGACAATAACTCCATTCACCCGACGGAGCCCTTAACCTCCCCGCAACAAGTGGAGGATAACGGTCCGACCACCCAAGTGGAGGATTGGTGTCAGCAGCTCCATGTTGGGACAGACACCACTCCAGCACACCAGAAACAAGGAGTATACCGAGTGGTTCAGGAGTATACACAGGTATTCAGCAAACACCCACTCGACTTTGGGACAATAAAAGGGGTTCAACATCACATCCCCACAGGCAATCATCCTCCCATCAAGGAACAGTACAGGCCTATACCACCAGCGCACTACCAGAAAGCCAAAGAGATGTTGCGTGATATGAAGGAAGCAGGGGTGATAAGGGATAGTTGTAGTCCCTGGGCAGCACCTCTAGTCCTAGTCAGGAAAAAGGATGGAAGCATGCGAATGTGTGTAGATTACAGACAGGTAAATCGCATTACACATAAAGATGCATACCCTTTACCACGCATTGAGGAATCCTTAGCTGCACTAAAAACTGCTAACTACTTTTCCACCCTTGACCTCACTAGTGGGTACTGGCAAGTAGCTGTGGCTGAGGAGGATCGGGAGAAAACGGCTTTCACCACCCCAATGGGACTCTGTGAGTTTGACAGGATGCCATTTGGACTCAGCAGTGCCCCTGGAACGTTCCAGAGAGTGATGGAGAGCTGCCTGGGACATCTCAACTTTGAAACTGTGTTGCTGTACCTGGACGACGTCATAGTGTACTCCAAAACGTATGAAGATCACTTGAAGCACCTGGCGGAGGTATTCGAGTCACTGTCCAAATATGGGATGAAACTGAAGCCTTCAAAATGCCATCTGCTCAAACAGAAGGTACAGTATCTGGGACATATTGTCAGCTCAGAAGGAGTAGCGCCAGACCCTGAAAAGATCACCGCCATCCAGAAATGGCCGGAGCCGAAAAATCTCAAGGAGGTGCGACAGTTCCTGGGACTGACAGGATACTACCGGAGGTTTGTGAAGGATTACACCAAGAAAGCAGCGCCTCTGCAAGACCTCCTGGTGGGACAGTCCCTCAAGAGCAGAAATTCTCCATTCCATTGGGGTAAAGAACAGGCAGAAGCATTCAAGGAAATGAAGGAGATCCTGACAGGTGATGAGATCCTAGCTTACCCTGACTACAGCCAGCCGTTCCTGCTGTATACTGATGCCAGCAATGAAGGATTGGGAGCAGTCCTCAGTCAGAAGCAAAATGGCCTGGAGAAAGTCATCGCCTATGCTAGCAGGAAGCTCCGCCCGACCGAGAGAAACCCAGAGAACTATAGCAGCTTCAAGTTGGAGTTCCTGGCACTGGTCTGGGCCATCACGGAGAGGTTTAAGCACTACCTAGCCTCCAGCAAGTTCACTGCCTACACTGATAACAACCCCTTGACGCATCTTGAAACAGCTAAGCTGGGAGCCATGGAACAACGATGGATGGCTCGGCTGTCAAACTACCAATTCACAATCAAGTACCGAGCAGGCCGCAAGAATGCCAATGCTGATGCCTTATCCAGGATGCCTCATGAATCGGACACAGAAGAAAAAGTGGATGATCTGGAAGAGATTGAACTACCTGCCTTTCACAGGAATGGGATAATCCATGAGCAACACGCCAGCAGGAAGCCGCGTGATAAGACGTTAAATCCTTTACCTCACCACAGTTGGAAGGAGACTCAGGACAGCGATCCCGTTGTCAGCCGTATCAAGGAGCTGATAACTCAGGAAGGTTCCTCCTTGGAGAAGGATGCGCCTGAACAAGCTAAGCAGCTGTGGAATGAGAGAAGCCGGTTGTTCATCTACCGTGAGAGGCTGTGCAGGAGATACGTCAACCCCAGGACCCATGAAATGGTTTGGCAGATAGTAGTTCCCAGAGCAGACATTCAGATGGTGTTAGAAGCCTACCACGATCAAGTGGGACACTTTGGCTGGAAGAAGCTGGAGACCCTGTTGAAGTGTCGTTTCTACTGGGTGGGAATGCGCAGCTCCATTGAGAGATGGTGCCAGAAATGTGGACCCTGTGGCCTCCAAAGAAAAGACTACAGCAGTCAAAAGGCACCCCTGCAACCCCTCAAGACGACTCGTCCCTTGGAGATTGTGGCCCTGGACCATGTCAAGTTGTCACCCAGCCGGTCAGGATACTCCTATGCCCTGACTATGGTGGATCACTACTCCAGGTTCCTGGTGGTCGCCCCTGTCAAAGATCTGACGGCAGAAACAGCAGCAAAGACATTCCAAGCGTATTTCTGCAGACCACACGGATATCCTGAGCAGGTGCTAACTGACCAAGGCCCAGCCTTCGAGGCCGAATTGTTCAAAGAGTTCTGTCACCTGTACGGGTGTAAGAAAATAAGAACCACACCGTACTACCCCCAAACCAATGGTCTCTGTGAGAAGATGAATCACATCGTCATTGACCTGCTGAAGACTATACTACTCGAGGAGAGGAATCGGTGGCCAGACCTACTACCTGACCTAGTAGATTTGTACAATCACATACCTGTGAGTTCCACCAATTGCACCCCAGCTTATCTAATGCGGGCAAGACCAGGAAAGCTGCCCATGGATCTGGAGCTTGGTGTGGTAGAACCAGACGCAGATGTGACTACTGAGGACTGGGACACCCACAGACAGGAACAGTACAGAAAAGTACAGGCTTGTGTTGAAGATAGTCTCAATCGAGTAAGGGTTAAACAAGAAAACCGCTACAACAAAAGTGCGCCAGCTGAACCTTTCGCACCTGGTCAAGTCGTACTAAAAAGAAAAAGGAGGATACACAAACTCGACGATCAATGGGAAAGAGAGCCCTACATCGTTCAGAATTCAAGGTTCGACAACAAGAAAACGTGCATAATAAGCAAGGATGGAGGAAAAACGACTGCAACTGTGTCTAGAGACCACCTGAAGTTGTGTCCGGACCCATTAAAGCTTCGTGAGGAAGAACCTGTTGTCAATCAGGAAGAGCGTGATGAAACAGTTATACATACAGACTTGGGAGATTTCCCCGCAGATTGGCCCAGAATTGGAGACGCTGTAATCATTCCCGTGCTTCAATTTTATCAACCGCAAGAGGAATCTCTACATCCAGTTGCACCAATTGTGCCAGTAGAGTCAGTTTCAGAGGAACCTGTTCCGGCAGAACCTCAACAAGTGGAACCTCAACAAGTGGAACCCCAAGAAGTTGAACCTCAGGAAGAAGGATCCCCTGCAGAAGTTGAGCCAGTTCACCCAACTCCCAGTATACTTGCCAGATCCCTAGAGAGGCTAAGGCAGTACTACAACTTACCTGCACGCAGGGATAACAGGGTAACTGATACCTCACCTACCACCACACCACGTAGGTCAGTACGCATAACAAGGGGGCAATTACCTGTTAGGTACAGAGAGTAGGACCTAACACACGTACATAATTAACAAGAACCAATGTACATAAATGTATATATTTTTGGTTATACTATGCTTTATTATATTTTTATTTATTAACCTGTTTTCCCTTTTGATATTGGAACGAGTGAATGGACATTATTTTTACTTGTTTTCTCTACCCCTTTTGAGCATCCTTTTCCAAAAGAGACTGGGACTTTTAAGGTTGCTCAATTCCTCAACCCTTCATTATGCTAATGTATATAGTTATTTGTTTACCGTTATGTAACCGTTCAAGAGTGCCTTACCTCCTGCAAAGGAAGAGTTGTTTATATAATGTTATTTGTTATTCGTTTTTGTATTTCAGCCCCGGAGTGCTGAGTTCTACTAGGGGGAATGTGGAGCCCAGCTGTGACTGAATCCACATCTTCCAGAAGGGTGCACTGACAGAAGATCCCACTAGAGGTCATTACACACATGCATACACGTTAACTTATCCCAAAGTCCACCAGAGGGAGCTGTGTAAGACGTATAAAAACAAGGAGTTAGTTTCAGTTTAGTTCAGTTCAGAGTGCAGTTGAGAGTTCAGTTCAGAGCTCGCCCTGAAGGAGATAAGTGCAGAGCTCCACTTTGTGCAGAGCTGTTCAGTCAGTTCACCTTGAGTAAGTGGAGGCTAGTACGAGTGAGAAGGAATCACTTTAGCCTAGTCAGAGCTGAATCTGAAGCATAGCTCAGTAGAAAGCGTGCCGACGCTTAGAGAGCGGCGAAGAGGCAGCTCACCAACTGCCAGCGTGTGTGATAATAGGAGGACCTAGATAGGTCAAAGGCGAGTGGAAGTTAATGAGACCGAGGAGCCTTAATAGCTCATCTCAGCAAGCATACCCGGACGCCGGCGTCCGAGCCTACAGGGATCTCCACGACCCATTAGGAGAACACCGGAGTTCCTGGAGAACTACAAGTCCCAGTAGTACCACCGAGCTGATACGTAGCAGGATCAGGAGGACGGAGTCCGGCTCGGCCGGGCCATCAATGACCCTGTCCTTTCAGAGAGAAGATCCAATAACAAAGTCAGCCAGGTACAAGACAGAGGCTAAGCTAGGCACAGCTACACGCAGGCCAGAACTTATTACAAAAAGGCAGAAAACAGGAGGCCACACACCTATCAAGTGGAGGAATCTGGATGTGCACCCTTCACCCTACAGTGCTCCGGGACATCCCTGCAACATCTACAAGTAAAGGTATGAAAAGAGACTGAACCGTGTGTCACTGCTTATTTGCCTGCACTCTGCACCACTATAGACTTCAAGGGAAAAGTCTCGCCTGTGGGAGACTCACCATCTTGCTGCCCCATAACATCCCCTTAGAAGATCCATATTGCAGCGCTGGCCAAATTGATCAGATACCACAGGTGGCGTCACGAACTAATCTTTATAATCCCCTGTAAATATCCCCCATTGCATGACCGCCCAGGGCCACGGACCGAGCTCTGCTGCCAGTGACATCCCCATAGACTTCCATGGGCTCGGTGCCAAGTGTCCCATAGCCCTGGTACCCACATGTGGTGCGCGTCACTATGCTAACTACCTGCCCGTTGTTCAGCACTGAAATCTGCCAGCACAGTGCCATCACACACCGCTCCAGCCGGCGATTCAGCAGCTTCCACTGATGTCACATTTACAAAGCAGCAGCTTCACTTCCTCTTTGCTCTATTGCGAGGCATGACTGCTGATGTCATGCTGATTGAGTCCCAGCTCCCCACTGCCTTACTGCAGGGAGCAGTCTGTCAATCAACATGACACCAGCAATCACGCTGCAATGACAGAGCAGATGGGAAGAAGAAGAGCTGCTCTGTTGACATGAAGCAGCAGAATTGCAGGCAGGAGTAGCCAATGATCTATCTGAGCCGGCAATGGGTACAACAGGCAGGTAGTAAGCACATAGTAAAAAATAAATCTTCGATAACCCATTTAACTGGTTAATCAAATGCTTATCAATAAAGGAAACAGCGATGGCAAAAATTGAGCCAAATTTGGCTGATCTTGCTATACACATGTGGCTTTGACTGACCATGGCAAACTTTTTCCAACATGATAAATCACATTTTAGGCAGACGGCAGTTGTAAATGGAATTAAATTGTTATGTAAGCATTTCCCTGATGTATTCCTTTATGTAGCCCCAAAGGTGCATCTTTATAGGAATTTACTCCGGCTTCTAACAGGATACCAGTTGTATCACACTGGGAGAAAAATGTGATTCACCACCTAGAATTTCACACACTATTTTTAATAAATGTCTAGTTATGTGGTAGAAAGAAAATTCTAAAAATGTAATTTCCCATTAACTGCCTTCAGCTTGACTTATGTTCTCTAAATATGCAGGAAACAGCAATATGGAAATGTTGATTATTTTTCTGTAATGTAGTACACTAAACTCCTACATGGCCATTCTGCTTCTGGATTATCTTTGGATTCTAAGGAAATGGTTTATATTCCAGCGACGGAGTTGAAAAATGAAGTGTACGTTGCATTAAACCTCAAAGAGCCCTCAACATTCCTGCAGCATAAACGCTACTAAAATTAAAAACCAACTATTAAAACTTTATATGGCCTGAAAGAGTAATAAAGAAAGAAAGGGCTTAAGGACGACCATTGTGTGTATTGTTGGATAGATAGTAAAAAAGAAACAAGAGGAAAAAGTCATCTAGGAAATAAAGCCAACTCATCCTCTATATATCTCTACTCGGGGACCTCTCAATTGATATAGCGTGAGCAACCGCAACATATGAAAGGTGCACAGTTAGGTAGAGCAAGGGCAGAGCAGCAAGGTCCCCAGCACCCAGTGCATACTGAGTTATCTGCTTTTTTACAACTATTTTTAAATGATGGCTCCTGTTTTATTGCATTTTTGAAATGTACTTAAAAGGTTTCCAGCTATGTAAAATGGATGGTGTATGCGTCGTACAAGCCAGGTGCAGATGCGACCGTCTGCTCCACTGGTGGTCAGAGGCTAGCGTAGAAGATCGCATGGTAAAGGCATGACACCATAATTCATCTAATTCATGTGAAGATGTGGTATTCCGTACATCAGAAATCTTCTCCGGTGTGGTACATGGAGGTACACATCCCTCTTCAGACACCTCTTCATGAATTAGGAGCATCTGACTCCAGCACACCCTCTCATCAAGACCAGCATGAACAACCCAGATCTTGAGGAATTGGGCCCATAGGGCGGTTTCTCTTTTCATCCACATAGATAACCTTTCAAAAGGGCTGCATCTAATTCTAGAAGGTAAGCAGCGGGTGGATAATAGAGATAGAGGTAGGAGAGCTCTAAGTGCATTGTCCAACCCACCGTCATTGGGTTGGGGTATATATCCTGATGACAGGATTCTCTTTAAAGGGTTATTCTCCTCAAAAAATAATAGGATAGGGAAGTGCTGGTTGATTGATGATGACCTGACCATTGGGACCCCAGCAATTCCGAAGACAAGGCTTTTGATCGCTGAGAACAAGGCTGTGTAGTCCCATTTTGAATGGAGTAGAGGTACTCAAGCTCGAAGCATGCTCAATTATTTGCCTAGACTGTCGGAAAAAGCCAAGAGCTGTACTTGACTATTTCCTGCAGCTCTATTGACAATGAATGGCATGGAGGATGAGCATGTGCACCTTCTTTTTACTCAAGACGGGACTGCAGAGTGCAATTCTTGTGCTTCCAGAGTCCCACTATCAGGATCGCAAGGAATCAGACCCCCAAATGATGGGAGTACATTGTGAGGACCAGAGCGCTCTCACTATGTGTAATGTATAGTTCTGTGACTGCAATATGTGAGTAATAAACTAGAGCAATCAGACGTCCTTCCTATCATTTTACATGCCATAATTTATCTATTGACACGTTCTCCAAATATACCATATTTACAGGTCAACATTATCTGATATGATCCATTTATACGCTCCGTTGTCTGGATATTTCTGGTCGGCAACAGAGGGGTTAAAAACAGACACCACCTCATTTTTTCTCACCTGACAACAGCCCACTTGATGTTAAAGCATCTTGACAATTGTGAGTGTGCTTGTTGATTAGCATTGTACAATTCGCTGGCTGTTACTTAATCCTGCCAACCTATTCACAGTGCAATAATGGGCTCTTTGTTTGGGCTGTAATTGCATAAATCTAATTGCTACATGAAGGTAGGAAATTAAAATGGCGTCCTCAGAGACAGCTCGCACACATCTCAGAATAAATTTAATTATGGGCAGGAACGTTAGACCCA
The DNA here is from genome assembly GCA_033576555.1 of Oophaga sylvatica. Lineage (NCBI taxonomy): Eukaryota > Metazoa > Chordata > Amphibia > Anura > Dendrobatidae > Oophaga > Oophaga sylvatica. The sequence continues at coordinate 45,304,400 of JARQOD010000007.1, forward strand.
GCTCTTCTCATGCCTGCTTGACCACAGTGGGCGCATTTCAAGGGCAGATTATAAGGGAAGAAGAAAAGGGGTGCCTTGGATTCCTATAACGTTGATTTGGTGCCTTCTAATTCACCCAGACATCTATTATCTTTCCACTTACGATATTCCTCTTGGACCATATGGCATAGACTAAGATAATCAACAAAATGCATGCTGTCACAATAATAGCCTACTGGACTGTGCAGCCGGTAGGGATTTCTAAAGGTAAAATTAGGAAACTATAATTATAATTTAATAGGTGACTTTCATATCTTATTTCATTATGAATATAAATAAAAAATATCCAACTGGACATAAATGCCCCCATTCATTATTTGCATTCATTTTAAGCCATGTTTTGTCTTCTCATTCTTTTTGCACTGGCAGAATTTGTGACAATCAGCGCAAATTCAGAGATGTTTATTTCTTCGGCTTTTTTTATGTCTTTCAGAGTAAAAATACTTTCAACAACTTTTAGGCTATGTTCCCACTATGAGCTTTTGATGCGTTTTTGACACTGATTGGCCGCCCAGCTGTCCATGTGATGTCACCGCTGCAGCCAATACCGCGGCACCGCCAGAGACTCAAGGCTGGACCTGGAGAGGGTAAGTAAAAAGTGGAATGTTTTTCCATAACTACAGTTAGGGATGAAGATTTTCAGAAAGTGAGCAAGCCCTTCAAAGACTTAAACATCTCCCAAATACATCTTCCTCATTTTATGGTCCTTAATTGTAAACTGGGAGGTATCAGTATGTTGCGCCAGTTAATAGATGACTTTGCGCTGTGGTGTAGTGACCCTGATGCAGCTAGGGGGCACTGTGTATGCTCCTCGAGATATGCATGGTTTGTGTTGTGGTAAAGGACCTGTGATGAGGTCATGACCAGGTGACCTAACCATGTGATCCTGACCTCATCTGTGGGTGGGGTTACACCTATGTGCATGGAAGCATAGTTTGTGTTGTGGTAAAGGACCTGTGATGAGGTCATGACCAGGTGACCTAACCATGTGATCCTGACCTCATCTGTGGGTGGGGTTACAGCTATGTAACGAAGTGTGCTTGGCACCTGTAGAGAGTGTGTGGGAGTCTGCCAGTGTGGACAGACTTCCATGTGTCCCGGCGGGACATTACAGAGAGGTCTCTGTGTCTGAGTGAGGCTCCAGGCTGGAGCTGAAGCATTAAAGATTCGTATTGTATGTTACCAGGAGGTTTATGATGTAATAAACCTAAGGACTTTTTGCATAAGAAAGTGTCTCCTGATTTACCTCTGAAGCAGCCGAGTGAGTGAAACCTTACAATTGGTGGATGGAATGCTGGCAGCGGCCCAAGGAGCACATGTTCCAGGACTGGGAATCAGAAACCACAGGAGGAACGGACGGTCTGTGAAAACCGTGAGTGTGACCAGTGGTTTCGAATAAACTGTGTTTATGTTTATGGGGTGCCTCTGAAGATATGAAGTATCTGAAGAAAACTGTTAAGCAGTGGTGACAGACAGGAGTCTGTGTTATGTTGACCGGGGTCATTGAAAATGAAGAAAAAAAAAAAAAAGCATGCTGATAGGATACCTCTGAGGAGGAGGTCTCCAGGAACCTGTGTGGTTGACGCCAACAGGTAACGGTCTTGTAAACCGTGTTATGCTGGTCGGGACCAGAGGGAACTGTTCGTGAGAGAAAGACTGTTTTTTTTCCTTTGTTGGATACCTCTGAGGCTGAGGTCTCCAGGAACCTGTATGGCTGACGCCAACAGGTGATGGTCTTGACAACCGTGTTATGCTGGTCGGGATCAGTGAGAAGAATTAGTGAAAGACTGTTTTTTTTTCCTTTGTTGGATGCCTCTGAGAGGAGGTGTCCGGAAATCTCTGTGGCCAAGAGTGTGACAGACAGGAGTCTGTGTTGTGCTGACGGGTCAGTGAGAAACTGTATTTTCTCTATTGGATGCCTCTGAGAGGAGGTGTCCAGAAAATCTCTCTGGCTGAGAGTGTAACAGACAGGAGTCTGTGTTGTGCTGACGGGTCAGTGAGAAACTGTTTTTCTTTCTGGAACACGTGTGAGGTGTTTGCTGGGCTCGGGGGAGTCATGAAGGTGACAAGCGGCTGGCTGTGACTCGTGGGGTCACGAAGGTGACAAGCGGCAAGACAGCGCAGCGTGCAGAGACTTGTGGTAGCAGGAGCTACAGTGACTGTTGCAGCAAGAAGTTCTGCAGCAGCCGGAGCTGCAGTAACAGCCACAGCAGCTTAGGAGTAGCATCTGAAGGTGATGGTTGTTGGTGGCTGCAACGGAAGCGGTGGCAGGACCAGCAGGAGCTGGTGTGGGAAAAAAGGACAGTGTGAACCGAGGCACACAACTCTTAAAGGGCCAGTACACGCCCTAAGTGAAAGTCACTGTCTAAGGGTACTGTGTGGACTGGGGCCTGTAAGAGCCATGATGTGTACCCCAGTGTTGGGTGGTGTCCCTAGAGGGAGAGGAGTCCCAAAAGGGGGGCGGCAACCCAAAACAGGGATGGTTACCCAAAAGGGGGTGGAATCCCAAAAGGGGGAGGTAACCCAAATTGGGATGGTGGCCCGAAAGGGGCGGAGTCTCAAAAGGGGGTGGTAGCCCAAATCAGTAAAGTTGCCCAAAAGGGGGCGGAGTCCCAAAAGGGGGCGGTGACACAAATTAGGATGGTGGCCCAAAAGGGGGCGGTAACCCAAATTGGGATGGTGGCCCAAAAGGAGGCGGAGTCCCAAAAGGGGGCGGTAACCCAAATTGGGATGGTGGTCCGAAAGGGGGCGGAGTCCCAAAAGGGGGTGGCAACCCAAAAGGGGATGGTGGCCCAAAAGTGGGTGGAGATTCCAAAAGTGTGTTGTTGTTCAGAGGAGGGAGCCCCATCACAGCAGGTGGCTGTAGTGGTTCCTTGTCGTGTGATGTGTGAAAAGAAGGTAACACCTAATATCGATAGTCTAGAGTTCCAGGTGACCAGAAGAAAGTGTGGGTCAGACCAACTCGGGGACTTGGACGTGACAAGACGTGTGACCATGAGAAACGGTATAGCTCCAGGAAAGGGGGCAGAGACCTGTCTAAGGGGGAACGTGTTGTTCCAGGACGACAGGGGGAGTGGGAGTGACTTCAATGTAGACTGTGACTCGACCGCAAGGGAAAGTCAGTGCAGTAAGCTGGAGCTCTCTGAGGTTACCGAGAGTCGTGAGACAGTGGAAACTGCTGATACAGGAACGAGCGGAACTCTGGAGAGGCAGAGTGGGTGTAGGCAAGAGTGCCCAGCTGAAAATGTAATTAAAGAGGTGATGGTGCGACATGTGCTGGCTAAAAGAGAGCAGGACCATGAGAGAGAGCTGTTTAAAGAAACAGTGAAAGAGACAGTCGAGCGAGAAAGGGTCCTGAGACGAATGATTGAGCACAGAGTGGAGGAGCTGGAGAGGGAAGTCTCTAGGCTCAGAGATCATCTGTCAGCGTGTAAGAGTATGAACAAGGCTCTATGGAGAGAGACGGAGGTGCTCAGAGAGGCCCAAGAGAAACATCAGCAGGAGTGTCGCTGCTTGGCAGAAGAACGAGATGAAGTTCTCCGAGAGCTCAAGATGGAGGAGGAGACTGGTGCCCAGCTCCAGAAATCTATGGAAGAAGAAATCCAGCAAGGGAAGTGCCATGCAGATGGGCATACAAGGGAGAGCGATGTCTTGGAAAACTGTACTAATGCTCAGGACGAGGAGGTCCAACAGTCTGTCCAAGAAGGTGACGGGTCGGGTTTCAAGTGTGTAATAGAGATACCCGAAGACCTGCGAGACGTGTGTGCCAGTGAGGAGGTGCATGAGGCCTTTAGAAAGGCAGTAGAAGCATGTAGTGTGAACTGGGTGCCAGAGATGAAACAGTTAGTCATACTGTCGACTAAGGAAGTCACACTGAAGCGAGTGGCTGTCCTGAGAGACATGCATCTACAATGCCTCTGAACGAAACAGATGATCATGTGGAGGAATAAAGAAGCCGCTCGACGTTTGGAGCAAGCAAGAAAGGCTCAAAATCAGCTTGGATTGGTGGAAGGCATCATTCAAGTGCCCAGAGGTCTGGTGAAGAAAGTCATCGGAAGACTTGGGAAAGTGATGCAGGAGATGGTGAATAAGTCCGGTGTGACGAGAGTCAGGATTCCAGCTGATGACGAAGTCCAGGTCAGGGGTGAAGATGGGATGGTTCCATTCCTTGTTGTCGGGTCCAGGGAGAGCCTTGGGAATATCCGGATGCTCCTGGAGTATCGTGTGTCATACTTGAGAGAAGTAGAGCAGCTACGACTGGAGAGGGAGCAGGTCAACAGAGAGCTGCAGGAAATGGAAAGAAGATGGCCGCCACCTTCAATCCGTAGTGTTGAGAGGCGAAGAGCGCCTGATGGAAGAGGTAAAATTGTGATGCCTCAGTTAGCTCAGTGATGAGTGACCTAAGCAGGAGAACCTGTGGTGGACGAGCTGAAAAGGACTCAGACCAGACAGGACGTATGGGTGCAGGGGAATTGCGACGCCGTACTGACCGCTGGGGAAGCGGGTGGTCTGACAGAGGGCCTGACTTAGCCAGACGGTTTGACTGGCAGAGACGACCGAGAAGGATCTCTGGTCGGGTAACAAGTGTTCAACCCCACAAGTTTGAACAGAGGGGGAGGTATGTGGTGTAGTGACCCCTGATGCAGCTAGGGGGCACTGTGTATGCTCCTCGAGATATGCATGGTTTGTGTTGTGGTAAAGGACCTGTGATGAGGTCATGACCAGGTGACCTAACCATGTGATCCTGACCTCATCTGTGGGTGGGGTTACACCTATGTGCATGGAAGCATAGTTTGTGTTGTGGTAAAGGACCTGTGATGAGGTCATGACCAGGTGACCTAACCATGTGATCCTGACCTCATCTGTGGGTGGGGTTACAGCTATGTAACGAAGTGTGCTTGGCACCTGTAGAGAGTGTGTGGGAGTCTGCCAGTGTGGACAGACTTCCATGTGTCCCGGCGGGACATTACAGAGAGGTCTCTGTGTCTGAGTGAGGCTCCAGGCTGGAGCTGAAGCATTAAAGATTCGTATTGTATGTTACCAGGAGGTTTATGATGTAATAAACCTAAGGACTTTTTGCATAAGAAAGTGTCTCCTGATTTACCTCTGAAGCAGCCGAGTGAGTGAAACCTTACAGCGCTTTCTGGATCACATCAGCTATTGAAATTCGGAATTACAGTTCCCATAAGTCAAACATAAAAAGAATCTTCTAGAAAATCATTTTTCTTTATAAAAACCACACATCCAGATTTATATACAGGTCCTTCTCAAAAAATTAGCATATAGTGCTAAATTTCATTATTTTCCATAATGTAATGATTACAATTAAACTTTCATATATTTTAGATTCATTACACACCAACTGAAATTTGTCAGGTCTTTTATTGTTTTAATACTGATGATTTTGGCATACAACTCCTGATAACCCAAAAAACCTGTCTCAAAAAATTAACATATTTCAACCGTCCAACAAAATAAAAGTGTTTTTTAAAAACAAACAAAAAACCCATCAAAAAATAAAGTTCAGTTATGCACTCAATACTTGGTCGGGAATCATTTTGCAGAAATGACTGCTTCAATGCGGCGTGGCATGGAGGCAATCAGCCTGTGACACTGCTGAGTGTTATGGAGGCCCAGGATGCTTCGATAGCGGCCTTAAGCTCAACCAGAGTGTTGGGTCTTACGTCTCTCAACTTTCTCTTCACAATATCCCACAGATTCTCTATGGGGTTCAGGTCAGGAGAGTTGGCAGGCCAATTGAGCACAGTAATACCATGGTCAGTAAACCATTTACCAGTGGTTTTGGCACTGTGAGCAGGTGCCAGGTCGTGCTGAAAAATGAAATCTTCATCTCCATAAAGCATTTCAGCCGATGGAAGCATGAAGTGCTCCAAAATCTCCTGATAGCTAGCTGCATTGACCCTGCCCTTGATGAAACACAGTGGACCAACACCAGCAGCTGACATGGCACCCCACACCATCACTGACTGTGGGTACTTGACACTGGACTTCAGGCATTTTGGCATTTCCTTCTCCCCAGTCTTCCTCCAGACTCTGGCACCTTGATTTCCAAATGACATGCAAAATTTGCTTTCATCAGAAAAAAGTACTTGGGACCACTTAGCAACAGTCCAGTGCTGCTTCTCTGTAGCCCAGGTCAGGCGCTTCTGCCGCTGTTTATGGTTCAAAAGTGGCTTTACCTGGGGAATGCGGCACCTGTAGCCCATTTCCTGCACACGCCTGTGCACGGTGGCTCTGGATGTTTCTACACCAGACTCTGTCCACTGCTTCCTCAGGTCCCCCAAGGTCTGGAATCGGTCCTTCTCCACAATCTTCCTCAGGGTCCGGTCACCTCTTCTCGTTGTACAGCATTTTCTGCCACATTGTTTCCTTCCAACAGACTTCCCATTGAGGTGCCTTGATACAGCACTCTGGGAACAGCCTATTTGTTGAGAAATTTCTTTCTGGGTCTTACCCTCTTGCTTGAGGGTGTCAATGATGGCCTTCTTAACATCAGTCAGCTAGTCTTACCCATGATGGGGGTTTTGAGTAATGAACCAGGCAGGGAGTTTTTAAAAGCCTCAGGAATCTTTTGCATGTGTTTAGAGTTAATTAGTTGATTCAGAAGATTAGGGTAATAGGTCATTTAGAGAACCTTTTCTTGATATGCTAATTTTTTGAGACAGGTTTTTTGGGTTATCAGGAGTTATATGCCAAAATCATCAGTATTAAAACAATAAAAGACCTGACAAATTTCAGTTGGTGTGTAATGAATCTAAAATATATGAAAGTTTAATTGTAATCATTACATTATGGAAAATAATGAAATTTAGCACTATATGCTAATTTTTTGAGAAGGACCTGTATTTTTTTCCAGTTCCTTAGCCCCCAGTACCAGCCAGCATGACTTGGACCCGTATCTGTGGTGCTACATGTTCTCTTTCCAGGTGGAACATCTATGCATAGGATTTCCTGGGAGGGCAGATGGAAAAAGTTGCCAAGGTAACAGTGATTCGTGCCTAAATGCTTGAACGATCACAGACCTTTCAAGTCTCCTCTGGTCTGACTTCTCCCACAGGAAACAGGTACAGCTCTGGAATTTAATAACAAGCCTTCTAGTGACATGCACAGAATTGCGGAAACTAGAACAATAAGACACAGAGGGACGGACAGATGGAGTTTGAGAGGCACATTTTCTCATTGCATCAAAATGAACGCTGATGGAGATGGAGACCACCTTCTAATAGAAGCGTAGATATACTGTATACAGTTCCTATTATGCTCATGATGTGGAAACATGTAGGAAAGGTATAATCAATCTGTTATTACATGTTGGTACAGGTTCTTTAGGGGATTGTTTAATGCACCAAATAAAAATTCAATTAAGTGTCTTGCTACAAGAAGAAAAATGTATGTAGGCCACATTCACACATCCACTGAATACGACTGGCTGCTGTTCGTCTTCTAAAAGGACAGCATACGGATCCATAGAGAATCACTGATCCATACCCAAATCCGTTTTAAAAATAGGTCCATGTTTCCAATCCTTGAGCCTCAGAACGTGTCCTATTGTCATCTGTTTTGCAGATCAGACTTGACCATTAAACCCTACGGAGATCTGGATGAAAAATGGAAGTCCTACTTTTTCCTTTGGTATTTCATACATGTTTCATTCATTGTTAAATGATCCAGTTCTACGACAAGTCAATGGTAGAGATAAGAAGATCTGATAACATTTTAATTTTCCCAAATATTATCGGTAAGTTTGAATTGCAGCCAAGTAATTCTCCCCAAATTCGAATGTTCCTTATTATGCTCCAGAGTCACCTCAGAATATGATATGTAAGATGAAAAAAAAAACAAAAAAAAACAAAGAAAACAAGCTTCTTCTTACCTCACTGCTGATCCAGAGCTACAACGACAGAAGGAACAACCCTTATGATTAGATGGCAGACAGCGAGCAGCTCGGCCTGCCGTCAAATCCTTTACTTCCCACTGTTGCATTTTTGACTAGTCTACTCTTAACTGGGACATCCATGATGATGTTGCTCAGTGAATTCCGAGACCTGATCATGGGGATAGTCTCAACTTTATACTCACATATACTCTAGTTTATATGAGCTATCACAGATCTTGTACATTTTATCTCCGCCTCCATACTGGCCAGGAAATAGTCTGGTTTAGTTTACTGCTCTCCAACTAATTGTAAAATGTTCTTGTAACTTGAAATTTCCATTATTCCAGCTACTTAACTATAAAACACAATACAACAAACCCCATAATCACCGTTCAAATTAAATAATTGCTAATAAAAAGAGACTCGCCATCCTCAGACACAATTAAATGTCTCCACAATGATTCTCACTTCATCCATTTTTATGCAATTTGGTTTTAATAATAATAATAATCTTGTCCTCTATTTTCTATTTTTTTTCCTTAATTGATATGTTTGCAGAATAATAACCAAACCAAAGGCGTCCGTGACACCCACGTACCATATTAACACTCATTACCACGTGATTTTAAAAAGTGGGTTGGCGATCAAAGGTGTTGTCCAGGACTTTAGAAAAATTCAACACATGTATCATATCAAAGGAACTTCATCGGAAGGTTCTGCCCACATTTGCAGAAAGACGTTTTGATGTGGGGTTTACAGCAATTCACAGTAAAACTGCATTGCAACCAAATTGAGAATTTAACTATTGCACACCCTTCCCTATCAATTTTAGCTGGGCCTGTGTTCTTTCATGCTTACTAGGTCGGGGTTGTGTTCAGCGGGAGACAACTTCTCCAGCCAGCACTGATTTTGAGACACTGGATCTGTGAACAGTCAGGGAGGGATTGAGGGCACAAGGGGGAGGTTTTAACCCCATAACTCCTCCCTCATGTACACCCCTGAGTAATTATACTAAACAGAAGGAAAAGTAAAAAGGAAAGACTTATACTCTTATCTGTGTTTGGTTGAAAAATTGCACAGTCACTAAACACGCTGGACTTCTCTTTGTCCAGTATCCGTGGGCGACTGCAGCGCCGTGTTAAAGTCTCTTTACTCACACTCACAGCCGTACACAGTCCATGCTATCCTCCTTTTTGCAGTCATTATATGCCAGTCCACCTTTGACCAGTTACTGTGGACAACAGCACCAATCCTCCCGATCACAGCCGGGAACCATATCCTCCTGTTTGCAGTCATTATATGCCAGTCCACCTCTGACCAGTTACCGTGGACGACAGCACCGGTCCTCCGGATCGCAGCCGGGAACCATATCCTCTTGTTTGCAGTCGTTACACATGCCAGTCCACCTCTGACCAGTTACCGTGGACGACAGCACCGGTCCTCCAGATCGCAGCCGGGAACCATATCCTCCTGTTTGCAGTCGTTACACACACCAGTCCTCCTCTGACTAGTTACCGTGGATGACAGCACGCTGTGTACGCTGTGGATGCCAGGCTATTCAGCTGCCCTGGCTGCTGGCTCCGCTGGCCTGTGTTGCCCCAGTCAGGTATAGATCTGCAAAGCCGACTGCTCTGCACAATAGCGCACACCAGACTGACTCTGACATTAGACCTAACACACCCATACCCTTTCCTGCAGGGCTTTTAACAAAGGAACCTGTGACCTTCAGCCACATAGAAAACCCGGACCTAGAATGAAACGGACAGCAGGATTACCATCCTGCAGTCTGTTTCACAACACAACATCCCAGAGCAGGTTTTCCATACATCTGCCTTGGACACCAGCATGTCCAAGGTTAGCACTTATTTTTATTATTTTTAGTCTGCATTGCAGTCACAGCTACGCCTGGGATTGCCATGCACTCCTATGGCCTCCATACGCCTCTCTGCACATCCTGTGGAGAACAAACAGCGACCCCTACAGGTAACACCGGTCACTGCCTCACATACTATATACCTGCAGATTAACCCTGTATCTGCAGGTATATAGCTTATTCCGAGGTGACAGGTTCCCTTTAAATTCCTTTAAATGGTAGGTCTTATTCCGGTGACACTTTACTTTTAATGTGTGTCTTAGCACCAAGCATATACTAATTCATATTAAGGAATGTGACCCATGGTAAACCCTTTCATATAAGTAAATTGAGCGCAAAAACAACTTTAGTAATAAGCACAGTTTTTAGGAAAAGAATTTCAGCCGGTGCTCTGAGTTTGGCTCACACACTCTAAATACTTTAATACTTTATTCATGTTTGATCCCTTATTGAAACACTCATGATTCTTTAATATCCACACTAGAGTTTACTGCATTTCAGTTTAGACTTCCAGTAAACCTCAAGAGTAATAATAAATATAGAAAACCTAATACTCAAACCTCAAAGCTATTTTCAATAAGCAGAAAGATTATCTCTCAAGTTCGCTGAAATATGCAGTAACTCCCTTACTCCAAGGTCACTTACTACTTTTCAAGGTACTATTTGTACTACAGGGACAGAATAGGGAATGGTCTGGATCTATAGCCCTAAGCATTACTACTACACTACTCATGCTCTGATAGAACATGGCATGAAATAGCACAGGGAACTTTAGATATCATGTTTTTTCTAATAAAATTAACAATACTAAACTCAAGAACTAAAGATGGTTTTATATGCACTGAGAGTTAGCATACTCACACTGAATTTGGGTTTCCACTGCTATAGACAGATATAATGCTGTAAATAGAGTCCGATGAGCCACAAAGGCAAAATTTATAGAAGGAGAATTTTCAGAACCAAAGCATTGATGGTGTATGTTCAAACTAGATCATCAATGAAGTGGATGAGGTTCTCACTGGATGAGGTTGAGCTGTGATACCTAAACAGTCACCTCTGCCTAGATAAACAATGAAAAGCTGGTATTAGGAGACTTATGAGCTATGTAATGCTCTTCTGGGAAATTAAATATGCAAATAGCCTTTTCAGAGAGGAAGAGAACTTTAACTCTGATGACATCTATTGAAAGTACCAATCCAAAAAGTCAATATAGACCTTTGCCACATGACTTACAATAAGAAGCTAAACCAGACTCTCCTTTTGCAGACACATGTTTCAGGGAGTTTGTTCCTCATCAGTGCAATGCAGGAGATATAATTTGACTAGGTGAGAAGCATCTGACAGAGGGGAAATTTTTCTCCTTGTGGGGAGCACCTAGGTTCTCTCTGGATGATGTTGAGCTGTGATACCTAAAACAGTCACTTCTGCCTAGATAAACAATGCAAAGCTGGTATTAGGAGACTTACAGGCTATGTAATGCTCTTCTGGGAATTTAAATATGCAAATAGCCTTTTCAGAGAGGAAGAGAACTTGAATTCTAGCAACACCTATGTACCAAGGCTCAATAAATAGTTAACATTGACTTTTAGGATTGCTGCATTCAATAGGTGGCACCAGAGTCCAAGTCCTCTTCTATGAAGAGGCAATTTCCATAGTTAAAAAATGAAAATGGAAAAGGAGCCACATGCAACAAAAATCTGTCCCATCTTCAATAGCTACATCACTGACTTAAATTACAGCAATTAAACTATAACTAAATATGAGCCAATCCAAACTTAAAAGTTCAGGGTTCGTACCAGACAGTTAGTGTCCGGTGCTAAACACTGAACACGGACTTCTCCCGGAAGTTCATTGCAATGTTTGGAGGAGTTCTGGGGAAAATACATTATAGAGAGAGATTTTTTTTCCAGCTCAAAAGTCCGGGTCCTCATTGTTTTTAATGGGGTTCGAGTTCTGGTTCAAGTTCGGATACAGTTCTGGTACCTGAACCAAACTTTGAAATAAAATTTGGGTTGGCTCCAAGATTCCAAACTTCCACAGGTCCACTCATCTCTAACTATAATCAAAACCTATGAGTAGTAGACCCTACTAGATCAGTATAAGTAGTAGAAGATATAGTGCAGTCATAGATCATAGAAACTGGATACAAAAATAAAAAAATAAAAACTGGGTCTGAACTGAAAAAGTAAACCAAATACCCTTATTATTATTATCACAACTTTATGCATGTTTTGCAATATATTTTTTATTTTGTTTTATTTTAGGATATTTGTTTCTTGTTTTTTGTTTTCTCTGGATACAAAAAAGACTGAAAGTACTACAAATAGTTAGATGCACAATAAAATCCATCTTTAAATTCATTTCTCAAATGACAAATACAACAGTACAAAAATGTCCAAAAACTACCAAAAATACCATAACCAATCTCTGGCTTTTGACCATTGTGTCATTTCCTTTAAATAGATTTATTAATCTCCTGTGTTGCTTTGCGGTTTTATCCTTTTAGTGATAATAGAGGTAATATATCATGAAAAAAATTTTTAAGAGCACATCATTACAATGATGCACGCCGGTAATAAACCCTTTCACACTCGGATGAGCTTAAATCAGTTTCTCTTTATTGATTTTTGGTCATAACATAATTTTAAAGTTCAAGTCAGTTAATAAAAAAGATTTGCTCTGGCATTTGGTATCGCTGTTGCTTTGTGCCTGTGGATTTCTGTGTCATTGTCTTGTAGCATACAAGTCTGTAACCGGCAAACATGGTACGTTTATGAAGCACATTTTAAGCCTATGTCTGACAGTAAAGCTAAGGCTTTATCATGATAAAGAATGCCAGAATGGTGAGTTGAGGGTGTGTTGTAGTGGTTAAAAATAAATGATATATCACAGACTAAAACGCCATTCAGATGTGTTTTGGAAATTATCTGTACCATACACATAAGAAAAAATAAGCCCACATTTACAGGTGCGCAAATCTATGTAAATTGATTTTGGACAGACTTGCTTGAATCATCATTCAGATTTTCTTCCTAATAAATTTGGTCTGAATCCAAAATGCCCCAAATGTTGTGAAAAGGTTTTTATTATGCTGTGAGGTCACACTCATGGAGTCAAAATCGTCACTACACATGAAGACAAATTCCCTATGGCCGGGGTCACGCATGTGAGAAACTCGCACGATTCTCGTGCGAGTCTCTCTCATGAACACCCGACACTGCCGCCAGCACTCGGACCGGAACGTGTGGCTGCATGTAATTCTATGCATTCGCAACTCTCCAGTCCGAGTGCCAGCGGCAGTGTCGGGTGTTCATGTGAGAGACTCCCCCCCTTTTACCCCCAAGGGTGGTTTGCACGTTAATGACCGGGCCAATTTTTACAATTCTGACCACTGTCACTTTATGAGGTTATAACTCTGGAACGCTTCAACGGATCTTGGCGATTCTGAGAATGTTTTCTCATGACATATTGTACTTCATGTTAGTGGTAAAATTTATTTGATATAACTTGCATTTATTTATAAAAAATGGAAATATGGTGAAAATTTTGAAAATTTTGCAATTTCCAAACTTTAAATTTTTATGCCCTTAAATCAGAGAAATATGTCACACAAAATAGTTACTAAATAACATTTCCCACATGTCTACTTTACATCAGCACAATTTTGGAAACAAATTTTTTTTTGTTAGGAAGTTATAAGGGTTAAAAGTTGACCAGCGATTTCTCATTTTTACAACACCATTTTTTTAAGGGACCACATCACATTTGAAGTCACTTTGAGGGGTCTATATGATAGAAAATACCCAAAAGTGACACCATTTTAAAAACTGCACCCCTCAAGGTGCTCAAAATCACATTCAAGAAGTTTATTAACCCTTCAGGTGCTTCACAGGAATTTTTGGAATGTTTAAAAAAAATGAACATTTAACATTTTTTCACAAAATATTTATTCAGATTAAATTTTTTATTTTACCAAGGGTAACAGGAGCAATTGGACTGCAAAAGTTGTTGTGCAATTTGTACTGAGTACACTGATACCCCATATGTGGGAGGGGGACCACTATTTGGGCACACAGCAGAGCTCGGAAGGGAAGGAGCGCCGTTAGACTTTTCAATGCAAAATTGGCTGGAATTGAGATTGAACGCCATGTTGCGTTTGAAGAGCCGCTGATGCGCGTAAACAGTGGAAACCACCCACAAGTGACACCATTTTGGAAAATAGACCCCTAAGGAACTTATCTAGATGTGTGGTGAGCACTTTGAACCCCAAAGTGCTTCACAGAAGTTTTATAACGTAGAGCCGTAAAAATAAAAAATCATAATTTTTCCACAAAAATGATCTTCTCGCCCCCAATTTTTATTTACCCAATGGTAACAGGAGAAATTGGACTCCAAAAGTTTTTTGTGCAATTTGTCCTGAGTACGCTGATACCCTATATATGGGGTAAACCACTACTTGGGTACATGGCAGAGCTCGTAAGGGAAGGAGCGCCGTTTGACTTTTTCTACGCAGAATTGGCTGGACGCCATGTCGCGTTTGGAGAGCCCCTGATGTGCCTAAACAGTGGAAACCCCCCACAAAAGACACCATTTTGGAAACTAGACCCTTCAAGGAACTTATCTAGATGTGTGATAAGCACTTTGGACCCCCAAGGACTTCACAGAAGTTTATAACGTAGAGCCATAAAATTCAAATATCATATTTTTTCCACAAAAATGATCTTTTCATCCCTAATTTTTATTTTCCCAAGGGTAACAAGACCACAAAAGTTATTGTGCAATTTGTCCTCAGAACACTGATACCCCATATGTGGGAATAAACCACTGTTTGGGCTCATGGCAGAGCACGGGAGGGGAGGGAGCGCCGTTTGACTTTTTCAATGCAAAATTGGCTGGAATTGAGATCGGACGCCATGTTGCATTTGGAAAGCCCCTGATGTGCCTGAACATTGGAAACCCCCACAAGTACCCCATTTTGGAAACTAGACCCCCCAAGGAACTTGTCTAGATGTGTGGTGAGAACTTTGAACCCCCAGGTGTTTCACTAAAGTTTATAACGCCGAGCGTGAAAATAAAGAAATCATATTTTTTCCACAAACATGTTCTTTTAGTACCCAATTTTTTATTTTCCCAAGAGTAACAGGAGAAATTGGACCCCAAAAGTTGTCCCATTTGTCCTGAGTACGCTGATACCCCAAATGTGGGAGAAAACTACTGTATGGGCAACCGTCGGGGCTCGGAAGGGAAGTAGTGACGTTTTGGAATGCAGACTTTGATGGAATGGTCTGTGGGCATCATGTCGCGTTTGGAGAGCTCCAGATGTGCCTAAACAGTGGAAACCCCCACCAGTGACCCCATTTTGGAAACTAGAACCCCAAGGAATTTATCTAGATGTGTGGGGAGAACTTTGAACCCCCAAATGCATCACAGAAGTTTATAATGTAGAGCCATAAAATAAAAAATCATACTTTTTTCCACAAAAATGATATTTTCGCCCCCAATTTTTTATTTTCCCAAGGGTAACAAAGAAATTGGACACTAAACGTTATTATGCAATTTGTCCTGAGTACGCTGATACCCCATATGTGGCGGTGAACCACTGTTTGGGCACATGACAGAGCTCGGAAGGGAAGGAGCACCGTTTGACTTTTTCAACGCAGAATTGGCTGGAATTGAGATCAGAGGCCATGTCATGTTTGGAGAGCCCCTGATGTGCCTAAACAGTAGAAACCCCCCCAATTCTAACTCCAATCCTGACCCCAACACACCCCTTACCCTAATCCCTACCCTAAACATAACCCTAACCACAAACCTAACTGTAACACACCCCTAACCCTAATCCCAACACTAACTCTAACCCTATCAGGAAAATGGAAATAAATACATTTTTTTAATTTTATTATTTTTCCCTAACTAAGTAGGTGATAAAGGGGGGTTTGATTTACTATTCATAGAGGGTTTTTATATTGGGTTTTTATGATTGGCAGCTGTCACACTCTAAAAGTCGATTTTTATTGCAAAAAATAGTTTTTGCATCGCCACATTTTGAGAGCTATAATTTTTCCATATTTTGGCCCACAAAGTCATGTGAGGTCTTATTTTTTGCGGGACGAGTTGACGTTTTATTGGTACCATTTTTGGGCACTTGCATTTTTTGATCGCTTTTTATTATGATTTTTGGGAGGCAGAATGAACAAAAACCAGCAATTCATAAATTTCTTTTGGGGGGGCATTTATACCGTTCCGCCTTTGGTAAAATTGATAAAGTAGTTTTATTCTTGGGTCAGTACTATTACAGCGATACCTCAATTATATCTTTTTTTAATGTTTTGGCGCTTTTATACAATAAAAACTATTTTATATAAAAAATAATTATTTTTGCATCGCTTTATTCTGCGAGCTATAACTTTTTTATTTTTTCGCTTATGATGCTGTACGGCAGCTCGTTTTTTGTGGGACAAGATGACGTTTTCAGCAGTACCATATTTATTCACAGCCGTCTTTTTGATCGCGTGTTATTCCACTTTTTGTGTGGCGGTATGATGATAAAGCATTGTTTTTTGCCTTGATTTTTTTTTAAGGGTTTCACTAAAGGGGTTAACTAGGCGGACAGTTTTATAGGGCGGGTCGTTACGGACGCGGCAATACTAAATATGTGTACTTTTGTTTTGTTTTCTATTTACATAATAATAATGTGTTTATTGGTGAAATATTTTTTTTCATTTATTTAGGGATTTTTTAAAAAATATTTAATTTTTTTTTTCCATTTTTACATTGTCTCAGGGTGGGACATCACTATATATTTTCCACAGCACTGTGTCAGATCAGCGATCTGACAGACAGTGCAGGAGGCTTGCCGGTGCCTGCTCTCAGCAGACACTGACAAGCCACCGCCCTGCAGGACCCGGAAGGACCCCGCGGCCATCTTGGATCTGGGGGCCTGCAGGGAGGAGGCCCTTGGAACAATGCGATCACATTGTGTTGCTCTGAGGGTCTCAGGGAAGCACACAGGGAGCCCCCTCCCTGCGCGATGCTTCCCTATCCCACAGGAATGCTGCGATCATGTTTGATCGCATTGTGTTGGGGGTTAAAGTGCCGGGAGCGGTCCGTGACAAACTCCCTTTGGGGGTTAAGGGGTTAATGATGTCATCAATCTAAGACGTCACTGCATGCAGGAGATTACCACACACTATTTGCATACTATCTATAAGTGGCTGGAGTGTGCAGCATATGTTTAGCCTAATGCTTTCAAATGGAAGGAAAATGGGTAGAACAAGATACCTGTAAGAAAAAATAAATCCATTCTGAATTTTTTTGCAGACCCTTTGACACATGCCTGGAACTGTTTTGCACAGAATAATGAAAATATATTTTAAAATGATTTTTTCAGGAAACAGCGCCACTCTTGTCCAAAGTTGGTGTCTGGTACTGCAATTTAGTTCCCTATAAATGTTTATTTTTTCTAATTTTGGAAACGCCTTTAAGAAAAGGTGAGAGGACAAGAGGAACCAATGGATCTTTGTCTGCTGTCAACATTTTCTTTTCTATTACAGCTTCAGCGCTGTGTTAAATAATCAACACATGGCAGCGTATAAAAAAGGCAACGAAATAACAAACGCAAAGTGGCAGCAGTCAAGCAAAAGCGAAACTTTTAACAGAAAAAGCTTACCATGGAAAATGCAGATTTTATACGGCATTGTGAGCACACAGACAAATAAACCGGTGCCCTCGGGAGCGCACAATCTAGTCTAAAGCTGAAATCACACCGAGGCCGAGTTCTGTGGGTATCAGGTTGAGACCAGCAATACCCACTTCAATGGCCAGGCAATTCTTCCTCCAGCTGCACTGGCAGGCCTTTTAACTGCGCCGATAATAAACCCAAGGTTGTAAGTATAAATAAAAATGAAACTCAATTATCTTCCATTGCCAGCTCAGCAGAAATAGACAAGGAAGGAGCGATCAGCACATCAAACTGTTACAAATAAAAAAAAGGGAAGAGGCAGAGGGAAGAAAAGAGGTGGAATAAAAATAAGAAGCATTAAATCTTAGTGTCCTGCCGGGTCCCTGGTAAACGACTCTAAAGGGACAATTAAATGACAGGAGTGGGGAGAGGAGCAGGGACCGTGGCAGGCAGCAGTCTCAGAACACATAATGAAAGATGGCAATGATGGATCGCCAGGCTCCCGGCCATGCAAATCCATTAATGAGAGTCATTCTATGGTCTCTTTCCTTCCTGTATGGACGCCTGGGTAGGCAGCCCCAGGACACAATGCTCACCTGTAACCACCAAGAGGAGGCACCACGCTTGTATACATTCCCTATTCTTCTCTAAAAGTTACTTTGAACTAAACATTTTTGTTTGTTTTTTTTTATTTTGTGGATACTTTTAGATGTTTTACCTTTGTTTTAGCATCATATTGTGTTTCCGGTGGGCATTTTACAGATTTAATTTACATTTCTCCATCTCTTGTTGCCCCAAAGATATCCAGTGGCGATGAAAGTGTTGAAAAAAGAGCAGTTTTATTAATCAACGCTTTTCAGAGTAAACTCCTTCATCAGGAAAAATTGCATTTTTGTTCAACTCTGAAACCATCATCAACATTGGATGTCTTCTCGATAGCAGAATTATCCTTATATCCCTTTCTATATTGTACTATATCGGTACAATCACTCATTGATGGGAAATGTAGCCATAATAATAAACAAAACCCCTGATGAAGGAGGATGTTTCCTCTGAAACGCATTGGATGAACATTGACCAGCAGGACACTCATCACAGTCAGTGACCAGCATTTCACCTGGTGCTCAGTCTGCTGAATGCCGGGCACGGCCTACAACTGTAGTGCACAGTTCCAGTGGGCTTTCTTCCAGCAGCAGTAGTATCCACAACCAAATTTGGATCTCCATCTAATTCTCCAAGCGAAATTATCTTGACTAGTAAAATTCTGATAGAATTTCTTCCCAAACGGTAAGAATTGTATGATTGTATTACACGTTTTATATATGAAGCAACAGAGAGTTTCCACGTATGGTCAAAACTTCAGGGGAAGCCTCCACTACCCCAGTTTTGCATTGAGTATAGAGAAGCGCACTCAAATCAGATTGCTTTTTCATACTATTTTCCACCACATGGGTAGCCAGTGCTTTACTGAGAGCAGCTCTTTATGCATAGTGTGAGCACTAGTGTTTTCGCTGTACGAAATAATTCTGGAACATCTTGGAACTTTCTGTTGATCCAGTCATCTGTTATTCCCCCTAAACGTTTAGGGGGACATTGACATTGACATTGACACACTGACATTGTCCAATCTGTTCTATGTAGAGACTCACTATTTTGAAAAAAAGAAAATGGTAACACCCGGTTATCAATTTCCTCATACATTTCTAGTAGAAATAAAAGAGGAACAGCACAATGTAGAGATCTAGCTCAAGAGTTAACTTTTAATATCTGTGCATGATGATCATATAAATGCAGTTTAAAAAGAAATACTCTTCAGTAGAAACATCTATCGGCACGAGAAAATAACTGACAAGAGCGCTGCATTTAGACTCGTAGCTATCAAAGATGCCTTGTAGACCTGTATTTGCAGTTAGGTATTCTAACATTATGCTAAACACTGATTTTTATTCATGACTTTTTCCATATATTGTACATATTTGTCTGAAGAGCAATTCAACGAAGAAATCAGCAGCTTGTAAGTAGAATTTGGAAAGGCACAAATTTAATACACTTCTCCAGTCCTCTATTAGGAAAAAAGTCTGATAAATATGAAAGGTTGTTCTTACCGTAAACATTCATGGCATATCGATCAGACTGTAACTAATAATAAGACTTTATGACAAAGTCAGAAATTGTGCCACAACATCTTAGGAACAGAATGAGCTGGGGTATCATAGAAGCACGTGGACGTGGACCACAGCAGCACTGAACAGAGTAGAAGGGTACAGTAAATCTGAAGCACAGAAGTAGGTTAGTAACTGACAATAGACAGAAAAAAGCTTCTGCATCCCAGTAAGCCGCCTCCCATGGGTCAGTACATTAG
The DNA here is from genome assembly GCA_033576555.1 of Oophaga sylvatica. Taxonomy (NCBI): domain Eukaryota; kingdom Metazoa; phylum Chordata; class Amphibia; order Anura; family Dendrobatidae; genus Oophaga; species Oophaga sylvatica. The sequence goes on from JARQOD010000007.1 coordinate 45,324,252, forward strand.
GCTGTTGCCTGGGGCATCACTAAAAGGGGCACTCAGTTTATAGCTTAAAAACAAAGCTCCTCCTTTAATTTTTAAGTCTGAGCAGTTGACCAATCTGTTGGTCCAGAGAACTGGGAGGGAAGAAACTAATTCAAGATCTCCTTCACTCTTTCTCTGCCGCTCACTCATCCCTCTTTCTCTCTCCCTTGCTTTCTCTCTCATCATTCTTTCTTTTCCCTTCTCTCTCTTATCCCTTTCCTTCTTTCTCCCACTATCTTTCTCTCCCTCTTTCTCTCTCCTTTTTCCATCACTATTTTTATCTCTCTCCCTCTCTTGAGCTCTCCCTCTGCTCGCTCTCATTTTCTTTCTCTCACTCCTTTGTTCTCAACCTATCCTGTCTCTTTCCCTCTTTCTCATTCTGTTTCATGTCTCTTTTCCTTCTTTCCCTCTTTCTTACTCTCTCTGCTTTTTCCATCACTCTTTCTTGCCTCCTTCCCTCTGTTACTCTCTCCTTTTCTCACTTTCTATCTCTCTCACACTCTCTAATTTTTCTCTTTCACTCCTCTCTTTCCTGATTTCCCAGTCTCTCTCATCTCTCCCTCACTCACTATCTTTCTCTCTTTCCCCCTTCTTCACACTCTCTCCCTCTCTATACACAACTGACATGAGCTGTAAGAGAGGTGTGAATTATCATTTTAACATTTAGTAATTAAAGGATTTAATTCTGAAACAACTGGAATCCTGATTTTGGCAACAAGGTTGTTTGTCCTGCTCCTTCTTTTATCCAACCAGCACCATACGGAGGTGTAGAGTTCTCATATTTGCCAAGGTATATAACTTACAAAGTGATACTTGCTAATATGTACTCTACATCCAAGAAGATTATTTTATCACTTATTTTTTGTGTCATGAAAGTCATGCTTTATGTGCTGCAAGTGTTATTTGAAAATGAAAGCATATAAAACCATGTTTCATCATGGTGCCACCTGAAGAAAGTAGTTATGAAGGCCCCTCACCATCTTGTCTTGTGAGATCTCTCAGTATGTCATTCATATCTGTATTGTTATTCCCTAAGTGCTCAGCATTGTGGAATGTGCAACCTCTTTAAAATGAGTAGTAATTAATCGTCCTATTTATCAGCTAATGTACATGTGTACTGATGGTGCAACACACGACCTTGACTCAAAAACAATTTCTCGCTGTAGATTTATTTCCTTCCATGGAGATTATCTATTTTTTAATGGAAACACTATTAAATCTGCTTCAGTTTTAAAACACCACTCCAGCATTTTTTCTGTTATTTCAGCGCTGGAGTGGTGTCGCTAATTTAAGTTCCCTGACCCTAGCATTATATTCACCAGCCGCCGTCAGAGGTATCGGTCACAATCTCTCTATGTAAGTCTATGAGACTCTCATTCTGGCCTCCTTCTGCCTTTCATAGACTTACATTGAGTTGTGACTTCCGGTCACCCAGCAAACACAGGAGCGATCCGACTGCCCACAAACTACAGAAGATCGACCAGAGCGGCGCCAATAACAGATGAAGATGGCAGCTGGTAAGTATGAGACTATGATCAGGGAACTTAGGTTAGTTACTTCACTCCAGCTCTGCAATAAAAAAATGTTGGAGTGGTGCTGTAACCCCTTCACTACGTTTGATGTACTGTACATGTAGGTGGGCTTTGATGTGGGTTCGCAAGCCAAGCTCACATCTTTCTCTGCACTTGATGGCTGATTTAATCAGCCATCATGTGTCTTTAACATCTGTGGCTGGATCGGAGCTCCACTTGTGTCTGTTAACTAGTCAAATCCCACTGTCAATCACTGACATCGGAATTTAATGTGCACCAACCGGAAGCGCTTCACAAATCCCACCCATCGGCGCTCCTGTCACTTGATCATGGGGCACTGATGGGTTGTCATTACAGCCGGGGCTCAGCAGAAGACCTCAGTGCTTGCCATTATGAATCTCCTGTGAACGCTGGCTCATGGCCGACATTCATTGGAGATCATGATTTCTGCTCTATATGTGTATCACAAGCAATCGGATGATTGCAGCTTCAAATCTCCTAAGGGGACTATTAAGTAAAATAAAAAGTAAAAAAGTTTTTAAAAATATGAAAAAAATAAAAAACACAAAAGCTTAAATCATCCCCCTTTAGCCCCAAAGAATACACTACGGGTCTCAGAATATGGCGACAAAAACAATTTAATTTATTTTACAAATTTTCACATTTTTTTTCACCACCTAAATAAAAAAAACAAACGATACATGTTTGGAATCTGCGTACTCGTACTGATTTTGAGAATCCCATTGCCAGGTCAGTTTTACCACATAAGGGACATGGAAAGTAAAAAAAAAAAAAAAAAATTGTAGAATTGCCCTTTTTTGCGATTTCCCAGCACTTGGAATTTTTTGATCCATTTTCCAATACACTGCATGATGACATTAATGATGTCACGCGAAAGTAAAACTCGTTCCACAAAACATAAGTCCTCATATGGCTATATAGCCAGAAAAAAGTAAAAAAAAAGGTTTATGGCTCTTGGAAGAAGGGGACAAAAAACGAAAATGAAAAAAAACGAAAATTGCCAGGTAGTGAAGTGGTTAATACTGGCTCGTTCTCAGATAGATGAGTGTCTCATTGCTGGGAGGCATTTCTATCTATGGATATGCCCTAAATGTACAAGATGGGAATACTCTTTAAATAGCAGATAAACCTTTACAACGAGACCGTTACTATATCTTATTGTTATCTCATTAGGGTTTCTAGTAGGAAAACCTATCTAGGATTGGCATTAATCAGCAACATACAAAAATGTTGATTGTTCAAATGTTATGTATTTAAAATATACTTATTACATAGTTTTTTGATCAAGGAATAATATATTCTGTATTTTTACTGTAGCCATTACTTCTTAACCCACTTACATGAAAATCTTGATCCCGCAGTAGGCTGCCGTTTATAGACCCCACTGGGAATTCTTCTTTTAGTGTCACTTTAACTGCAGATCTGCCCATATAAATGGCCTCTTGATATCATACAGTGAGATGTGACAGGTCTACAATTGTGAGTTTTAAAACCTAGAGCTGTGACAAGAACAATTGGGTCTATGACAGTGACAGAAAGTGAGCTATGCCATGCCTGCGGCCATTGCTTTTGTGGCACACCTGGGAGCAATGCATTATATACCACAATCTAACAATACACGCCGTGTAATAACAGTCACAGTATATGTTTCACCACAAATGTTTGATGTATTATGTAGTAAATCTGACAATGTATGTGACCAGGAATGCTCTGTGGTCGCCCATGAGCTATAAAACATAAACTAAAGCATCTCATTGACATTAACTGTTAATCTGATCTCTGAGACTCAGGAATCGTACATGGACATTCTACCTGGCCAGGTTCTTATTTTCATTTTCTTTATCTCAAATTATCAGTCCTCCATCAATTCGGACACAAAAACTTTCCTGATCAGACCAAACTTCAGTCTTTCAGTTATAGCTGCTCTTCATGTTTCTCCCGCCTCTCAATAACACTAGGCTTGGGTCACACAATCGTTTTTCTCTCATCCAAGAAAATTGGTCAAATTATGATAATCAGGATCTGATCAGAGTTTGATCAGAGTTTGATCCGAGAGTAATATGATTTTTTCAGATGTGGAGAATAAAAAAAAAATCTCCAATCTGTCAGTTCGTGAAAGTGTCATCTGAGTGTGGTCACATAAACTTGAATGGCCAAGAGCAGTCCGACAATAGGAGGCAATCCGTGCTTTTCCTCCTCGCACATTTGCACAACTTCATTGATTAAAATTGGTTTGGGTGCGATTTGATATTTTTCTGAAGCTGTCAGTACTTTGATTCACAGCTCAGTCATCCAGTGTTAGGGTTTGAGTTCCCACTGCTGCACAAGGGGAGTCTCAAACCAGTTCCGCTGCGGTCCCCCATTCATCTCCGTCCGCAGTGGAGCCTGCTCAGCTTAGATGTCAGTCCCAGTGTCTCGCCCAGTCTAACAGTGTGCAGAGGATTACTGCTGTTCCTCCAGGCTCTGCTATTGTGGCCAGTACTGGTTAGCGGCGAGCAGACGTCTTTAGGACAAAGTCCTTGTTTTCCCCTTCTGAGCATGCCCAGAGTGAGATCTCTCATTGGAGATCAGGGGTCACATGCTCAGGTACTGCAGCAGCTCCTATTGGTCTGCCAGGAAGGTCCTGTGACTACTGGTGTTCTGGAACAAGTTTCATTGGTCCTTGTTTCTGGCAGGTCCTGTAGCTGTTACTATAAAAGGGTAGCATGGCTGAGCCGCCATGCGCTAATATCAACCATTATATGCTTTGCGCCAGTGTGGTCATGCGTGTGTGTGGTTAGGGCCCGGCTGAAATAAGCCCCTAGAATACCGACTTAATCGTTGAGGAGTTTGGTATGCTAGCTGGTCAGGGTCGGTGTCCTAGATGCCCTAGATTACCGGCATAACTGGTGAGGAGTTTGATTGCCATATTCAGGGCCTGGCGTTCAGACGCCATAGATTGTGGGTGACTCCCGCGAGGACATTAGCGCATGATCACGTTCTATGTTCGCTTAGCACTTAACTGTGTACCTGGGTGCCTGACAGGACACCAAACTTTTTCTCAGCAGCCCTGTGACGTAACAGGGTTCGCTTTCAACGCTAGACAGCGCCCTAGCGTGTTTATTTTGCGACTCAGTTGTGTTTAGTGAGTTCGCACACATCACCATATAGCGCTGCGGCACTCCTTCTAGCGGCTCTGTGAAATAACAGAGTTCGCACATATTGCCACAGCGCATTGCGGTGTTTATTTTGGCAACTCTGCGGGATAACAGAGTTTGCGTCTTGCGCCATTTTACTAGCAGCAGGTTCCGCCTGCACGGTGGACCCCAGGCTACGAACGCACCTCTCTACCTCATATATTTGGTGCGTTCCTCAGACCCTAACATAATATTAGCGCCAGGGTCTGGCTAGTAAAATGGCAGATGACCAGCGTCTACCGCAGTACATCCAGCAGCTGGAGGGTAGGTTGGCGGCTCTTGAGCGCACAACCTCAGCTGTGGATGTTACCGCAAGCGCTGTTCAGGCTGCTAGCATGGCTGCAGCCACTTTGTCCTCTGCCACCTCTGCCCCTACATTATCCCACCTCCCGCTTCCTGACAAGTTTGCTGGTGACAGCAAGCAATGTCGGGGATTCGTGAGTCAGTGCTTTATACAGCTCGAGCTTCTGGCTGCACGTTTCCCCACGGATCGGGCACAAGTGGGTTTTGTACTGTCTCTACTCTCGGGCAGAGCGTTGGAGTGGGCAACGCCGCTGTGGGAGCGCGACGATCGTGTGGTGCGGAGTGCTCCTCGTTTCCTGGAGGCTCTTAAAAAGATCTTTTTAGGACCTCAGGTCACCCACGATACGGCGCTACAACTGCTGGCATTGGCACAGGGTTCGTCTTTGGTCAGTCAGTTTTCCGTCCAGTTTCGGACTCTGGCCTCAGATCTAGACTGGTTGGATAAAGTTCTCATTCCAGTCTACTGGCGAGGACTGGCTGATCATGTTAAAGACGCTTTGGCTACCAGGGAGATTCCCGCCACACTGGAGAAGCTTATCTCCATATCTACCCGCATCGACCTCCATTTTCACGAGCGAAGGTTGGAGCGGGACCAGTGTAGGCAGAGGATTCGGTTGGCTCCCACCTTTGCCACACCTCTCGAATCCCCCGATCTGGCGTCCGAATCCCAAAAGGCCACAGAGGTTCCTCGTGCAGGACCTAAGTCTCGAGTCGTCCGAGTATCTGTGGTCTGTAACCTTTGTCAGCAGACAGGACACTATGCCAACAAATGTCCACAGAGATCGGGGAAACGATCGCGTCTAGTGGCCCTGGGAGGAGGTTCACTAGAGACAGCGGCATTTTCCTCCAAGATGACATTTAAAGGGACAGTCACTGTGGACTCTTCCACACTTACAGTCGAGCTTTGTGTGGACTCAGGAGCAGAGGGGAATTTGATGTCATCCACCTTTGCTCATCGCCACGCAATACATCTGGTAGCGCTCGACAAACCAGTGACTGTCTGGGTAGTGAATGGGTTGACATTGCCCTCGCCAATTACACATCAGACTGTCCCTCTTACTTTGTGTGTACCCCCTTCTTCCCTTCTCGTCCTTCCCGAGGGAATAGACGAAATCCTACGGGGAGTACCCTGGCTCCGTTCCTACTCCCCTCATATTGAGTGGACCTCCGGTAGGATACTAGGTTGCAGTGAGTCATGTAAGGACAGATGTGTCAGGGAGTGCATTCAGGTTACCACTACAGAGATACCAGCAGATCTTTCTCCTCTTCCCAAGTGTTATCAGTCATATGCAGACGTGTTCTCTAAAAAGGCTGCGGAGACTCTGCCGCCCCATCGTCCGTACGACTGTCCTATTGACCTCTTGCCTGGAGCAGAACCTCCTCGGGGAAGGGTCTATCCCCTCTCTCTTCCTGAGACGGAGGCTATGTCTCAATATATCCAGGAGAATCTGGCAAGAGGGTTCATTAGGAAGTCGGTGTCACCAGCAGGAGCGGGGTTCTTCTTCGTGCAGAAGAAGAGTGGAGAATTACGTCCGTGTATAGATTACAGAGGTCTTAATGCCATCACCGTTAAGAATAAGTACCCGTTGCCCCTGATCTCTGAGCTCTTTGATAGGCTCCGGGGAGCAAGGGTATTTACTAAATTAGATCTACGTGGTGCTTATAACCTGATCCGCATCCGTGAAGGGGACGAATGGAAGACGGCTTTTAATACCAGGGATGGGCATTATGAATACCTGGTGATGCCCTTCGGGCTCTATAATGCCCCAGCCGTTTTCCAAGACTTTGTCAATGATATCTTAAGGGATATGCTTTCCACCTCTGTAGTAGTCTATCTGGATGATATTCTCATCTTTTCTCCAGAAATTGACTCTCACCGGAGGGATGTCTGCAAAGTCTTCGACCTGTTACGGGCAAACTCCCTCTATGCAACGTTGGAGAAATGAATGTTTGAGCAGGAGTCTTTACCTTTCCTGGGCTATATCATCTCCGCACAGGGATTGGCTATGGATCCTGCCAAACTACAGGCTGTGATGGATTGGCAAGAACCCCATTCTCTTAAAGCGGTGCAGCGCTTTATGGGGTTCATTAATTACTATCGCCAATTCATTCCCCACTTCTCCACTTTGGTAGCTCCCTTGGTAGCCCTCACCAAGAAGGGAGCCAATCCCAAATTGTGGTCAGAGGAGGTCTCCAAGGCCTTTACTTCAATTAAGTCCCATTTTGCTAGCGCTCCCATCTTACATCGCCCCGAGGTTGATAAGCCTTTTTTATTGGAGGTCGATGCCTCGTCCGTTGGTGCTGGAGCAGTCCTTTTTCAAAAGGATGCTCAAGGTCGGAAACATCCTTGTTTCTTCTTTTCCAAGACCTTCACACCAGCGGAGAGGAATTATTCCATTGGGGATAGGGAGTTGCTAGCCATGAAGTTGGCCTTTTCCGAGTGGAGACATCTCCTGGAGGGGGCTCGCTTTCCCTTTCAAGTTTTCACTGACCACAAAAATTTGGTCTATTTACAAACCGCCCAGCGGCTAAATTCTCGTCAGGCCAGATGGTCCCTGTTCTTCTCCCGGTTTCATTTCACCCTCCATTTTCTCTCCGGTGAGAAGAACATTCGGGCTGATGCGCTTTCTCGCTCCGTGGTGTCCTCTGAGGAGGTGGAGGAGGAGCCTCGGTTGATTGTCCCCACAGAGAGCCTAAGAACTGTGGCCCCGGTTTCGCTTGAGTCTGTGCCTCCGGGCAAGACTTTTGTGCCCACCAATTTGCGACCGGAGGTACTCTCTTGGGCACATTCGTCCAGGGTGGGTGGACATTTTGGGGCAAAAAGGACATCTGAGTTGCTGGCGAGGACATACTGGTGGCCACATATGGTCCGTGATGTCAGGGAATACGTTCAGGCGTGCGTCTCCTGCGCCAAGAATAAGTCCCCTCGACAACGGCCAGCTGGGCTACTTTTCCCTTTACTGGTGGCAGACAGGCCTTGGGAGATGGTCGGCATGGATTTTGTGGTGGGCTTACCCAAGTCTCGGGGCTGCACCATCATCTGGGTGATAACCGACCACTTCTCCAAAATGGTGCACTTAGTGCCATTACCACGGTTACCGTCTGCACGGGCCTTGGCAGCATTGTTCATTAGGCATATTTTCCGCCTACACGGTATGCCAGACAAAATTGTCAGTGATCGAGGTCCCCAGTTTGCGTCTCGGTTCTGGAGAGAGCTGTGTCGTTTACTCAGCATTGAGTTGAATCTCTCCTCTGCATACCATCCTGAGACGAATGGGTTGGTAGAGAGGGCCAACCAGACCTTGGTCACATATTTGCGACATTTTGTCTCTGCCAGGCAGGATGACTGGGCATCCTTGCTACCGTGAGCTGAGTTCGCTCTAAATAACGCTGTGGCTGACTCCACCGGACAGACCCCATTCCTCCTGAACTACGGTCAGCATCCGCGGGTACCAGTGCCCATGCCCGTGTCTTCCGCCGATTCCAGGGTGGTAGACTGAGCTGTGGAGGCACGGGATTTTGGGACCGCACCCAGAATGCCATTCAGGCCTCCAAAGAGAGGATGAGGTCTTCAGCCGATGCCCATTGGCGCCCCGCTCCTACATTTGCTCCGGGTGACCTAGTGTGGCTTTCTGCCCGAAACATCAGGCTACGTGTAGAGTCCACCAAGTTGGCACCTCGCTTTTTGGGCCCCTTTAAAGTTCTTGAGCAGGTGAACCCGGTGGTTTACCGCCTAGCCCTTCCGCCTTGCCTTGGTATCACCGACACCTTTCACGTGTCCCTCCTGAAACCCGTGGCCAATTCTCGGTTTTCCGAGTCATCTGCTGGGACGTCGGGTTCATCTACCGACGATCATGAGGTGAATGCCATTGTTGGGTGCAAGGTGGTACGAGGCAAAAAATTTTATTTGGTGGATTGGAGGGGTTATGGGCCTGAGGATAGGTCCTGGGAGCCTGCCGAGCATGTTCACGCTCCGCAGCTCATCGCTGCCTTTGAGCGCAGCGAGGCCCAAAGAAGGGGGGCCCTAGGGGGGGGTAATGTTAGGGTTCGAGTTCCCGCTGCTGCACAAGGGGAGTCTCAAACCAGTTCCGCTGCTGTCCCCCATTCATCTCCGTCCGCAGTGGAGCCTGCTCAGCTTAGACGTCGGTCTCAGCGTCTTGCCCAGTCTAACAGTGTGCAGAGGATTACTGCTGTTCCTCCAGGCTCTGCTATTGTGGCCAGTACTGGTTAGAAGCGAGCAGACGTCTTTAGGACAAAGTCCTTGTTTTCCCCTTCTGAGCATGCCCAGAGTGAGATCTCTCATTGGAGATCAGGGGTCACATGCTCAGGTACTGCAGCAGCTCCTATTGGTCTGCCAGGAAGGTCCTGTGACTACTGGTGTTCTGGAACAAGTTTCATTGGTCCTTGTTTCTGGCAGGTCCTGTAGCTGTTACTATAAAAGTGTAGCATGGCTGGCCGCCATGCGCTAATATCAACCATTATATGCTTTGCGCCAGTGTGGTCATGCATGTGTGTGGTTAGGGCCTGGCTGAAATAAGCCCCTAGAATACCGACTTAATCGGTGAGGAGTTTGGTATGCTAGCTGGTCAGGGTCGGTGTCCTAGATGCCCTAGATTACCGGCATAACTGGTGAGGAGTTTGATTGCCATATTCAGGGCCTGGCGTTCAGACGCCATAGATTGCGGGTGACTCCCGCGAGGACATTAGCACATGATCACGTTCTATGTTCGCTTAGCACTTAACTGTGTACCTGGGTGCCTGACAGGACACCAAACTTTTTCTCAGCGGCCCTGTGACGTAACAGGGTTCGCTTTCAACGCTAGACAGCGCCCTAGCGTGTTTATTTTGCGACTCAGTTGTGTTTAGTGAGTTCGCACACATCGCCATATAGCGCTGCGGCACTCCTTCTAGCGGCTCTGTGAAATAACAGAGTTCACACATATTGCCACAGCGCATTGCGGTGTTTATTTTGGCGACTCTGCGGGATAACAGAGTTCGCGTCTTGCGCCATTTTACTAGCAGCAGGTTCCGCCTGCACGGTGGACCCCGGGCTGCGAACGCACCTCTCTACCTCATATATTTGGTGCGTTCCGCAGACCCTAACATCCAGTTTGGTGCAGAGGCGTGCTGAGCTGTTGGTGTGTTGATTGACAGCTCAGCCGTCCAACCTGAGACTGGGAGGCGCTGGCTGCCTCCAGGTGTTCTTTGTTCCAAGTGATTGCCAGGGTACTTAACTTTTTCTCCTAGACATACATTCAGCAACTGTGTGGTTTGTTCTGTATGTGCCATGCGTTCTGTTTGTTGGTCTTTCGTTGCCTGACCTTGGACCTCATTCTGACCATCCATCTGTTTAACCCCATCTGCTCTGATATGCTATCTAATGGTATTCTGACTACACCTTTGTCTCTTTCTTCTGTTTATGACGTACCCTTCTGGCTTCTGACCTCGGACTCCTTTGACTATCCCATCTGATGGCTTGGCCGTGAGAGGTAACTCAGCTTCACAGAAACCAAGAAGAGTTTAGTAAGAGGAAAATAAGAGCTCACAATTGATGGCAAACTTAACAAATACTTGTACATTTTAGTTCATGTGTTGTTTTTTGCTGACTTAATATGAAGAAAAAGTTGAGAATTATCTTGTATTCTCATTGCAAATAGGTCGATTTCAAGATATTACTGTCTTGGTCAGAAAAGCAAAGTTTGCAATGATTTATAGAAATTTTGATGATATCTAAGGCATAAACACTTGCTGGCCTGGAACAAAATTGTGTTACAAATTGTTATCAGCTACTACAATTTTATAAGATGCCTTACATAGTAGAGTGAAAAAAACCACTGAAAACTGGTAAAAAATGCACCTAATTAAATGATTGTTCTGGAATACCTCTCAAAAATGGACACCTGCTCAAAACATGGATTGGCAGACTCTCGCAGTCATTTGGCTTACATGTTGTTCATTTCCTAAGACTCCTCAGAAGCATATGAAGTGCAGATTAGAATGAATATTTCCATGGTTACAAACAATAACTAGAGCCAATTATTCATACCATGGTTGCCAAAACCCTGGTTAAACTATCCCTAATTTATGCATACATACTCCAAATATTGGCCTTACATTAGCCATTCTATAGACCATTTTACTGACGAAAGATCATATTCTTAAATAAGTTGAAGTACAAGTCTACCTAACCCTTAACTATAGTAGAATTGACAATTAAAGGTTTTGCATATTATTTGCATCAAAGACACTATCGAGTTATAATAAAAATTTAAGCTGTTCAGAAAATTGGAACTAAAACGACATGGTCTGAAATGATGGCCATTCTCTTCAAACAACTTATTTTCAGGGCTCAGGTCCTGGGTTGAAATCCCACCAAGGACAACTTTGTGCATGGTCTTTGTATGTTCTCCCCATTTTTGCATGGATTTCCTTTGTGTTCTCTGGTTTCCTCCCCACACTCCAAAGACATACTGATAGGGAATTTAGATTGTGAGCCCCAATGGGGACAGTGATGATAATGTCTGTAAAGCATTGTGGAATATGATAGCACTATATAAGCAAAGATAATAAAAAAATAAATAAAATTAATAACAGTTGCTACTCCGAATGACTTTAATGGGTGAAAACCTTTTCTATTTTCTGATTGTTTCTATTATAGCAATATCAAAGGGGAAAAAAACTTTTGCAGTCTGTTTAAGGAAGAAATATGGCTCCTGCCTCTTGATTGAATTATATGCAAACGCCTATGTCACAGCAGCCACGGTCCCATTTTGACGGGCCACGTCTTTTTTCATTAAAATTCATGAATCGTAAAATAATTAAAAGAAAATGCCCTTTACAATGTTCTGAAGTGTATAGTGCTCTTGCATAATTCTCAGTAATAAACCTCCTTTGGAAACTTTTTATAATTGTCTCTCAATGTGTGAGTAAATCCCTCTACAAGAGAATTAATTAGTACTTTACAGTATTGTAGCTCTTGCATAAAGCCTGTTTGGCTGGATAAGCACTTCAGTATCTACACCCGAGTAAGTTGGGAGATTCTGTATCTATGCCAAGCTGATATTATGACTTGCTGTGACAGAGACACTTAGGTCTCAGCTGGCTGGAACGGCAACAAACTCCCGGCAACATTTACCCTGGCGGAAAACAGTGCGCTGCGTGCTCATAATTACATCGTCTCTGCATGCAGCACATCTATCTGCATCAGTAAGTGTATCTACTGAGATAATGGAGGAGGTTTTGCATGATATGAAGCTGCATTAGGGTGATCATACCCACACACCAAGGCACTGGCAGACAAAGACAGAAGAAGTCCCCTGTGCAAGAACAATATATGGGCCCCTTGAATTAGAAAAAAAATCATCAGAATGCAAAATTCCACCTGCTTTGGTGATGGATGTACATCCCTTACCATTGGGGCTCTCATGCAGTTGCACAGTGCCACTAGGGTGTTGCATCATCCTGGAAGACCTCACGTTCTGGTAATGAATCAGAGGTCTTCTTTAGAGATGGTGTGATTCATGTCTAATTTTAAATGGATTTCTTTCCTTTGGTGCTTATAGGGTGAAGGACTCTTTCCATACTGGCTGAGACCATACAGCCTTGTTGTTCTCAGTTGCAACTGCTTATCATTTATTCCCTCTTATATACTGGCTCTGGGCAGTTAGGCCCTGCTGGTGAAAGATTCGTCTTCCTGTGCTGAGTGCTAAAGCTAAGTGGATGGAGTGGAGTTGGAGTTGTGGTGTTCTGTAGTTTGCTGTAGTACATGTGTGTTTATCTCCTGGTCCCTGTTCCCATTTAGTTTAATCCTCTCTGTCCCTATCCTCCTCCATTGTGGTTTGTGCGTTTGTATGATAGATGTTTTCTGTAATCCCTGCTTTGTCTTTGCGTATTGTTTATCTCACTTTTCTGACCCATGCCTCATAGAGTGGGGAAGGGAATAGATTAAGGTTTTACTGAAGTATAGGTCGGAGTCCGAGCCTGTCTGCCTTCAAGGGTACCTCCGGGACAGGGATAGCTAGGGTCCCATTTCAAGGGACAGTTTGAGGTCCCTCTCTCTTAGTGAAGACCATCACAGCATGACACACTGTTTGCAAACATCATATGTCCGCCCCTGCATCAGCTTGATCGCCTTTAAAGTACATTAATTTTGTTTCCTCTGTGGTTGTGATATATTTCATCATATTTGGATTTATTTGGCTTTAATTGGCTACTGAATCTTCATTTATGGAGATATGGACAAAATGCTATCCTATCAGAAAGGCCAGTGACAAACATCATGTTGCTTCCTAACGACATCAGTAATGGAGCTCTGCAGATGTTATTACTTTGAATAGATCATTGGCAATCGATACATGGTGAAAAATGCCTAAAAGGATTTTCCAATCAATTCTTCAAGAAGACGTCAATTTGGACTTTTAAAAAAACTTACATAAATGGCAACCCATAGTTGGGGGTGAGACAGCTGGTGTCCAAAATGAATAGTCCTGGTAATGAGTGTCATGGATAGAAGACTGATCATAACAAACCATCGATAGAGTGTATGGAAAGCTACACACAGAGAACTTATCGATGTGCATGTAACTTCCATTGATTTTATCTCTATTTTGTCTATACACTTGATCATCTCTCCATTAAAATCAGCAACTAGACATAAATTGGTTTCCTGCGTTGAGACCCACGTTGATATGAAGCTTATAAATGTCTGACATGTCGTTAAATGGTCACACCTTCAATTTAGAGTGAAAGTGATGTCAATGCCGAAAAATTTGCATAACCATAATTGTGTACTAATACATGATGGTACGTAATAGAAGCACATTTCTGCGCCATATTTGTGTCTAGTCATTCACGCTGCATCTAAAACAAGCAATAATGTGCTCATTTGAAAAAGATTGCAACCGGCAAGACCATTTGTCTGGTGTGAACGCTTATAAAGTGAAGCAACTCATCCTCAAAATTGAGTTGCTTTATGGTCAATTACTTGACTGTTGAGTTTCTGATAAATCTTTTTCCGAAAACTATGAAAAATAAGAGCTCAGAATTAGGGCTCCTTCAGACAAGTGTACTATACAGATGTGTGCTGTCCGAGACAAAATCGGGGCAGCACACTGACCAATGTTATTCAATAAGGTTGTGCAGATGGCAGGGTTTTCACACGGACCGTATATTGAATGAGACGTGGCAATTCAAATCTAAGGGATTGCAAAAAAAAAAAATATGTATCACCCATATTGCATTAGATTTTTATGGATTCCTTGCAGCTAATAATATGCAAAAACTATTAGGAAATTGCGGATAACCCACTGAACCCCGTTCGTAATGGGAATCGGGGATTGCAATTCTTCCCCGTGAACGAGGAATTCCCAATAAGTGTGGGTTATAAGCTAACGTTGATTAAGTCCTTGCCCTTAATATAGGAAACTGTAGTTCGTCATGTTCATTTTAACATTTTTATATATAATGATAAATAATGATGCCACAAGGACGTAAAATATGGACACACTTATGACACACGAATGACAATATTGATGAAAATAATTCAATTTTTCTACATGAAAATTGGACAATTTTTCATACGCTCATCTGACACTGCCCTTATGGGCACCTACCCTGAAAGAGGATAATCCCATATTAAAATAGGCTACAAAAACATATAGTGCCGCAACAGAACGTGACTTTTTTACAAGGTGCACAAGACATTATGCTGTGAACAAAATAACTGAAATCGGATTCTACAACCTGATGACAGCTTCTTTGATTATTTGCGAAGTTTACATTGGGTTACCACCATGCCCCTTTGCAAATGGGGTTAGCATGTGACAAGTTAAATCCCTTCTGCTTCTGTTGAGCCATTATGACAAAATAATGAGATTTTTTTTTTCTGTGTCGTTATATTTTTTTCATTTTATAAATCAAATGATGAGAAAATAATGGAAAAATAATATATATATATATATATATATATATACATATACAGTACAGACCAAAAGTTTGGACACACCTTCTCATTCAACGATTTTTCTGTATTTTCATGACTGAAAATTGTAGAATCACACTGAAGGCATCAAAACTATGAATTAACACATGTGGAATTATACATTACACTTTACAAAAAAGTGTGAAACAACTGAAAATATGTCTCATATTCTAGGTTCTTCAAAGTAGCCACCTTTTGCTTTGATTACTGCTTTGCACACAGAAAAGGTGAACGGATGTCCTCTACATGCCTGGTTCCCACCGTGAAGCATGGAGGAGAAGGTGTGATGGTGTGGGGGTGCTTTGCTGGTGACACTGTTGGGGATTTATTCAAAATTGAAGGCATACTGAACCAGCATGGCTACCACAGCATCTTGCAGCGGCATGCTATTCCATCTGGTTTGGGTTTAGTTGGACCATCATTTATTTTTCAACAGGACAATGACCAAAACACACCTCCAGACTGTGTAAGGGCTATTTCACCAAGAAGGAGAGTGATGGGGTGCTACGCCAGATGACCTGGCCTCCACAGTCACGAGACCTGAACCCAATCGAGATGGTTTGGGGTGAGCTGGACCGCTCACCGCTTCAATTTTGAATAAATCCCCAACAGTGTCACCAGCAAAGCACCCCCACAA
>JARQOD010000007.1:45340017-45376696 GCA_033576555.1 Oophaga sylvatica
TGTGAGCAGCCTCTTCTTACTTCAGCACCCAGGTTTCTCCAATATTAGATGAGATACACAGGATGGATAGCAGTTTGTGCAACCTCTTCTTACATCAGAACCATTGGTATCTCCAATATTAGATCAGATAGACATGATGGAAAACAGTATGAGCAGACTCTTCTTACTTAAGCACCCTGGTATCTCTAGCATTAGCTTACAGAGACAGGATGGACAGCAGTGTGAGCAGCTTCTTCTTACTTCAGCACCCCTAGGTCCCCATTATTAGCTCAGATGCAAATGTAGAACAGTAGTGTGAGGAGCCTTTTCTTACCTCAGCACTCCTGGTATCTCCAGCATTAGATCAGAAGACAGGGTGGACAGCAGAGTGAGCAACCTCTTCTTACCTCTTCACTGCTGTGTCATCACAATTAGTTTAGACAGAGGAGGAGGACAGCAAGAGTGTCTTCAGTATTAGATCAAGAAGAAGGGAAGGAAAGCCATGTGAGCAGCCTCTTCTTAATTCAGCAGCACCCTTGGTGCCTCCAATATTAGATCAGATGAACAAGGTGGACAGCAGTGTGAGCAGCCTCTTCTTACTTCAGCACCAAGGGTATTTCCAGTGTTAGATCAGAATGAAGATGACAGCAGTGTGAGCAGCCTCTTCTTATCTCACCACCCATTCTATCTCCAGTTTTAGATCAGAATATTCACTGTGAGTACATCATCCTACACACATAGGAAGGGGCAGAGCTTCCAACTCCACGTGCTCACAGGTACCGGGGTTAACAAGATGGCAGCCATTATATTGTACTATACTAATTACCTCCCTAAACAAAACCAGTGTGATTTTCTAATTAAAGGTATTTAGGAATTATTTATAATCAAATGTATGTATTTCTATTCTCAGAGCATTCCTTTTATTAAAGCACCTCAGCACCTGCACAGCACCATGCAACAGTGCGCTCTGCAAGGAAAAATGTTTGCAATTAATAGAAGTATCCTGGAAATTGTACTTCCTTAACAAGTGATGGTATATGTTAGTGAAAATCCATCAGTTGCTTACTTAGGAAAATCCCTATAATGAAATATTTAATCTGCAACCTAAATTTTAATTATTTGTTTAAATGACTCAAAGTCATTTATTAACTGCACCTATTTTCTGCACATAGTTCATTAGTGAGTACATCCAATGTGGATCTCAGCCACCTGGAATAAAATAACTAGAGTAAACTGCTCCAATTCATCACTAGAGGGAGCTAGCCTCTGAGAAATGCCCAAAGATTGAGGAGAATGCACAAGGCAGCGTGCTGAAAAGATCTGTTCAAGCAGCTCGGAGCAACTTCAGCCTCTCCCCTCCCCAGTCAGAACATAATGCCGGACTGTATAGGCCCAAATTCAGTAAACAGCCCCCGTCTTGTGCCTTCTACTGCTTTTTAACAGTCGTAAAATGCAGGTTATTCTGTACAGCAAAATCTTTTACCCACAGACAATATTCCAGCCATTTTTCAGTCCAGATTTGACTTTTCTTTTCACTCGACGGTATCTGTATGGACAGACAGAAAAATATTGCAAAAGATCAAAACAAACATCATTTGTAAAAAGATAAAAAACGTATATACTCCAGTCTTTACTGTAGAAAAAGGAGATGTGGGTGAGTGGCTGGCTGTGGCGTGGCGTGGTGTGTCATGTGCCTCCTTGGTGCCAGGAGAGGAGCCACTTCACCACTTCACCACTTTACTTTGTCCAGATTATTTAGGTGAACCCTAAGGTGGAAAACTGAATCTTTTCCCCAGAGAAGAAAAATCTTGCATTATAACTTAGGTCTCCATGAGTGTGAGTAACCCTTACTGTTGATAAGAAGTGAGGGAAAATAAATGGGGTTGCAAAGTAACCTGAGGCAAAATACCCACATTATAATAAATATAGACAAGTTCTGAGTTAGTACAGCACCGGACATTTGCATCTGTTTTTTTGAAGCTCATTTGTAAATAATCTTTCCTTTGTTTGCACAATATAAATTATTATTATTTATTATTATTATTATTATCATTATACATAGGATGGACTTTTATATGGCAATATGTTCGGACTAATCACTTTGTGATAAAATAACAATGACCTTTTCATAATCATCCTTTGCTCATGAGTCATAGGCTAGCGTTGACCAGTTGTGCCCCCTTCGCTGCCCACTACTATGCCGGTTGCCCCCCTCTTCCCGGCATGTGCTGTCCTGACTGTAACAGGCGGGAGAGACAGGTGCAACCTGCATGTGGATTTCAAGTTCAGTAGCAATGCCTTCTCCAATCAGCTGCAGAAAGTCCTATGAGTAGGCGTTCTTGTTGTCCAAGGCGGGGAGGTCCTATGTGGCAGATCTCTGCTGCCTGTACAGCTTCCCATATGATTGTATGGAGCTAGCAGCCTACACCGTGCACTACACAGGCACATAGGTTCAAGGCTTTGACAACACCAGGACTTGACATAAAGTGAACAGAATATACAAGGCGAAGAATCCAGTGTATAGAGGATACCCAGCTGCTTGGAAATAACTTTCCTGTGACTGTCAGAAGAAGCCAGGAGCTCCTGTCTGACACTTAGACATACTCTGAGATTTGGGAGGGAAGGATATGCCCCTGGGACATGTAATTTTGGAAAGGATTTAAGATGACTTGCATCATAAGGATGTGTGGAGCTAGTCAGCATCTCTACTTTGGATGGCTGGTCGTGTTGTGGGCACTTGGAGCACTTCAGGGGCATGCAGCCAGGCAGGTAAGTGGCACAGATTGGCATATACAGTATGTGTCAGACTTCACCTTGTTTAACCTCGGAGATCTTATTTCCGAATCATCTCCAATTTGACCCCCTCTACCCATCTATAGCGAATCTTCCACAAAAGGGGCAGACCTCAGGGCACACACGGTGCTGCGATATTCCTGGCATACGTCCACTGTGTCCTCCTTACACATTTCTGTGGGACTCGTCTCTTCATCTGTTGACAGCTGAAGAGAAATGATAGAAGAGCTCATGCTTCATTTTTGATGAAGGGGTTAATGCATACCAGGGGCTTTGATTGTGAAATGTCTATAGACTTGTACGCTTCATTAAGCGTGATGCCATAATTTACCCCAGACTCAGTAGTATGTATATATCATTTCATAAAACCTCATCGGTGTTGCCCTGGCATCTACGGTTCATGATAAATTTACAGGTCACATCTGCCCGGTCCACCAGTGCCCATACACCCAGAGCTCACTGTTTACTAGTAACGTGCCAGGTACTGGTTACATGCCAGGGGGACTTACTTATCCAGACTGGCACCATGACGTGGAGATACATGTGAATCCAGCTGCGCCACAAGGTGTCTTCACATATTTTTTAACATGTTAAGACTTTAACCCTTTAGGCGCTAAGCTATCAGCCCTATTTTATCATATATTCCACCTGCCAAATATGTTCTCATATAAAGTCACAATTAGAGTTATCACAATGCAGATTGGAGCTTTACGTGCTTTCTTATTATGTTTTTTTGGAAGAGGCGGGTAACAGGTGGCTGTGTGTGCTGTGGTGTACAGGTGTGCAGCCTATCCTGGGATATCACAGGGCGATGACAGGCCACGCTGTGTACGGACTGCTCTTCATTCCTCTTACTCCTTTGTTTGTTGTGTATATCCTCACTTCTGGTCTTGCCTGTTTGACTGGCTCACAAGTCTTCTCACTTGTGTCTACCCATGTGATGGGCCTGGTGAAAGGTACGCAAGAGTGAGGGGACAAATGCTTTCTACGGGATGGACATTGCAGTCTTTTTTAAGGAAGTTCAATGACCATTAGATGGAAGGATGTGGAGTAGTATGGTGCCAATGGAAGGACCAGCATAAGTGTAGGTCAAGGTTCATATAGCTAAGGTCGATGAATAAATATTCCTTCTATCTCTAACTATCCAACCGTCTATACCTATAAAACTATCTAATCTATCGGCTTTCTTTCAATCATCTATAAATTTAAAAAAAAAAAAAGAAAAATCAAAGCAGCTCTCTTCTGTAAGCAAAAGTTGCTGCAAAGCCTCCAAGGTTGCCACCGCAAGGAAATCCCCAAAATTGGGGGAAGCACCCTAAAGTTAGATGGTGGAAAAACAGATTTTAATTAGCACATGCCCATTTTTCCACCATCAAACTTTGGAGCGTTGACACTATTTTCTATCTATCTATCTATCTATCTATCTATCTATCTATCTATCTATCTATCTATCTATCCATTTATCCATCCACCCTATATATTGGAATATTTTTTTTTTACTTTTCTTCCCATTTATTATATTTTAACCTTGTGTTTTCTTTCTTCGTCCATGTGCGTTAGAACTAAAGGCGCCGTAAATTTCCGCACCCACTTAGCCCACCGCAGTTTGTGATTGGACCAGGAAGCCTGACATGAATTTACATGTGCATTATTTTAATTGTAAAATCTATATTGCTGATAATGCGCGCAGTAAATTAGACTGCTGTAGGTTACAAGCCTCCAGTCCTATATCATTACACACGGTGTGCACGCATTGCTATGTGACCGGACTGCACGCCGTGCATTGCCAATATCATGTCCAGGACTTCAGAAAGGTCCAGGTGTATTTATATTCCTACTAGAGTTATCGTTTCATGCCAGGAGTCCGTATGTAACCGCCATTGGCCTCCTTCCCTCCTGTTTATTTGCACAGGGGCTGGCCTGATAACTTACTAGCTTATTTTCTTTTAATGGGATGTGTAATGTGTACACATGGTATTACACGTGCAATGCACTTGCAGGCCTGTTGGTTCACAAACCTCTTCTTAAATCTGGTACCTGGTGCTTTTTCCTTGAATGTTTGGTGTTTTATATGGCTAAGGGTCATTTATTTGCCTGATGTTTTTTTTTTTAACTGTGCAACCTGCTTATGATGATCTTTGGAGGCCCTAAAACACTCGGTGGTCACATCATACCCCTGTATGGCATGGGCAGAATTTCGGTATTTAAAGAGTTAAATGAAAGACTTAATGTGTGGCATTGAAAACCCTACCCTCCTCTTTTAACTCTTTAATTCTCGCTCAGCCAGACACTGCGACTTAATGGGTTCAGCATTGTACAGGCGGCCTCTTCGCTGTGGCTGAAACTTACGACCTCGGAGGTCTATCATTGTGTTGTGGCTCAGTGTGCTGCCTCTTGACTCATGACCTCATAGCTTCTTCATTTGTAATGTCAAGAGCCCTTTCTTTCTAGGCCTCTTTTTTTCTTTCTTACTAAGTCCATGGTGTAGAAATAAACTTGTCAACCGGCCTTTTACGTACCCAAAATATCTCATATCTTCACTAACTAGAACGATGATTGCTGTTTATCAGGGCAGATGGGCGGTATAATGTGAAGCAGCATTATTTTGGTTCATCTGTTGTTAATAGTTGCTTAAGCAAATGAAATGATGTGGATTCCTGGAAGACAAATGTAAGTTCCTGCACACGATCGATTACTCAGAAATATGCAAATGTTATCAGGTGTGTGCGCTTACCCAATAAGCATTCTAGTTACACAAAAATCATTATGACTTGTCTGTGACTCCGCTTGCATCGGGTCACATATTCCAAAATGTCTTGTGATCTGCTACGGATCCCCGTCTGTCACGCCATCAATGCCCAAATGGGCACGGCAGCCAAGCGGTTAAACCATATCATTAAGCCAGATAGCAAAATATATTCTAGTTGACTCTCTGACAGGTGAATCCTGACATCTCTGCGTGGATGATAAGAATACATATGAGGCCCACGCTGGGAAGATGTGTTTATTCCCTTGGTCTTACAAGGATTTGGAGTTTTAGCTCTGTTCTTTTACAAGCCTCTAATTTGGCTGCAGCAAAGTTTGATTCACTGATTTATTTAGCAGCACTTTTATCTAAAGTGTAGAGAGAGTGTAGAGTCAAAAAAGTCGGTCATATATATATATATATATATATATATATGTATATATACACACACAAGTATATATATATATAAATCTATACACATATTATGTAAACATGTGTATATATATATACAAATATAAAAATAAAAAACTACACATATTTGTGTATATATATATATATTTATTTTTGTAAGATATCTATTTACATTTATATATGTGTATGTATGTATATATATATTTTATTACAAAAAAAGTGCGTATATACAAGTGTATATATATGTGTACTTATATATATTATTTTTATTTTCGTGCAATATATTTATTATATTATATATATATATATAATATATATATATATATATATAATTATATAATTATATACACATACATACTATACACAGGCGCACACCTCAGGCTAGTATATACTTTAATGCTGTACTGGTAATGGACTTAAAAATAGTTTCTATACACATATATATAAATATGTTGGTGTATATATATATATATATATGTATATATATATATATGTATATGTTTTTATACCTATAACAAACATTCAAGGATCTGTGTGGTCGCTGACCATACATTGTGTCTTGTGACACCCACCTATGCTTTACTTTTCTTGTATTTTTTTTTTTAATTTTTGCATTTTTATTCTTCAATAAGCCAGAATACCCGCATTAACCCTACATAAACCTTACATATTTACCCAATCATTCGGTGACAATATACATTTAACTGTAATTATAGTTAGCATTTGCATTTTTCTTTCACAAACACTAAAGAAAACCAGAAAATTTTCCTTTCTAAAAATACCCGGAGATTTGACGTGGGCTCATTATTAGCCTGTGACAGATAACACTAGCAAATAATACACTTTTGTTATTGTACAAGACAGGCTTTTGTGGCTGGCATTGTGCAGCAAGACTGAATGCACAATCCTTCATACTTCAGAGGCCGCTTCAGAAATGTCTCTTTTCTGGAAACACATTAGATTACATACAGTAGAAATAGTATCCAAAAATATTTAGAATGGGATCATTTACCTGAAAAATCCAAACGTGGCTTAATGGAAACAGGAAAAATTTCCTTTTACCGCATAGTGAATACCGCTCCAAGCGGAAATGTGAAATTCTATAAAATTCTGAATGAATTTATGTAATTCTTCTCGTCCTTTATGGCTCATTAAATTGAATCGGAATCAATGTGTAAAAGTAAAATTAATCTTGGTACATTTATTCTCTAGAAATTGAAAATTTTGGAAAGAATTTAAAAAAAATCTATTCGGCAGTCGCCTCCTTCTTGCTCATTGGTATTAACACTTTATTCACTGGAGAGGAAGCAATTCATTGGATTTGGCTTTGTTTTGGTATTTCCCTGACACTCACAAGCCATCCCCACCCTTCCAGTTAGCAGACTGCTATAAAGAGTTTGTTTTGGTCCAAATGAGAAATTAAGTGCAGATAAGCAAACCATGCTGCCAGAGGGCGACAAGATGTTGAGTGAATTGCTTTTAGATGAAACAAATTAAGGAACGAAAGAAGACAATCTGCTTCTCGCATTAATAGACACGTTCAGTGTTCAGAGGGGAAGTGACACATTTTTTAGATGCTAATTTTATTAAAAAAAAGGTTAGATTGGTCCCTTATCTATGGGCAGGGCAGAAAAGAGATTGGTCAATAAAATACCAATATTAGTGTATTAATGTTTTTGGAATTTAAAAAAATCTCAATACCTGGAAAATGAATTCTTAAAAGTATCTTTACATTTATAATATTTTACATTTTTTGATTATTCAGTTTGCAATATTCATAGTAAAAAAAATGTGGGTCTAACTTGGAAATCTATTATAATAATTCCAATAATCATCCATTTCTTTAGATGCTTAGATAAAAAGTTATTTTTTTAAATTCCCGGGACCTTACAATCTAGTTGGTGAAATATGCCACATTCAAAGAAAGCAATAACCAGTCCTAAGGGCGACTCTGGAGACGCATGAACATTAAGGATCATTCATAGTTGGAGGGTTAGTGCCGTAAGAGCTGCAGCTTGATTTAAGGGATTTTGCGCCTGGCAAAACTTCAGTGGGAAATCCCAAAAATTCACATATACGAAGAGAGGAAACAGTTTTGTATGCAAGAAAAGGCTCGTTCAGTAAGAGATTAAAGGGAGAATATTCAAAAAAGCGGAAAGTCTATGCAGTTAAAATGACACAAAAGATATACAGTATCTGGCACGGATGCTCATCGTGAGGCCTAGAAGTGGAAATTGTAGGTCCATTGATATCTATTCTATAGCTTCCATTTTCGCTTGATACATTCAAGAAATGGCATTTTCTGTATAGAAAAACATACGTCAATTATAACACACGTCATTCCCCTAATGAGAAAGACATTAGATTTTTAATTAAAACAAATGAAAAAGGATTTATAACACCTGTGTATCAATAAATCAGAAGAGACAGGAGGAAGCCATGTTTGTTAGCTCTTAAAAAAAATCAGCGCCTTAGAAATAACAACCAACTGTAGTTTCGACACCAGCTTGTTGAAATATAGTAGGACATTGCGTTTGCACCCAAATTTTGGCGCAGTTTGCAACATTTTCTAATCTTAAGTACCACTGCCAAATTTACCAGTGTTGTTAGCCATTTTATACCCATTTTTTAGTACCTTCAGCAAAGCTTAAGGATCTCAAGAAAATGGAACACCGTTTTTGGCTCTTAATATTACATATTTATGATTGCAGTCCTACATAAAAGTCACAGAAAAGTTCCATATTCTAGACTTGTTATAGTTGTTTTACAAAAAGGTGTGGAACAAATATATTTATACAAACACATTACAGTCTACGACTAAGAACACTGACATTGTTTGAAACGCGTCAAAAGAACTTTTGCTCAAGTCTGTCTGGATTTTTTAATTATGAAAAACAAAGCTCTATAATTTTTTCCTACCTGCGTGCTGGACATACCTTCTCTTCCTGCAATCTATGATACTGCTGTTGAGTCCATGCACCTGACTTCGGGACGAGCTGGTGGATATTTATTCTACAAATAAATTTAGGTTACAAAACACTTTTAACATGTATGAAAAGTCAAAATTTGTGCAAAATTTGACGTTAGCGTGCGCCATTTGTTACATTAGGCTCCTGTTCTTATCTAACATTGAGAAGTTTACTATGATGCGAAAGCTGTGCTGGTGCCAAATTTATATTTAAGGTGCAATATTTGCTAAAAATGAGAGTTGGGTATTTGACTCAAATTACACCATTTTTGAGAAAAATAGGCCACTGTTTAAAAAATGAAAATTCTATTGTGTTTTAATATTAAAGGGGTATTTCCATCTCCAAAATCCTATCCCAATATGTAGTAGGTGTAATAATAATAATATTAGCAAATCCCTCCAATTAGAAAAGTAGTATAGTTTTTCTGATTCGCTATGTGTCTTTCCTCATGTGTAGAACCTTAGGTATTCATGGTTATGACCACTGATATAGTGACAGTTAGGGCCCCGTCTCACATAGCGACGCACCAGCGATTCCGACAACGATATGAACTTGTCAGGATCACTGGTGTGTCGCTACATGATCGCTGCTGAGCTGCCAAACAGGTAGCTCAGGCAGCGATCAGGACAGCGACACTGCGGGTAACGTCGCTTAGTAACCCGCAGTGTACGTTGGATACCAGCCCGCTGATGCAGGGAGCTGGTAACCAAGGTACACATCGGGTTTCCAGATGCTGCGCGGTGCCTGGAAACCCGATGTGTACCTTGGTTACCAGCTCCCCTGCAGCAGCACGCTGGTATCCAACATACACATCGGGTTTCCAGGTACCGCCCCGCGCCATGAAACCCGATGTGTACCTTGGTTACCAGCTGATCGCTGGTCTCCTGCCTGCCACAAGCAGCGATGCGTGCTGGACAGCGGGAGACCTGCGATCAAAAAAAAAGTCCAGACATTTCTGACACGACCAGCGATTCACAGCAGGGGCCTAATCGCTGGTACATGTGAGACATAGCGAGATCGCTGCTGAGATCGCTGTTGCATCACAAAACTTGTGACTCAGCAGCGATCTCGCTAGCGATCTCACTATGTGAGATGGGGCCCTTAGTTAGCTAGTTGCTAGTGGTCATAACCATGGATGCCTAAGGTCCTGCAATGCCTGCACATGTGGAAAGAGACATAGTGAATCAGAAAAGCTGCATTTCTATTTGGAGATATTTGCTAATATTATTATTACCCCTACTACATATTGGGATAGGATCTTGGACATAGGACTACCAATTTAATTTGCCTCAATAGCCCTCTAAGTAAAAGTAGCATAAAAAAAGGATTGTCCAACCTCATGTTTTTTTTCCAAACAGCTTACAATGGTCAAAAATAACAAAGCGTGCAGTCCTAACCCTATATATCCCCTGCCCCTTCCATGCCCAATATTTTTCCAACCACTACTGCTCTCTATTTATCTGCTCAAGTGATGAATTGATGTGTTTACGCCACTGACATCTCCACTGTGTCTGTATGGTCTCATGGGCAGCAGTGGTCACGTGTGATGTTGGCACATCTTCCCTGGAGCCAGGTGACCAGACACCAAATAAGGTCCATGAAGTGACAATATAGGAGTGACTCGAAATTAGTAAGGTGAGCACTACTGATACATAGTAGTCATATACTCCGGCACACAAAAGATCATTAGATGCAAAAATGGATGCAAATAATAAAGTCTTTATTTGATATAATAATGGCTCATTCCAAAATTGCGCAAGATATACTCATGAATACAGGTACATTATCCAGGTACAAAATTCCATAATTTCCAGGTACAAAATTTCAACGTTTCGGCATAATAAGCCTTTGTCAAGAGGTACCTATTGCTTATGTAGCACGGGTGTACGAGAGGACAGCGTCCAGCAATTTGTGCTGTGGCAGTGAGCTCACTGCCACAGCACAAATTGCTGGACGCTGTCCTCTCGTACACCCGTGCTACATAAGCAATAGGTACCTCTTGACAAAGGCTTATTATGCCGAAACGTTGAAATTTTGTACCTGGAAATTATGGAATTTTGTACCTGGATAATGTACCTGTATTCATGAGTATATCTTGCGCAATTTTGGAATGAGCCATTATTATATCAAATAAAGACTTTATTATTTGCATCCATTTTTGCATCTAATGATCTTTTGTGTGCCGGAGTATATGACTACTAGTTGATATCTTTTTCTCCTGAGCACCTCTACATTTAGTGAGCATCTCCCCTTTTTTTTGATCCACTACTGATACATGTCATTGCCTTTATTGGATACCCAGGAATAATAGTAAAAGGGGTTGTCCGAGACATTAACATTGATGGCCTATCCTTAGGCACCCACACTGATCAGCTGCTCCCTGTGTTGGCAGCCGCCAGAACTGCTCAGTTATGGAGCTGCACAGCTCCATCGACTGTATATCTGCCCCTTATTCAAATCAATAGAGGGTGGATGTGCAGTACCCAGACATGGCCACCATTCCACTGAGCAGTTATAGTCGCTGCCAACACAGTGAACAGCTGATTGGTGGGAGTTCCGGTTGTCATACCCAATTTTCAGAAACTGATGACCTATCCTAAGGATAGGCCATCAATGTTAACATCTCAGGCAACCTCTTTCTTAGAATTTACTTATCTCTAATTTTTTTTTTAAATGTTAACTCTCACTACAAGAAAAAAAAAATGTATACTTACCTTCTAATCTCCTGTTGCTCCTCTTTTATTGGTGGTCTCTTTATTTCCTGTTCTGTTACTACATGCTGTACATGTGACTGCAATAACCAGTCACTAGCTGCATCGGTCATATGTCAATCTGGGAAGAGGAGCACTGAGACCAGCAGGGACTTAGAAAAGAGCAGAGGGGATCAATGGGTGATGATCTCCTTTAAGTGCCATCATTTTCTTAAATTTATGATCTTAGTTACAGTAATCTAAGAGCTGTGTCTATTTAGAATTTCAAGTTAATCTGAGGCCCATCCCTTTATTTTTAGGGCCTTTATTTTAAAAAAAGAAATAATCAATTTGGAAAAATGAAACTGCCAGTTACTAAAATAATAAGGCTTGGCCTTTTATTAAAAAATATCTATTGTGCATGGAGTACTTTAGGCAAACCTATTCTCTTTCTTGTAAGCTTGTTAATAATGAAGGTGTACTTTATGCCACATTATACAGTAGCCAGCCATACACATTAGATGACTGTCGGACAAACGATGCTTCTACCAATCACTTAGCCTCCTTCCATCTTGTCCGACTCTCCGATTCACATGAATGCTCATTCGACCAAGCACTCCTGTGTTCTCTATCGGAAAGTAGTCACCAGAAATTTCTACCAGCGGCTTATCTCCAAGAGAACAAAGTGATCGGCAAACCCAAATTAGACATGCCAGATTGACATATTCCCAGACAATCAGTTGCCGAGGGCCACCATGCACATTGGACTATAGACCAAATCAATTGATATCGGTGGGTTTATCCAACATTAGCCTAATGTGTATGGGGGCTTAAGGTAAGATAAGTGAAGAGCCTTCTGCTGCCTATGTACGGATAATGCATAATAAGTTACTGCAGTCTCTACTGAAACCTACAACTATGGTGACTTATATACTATTATACTGAAAATAAATAACGGAAGATAGCTTTATGGTTAAGGTTATAAGTTCTAAAACAATCAGGCTATTCAGTATTAGTTACTTGTATCACACTGGTAACGCCCTCTTTTATCTTAAATATTCCTCGGGGGCAGAGTTATCTTCCAGGCAGAGTCCTACCCAGAGCCAGGAAGAGGTCATCATCATTTATAAACAGTGATAAAAGATGATTTCTCAACAACAAGGCATCTGATGTGAGACATACAGGTAGAACTGTTTTCAGCAATCTATAACCTGTATGTCCATATTAATAGCTTAGAGAGGTAGTGACAGATTCCCTTTAAACGGTTATTGTGTATTATCTCCTTGAAAAAATAGATAAATCTAAAATAAAGATTACTGAGGTAGACCGTACTATAAAGGTCTATAATAGTTTAGGGGAAAATACTGTAATTTAATTTGGTTGGATAGCAGCATATTTCCTGCATGAAATCCGTCACTGTCAACTCCACTACATAAAATGAATATTTATACATAAACTCCGATATTGTTTGGGTTAACTATACTGGATAATCTGATATGTCATGAAAATTATTACCTTTTATTGCATTTGGCCCCTTTCTTTATTGCATTCCTCCAAGGTCCTTTCATTCTTTGTTTCCTTCCTTGCCTCTTTCTTTTCTAATATCTTAACTTTCTTCTATTTTTAATTTTACTTTCTTTTCCTTCTTTCCTTCATTGCATTTTATTTTTATTTTTTTCTTCCTGCATTCCTTCCTTCTTTCTTTCCATTTTTATTTTCTGTCTTCCTAACTTCCTTGCTACTTGCCTTACTTCTAACTTTATTGCCCATTTCTTCTATTTTTTCATACCTTTAACTTCCCTCTTCCCTCCTAACGGCCTTCCTTCCTCTCATCCTTTCCTCGCTTAATTCCTTCCCTCTTCCTTCCCTCCTAACTTCCTTCCTTCCCTTCTTAATTCCTTCCTTCTCCTCCTCCTCCTTCCCTCCTAACTTCCATTCTCCCCTCCTTCCTTACCTGTCCTCCTTCCCTCCTAAGTTCCTATCTTCCCGCCTTCCCTCCTCCTAACTTCCTTCCTTCCCTCCTTCCTTCCTCCTCCGTAATTGTTAACTACTACTACAATATTTGTTAACCTTCCAGCATAAATTTTAACATTGTTCCTAAATCTTCAGCTCATTTTTTTGTCTGCATATGAATATACCATCTCTTAATTTTGGACCAGATATCTCTAAATAGGAGATTATTTTATTAGATCAAATGATAATATATTACATACTGCAATTTAATAATGGATTTTTGTAAATATTATCCTTTAATAAAAATTAAATTTTCTGTGCAAAGTTTTACTTTGTGATTTCTTTTACTTTTATACTTTTTATTTGCTTTTCCCCATAATTCTCCCATAATGCATTTTTGACATCTTATGGTTGAACCAGACAATATACTCCGCATCCAATTTTTTTTTACCTTTGACTTAAGTCACGTCATTCCCCAAATAGACTAAGATCACTCTCCTCCTTTTCTGTATAGTTTTCAGCCTTCTTCATGGTTGACCGAATGGGCAAATACTCGCTCCTTAGATTTATTTCAAACTCAGAATAAAATGCATTGATCCAGAATAGGATCACTGTCTCCCAAGGCCAAATCTCTCCTTAGTAGAATCTGTAATACCCTTAGGTGAGATGCTCTGTTGCTTACACTCGTCAGAGAAGAAAGGAATTTTATTTTTATTCTGCATTTCTGCTTCTGCAGTGGGTACACCATTTTACATAGCTATGGGATATAACACCTCAAAAGGATTTCAAGACGTCTTAAGGTTGTTCTTTGAAACCCCAGCGTTGGGTGATTATGCAGGTGTGTTCTGGTGCCTTGGGTCCCTTGATAGCGCTAAATGCTTCCTTCATTAAGAGCGGAGCAGCTCGCAATTTTCTTCTGAAGATGTATGTGAGAACATATTGTTTATTATATCAGTGCAGATGTTTGCAGACGCTCATGCAATAGCAGAATTTCGGAAATCTCTAGAATGCCGTTCTTCTCCGCATTGTCAGTAGGAAATGCTTGAATTGCTTTGATCTAGAAGGTTAATTATCCCAGAGGACCAGAAAAGTACAACCTTATTGAAGTCAGTCAGAATTAGCCTAGTGCTAAGCTATAACTGTAGACGAACCATGTGCTCCAAGCGTGTTTCCACATTAGGGTTAATCATTCTGCCATGTTTACTTGATTGGAGATTCTGACCAAACCCAACAAAAACAGGAGTTTCTTACCTTTTAATTCCAAATCAGAGTTAATTTTATGGCTAAACGTCCACATTTTTCTCTCTAGTATCTAAACTACTAGTGAGACTTGGCAATGCAACCATAAAAGGCTGCTTTTGATTCTTAAGCTTAGTGGACTTGGTGGTTTTAGAATCTCACCTTTGTATCATTGCTTCGAGGATCCATTCCCCATGGAAATACCGGACAAGATAGGTGCTTTATTTGCTTACTCATTGCTTGCATGTGAATGCCAATGACTGGAGAAAAAGTTGGGTTTTGAGAAGGGAGGTTGATAATGACCATTGACCCATAAGTTCAACCCATTAACCCATAAGTGCAAAAAGTAATTATAGACTTTTCTATAGAACATCAAACGTAAAGTCTTTACAGTAACAAAGCCTGTAATGAAGCGGGTATAGTTTGGCATGAGTTGTATAGCATTAAAATCACACTTCTGCCCCATCATCCTATGTCAGTTTAAAACTTTGATGGGGGGAAGACTTCATCCTTCATACGTGGAGCTAATCATTAAAGGGAATCTGTCACTTGATTCATGCTAACGAGCAGCATAAATCGGAGACGGGTAGTACGATTGCTGCCAGGTTTGATTTTCACCGAGATGCTCACAGAGTAAACATAGTTTGAAGACCTGGCCAAGGACCATAGGGAGAGAGGAGGCTAGTCCAGTGCTGCTCCAGGCTAGCTTCTCCCTGCCCCACTTTAGTTGATCGACAGGTCTGTTTCATGCGTGTACATAGAGAGAGACCTGTCAGACACCTGGATCAGGGAGGAGAGAAGCTAGCCGGGACAGCACAAGACTAGTCTCCTCTCTCCGTATGGTCCCTGGACAGATATTCATACTATGTTTTCTCTGAATTGTTCCAGCTGCATATAAGGCTTCAATTGCGCAGCCAGGTTCTGATTCATGCCGGACGTGATTTGGGCAGCATGAATCATCTAACAAGTTCCCTTAAACTCACAAAATGTTTTATAAAATGCTTCTTTTCTGTGGCTTGATGTCTGTTTCTTATACAGTATATTAGTATCTGTCTACAAAATTTAAATCTAAAGGACATTTACACTGTTAAGAATGAACATTGTTAAAAAACACTCGTTTTGTGATTATCTCACAGTGTAAACAGGCTGCAGATCACCCAATACACGAGCAAATCGCTTGTTCATCAAGTGAAATGATCTTTTGTGCAGCACAAAAAAAAAATCTTGGTTAAAGGGGGTATCTGAGACTTAATAAAAAAAAATTGTACCTAAGCACTCACAGGCAGTTAATTGCAACTTACCTGCCCGTTGTGTACGGCGCTGTTCTTCCCCGGCACAGACCACTCCTGCCGGAGATTCAGCTGCCTCTGCTGAAGTAACGGGAAGGGACTTCTGAAATTATTCTGACTGACAGCCGACTCGCACATTTAGACAGCTGGGATCTAGCTGTCAATCAGAATGACATCGGAAGTCCCTCCCAGTCTACAGGGTGGAGCAGCAAAGAAGCCATTTGCAGAGGCTTCTGCATCTTTGGCAAGAGCGGTCTATAACCGCTCTGTGCTGGGGAAGAACAGCGCCATGCACAACGGACAGGTAAGTTGCAATAACCTGTCT
This sequence comes from Oophaga sylvatica, assembly GCA_033576555.1. NCBI lineage: Eukaryota > Metazoa > Chordata > Amphibia > Anura > Dendrobatidae > Oophaga > Oophaga sylvatica. The sequence continues at coordinate 45,356,412 of JARQOD010000007.1, forward strand.
GTAAGTGCTTAGGTACATTTTTTGTTTTTTAGAAAGTCCCGGATATCCCCTTTAAGTATGGTGCAATGTAAACAATGACAGCCTATGCACACTGGGCATTGCTCATCGTTTACTTTGATCTCCCAGAGTAAACAGGTATTTACATGTCTGCCGATTAATAAAAGTTTACGGATCGGTGGTCATATCATGCCTGATCAGCCTATATAAACTTTTATCCCTTTTCCTATTGCTCTATAAAAAATATTACGTTCATTGTGTAAGGGGGTGTACCCCTTTAAGTACTGCCCAACTTGTTCAATATGTTGAAAAGAAAGACTGATGGTGTGCCTGGAAGGACTGTTTCAGGGCACCAACATGGAGCGAGCGTGTGAATAAGTTGTGCTCCCCTCAAAGGAAGGGGGAGGAGCGCCTTGTCGTAATAAGTTTTTTTTATATGGACACGTGTGTCGTATAAAAGAAAAGTGGACATTACTTTTATGTGTTCCTGCCCTATATTGAGAAAATGCTTTATAATCGTTCTCCCTGTGTGAATTATCCTTTGTAAAAAGTTTGATATATTAATATATATGTTTTTGCCAAAGAAATGCTAGTATTGTTGTCGACTTGTCGAGGACGACAATGATTTAAGGAAGGGGGTATGTAAGGGGGTGTGAGCTTTACCCCTTTGAATCTTATGCTGCTATTTATATTTACATGTATATAATTGCTATGTATCATACTGTGATGTGTTTTCATATATGTATACTATATGTAAGATAGGGACTGTGCAGTTAGGGAAAAGGGCCACAAGATTAGGGCACTGAGTACACTGCATATTAAGGTTTAGCTGTAAGACATTTAGAAGTTAACAATAGGAGGGGTTAGCTGGGGAATAAGATAGAGTGTCTTCCTGTACATAGGGAGTCAGGTGTAGACCCCTGTGTGGGCTCAGGTGGCCTATGCCCTGAGTTGCTTGGCTGCCTCGTAACGTTACAAGCTGAAGCCCAGCCATCCCTGAAAGTAGTAGAAGAGTAAGAAAGGAAGATAACAGTAAAGAGCACAGTACGCACAGCATTGGAGTGTAAAGTGAAGGTCGAAGCAGAAGAAGATAGAGTGGGCCACCTTAAAAGTGCACGGGCAAGTTAACCGATTGACGTGGTGGACGACCCTGTAGGCAGTATTTCTGAGTCTGAGGTGAAGCAGACTGAAAGGAGATATTTGGCAGTTTTCACTGGGCACCTCGTACCATTATATATTTGTGGCCTATTTCGTGATGTGGAGGAAGAAGCAGGGAAAGACAGAGAAATGTGCTGCTGGTATTGTGAAAAGTGTGCTGGACGTGTAATGGATGTGCTGTGTCCTGAAGATAATAAACCTGTGCTGTTTAAAGTTGCTTTGGACTCTGCCTCCTGTCCTTGGAACGCAGGGGAGAATGGGGGACACAGCAGTGAAGAAGTAGTTGCCAGCACAGTGAGTACGGGTTTTGCTGATATGCCGGAGAGACCCTGTCTGTCCGAGGAAAAGAGTTGGGGAAAGCAAAGCCCTGAGGATGGGGCCATTACTACAACCCTGTCGCTAGCTTACAATCGCACCGTTATATTTTACAAAAATGGACCTCAAATTATATATTAGACATCCAGGCGTGTACAGGATATGCAATGTATTCCATGAAAATTGCTTGTTATATTCTTAATCTTAATCCATCCCATATTTTTCAAGGGATTGTTAGTAAAATAAGCCAGTAAATGTTACATTATAGTCATGAATTTGCAACAACCGACCATGAGGGGGCCTACCTGGGACACCCAGATCCTATGCAGGATTGTAATGAGTGGGATAGAAATTTTCTATAGCAAGTTAAAAGCAAAACATAAATATTTATGCTTCTAATAGTAGAAATATCCAAAATATCCATTGCAGCGTTTGCTCTCATCTGTCTAATGCTACTCGTGGTGATGAAAATAATGAGAAGATAAATGGTTCCGACAAGCCTACAACCTGCAATGATCCTCAGTGTACTGAACTATCGCACGACCAGGTCTACCCTCTCCTAGTGTATTCTCACCCATCCCTGTAGACTGTGAGCCCTCGCGGGCAGGGTCCTCTCTCCTTCTGTACTTGTGTGTCCCTTGTCTAGCACATGTTTATTGTACCTGTCTATATTTTTCCCTTTTCATATGTAAAGCTCCATGGAATAAATGGCGCTATATAAATGTATAATAATAATAATTGTCAGCCGTCATCAGCACGGCAGGAGTTAAACGTGCGTAGTACTTCTAGCAAAGAAAGGTAGGAAGTGTTGTCCTGTAACAGGAGGCTGACACATATTATGCCTCCTGCACAAACTGTTTTGATTGCTGCTTAAATTAGCTTGCTGCGCGCAGAGGAGGCGAATGCACCGCGAGGCACACAGCGAATATCGTGCTGCAAACTGGAAGCTTGATACCTGCTATTTCGTGGGCTGCCTCAGTGCTGATTCAGCAACTTTACATCTTGTACACAAATGGAAAAAAAGTTGGATGTGAATAGAGAAGATCATAACTATGCGTAACAGATGTCTCCAAAATATGCAGCGGAGGGGCCATACAGTATCTGGTTTCCTGATTTGTGTCACATGCCTCTTCTTCATAGTTTAGGGTTTGAAGCTAAAGAAATCAAAAACTGAATCAGCCATTGTGTCTGCAAAGAAAAATAGGGATTTTCCTCTATTTTCCCAACGGCAGCAGAGTGGCTCAGTGGTTAGCAATGTAGCTGTGCAGCGCTGTGCTGGGGTCATGGGTTCAAATACAACATCTGCTGAATTTCTATGTTCTCACTGTGGTTCAGTGGGTTTTCTCCCAGAATTTTTGCTTTGAAAATCCTCAAACTTTTGTGACTCTTGACATATTCATCCCAGCTTCTTCCAGCTCCTCCAAAATGTGAACACATCTTGTGTAATTCATGATGAGCAGTGGTGTTACTTACACCAGAAATCTTACTCCAGTCAGAGACTGGAGTAAGGTTTCTGCCATGGCACATAATAAGGTGCATGCCGTTCATTAGATACACTTATTTATTCATTAAGAGAAACTTGCTGGTCTTGATAAAGTGATAAGAGTTTTGATTGTGAGCCCCAACGGGGACAGTAGTGATATAGTCTGCTAGGAGCTGTGGAATATGATCACATTATATAAGTAAGCAAAATAAATAATGGCAATCCCCTATTTACAGACAAATCATTGAGAATAGGGGTATGCTGATAATTGCCAGTTCTTTCCATTCTTGCATGGGGTAAAGAGCAGTATGACCTAGTACATGAAAGGAGGCCACATTTTTTATTTAATCCATTGGGTTTTCTTTATATATCTCAATTTATACTGCATACTCCATGTCATATCAAGGAACCACATGTTAACGGTGTAGTACAGAAGGTACAGCTCAAAGTACTGAATAGCTCCTTATCCAGGTAATCAACTATGACTGTAGGGTATGGGTATAGGGGAACCTCAGCAGATGACCGCACTGTTACTGAAAACCTCTATATAAAGAAAAACACTGATATTACCGCCATACAGTGTCCATATAGTGGTAGATATCAGTGCTGCAGAACATGCAAGAGATTGCAGCACAGTTAGAGATGGTGACTTACAGCTGACGTTCTTTCTGATGGAACTGCTCACTTCTTCCGTCACTTCCATCTGGGTCAGACGCTAAACTGTCCACCTGTATAAATGCAGTTAATATCGGATCATCATCTCTGTGCCGGCCTGTAGAGCTGTTTCACCTCTTACTCTGGAGGTCCTGTCCTTCTCTGATATTGATGTATGTAATGATGCTGAAGGGAAGCTGAACACTTACTGGCAGATTTCCCCCCAGATTATAGCTGATTGTTACGGGGTCCCAGTAAGGGGGAAACTTTATGATTAGCGTGTTATTAATGGACACTTGTAAAGGTCAATATTAAAATGACATGTAAGTCATGTGAAGTGAACCTGCTGATTTTGGCAGGATGGGACGGCCGTCTAATGTGAATTTAAACTCCTGGTCCTTTGGGATCTGTGTGAGACAAGCTGCTGCCAAGGTTGCCTGACAGCAGTCTCTTCTTCTCTCCCGACTAAATACACACCGAGCCTAGTGTTCATGTGTATGGGAGTCGGTTGTCAGCAGAATCAGCTTTCGGCCATCAGATATCTGTGGTTGCCTTAAGGCTACGTTCACACATTGAGCATTTGGATGCAGAAATTTCTTCATCTCTTGGCAGGAAAAATGCAGCAGCAAAAACAGCCTAAGGGCTCATACTCACTGGAGAGAAAAACGGACGAGTGCAATCCGATTAAACATCGGATTGTACGCGGACCAATGTTATTTAATAGGTGACATCTCATTTGCGATTTTTTTTCTCAGCCGTAATCGGACAGAGAAAAAAATCGCTGCATGCTGCGATTTGGTGCGATTCTCGGATGAGACTCGCCAATACAAGTCAATGGGTGTGAGAAATAATCGGACAGCACTTGCACCATGCGAGTGCTGTCCGATTTATATGCACCGGTGTCCTTTGAAAAGCCGACAATTCATCCCCGGCTACTGTAAAATCACACTGACAGCTCACAAAACACTAGATATACACACATAGAATACATATATATTCTATGTGTGTATATGTGACACATATATACATATATTTATAGTTCATTCACTTCTACATAGTATAATAGCCACTAATTCAATTGCTGGCTTTTGTGAAATCACAGACCCGACATGAAATGACTCAAGTATGAGTAAGACTGCTTAGTGCAGTCGAAACGCGTTGACTGGGTCATGTCAACCATGAAAATTTTCTTTTGTATGCACTATAATTTCTTTAGAAAAATAAAAAGAAAAGGAAAATCCAGTCCTGTTGAGCCCGACTCCAATTTTTTCTATTATCCTTACTGTAAATAGCAGCTTTTAATTTGCATTAAAAAAATGCAGATAAAAAAGCATCAAGAACGCAATGTGTGAACATAGCCTTACTCTGATTTTGGGTGAAAATAATGGTATGCATTTGAATTCCTGGGAAAGAAAAAAAAATGAAATATTGTTGCCCTGTCTAAACATCTACCTCTTGTTAAAGAAACATGTCACCATGGTCATAATACGCTAGTGTGCATGAGGTCTTAAGAGCAAGTATCGTGCCCAAACTGTGCCAATGGCCTTGAAAATAGAGGTGCATTTTGTATCAACTCTAGTGATGAACAGGTTAAAGTTATTGGGCAAACTGCGCTCATAGATGAGGAACAGGCGGGAGGAGAACGTGTTTGAACTGCATACATAAGATGCAAATATCATTTAGAAAACTATGAATATGTGTTCAGCTGCAGTGTGCGCAAGAAAAACTTCCTCCCTTATTCTCTTGCCAGCCTGTAACCTATGAAAGAAACATTTCTAAAAGAAGAAAATCTGCTACCAAAGTCAAATGTTCACCATCATTACTATCATTGTTACGACTGCTGTTGCAGAAAATTTTAAAGAGCTTCATTATATAATATTTTGTGTGTTATATAAAAGGTAAATTATCTGGGCCCCCAGGAAAAAAAAGATTATGGGTCTTTTGTAAAACACTAAGGAACAGACCTACAGTAAGTTACTTTTTTTTGTCTTGTATCTGTTTCTGTTTTTTTTGAAACTTCAAAATGGCACATGATTTTGATGAACTTTGCTCAAAATGAAAGCTGCTCTTTTTTTACTTTTACCTTATTTATGCCCTCTACAGACTAAAATGAGACCCTAGCTGTGCGATTGCGGTCTGTTATGCTCATCCTGAAATGGTGCGACGTTTCAGAGTAAGCATACTTTAACAATCCGGCTAGGGTCTTTAAGGCCGATTCATGTAAGGTCAAGCCAGCAACACTGTCTATATCAATGGTCGCGCTAGAGAAAGGACGATGGTCATATAGACATATGACGATAACCTCAGGGCCGACAATGAGAAACAAAGATGGATTTGCTGCAAATATGATTTTCTTTTGATCCTCCACCAATGAAATGACAGATATTATAAAACGTTTTGACCAGCTTGTGGTCTTTATCAGGGACATCTGTGTGGATAGCGGCCGGGTGCCTGTACATAGAGCCAGATGTGTGTCCATAAACAGGCACCCGGTCACTATCCACACAGATGTCCCTGATAAAGACCAGAAGCTGGTCAAAAACTTGATAATATCTGAATTTTATTGGTGGCTGATCAAAATAAAGTCACATTTGCACTAAATCCATCTTCGTTTCTCATTGTTGGTGCTGAGGCTATCGCTATACAGTATATAATCCCGATTCATCAAGTCAAAATTCTGGAACAAAACATCTTGAGATGCCTCAAAATTTTTGAGCACCTCAAAGTTATGTAAGAGTTTGGTGACTTTTGGAGTTTTTACATCAGTTCCCAACCAGCTCTTTCTACTTTGAGACTGGGCATGAGCAATATATGATAATCTACACCACTGAACTGGCATAAATTACCCCAGAAATGTTCTACAGTTCCTCGGCGCACAGCAGTTGAATGTTGTGTCAAGTTCATTAAGAGGTGCAGCACACCTTTTTATTACGGTAATTTGGCGCATCTAACTGTAGAGCACAGTTCATTAAGACTGGTGTACAAAATACCAGATGATGCCTATGTGTCTTGGCTGACTACTCTGATGCGAACCCTGGCCAGCTTCTCCATTCTTGATCCCTTTGACTGACAGGTCTCTCCCTATACACAAACATAATAATAATCTTCATTTTTACATTTTTATATAGCGCTAACATATTCCACAGCGCTTTACAGTTTGCACATATTGTTGTTGCTGTCCCCGATGGGGCTCACAATCTAGATTCCCTACTATCACGAACACCGCACTGCACTTGCTCACTGAGCCAGTGCGCGTGTCCTGAATAAGACAGACTGCACTCAAAGATACCTGTGGAGCGGGGCAGTAGCGGTGAAGATGCGTGCTTCAGACTAACAGGACCCTAAGCACGTGACTGCCAAGGGGCGGCGCCGGCCACAGGTCTCTCAAAGAAGGCAGTAACAGACAGAGATTGTTTCAGGCCAGAGGACCTTAAGCACGTGACTGCTGGTGGGCGTGGCCTAAGCTCCAGAGAGCTATGAGCAGAAGGAAAACTCCTAGAAGGGTAACTATGGGACAGAGTTACCAAGGGGCATAGACAAAACAGATAGTCAGGATAGCCAGGTCATACACAGAGGGAGCAACGCAGTACAAGTGGAGCAGGCAGAGAATAACCAGAACGTAGCCAAGGGATCAGAAAACCAGAACGGGCAAATACACAGTACCAAGACAGTAGACAAACTCACAACGAAGAGACGGACTGGGTCAAAACCAAACAAGCAACAAGATCAGGCACAAGGCACAGGCACACAGGAGGTCAACTAACTCAGCCGAGGGCAGGAGTATAACTGACACCAGACCTAGGTCAATTGGCAACTAAATAGCCGCCCTCTGCCAGAGAGAGGCTGAAACCATTAACCCCAGTCTGACCAGGACGGGGCAAAGACAAAACCCCGTCCTGGGTCATGACAGTACCCCCCTCTCAACGGGGGGCCACCGAACCCCCGGGTTTCTCAGGACACCTGGCATGAAAGGCCCGGACCAACTGATCCGCATGAACAGATCGGGCAGGAACCCACGACCGGTCCTCTGGACCGTAGCCTTTCCAATGTATCAGATACTGAAGAGCACGACGGACAAACCTAGAGTCAAGAATTCGTTCCACCTCGTACTCAGACTGCCCATCTACCAAAACCGGTGGTGGGGAAGACAACGATCCTTCCCTACAGGACCCCACAGGTTTCAAAAGGGCCCTATGGAAAACGTTGGGAATCCGTAAGAGACGGAGGGAGACGCAACCGAAATGCCACCGGGTTAACTGCTTCCGTAATTTCATAAGGACCAATAAATTTAGGTCCAAGTTTCGCAGAGGGGACCTTGAGACTTATATTCCTAGTAGATAACCATACCTTATCCCCAACCTGGAACACCGGCCCACAGTCCGTTTTTTGTCAGCCAAAAACTTATATTTAGACTGAGCCTTCGTAATGTTCCTTTGGACCTCCTGCCATAACTCCCCCAACCGCTGCATTGTCCCATCCGCCCCAGGACACCCAGAGTCCAAACGGGAGAACTCCCCAAAATGTGGATGAAACCCATAATTGCAGAAAAAGGGAGATGTGCCCGTAGACTGGTTAGTACGGTTGTTAAACGCGAACTCAGCCAAAGGTAACGCAGTACACCAATCATCCTGTCGGGCTGAGGTCAGGCAACGCAGGATTTGCTCTAAAGACTGATTGGTCCGCTCAGTCTGCCCATTAGTCTCTGGATGATAAGCGGATGAAAAAGACAGATCAATACCCAACCTCTTACAAAATGCCCTCCAAAATCTGGAAACAAATTGTACCCCCCTATCAGACACCACATTCAAGGGTACCCCATGCAACCGCACCACATGCTCAACAAACAATCTGGACAACGTTTCTGCATTAGGTAAAGCCGACAAGGGTACAAAATGTGCTTGTTTACTAAACCTGTCCACCACTACCCAAATGACGGTATTACCCTTGGAAGGAGGAAGGTTGGTGATAAAATTCATGGACAAATGGGTCCATGGTCTATCAGGAATTGGCAGTGGCACCAATTCCCCGGTCGGCCGGTTATGGGGGGTTTTGCACGGGCACATACCCCAGAAGCAGACACAAATTCCCCAACATCAGAGGCTAAAGAAGACCACCAGAATATCCTAGAGATGGCCCTCCGGGTAGCCGAGATTCCAGGATGTCCAACCAGAACTGAGTCGTGGAATTCCCGAAGGACCCTGAGACGAAATTGAACTGGTACAAAAAGTTTATCCACCGGCTTAGCCGGAGGGGCAAGAGACTGAGCTTCCCGAATCTCCTGCTCCAACCCAGCAGAAACAAACTGCCACCACCACCCCAGGCTGAAGAATGGAGGATGGAGGTTCGGGGGGAGACACCGGATCCAGACTGCGTGACAAGGCATCAGCCTTGACATTTTTGGATCCTGGCCGAAAAGTGATGGAGAACTGGAATCTGGAAAAAAAAAGCGACCATCTTGCCTTTCTAGGAGTCAACCTTTTAGCAGACTCAATGTAAGCTAGGTTCTTGTGGTCCGTAACCACGGTAATAGGATGGACAGCACCCTCCAAAAAATGCCTCCATTCTTCAAAGGCCAACTTCACGGCCAGAAGTTCTCAATTCCCAACATCATAGTTTCTCTCCGCAGGAGAGAATTTCTTAGAGAAAAAGGCACAGGGTCTCAAATTAGTCAAAGTGGCGGGTCCCTGGGACAACACTGCCCCCACCCCCACCTCCGAGGCTTCCACCTCAACAATAAATGGTTCAGACGGGTCCGGTTGAATAAGAACCGGAGCAGACATGAAACATTTTTCTAAGAACTGAAACGCCGCCACCGCTGCGGCTGACCAATTCTTGACATCAGCCCCCTTTTGAGTCAGATCTGTGAGAGGTTTAACTACCTGCGAGAACCCCCTTATAAACTTGCGATAGTAATTTGCGAATCCTAAGAAACGCTGCAGAGCCTTCAAATCACGAGGTTGTACCCAATCAGCAATGGCCTGCACCTTATTAGGATGCATGCGATACCCCTCAGCAGACACAATGAACCCCAGAAATGACAGTTCCTGAACGAAGAATGAACATTTCTCTAGCTTAGCAAAAAGACAGTTCTCCCGGAGCCTTTGGAGAACTGCCCGAAGATGATCATTGTGAGTTTGTTTATCAGGCGAGTAGATAAGAATGTCATCCAAATACACAACCATAAAACGCCCAATAAAGTCAGAGAACACATGATTAATAAAATTTTGGAAGACTGCTGGTGCATTGGTCAGACCGAAAGGCATGACCAAGTTTTCAAACAACCCTTCAGTAGTGAGAAAAGCAGTCTTCCCCCTCCCGGACCCGGATAAGGTTATATGCCCCCCGCAGATCCAATTTCGAAAACCACTTAGCCCCAGACAACTGGTTGTACAAATCAGGAATAAGTGGGAGGGGGTAAGTATTTCTCACAGTTATCTTATTTAACTCTCGAAAATCGAGGCATGGGCGCAAACCACCGTCTTTTTTCTTAACGAAAAAGAACCCCGCCGCCATGGGGGAAACAGAAGGACGAATGTGTCCCTTACGAAGGCTCTCGGAAATGTATTCTTTCATAGCAGCCCGCTCGGGACCTGAGAGGTTATACAAGCGGGCCTTGGGCAATTTAGTACCTGGAACCAGGTCAATGGCACAATCAAATGGGCGGTGTGGTGGTAAAACTTCAGCCTCTTTTTCAGAGAAAACGTCCGCATAGTCCTTTAGGTACTCCGGAATACCTTCCAGACCAACGGACGACACAGACACAGTAGCAAGACATCTTTCAGAACAATTAGATCCCCATTTAACAATATCACGGGAATCCCAGTCAATAATCGGGTTATGCCGTTGCAACCAGGGAAACCCTAACACCAGGCCAGCAGAGAGGTTATCCAAAACAAAACATGACATACGCTTCTGGTGAAGGCCCCCACCCTGAGGGTGAATTCTTCAGAGACAAAATGGACACCGTCCTTGGTGAGAGGTGTAGAATCAATGGCCATTATTTTTATAGGAGTCTCCAACCTAACTGTCCTAATCTACAGCTGGCCACCAGCTTAGAGTCAATCAGATTCAAGGATGACCCACAGTCCACAAAAGCTGAAGTAAGGAAAAAGCAGTTCTTCACACCAAGTTCCACCTTTAACAGTATCTTAGAAAATGAAGGAAAGGGTACCTGAGAGTCTGAGTGACCTCCACGATGATCACCCAGACTCAGTCGCTTGTTAGTCGGTGGCAGGAGGGACAGTTCTTTTTCCAATGTCCAGGATCACCGCAGTAAAAACACAGCTTTTCTAAACGCCTCCGTCTCCTTTCTTTCTCTTTGAGGTCGATGGCTCCCATCTCCATGGACTCCAATACAGGACTGGCTCCCCTTCCACTGGAGAAAAATGGTGTCTCAACCTGCATCACACCTCTCGCCCGCAGCCTGCGATCCATTCGGACGGCCTGCGTCATGGCGTCCTCCAGAGAATCAGGCGGAGGGTGAAGTGCCAAGGCATCTTTCAGACGTTCAGACAGGCCTCTACGGAACAAGCCCTGGAGGGCGGCATCATCCCAACAGACCTCAGCAGCCCAGCGTCTGAACTCTGAGCAAAACCACTCGGCTGAGTGCTTCCCCTGACATATACTCATCACCATGTCCTCAGCCATCAGCACTCGATCAGGCTCATCATAAATATGCCCCAGGGCCTCAAAAAATGCATCCACAGTCATTCTTTCAGGGGCAGTGGTAGGAAGGGAAAAAGCCCAAGCCTGGGGGGCTCCCCTTAACAGAGACATAATGACCCCCCCCCTCTGACTTTCATCCCCAGAAGAGTGCGGTCTTAAAGAAAAAAAAAGCTTACAGCCCTCTTTGAAAACTTTAAATTCCTTTCTATCTCCGGAAAAGGTATCTGGTAATTTTACCGGGGGCTCTGGGGAAACTAATGTAACATCTTGAACCCCTGTCCCATGAGCACCAGATGATAAAGCCCCCTGCACAGTGTCAGCCATCAACTGCTGAGACTGAGACAGAGCTCGTTGTTCCTCATTCAGTGTCTGAGACATCTGAGTCAGGTGCCTTACCTGCTCAGAAAGGGCATACATAGGATCCATAACACACACAGAAAGAAAAAAAAAAAAAAGGTAGCGGTCAGTTATAATATCACGAACACCGCACTGCACTTGCTCACTAAGCCAGTGCGCGTGTCCTGAATAAGACAGACTGCACTCAAAGATACCTGTGGAGCGGGGCAGTAGCGGTGAAGATGCGTGCTTCAGACTAACAGGACCCTAAGCACGTGACTGCCAAGGGCGGCGCCGGCCACAGGTCTCTCAGAGAAGGCAGTAACAGACAGAGATTGTTTCAGGCCAGAGGACCTTAAGCACGTGACTGCTGGTGGGCGTGACCTAAGCTCCAGAGAGCTATGAGCAGAAGGAAAACTCCTAGAAGGGTAACTAAGGGACAGAGTTACCAAGGGGCATAGACAAAACGGATAGTCAGGATAGCCAGGTCATACACAGAGGGAGCAACGCAGTACAAGTGGAGCAGGCAGAGAATAACCAGAACGTAGCCAAGGGATCAGAAAACCAGAACGGGCAAATACACAGTACCAAGACAGTAGACAAACTCACAACGAAGAGACAGACCGGTCAAAACCAAACAAGCAACAAGATCAGGCACAAGGCACAGGCACACAGGAGGTCAACTAACTCAGCCGAGGGCAGGAGTATAACTGACACCAGACCTAGGTCAATTGGCAACTAAATAGCCGCCCTCTGCCAGAGAGAGGCTGAAACCATTAACCCCAGTCTGACCAGGACGGGGCAAAGACAAAACCCCATCCTGGGTCATGACACCTACCAGTATGTTTTTGGAGTGTGGGAGGAAACCGGAGTACCCGGAGGAAACCCACGCAAATACGGGAGAACATACAAACTCCTTGCAGATGTTGTCCTTGGTGGGATTCAAAACCAAGAGTCCAGCGCTGCAAGGCTGTAGTGCTATCCACTGAGCCACCGTGCTTCCCATAGGGAGTAGCCTGTCAGTCAACTGGAACGGGGCGTGGAGATTCCAGCCACAGCGCTTCAGAGTAAAACTTGCCTGATTGCAATCCCTCAGACAGTATCTGATTGCCTGTGGTTCGGGCAGCATGAATCTGACGGCAGGTTCCTATCATTGTAGAACCTTACAGTCTCTGTGCACTCCTGTGCAGACTCTCTTAGACTTCATGTGTATACCGATGTTCTTGTTTAGAAGGAATGAAAATTCATCCATGAATACAAAATCAGATGAAATGTGCCACAGTGAAATCAGAAAAGCAGGAGGACAAAAGCACACATACAAGGAACTGTAACATCTGGTAAGGATAGTGAAAGGCAGGAGTATGCGCTCACCTGACCGTTTTGTGTGAAAGTACAACACCTATAGAAGCATGTAACTGCTGCTGTGGCCCATGGCTGGAGGAGAAAAACTTCTTCCAGATGATTAATAGAAGAAGAGGACGAAAATGCTTCTTTATTGTCCCAACGCGTTTTGGCCCCAGACTGTAAAGTAAGGTTTTTTACCTAGAGAAAGGCGCCAGTCCGGAGCCGAAACGTGTTGGGACAATACAGAGCCATTATGGAACACAAAAGGTTTCTCATTTACTGCAGCGCAGCCTGTTCATCGTGATATCGTCCTCCTCTGCTACAATGAAATCAGAGACATATGAAGGTACAATAGAGGACTCGTGCATGTCTGTCTGCTATGAAAGCTAAACATCATCCTACCGAAGATAGAAGGATAAAATCCTCTAAGGTGAAAACAAGATGACAAATGTAACTTGTGTATCTGCTCTTTGTGCAGGTTGCTTAGTGCTGAAGACAGAGCAATTCTGGGCAGAACTCTGGAGATGAAGTGTGTACAGAATGAGGTGTAACCCTAGAAGGAAGTTTGTTGATAACCTGCCCTTTTACATAACCAGGATATATTGCATTTTCTAGGAAGTGTTATTCTGCAGCCTCGGCTCTGTAACCCTTTACACAGAGACCTTCCTCCAGCTGCGAGTGGCGCAAATTAATGTTAAGTTAATTTCGGGCTACAACTCACAGAGCTGTCTCCCTCCTGCGCTAGCAAGAACTCTCTTTGCTAAATAAACTTCATTTTGCACAGACCATTTTCACATTTGTACAGTAAATTGGTAGCCAAAACCTTCCTATTTCACATTTCATAGATTTCTGACTGAGGAGCAAAGTGTGACAGTGCAAAAGGAGATTATCCCTGTTCCTGCGTGGTGAATTCATTACACGCCCAACAAAGAGAGGACGAACAGGAGGAAAAGAAATTGTTCGGTATCTTGCATCCTGCGTTCCATAAAGACAGAGTGAGATTAGGCTGCACTGCGCAGGAAATTGATTTAATCATCAATTTATTACTTGGTTCTCGAGGCTAGAACAGCGTCACACAGGAGGTGCGGTCTATAAAACCTTTTCATGCGAAGCTTTGACATTCATTGGGATGGAGTATTGCAAAGTATAGAGAATTCATGGTAAGCAGGGGTGGTGACGGCACAGGAAGGGCACGGGCAGCATACTAACATTACTGAATTTAGAGGGTTAAGGGACTATGAATCTCTATGTAGTGACCTCCCTCTAATGGTAACTGCAGGAAGTGCAGGAGAGCTCTGCATGAATCATATGCTTTTATCCTTCGTGTCACATATGCTAATTAGGCAGGACTAGTGCGGCAGAGTTACTCTTCCCATAACTAGACTCTCCTGGATCTCCTGATCACACCCATCAGTGTGATTTACAGCCTTCATAATAGTCCTACTCTAGTGTGGCAGGGAGGTAGTCATTGGCGAGGTCATCTCCACTCCCCGGCACACTACATGAAATTGGGGGTTCGGCTGTGTGTGTGCTCTTGTTACCTGGGCGATCGTCTCTGGAGACTGCATGGTGCCGCTATATCGGCAGGCCAGGACCAGATGTTAGAGAACGAATTAGAGGGAAACCAAAGTCAAAAATAAACTTCCATTACTGAAACATGAACTTGATAAGAGCTATGTACATCAGATAATAGGCACACTACTTTATAAATGTTTCTCTTGCTTTACGCAGATGTGGGCGCTTCTCAAAAAAAAAACTACATTTTTCCCTGTGAGGGTCATACGTGTCAAAATGTAACGCTATGGCGCTCCAGCTACTCAGTTCCCCAACTGACTAATGAGGACCCCACTGCTTGACATACATCAGTACAACTCTTCACTAGAACCTTGAAAGTCCATTGTTCTCCGCAGGAGAGTTTAAGTCCCAATATGGTGACCATTGCTTCCTTTCAATACACAGTTGAGTTTCCTATCACTGTTGACAACTGGTAAGGTTTCCTTGTGGAGACAACTATTCACTAATGTCCTGATACAATTCCTTCTCTGCTTTCATTCCCCATGCCTTTTACTCTCTCTTGGGTTAAGCTCTGTACCATTTAGGTGGGCTCCTTGGCCTGGGTTCCCATCCATCAAATGTCTTGTTATTTTCCTAGTCCTTAGGACAAATTATCTGATGTCCTCCTTCTTACACACAACACACTATATATAACATGTCAGTCTGCACTTGGCAGACCTTAGGTTTTTAAGGCATTGTCACACTTAGCGATCGCACTAGCGATCACGACAACGACAACCTGGCGAGATCACTAGTGCGATCGCTATGTGATCGTTATTAGATTACAAACACAACTCATCAGCAATCTGTATAACGACCTCTGCGGTCGTTGGGAAAACCTAGCTCCCCGCTGCGACGCTGGTGAAGTCGTTCATAAAGGGTGTCACACTCAGGATTCAGGTCACAGCGGGACACCACGACCAAAAAAAGGCTTAGAAGTTCATGAGCGATCAGCGACATCTCAGCAGGGGCCAATTGCTGCTACATGTCCACACACAGCTAAGTCGCTAACGAAGATCGCTACTGCGTCATAAATGGTGATAGCAGTGCGATCTCGCTGGCGATCTCGCTTAGTGGGCATTACTCTGCTTATTGCTAGGCTCTTTTGACCCACTATCAAATGGTCATCTTTAGTCTTACCACATAGCCCCTCCCATTTGGGTTAGTCCCAATTATTAACTCTTTGTGTTCCCAATAGGTGCATGCAGATTATCAAACAGCTAAAATCACATTTAAACAGTGCATGCATTATATCATAAAACACATCAACAAGGGGGAAGGGGGGCAACCCTCCACTTCAATTCATACCATAACCGTATTGTATGCAGGCGTCGTCAATTATACTCGGAAGCATGATTAGAAGACTCTGGTAGGACTAGTCCAGAGAAGAGAACCCACTGGACTAGTCCTGCCTCATGAGCAAAAGCTGCAGGATAAAACTCATTCTTCATTACTTTGCAGCATTAGAAAAATTACATAAAACATGTAATCACATAAAACACTTTATTAGAAAAAGAAATATTGACCATATCGCTATAGTAATCATTGGAAAAATCAGGGATCTGAGAGATTCCCTTTTAAAGTTTACTTGCAGTTAAGCAGAAAAATGATTATAGCGCTGGAGACTTTACGTCAATGCAACAAGCGGGGATTCCAGCTCACCAGTCTACAGTAATAATCCTCATACAGGAACACGAGCACATTAGCGTGTCAGACATTAAAGGTGAAAGGTTATCCGGCACTCAAAAGTGGACTAAAATCTTCAAGCTTATTTCAGGAACATAAATGTAGACAGGACATCTCTCCGCAAAAACCAACGCGTTTTGACCAAAGAGTCTTAATGAGAATTAAGGCAATTTATACAACCGATAAATGGTAAACGAGCGTTCCCAGTCATTGGAATATGTGAAAGTTCGATCACTAACGAGTAGGAAAAAGTTTTTTATCGCTAATAATCGTTGATGTCAGCATAAAATACACCGTTATCGGCAGCACATGGCTGATGTCGCGGACGAAAGGACAATTAATGAACGCAGATCACTTGTCAATCAGTGTCATTTATGGGCTGAAAATCGGCAGTGTATATGGGGCTCGATACTAGCATTTCTCTGATAAGTCTTTCTGAATGTCTCTCAGTGTGGCGATTGTTTTATCACTCTCTATTTACCTTGGCTGATAGATACTGGATTGTCATGCTTCGGAGAGCAATAAACTTTTTTGCTGGCAGTGGTGACTAGAATTGTATGAAGCATTGACTGGCGTCTATTTTGTTAATTATCCTATTAATTGTTGACACAGAGCCCTCTCCTTTACTTTTGGCACAGTGTGCATAGCAAGTACGGAATCTTTTTCACTCAAAGATTTAGTTGATAAAGACCATTATATTGAAGCAGTTTTTGCCAGAATTCTGCTAATTGCTTTGAAAAATTTGCAAAATGTTTGTGTGGCGCCCCTGAGGATCCAGTCGCCACAGAGGTACTGCACCTCACCAGAGGTGTGTTATCCCACTTTAGGTAAGGAGGGAGCACTACCCATAACACTTGACCCCAACACATACTAGTTCAGTCAGGGCACCTGGGCATACCCTTAGGGAGGAGGGCTCATCTCAGGCTGGGTAGGAAAGGGTGTTTGGGTGTGAGTGGAGTAGGTAGGAGAAAGGGGAAGAACTGAGCAGTTGGTCTGAGCAGACCAAGGAGAGTGCAGCAGTGAGGCTGCAGAGAGAGAATTGTGAGGGGAGACTGAAGGAAGCCCGGGAGGACAGAGGGGTCCTAGGGACACGGGAAGAGTCAAAGACACCGTGGAGCCCGTATCCAGCAGTGGAGGGACCAGGTCGCAGTGGGGAACCGGCCCCCGAAACTAGTGGAGGACTGCAAGACTCAGCTAGCAAGCCAGAGGCAGGGGCATCTGTAGGTGCTCCAGCACATCCACAATATTCACTGAAAGACAGCCATATTGTAACGGTCTGGTAGGCGGAACCTCTGAGCTTTATTATACAAGAAGGTTCTTCCTTGTAAAGGAGCGGGGTGGCGCCGGGGAGAGGATAGGAATCACTGCAAGTGACGGGGGGCAGTCTTGGGTAAACAGGCGGGTAGTCACGGCAAGTGACCGGGGCAGTCTCTGGGTAGACAGGCAGGAGGTCACGGCAAGTGACCGGGGCAGTCTCTGGTTAGGCAGGAGGAAGTCACAGCAAGTGACCGGGGCAGTCTCTGGGTAGACAGGAGGTAGTCACGGCAAGTGACTGGGGCGTCTCTGGGTAGACAGGCAGGAATACGGCAAGTGACCGGGGGAGTCTCTGGTTGGAGGGAGTATCACAAACAAGTGACCGGGGCAGTCTCTGGGTTAGCGGCAGGTAGTCACGGCAAGTACTGGGCATCTCTGGTAGACAGCAGGAAGTCACGGCAGTGACGGGCAGTCTCTGGTTAGACAGGCAGAAGTCACAGCAAGTGACCGGGGCAGTCTGGTTAGACAGGCAGGACGTCACAGCAAGTGACCGGGGCAGTCTCTGGATGAACAGGCAGCAAGGAGCCGGGGAAGTCTTGACTGAACAGGTATATACACCTGAGATGGGGAGCTCCCGGTAGGCTAGCAGGCAGATGACAGATGAGCGCCCCCAAGTGAGCAGGTGAGAGTCTCTGGGAACAGCGATGAACACCGCAGGTGATGGCCGACCTTCAGGGGGGTTGCAGTCAGATGGCAGATGAGTGCTCCAAGTAAGCAGGCGAGGTCTCTGGGATTCCGATGGTCACCGCATGTGACGGCCGAACCTCCAGGCAGGCTAGCAGGCAGGGATAGCAGACAGCGACTGGCAGGGAAACAGGCAGGTAACTGGAAACGGACCCTGAGGGCGAAGCAGAGTAAACAGTGCAACAACAACATTGCTCGGGCACCTCCATAAGGAGGAAGTCTATTTATATAGGTGGAGGTCCTCCGGCATTGGCCGGGGACCTTTTTGAAAGATGCGCGTGGCCCCTTTAAGAGCGGGGGGAGGGCGCGGAGCGCGCCCTAAGTCCAGCAGCAGGGAAGGAAGGCGCGGCCCCAGCAGGGCGGAAGGAGGACGCTGAGCGCGGGTAAGGGGGGCGACGTCCCGCTGGCAGAGGACGCTGTCGCAGGGGACAGCGTCCCTGCCTGGCAGAAGGCAGGGACGCGGTGCTACAGTACCCCCCCCCTTAGGCCCCCCCTTTTTTAGGCAGAAAAATTTAGCTAGGATGAGAGGGGCATGGATGTTCTCCCGAGGCTCCCACGTTCTCTCCTCCCGGACCAAACCCCTTCCAATCCACCAGAAATAGGTCTCTCTTCCTACCCTTTTTGTGGCCAGAATGTTCTCTACCTCAAATTCGTCTTCAGCAGCCACTGGAGCAGGAGGTGTACCTGTAGATTTTGACAAAAGAGTTAAGTACCACCGGTTTGAGGGAAGATACATGGAAGGATGTTAGGAATCCGCAAATTGGCGGGAGTTTCATTTATAGGACACCGGTTGATCTGACTGATGATCTCAAAAGGACCGATGAACCGAGGACCTAACTTGTAGGAAGGAATCTTGAGCCGGACATACTTGGACGAGAGCAGACCTTATCCCCAGGACGGAATTGAGGAGGATCCCAGACGTTTTTGTCAGCATGTCTTTTTTATGCGCTCGGATGACCGAATGAGTGCGGGCCGGCACTCTCCCATATGGAGGAAAATTCCTTAATCAGAGATTCTGCAGTGGATTGTCCACAGAGATGGAGACAGGAACAGGGATCCGAGGGTGTTGACCGAAGACTACAAAAACGGAGATTTGGAGGAAGAATTCGCTCTCGTGATTGTTTAAGAGAATTCGGCCCAAGGCAGGAGATCCACCCAGTCAGAATGGTGGGCATTAATGAGTACCGGAGATAACGGTCAGATTCTGTTGATTCGCTCGACTTGTCCATTGGATGCGGGTGGTAAGGGAGGAGAAATCAGGGGGAGTCTAGCAATTAAAGTGGGCCCCAGAAAGGGGTAACTCACCCAATCGACCAATGTGACAGGGGGACTGAAGACAGAAGAGGGCGGTAATCTTTAGCCGTTGGGTTTCAGACGGAAGCCTGGCGAGGAATGAAGTGAGCATCTTTGGAAAATCGGTCAACGACACCCAAATTACCGTACAACCAGCAGAGATGGGAAAATCGTTATGAACCATGGCTATATGCTGCCGGGAGCGCGGTAAGGAGGGGAGAAGACGGCGGCAGGCAGGTTCTCGGGAATTTGTTGCGGGCAGGGGCACAGGCAAGGGGAAAAAAAGTTATTTAAACTTTGGCAGGGTGGCCACCCAAAAATGCCGGTAAGAGCTGGGGGGTCTTTTTCGACCAGCGTGGCCAGAGTTTCGAAAAACCCCGTTAGGTCCTTTCCGATAGGGTTCCCTGAAGTCTTACCCGGAGGAAAACATTTGATCGGGGGCCCAAATGATAATTGGTGGGATCGTGAATTTTAGGTTCCTCCCCGAGAGCACGAAAAAGGGAAAAGGCACCCCCCCTTTATGTTTTATGGCGGGGAAAAAGTAACAAATGAAGGGGCAAAAAAAAGGACAGGGGTTGGGAGGGTTAAGCCTTTGGGGATGTGGAGGAAAAACCGATTTTGGGCATTAAAAGTTACCCGGATGAAGAGCCCCCCCCGAGTAGGTAACGCCCCTCCTTAATGCCAGCTTGTGGCCAATAACTCGGTCTCCCGGGGTAATTGCGTCAGAAAGGGGGAAGAGTTTGGAGGAAAAAGCCCCAAAATCTCCTCCCCGGATGAAGATTTTGGAAGTACCCCTCGGCTC
>JARQOD010000007.1:45376796-45465047 GCA_033576555.1 Oophaga sylvatica
AAAAAACACAAATTTGCAGCCCTCCCTAAAAGGACCAGCAAACCCCTTTTTTCATGATTGCCCCTTTTAACCAGGTGGGGGGTTTTTGATAGGCATTTTTGGAGATCAATCGTCATGATTAAGTAAAATGACACCACTGGACATTTTAAAAGAGGGGTGGGGCATCATTGTTTCTCTTCTTTTAAACCAGGGTTATCTCTAAAAAAACACGTGCAGTCACCCCATTCAAATGCACAAAAATCCAAAAGGGAAGAGTATCGCACAAAAAGATTGCACCCACAACAATCTATAGCATCACAAGAATTTCAAGGAAGAGGTTCCATTGTTCCCAAAAAAAGGGGTTTCAGGGCCCCAAGAAAGCCACAAGCGCCGGGACGCTCTTAAAAGGTTTCAGCTGCGGGATGGGGCTACCAGCATGCAGAGCTTGCTCAGGAAGGGCAGCAGGCGGGTGTGATGCTTTTTTGCACCACTGTGAGCGGAGCCCTTTTGGGAGCAAGGCCGGGGTCTCAAGGAGGGCAGAAAAGAACCACTTCTCTCCAAAAAAACTCAGACAACTAAAATATTCTCAAAAGGTTACAGCAGGGGACTGCTGAGGACTGGGGGTAAAGTTTTTTTTCCCCTGATGAATCCCCTTTTCTTTTGTTTGGGACACAGGAAAACCCTCTTTTTTGGGAAAGACAAGGTACCTACCACCATCTTGCTATGCCAACTTTAACACCTGAAACCATTCAGGTGGGGTTGCTTCTCACCCAAAGGGGATCGCCTCTCACAGTCTTGCCTAAAAACACAGCCAATAAAAGAATGGTACCAAAAAGTCCCCAAACAACTTCCCCAAACCCCCCAAGACATTTTTTCAACCACAATGCCTTTTCCAGCATGTGGGGGACCTTGCCAAAAAGCAAAGTGAAACAAATGCCAGGGGGGCAAAAATAGAGATTTTGGTCCAGGCCTGAAACCCCCCCAAAACTTAACCCATTGAAACTTGTGGGGCAATCTCAAAGACGGGGGGACAAACAAAAACCCAAAAATTCTGACAAAATAAGCATTGATTTTGCAAGAAAGGACTGCTCTCGGATTTTGGTCCCGAAGTTTATTGAGAATGCCGGGAAATTGCAAAAGGGCCGAAGAAAAGGTCAACACTGCAAATATTGACTTTCGCATAACCATTCTTTAAAAAACTTTTGTTTCCCATATGTTTTCAAATTTATTTTTGTCTGTGATAAAAAAACTTCCAACACACAAAAAACCAAGGGCAGCAGAAAAGTGAAAATATAATATTTGTGTCATTCTCAAAACTTTTGGCCATGACTGTATACATTCCTATAGGATAGATGGCACTATATGTATTTCCATAGGTTTCTACGTCAGTTTTCCATTCTAACTGCTAAAATACAATAATGAGGAAAAATGCTACAGTCTCTGCAGTGCTTCTTACCACTGTCATCTTTTCATCCTGCTGATAATACACCAGAACGTCCCTGAGAAGGAAAATAAAATGACGACTTATCATCACCGTGTTCATTCCATCTATTAGAAAGTAATGGCTTTCTTGTGTAGCGCATTATACGAAAAAAATAAAACATTTACAAAAGAAAAAAGCTCCTTGATCTTATTTGCTGGCCAATGACTAGAGTGCAGCCAGGGAGAATAAATTAATATTTCATCTCCATTGATCCGGCTTTTAACTACTAGAACTTTTTCCCCCCAAATTTACCTTTTTTTTTTTAAAATTTATTATTGCAAACCTTGGATTCGCATCCTCCCCACAATAGGAGGATTTATGAAACTCACCGTAAAATTGTTTGATGCGACGTTCCACGGGGGAGCGCTTCCACTACATTATGACTGCAGTATACCTTTTCTAAGTGGTCCTTCTGATTTAATGAAGGAAAGCACAGCCCCTACCTTGAGACCAGAAATTCTGGAAGTGCTGTGACATTTAGAAGAAAGGAATTAACTTTTTTTTTACAAAGGAATTACCAACGGGTTTTTATTTCTGCAGTAATGCCCGTCCGAGCAGAAAATACGGTCGCAGTGATGATTTCAAATTGGCTGCAGCTTAAACTAATTGGTCAAGGTGCCTTTCAGCTTATAAGATGGAGCGAAATTTTTTATTGTGATCCTGCCATGCTTAGTTGTACCGCAGACGTGTCACCTGTCACATCTGACTATATGTCACCATCTTACAGTCGTGCGATGATGACGATGATAATATATATGGTGAGCAGTTATTACAGCAGACGCCTCCTGCCACCGGGAGATACAGAGGATGGAGGGGAGCGATTTACATTGAACCCAGTGATGAATGTAATTATATATGATCAGTCTCTGACATTTTGGCATGTCACTAATGGAAACCAAAGCAAATGTTCACGATTTTTTATAGAGATGCACTAAGGCTCCCACTCTTGTGCAGAGAGATCTGAAAAATGACCCCATACTATTTGCTTGTGTGCGGAAGAAGTTATAAGCAAGATATATAGAATTGCGCTAATTTGCACAGGATCTATAGTCTATATACAGACCTTTGATAAAAACAGAATAGAGATACTGCGTGTGAATGGGATGTCAAAAATCTATCTGAGCATAGGCAGCCCCTAGAAGAGAGCAGCAGGGATAATACTATAAAAGGATGAGAGTCCCACAATGTCCCGTATGTACCTTCATCCAGTATGTCTCCATGCGATATACTGTAGGTTAAGGATCACCTCGAATTTCCACAGTCGCGTCCTCTATGGAGTGCAGAGTCTTCGCAGTAACCAGCAGGTGCCGTCCCGTACTGTCCGCAGTGTGATGTCCTGCAGTGTCCGGAGGGCCAATAGTAATCAGATAGAGTCCTCTGTTCTTGGTGTGAGTGGTACTATCCGTAGCTTTGACGTGAGTGACGTCACTCCCTAATGGGATCATCTGATTCCGTAGGAAAGAGGACGCCGATAATACGTTGGATATTCTTTCTTTCTTTGGCATTCGGGAGATGATGTCACTCAGGCCAAAGAGGAAGTTTTTCATCTTGTGTCTAAAGAAGTGCCAACAGATGGGACACTGCAGACACCGCTACGGGTAGTACTACTCACACCAAGGACCCAATCTGACCACTATTGGCAATACGGACTTCACACTGCGAACAGTACGGAACGGCACCTTCTGGTCACTGCGAAGACTCTGTACTCCATACAGGACGGAACTGTGGAAATTGGAGGAGATCCTGAACATATATCGCACTGAGACATACTAGATTAAAGAGGTTGTCCACTACTTTTTCATTGATGACCTATCCTTAGTACAGGTCAACAATGTGTAATCAGTCAGGGTCCGATACTCGGCAACCCCGCCGATCAGCTGTTATCAGTGTCGGCAGCTGCCGCCGGCTGTAGGTACTAACTTGCGGAGCTGGCCTTCTTCTGATAGTGGCGGGGGCTGGGTACTATCCATTACCCCCAAGTCACATCAATAAGAGGCAGATGTGCAGCACCCTCCGGTGGCCAATGTCAAAACATGGCCAGCTTCGCAAGTGAGGTCATCAATGAAAAAGTAGTGGACAACCTCTTTAAGGTATCTTTTGGACAAGGCTGCCAACCATCAAGAAATCACAGGACAGCCCATAAAAATTGGACACATTTTTGCTCTGTCCATAAAAAAATTGAAGGAGTCCTTGACTTTTTTGAAGCCAAACAAACTTATACAGATGATGCTGATTAGAGATGGGCGAACCTGAACAGTAAAGTTCGGCGTCTGTACTGAACACCTACTGTTCGGGCATGGACACCGAACACGGACTTCACCAGGAAGTCCTTGTTACTGTTCAGGTTTGGGTGCCCGAACACCAGGCGTTTGTCGCGCTGTCATGTGCAAAGCAGCGCTGCAAACACCACTTCTGATCGGTCGTGGTAAAATCATCCCCGCCTGTCAGAAAGCCGCGGTTCGCACACTGACAGAAGACAGCGTGAGCGCTCAGCTGTGATCGGAGGTATAACGTTTACCTCCAGTCACTGGTGTCAGCTGATGGGTCTACTGCTCCCATCATCTGACACCTGCTGCCACTAATAACAGTGAGAGCAGGAGCGACTGATGGTGGTATTCATCAGCCACTCCTGTGCTGTAAATAAATAATTAAAAAAAACCAGCATGGGTTAATCTGTATTTTTTATAACCAGCCAAGTAAAACTCACAGCCGAGGGGCTGCAACCCTCAGCTGTCAGCTTCAGCAAGGCTGGTTATCAAGAATAGAAAAGTCCCCATGCTGTTTTTTTTAAATATTTAAATAAATAATTACAAAAAGTGGCGTGGGGTCCCTCCCATTTCTGACAACCAGCCTGGGAGCTGGTATTCTCAGGCTGTTAAGGGGCCATGGATATTGCCCACCCCAGCCTAAAAATAGCAGCCCGCAGCTGCCCAGAAAAGGCACATCTATTAGATGTACCAATTCTGGCTCTTTGCCCAGCTCTTCCCACTTGCCCTGTAGCTGTGGCAAGTGGGGTTCATATTTGTGGGGTTGATGTCACCTTTGTATTGTCAGGTGACATCAAGCCCATGGCTTAGTAATGGAGAGGTGTCTGTAAGACATTTTTCCATTACTAATCTCATAGTTGTATGGTAAATAAATACACAGCCAGAATAAAGTCCTTTATTACAAATAAAACAAAACCCACTTTTACTTTTCTATTTAAAAATAACAAACACAATTATACTCACCAAAAGCCTATTCCACTGAAGCCCTCATTCTCCTGTAATAAAACAAAAATGAAAAAAAAACATCCCTCACCTATCCGTTGTTCTGTCCCATGCCGTAATCCATGTCTGGGAGATAATTAGTTTTCAACTTTGCCAGTGCCAAGATTTGACCGTCCAGGCTGAGAACCACTGGTGACTGAGCTTCTGTGAGCGCAGCCTCAGTGACCGGCGGTGACATCATCGAGGTTACCTCCGGTCACTGAGGCTGTGTTCCCAGCCGGGCTGAACTACCGTGACCTTTGGTCAGATCCCTGCTAGCACCTTGAGAGCAGGTTTCAGATGAGGGGAGCAGTAGTCCCATCAGCTGACACCAGTGACCGGAGGTAAGCTTCATACCTTCGATCACAGCTTAGCACTCATGTGTCTTTTGACAGTGTGGGAACCGCTGCTCTCTGCCCAGCAGGGATGATTTCACCGCCAATCAGACGTGGTGTTTGCCGAGCTGTCATTCTGTTCTGGTACCCGAACCCGAACTTTTTGTAACTGTTTTGTCGAACCTGACGGACCCGAACATCCAGGTGTCCGCCCATTTCTAACGCTTGTGTCTCCTATCAGGATTATGGGCTGTAGACAAATATGACTGATATAATCATAATTATTTAATATGGTTTTCCAATGTGTGCATAAAAATGTTGTCTCTCCTTGAATTTTTTGATAAGCAGTCCAGAAAAGCTAAAAAGTAAAGTTAGCAACCCAGATTTTGGAACACTGATCCTTTTATGTTATGATCCCTGCTGCTCTCCTCTAGGGGCTGTCTTATAGCGTCAGATGGTTTCTACTACATCCCATTTATAGGTTTATCTCTGTTTTCATCATAGGTCTGTATATATAAACAATAAGAATTATAATCCTGTGCAAAATTAGTGCAATTCCGTATATCTTGTTTAAATGTTCAGGATTGTCATCAAGGCAAATCACTTGATGTCTTTCATGCCTTCCTCTTCTTCAGTGGTCAGCTATTGATCAGTCATCCATGTATGATTAGAAATCTTCACAGAAAATCGCCAGTAACCGGAGGGTGAAGTCTTTGTTGTAAAGCAATGTTTTCTATCCTTTAAAGTGGCTGGAAACAGCTGTAGACTGCAGTGAATTGTGCCACGAGGGTCCATACTCTTAACAGGCAGAGGGCATGAGAAACACTTGGGCTTGGTTCTCACTATGGGGTGGATTTATTGGTGTAATTACGCCAGAAGTAGCGGTGTAATTGCATTCAAATAAAGCTCAGCGTGAACCCCATATTTTTTCAAGGCCCCCCATCAACTATGAAATTTCGAAGTATTTAAAAAAAAGCAGACATTACTTTTGAGTTACAACTCATGTAGACGTACTTCTGTTTAGAAAACAGGGACAACTTGGCACCGTCTCAATGAATTATGTTTGGAAATTCAGCCCATAATGCACCGTGACCAAACGCCACACACATTAAATGCATTTATGCCTGGAAACTGACCGCATAAAGTCATTGTTTGAGAAAACCTAGTTTAAGAAACCGCTGCAATATTGCATTCTGCCAGTAGAGGTCTTTCCCCAAGTTCTTTCTCCATCAGCAGAAGTTAATAATAAATCCGTCTCATTCCCATTTCTCACTTTCCATCATTTTTTATTTCTTCCATATGCGCTCACAGACAAACACATGCTTTGAGGAGTCACACATACACAGATACCGCTTTAAATACACGTTTTTTTTTCATTGTGTAAAATGCTTGTGAAAAAAAATCAAATTTTTAATGCTTTGCTGACTTTTTGTGTCCTTATTTTGTCAGATATTATATATATATATATATATATATATATATATATTATATATATGTTTTTTTATGGAGTTTTTAAAATCAAATAAAGAAACCTATTGGAAAAATGAAACAAAACAAAACAATAAGCAAATTTTAGAATAATGTCATTGACCAAAAAAAAAAAAAAAAAAAAAAAAAAAGAAATACAACGAAAACTGCAAATTCCAAAACAACTCTATATGAGACTTGTCATTATTTTGCTATAGAATTTGAAATAACACCATTTCATAGAGTTTTTGGACTAAAATGCCATGATCCAGGCTAACAATGCAATGCAAAAAAAGCAATCCACAATTTGGACAACCCCTTCTTAATAGGGAAAACCGCTTCTTGATAAAAATGTTTGGCCCTGATAAAATAAAAAAGACTATACTCTCCTCCCGTACTCACCTCCCGTGCCGGTGCCGTTCCAGCTGTGTCGTCACTTTCAGACCCGGGGCTCTTGTGTGTATGGCATGTGATGCCAGTGCCCTATCAGCGCTGGCATCACTGTACGGATTGAACATGAAGAGGAAGTCAGAGATCAGCTGCAACACGGACTTACTCTTCATATTCAATCCGTACAAGGCATAGACAGTGACACCAGGGCTGATTGGGAGCCATGCACCACATGTTATACAGTTGCACGACAGCCCCGAACCGCGAGTGCTGACACCACTGGAACAGGCACGGGAGGTGAGTATTGGCCTTTTTATTTTATCAGGGCCAAACATTTAAATCAAGAAGGGGTTGTCCTAGTAGTGGACACCCCCTTTAAATGCTATCATCTCTTGTGTAAAGTAAAAAATCTTAAAGGGGCTGTCCAGGACATTTACGGCCTATCCCTAGGAGAGGTCATCAATGTCTGATCAGTGGAGTGCGCCACCTGACACCCCTGCCGAACAGCTGTTCCTAGTGTTGTCATCGACCAGAGCTGCTCAGTTACGGAGCTGCACGGCATAGATCCATCAACTGTATCGTGTCCAGAGCCGGATACTGCACATTCGCCTCCTATTTAAATCAATAGAGGGGGATGTTCAATACATGGCTATTGCCACCAATCCATCGAAGGAGCTGTGCAGCTCCACAACTTAGCTGTTCAGGCTAGAACATACAAACTCCTTTTTGAGTTTTGAACCCAGGACCCCAGCAGTGTAAAGCCCCCGTCTCACACAGCGATCTCGCTAGCGAGATCGCTGCTGAGTCACTAGTTTTGTGACGCAGCAGCGATGTCCCCAGCGATATCGCTGTGTGTGATATTCAGCGACGATCAGCCCCCCTGCCGGGTATCGCTGATCGTCGCTGAATGTCCTGAACATTTTTTGATCGCTGGTCTCCCGCTGGCCAACACGCATCGCTGTGTGTGACAGGCGGGACACCAGCGATCCGCTGGTAACCAAGGTACACAGCGGGTTTCCAAGCGCGGGGCTGTGCCTAGAAACACGCTGTGTACCTTGGATACCAGCGCCCTGATGCAGGGAGCTGGTAACCAAGGTACATAGTGGGTTTCCAGGCACCGCGCAGCGCCTGGAAACCCGATGTGTACCTTAGTTACCAGCTCCCTGCATCAGGGCGCTGGTATCCAACGTACACTGTGGGTAACTAAGCGATGTTACCCGCAGTGTCGCTGTCCTGATCGCTGCCTGTTTGGCAGCTCAGCAGCGATCATGTAGCGACACAGCAGCGATCCTGATCGTTGTCGGGATCGCTGGTGTATCGGCGCTATGTGAGACCCAGCCTTAAGGCTCCTCTGCCCTTTACTGTATGCTCTGCTCATGGATTACAACGTATACCTGTATACTGCACGTGTAATGGAATCATATAGCGAGCGACCTTGCAGTCACAGTATCAGATAATGCATGACTGACAGCAGAAGGTTGGAAATAATTTAACATCGGACTATGATCTTCAGCTCCTGTGGAAGATGGGATGGTGAGCGACTCATGTGTTACTCAAAGTGACACCAAATGACAGAAGGGAATGTAGCGTGGTGTAACTGTCACCTTATCTTCTGTGACTTCTGAAATGATGGAATATCACAAGCCCAGGTGCTCTTGGCTTTGCTGGAGGTCCACTAATGAGTCCTTCAAAGACTTGTTTTTTGGCAGATTGCTGAGGTATAGAGGTCAGAGGAAGGAATAAAGTAGCCATACAGACACAATTTGCATGTTCAACAGAAGCTTAATCAAAAAATACCCCTGTATTTGCTACCTCTGGTTCCAGGGCTCAGCACTACGGCAAAGAAAATATTCGGTAACCCTCCTCTCCTGTACGTTTCTAAGAAGCTTCTGCAGCTCGCAGAAGATTTACCAAATCCTATGATAGTCTTGGAGTCTTGCCATTTTTCCTTGATCCTCAAAGACATTCAGATATTTTTGACCTATTCGTGGCATGGTCACATCTAGTCCTTGGGGGACAAACTTTCTGGAAGTTCGAAAATAAGTTGGAATGAATCAAGACAAACCTTTGAAGCTGTTGCCCATGTGAAAAAAAGAAGAAAAATTACAGTAAAAGAAAATTGACAAAAGATGAGGAAGTGACAAGGGTGTAAAAAAATCTTGTATTCTGGCCATATCAATGTACATAGAAGACTGTAGAAAGTGTTAATGTTATTTGTGACCTGCTCTGCACTGGGGTGGAGCACCGTGCAGTATATTCTGTAATAGTAGTTGATTGGCGGAGCCCTGGAGCAGTACTTGGAAATGAAAATGGTTTGTTTTGGTGTATGAATAACTGACCTTATACACGGTGGCTCAGGTTCAAGTTCACAACCTTTCCCGTTCCCCGCAGACAGTCACAGCTACAACTACGCCAATGCCGCGGTCAAAAATAGAAGCCATTTTGCTGCAATATGCAGACATTTCTGTGAAACATCCATTGAGAAGGAGTAAACCGAGTACACAATGGCATCGTAACGCTCAGATTGTGAGCTTTATGGCTACCATCTATCTGTATGAAATTCTGCAGCAGATAATTTGTTTTAGAAGATTACTGAACATCTGTTGTATAATTTTACAAATACATCACTGTTATGTAGTTTATAACAACCATTATTAGGCAGGAAAGAAGAGGAAATAATATTGCAAAAATTTTTTTTCCTGCAGAACATTTTCTTTGACTATACACGTGCCTTCAGCAGTGGCATACGGTATCTAAAGGGTGTGCAGAGAAGTTAGACCTTGGTCTGGGGTCAGAGTGGTCCTCAAAGACTGTTTGCCACAGAAATCCACACCAGAAATGATAAATGCCACGTGGTAGGAGGGGGTCCTGGTATAGATTTTTTTACTATTTGTTAAGCGACATGCTTCACCTCTGATCTTCAGGGTTATTACAACATGACTGATGGATTTTGGACGGGATAGACCCTCACTCCCCCGTAAAAGGAGACCATAGTCCAGTAAACTTCAATCCTAATAAGTACACAAAACACTCGAGTTTGGATGTCAAAATGGCCACAGCTTTATTTAAATCACAGGATCATAAGAAACATAGCTGGAGTCTGGTGAAGTCCTCAGTCTTAGGCCGGAGTCATACTTGCGAGTGCAATGCGAGAAACTCACGCGAGTCTCTCGCCTCAATATCCGGCACTGCCGCTGCCACTTGGGACCGGAGTGTGCGGCTGCAAGTATTTCTATGCAACTGAACGTTCCGGTCCGAGTGCCAGCGGCAGTGTTAGGTATTGAGGTGAGAGACTCGCGTGAGTTTCTCTCATTGCACTCGCAAGTGTGACCCCGGCCTTAGAGATTCCCGGACACTGTGATATCCCAACTGTCTGACCTACTTTAACAGTCCAGACAGCTGTAAAAAGTTACCATACCATATCCTACAGGCTGATCCCCCATACCTGAGCTTGCTCACCACCATGAGAGAGAGAGAGATTCATTTTGGTATCCATTATTTCAATGGGGTTTGGGTTCTGGTGGAAGTTCGGGAACTGTTCTGGTACCTTTCTAAAAAGTTTGGGTCAGATACCGTAACCCGAACTTCCACCGGTCCGCCCATCCCTACTCTGGAGACGAAAAACCCCTTATGAAGGAAACCTCTAGGGAACCATGACTGAAGGACTCCCCTTCCCTTGGGCTTAGAAGTGTTTAGCAAATTTTAGCTGTTTCTATACATAACAGAACCAGACATGGAGCAAGATATATGACAGGTAATACAACAAATACAATAAGTCAGGCATCACCATACAAGTAAAGCAGGAATAAACAATTGTAGAAATGATTGTAACAGGGCGGGCGGGAGGGAAAATGTTTTCTCAAGTCCTTCAAGTACCAAAAGGAGAGAACAAAGAGGTAAGAAAGGCAGGCATTCTATCCCCTGATAATCTCCTCTCCTCACAGTAAAGGTACTGCCACACTAAACAATCCCGCTAGCGATCACGATAACGACGCATACTAATGAGATCGCTAGCGGGATTGTTTCTATATCGCTAAGTGCGGCCACATTTAGCGATATAATTAACGACGCTATCGCCGTTAGTGATCTTCTTAACGACTTTAGCGGTACAAAAGTACCGCTAAATCGCTAAGAAAAGGTGCCACACTAGCGATATATACTTACCCAGCGGGAGAGCCGACGAGAAAATAGGGTCCGGAACGATTCCAGCGACGAGCGAGATCACAGCAGGAAGCTCGTCGCTGGCAGATGCCGCACTGAACAACATCGCTAACGGGATCGCTAAATAGTGACGTTTTTTAGCGATCCCGTTAGCGATATTGTTCAGTGTGGCATACCCTTAAGTAACAAGCACACATCCTGTGCTCCCCCCTACAATGCAGGACACCACTTTTCTAAAACCTACACAGCTATGCAAAACAAAATCTTCAGGTGTGCGTTTATGGGTCTGCCCCTCCCCGTCATGTTCCTTCCTCCGCTTAGGGATCCGGGGGAGTCTGTTCTTCAGGACCACTTTCATTGCAAACAGGACATTATACCAAAACTGTACATGAATTTATGCAGTTTTCTGAATTGCATTGAAGTTAGTATAAAAGAAAACTACAAATATACTGTATTATATTAAATTGCTTTTCTGGTCACCGACCTAACACTCAGCAACCAGCAAACTGCAGCATATGATGCATCAGGACTGCATTATAGCAAAGACAAGACAGAAAATTCTTACATGTAGATTCTCTGGAATCCCTGATAGGAATGTTGATCGCCCCCAGGGCAGTGGGGTACTCGGTACCGGGCCGTTTCTTAAAGGGGAAGTGTCACAGCGGCAGTGACCCGGTCCGAGGTCCTGGGCGTCCAATAAAAGGGGAATATTTACAAGGGATAATAGAGTTTGTATTAAGGTGTTTGTGACACCACCTGTGCTTTCAGGTCAGAGGTGACCAGCGCTGCAGTGCAGATTCACTGGGACTGGTGGTGATGCAGCAGAGTTGGTAAAGCTCCCCGCAGGTGGAGCTAAGTCCCAGGCAGATATAATATAAGGTAGATGGTAAAGATGTAGTATTTAGCAAGGGATGTAGTAGTGTTGAGTGGTTGTTGCAGGAAGAACTTGAGAGGACACAGTCAGATGCAGTTAACAAAGCTTTACTCACAGTTCTGCAGGCAGAGCATCCAGGGCACTGGTTACAGATGTTGCTGGAGTCGGTCAGCCTGAAAGCAATTTGGGAATCTCCTATTCAGGTGGATTGTGAGGCCTCCTTTTAAGCACTATTCTCTCAGGTACTTGCTGCTGTAAGCTCTGTTCAAGTTCCTCTCTCTGTCTGCTACATAAGTAGAACTCCACTCGCATTACAGGCAGCCGTAGTCTACTTCAGGGATCACTCCTCTCTGGCGTCTCTGGCTCACACGTGCTGCTGTGTAGTCGAGTATCAGTTGGGGCAGAGAACCTGCTGTCTTCTGACCTCCGGATTCTGCTGCTGGGGCTTTAGCTAACCACTCAGCCTCGAACTCTGGGGTCCGGTTTCTGGCGCTCAGGACTAGGGGTGAGCTCAGCTATAGCTCCGGTCCCCCAGCTTGCCTCCACACGTCCTTCCTCAATCCTGCTCAGACACTCACTAACTAACTCCTCCCCCAGCCAGAATGTTCCAGAGAAGCTTCCCTGAAATCAGGTGTTAGAGCTCCCCCTTCTGCTCTGGAGTAGGAAAAGTGTTGTATGCTGTGTGTTACCTGTTAAGGGATCCTTCCTTGCTTTCAGGCATGACATCACTCCCCCCTGGAGGGAGGCAAGGTCACTGTGGCAACCGAACTCCTGGGGTGCCACAAATGCAATGCACAAACTCAGGTTTTGCCCTCAAAATTGCAGTTAGAACACTAGATTAGCCCAATTTAATCTGGGAAAATCTGTGTGCTGCTGCCTGATGCGGTTTTCAAGCAGAATCTGCCAGAAAGGTGATGTATCACCTATAGAAATTAGGAAAAAATATGACCCTATAAATGACAAACCAGTTTCCCATGGAAAACAATATGGAATCGTACTCAGACCAGTGCTGTGCTATGGGACCGTGCACATGCTGTGCAGTATACTCAAGCTGGATCCGATTATCAGATCGTACTTGGCCATGTAAGTGCAATGAGTCCATTGAAAAAAATTGAGCTGCACTCGGATGACATCTGAGTGCAGTCCAATTTTCAGACTGACAGAATGGAGAAAATGGAGAACTTATTTTTTTTCCATCTTTTCCTCATCCTAGAAAATCATCAGATCACACTATGATTACACTCTGATCAGAGTGTGATTAGCATAATCGTCACTAGACCAATTCTCTCGGATGAGAGAAAATACGCCGGTGTGACTGTAGCCTTAGGCGGAACATATCAGTGTATTCATAGCATCTTGTAGACGCGATCAAACCTGCATCATTTGTGAAGCAGAAGACATTTCAGGGAAATGCCTAGTGTTGTTCATGAAGCGTCTTTTTTTGTCTCTTTCCACAGTTTTGCTGCAATTTTTCCGCTGGCGTCTTTTTCTTAAAGTTTATATATAAAATAGTAGCTGATTCCAAACTGCCTGAAGAACGGTCAGGTCACTTTTTAAACAATTTTGTTGCTTTGAAAGCATGAAGTTGTTAAAAAAAGTTAAAAATTACAGAATACGGGCACACCAAGTCATTCTGACATTATGTTCATGATTTTTAATGCTTATTAAGTACCTTTTTTTCAGAAGGGTTTTAGGCGGAATCTGACCGAAAAAGTCGCCTTGTGCACATACCCAAAATCAAAATCCACATGAAAAATCTCTGTGTGATCATTCCTTTCTTAAGGCCGGGATCACACATGCGAGAAACACGGACGAGTCTCGCATGTGAATTCCGGCACTCGGGAGCAGAGCCAGCAGCTGCATGTATTTCTATGCAGCTGCACACTCCGCTCCCGAGGTAGGTGGCAGTACCAGGAATTCACATGCGAGACTCGTCCGTGTTTCTCGCATGTGTGATCCCGGCCTAACACTGATTGTACATTGCACTGTACAAAT
Source organism: Oophaga sylvatica (assembly GCA_033576555.1). Classification (NCBI taxonomy): domain Eukaryota; kingdom Metazoa; phylum Chordata; class Amphibia; order Anura; family Dendrobatidae; genus Oophaga; species Oophaga sylvatica. The sequence continues at coordinate 45,390,729 of JARQOD010000007.1, forward strand.
TGCCTGCATTTATACAAAATTTCACTTAGTTTTATTCCTGTAGACAGTTTGTCAGTCCTCGATCGATACCTTTGCCTTTTTTTTCTTCGCTGGATTATTATGAAACAGCCATTTTTGTGCTATGGGTGAATGCACTCATGATATTGCCTTAACCATTTGCATTTATATGGGGTGCTTTCAACACCATTCAATTGTTAGCTTCCTGCCTTCCCAGCGCCCCAATTCAAGTGCCTACACCTGATTAATAGGTGACAGCCTCAAGAAAAGAAATTATGTTTGCGGGTGTGACCATGTCAGGAGGGGGAGTATTGGAAAAGAGACAGAAGAGGTCACAGCAGACTGAGCCCTATAACCATCATTATTCATCCTCCTATACCACCGGCTGCACAGGTCCTTGTCATGGTCATAGGCTGGAATGGATGTAATTAGATGAATCATTTCCAGGATTTACAGCTTCCACTTATATCCTCTGCATGTAAATAGACATTTAGAAATATCATCTATTCCATATTATGGTAACACTTTTATCCATACTGGAGCATGTTGTATATATATACGGTATATATATTTTTTAATTGACCGTCACATCTGTAGCCTGACATCGTTGTCCAGGGCAGCACATGCTTTCTCAGCTTGGTGCACTCCATTATTTAGCATCTGGGTGCTCACTCTCATTCTTCAGGATTGCAGATGCCGATCCATCTTTCTATTTGATCATCTGTTTCACAGATTTTTATGTGCGAATTATCAAAATGGGGAGAGGTCTATATGCAAAGAGATACTACCAACCAGTGACTGATACTGAAGGACAGCACAGTGGCCTTGCAGCGCTGGGGTCCAGGGTTAAAATCCCACCAAGGACAACATCTGCAAGGAGTTTGTATGTTCTCCCCGTGTTTGCGTGGGCTTCCTCTGGGTTCTTTGGATTTCTCCAAAACTCCAAAGGCATACAGATAGGGAATTCAGATTGTGAGCCACAATTGGGTCAGCGAGGATGATTTCTGTAACGCGATGTCGAAATGAATGGCGCTATATAAGGGAGTAAAATTAATAGAAAAAACTAAATTCAGCTCACCGTGATAGACATCTTGGAGCACTAGGAGCTCGGAAACGCTGTGTCAGGGCGTGAAGCAATCAAATACAAGGAAGGATCCAGCTCAATGAAATAGTGAAAAAATTGTGATTCTTTATTCACTGAGAGACATCCTCAATGGAGGATAAAAAACATCAGCGTAAGTAGTTCATGAAATGCGATATCGACGCGTTTCTGGTGACAAAGCACCCTTAATCATGATATCAGCGAGCAGGGAGAATAAATGAAAAACCAGATGTGGGGTCCCCCTTAGTTTTGGAACCAACCCGGCAAAACTATACAGCTGAACTCCTGTGACCTCAGCACCGTAGGAAAATGACAGTGCTGAGGTCACAGGAGTTCAGCTGTCAGCGAGCAAAGGCTCAGTAACGTCACCCCCAGTCACTGAGCCTCTGCTCGCTGCTCCCAATCAATCCCCAGTAGTCAGAGCGGTCTCATTAGCAGCACTCCGGCTGTAAACTGATTAACCCCCGAGATGGATTTACGCCGTGGAACTTGACTGTACAGTGGACAGGTATGGGATATTGCTGCTTTTTTATTTTATATTTTTTACAGGAGATCGAGGACTTCGATAAAGGAATGGCAGCATAATAAAAAATTAAAAACTGTGTGATTATTCTTTCATTAAAAGACTTTATTCTTATTGTGTGTGTGCTTATTTAACGTACAACAGATTGATATAAGGAGGAGTTATATGTTTTTTCTCCTCATGAGAGCAATGCATTTGATATAGATGTCTCTAGTCGCCATATCCCCTGATGAATCCTGAAAGGAGGAAACGCGCTGGGAAAGGGCCTTATCTACTCTGGAAATGACCAGATGCATACTTTATTAGGAGATGAATTTTGGAGCGCATATCTCCATTCAAATGGGTGAGATCATTCCTTTTATATATACTGTCTCACACACGTTTGATTGAGTTTCAGACAAATGACTTACAAATAAGCGATGCTTACACTTGCATTTAGTTAGTCAATTTTTTGCTCTTGCAGTGCAGAGCAAACTATAAGTTGTCTGGTTTATATGTATATCTCCTATATTTTGTAGTCCCCATTGGACTTTACTCTCTGATTATATCATGTATCCTCACTGTTTGTTTGGAGGATGGTAATTGTCTATGTGTCCCCTTTTTAACATTAGGTTTATTAAATGTTAAGTTTTACATCCCCATTTTTTTGCTGTTGTACATTGAATCACATTTTGGGGTATATCTCTATTATATTGCTTTATTGTGCTTATTTAACCCTTTCTTTACTATAGGATTAGTAATGAATAGGTGTCTTATTGACACCTATTCATTACTAGTGCCTGGCTTAATGTCACCTTACAATAGAAAGGTGGCATTAACCCTTTATTAAACCCACTTGCCACCCCACACACGGCAAGTGGGAAGAACCCGACAAAGCTCAAGAATAGGCACATCTAATAGATGCGCCTTTTCTGGGCAGCTGTGGGCTGCTGTGTTTAGGCTGGGGGGGGGCATAATCATGGCCCCTTACCAGCCTGAGAATAGCAGCCCCCAGCTGTATAGTTTTTCTGGGTTGGTTTAAAACCTAAGGGGGACCCCACATCTGTTTTTTTCATTTATTCTCCCTGCTCGCTGTTGCTGACAGAGCAGGGAGAATAATGACAGGGAGCTTCAGCACCACAGGCAGGGGACAGCGCTTACTGGACGTGTGAAACAGGCCTAAACAACGGATTGCACTTGTCCGATTTTTACGATCGTGTGTACGAGCCCTACATGTGAGTTTCTGTGTGTTTTGGCTACAGAGGTGGAGCTCCCTTTTTAAAAAAAAAGCATTTTTCTGAAACATTTTCTGCATAACTGCAGCTTTTCTCGATAGCTACTTATTATGTGAAATAACAAGGAGCGGCAGTCATATTAAGAGGAATTTGCTACTGTAAATATGTTCTTGTGAATTATTCAGCATTCTGCATGGCTCCATAAATACGCAGTGCTGACTGTAGACACGGACCCCCGTAAGGTGCAGCCCTGGCTGAAGCACAGGCACCTGCTTTCTAGTGGATAATATGATAATGTCAGTCGATTTTCTACAGCTGTATCGTCTCCAGACCTCTTGAGTCTTTTTCCTCGTTTTTATAGGCAGCGGTTAACACTCGGAAGCTCAGATATGAACACGACAGGACCTTGTAATGAAGTGTAAGTGAATGACACCATGCGGCTGTCTGTTCTGCCATTGTGACTTTATAGAGGGGAGCTGTACATTGTGAAAAATGTCAAATTACTATGATTCCATTTATTTTGCACCAATCCGTTCTGTTTCATCAGTGTTTAGTATTAAATGGGTTTTCTGTTTAAAGAAATTCCCCGTCCCCAGGTGCAAACAAACTGCGCCTTACTCACGTGTCCAGCACTTAGTTTCCGCCGCTGCTCCATGCGTCTATTGCTCTTTGCAGCGCTACCATTATGTCCAATAGATGACACAAGCCGCTGAAAGCTGCTGAGATCGACGATTGGCTGCAGCGCTGCCCATGTAACGTCAGAACTGCAAACAATAACAGACATCGGGAACAGCCATGGAGACTCAGCGCTGGACCTACGGAGGGTGAGGAAAGCATATAAAAAAAAAAAACTGCACCGGAGGAGAGAGGTTTTCTGAAAATGAAAAACCCCTATAACCCTTCCAGTATATAATATGGTTCAAGGTTACAATATTTTATATTTATTAACTTGAGTATTTAAAGGGAATCTGTCAACAAGTTTTTGCTATCTCATCTGATGTAGACAAATAGAGCCTGAATCCAACAATGTATCACTTAATTTACTGGGTGCAGCAGTTCTGACATAATCAGAGATTTTAGATTTAGCAATCACTTACACTCAATTGTTTGCGCTTCACTCGTCTACACTGCTGGTATTCAGTGTTCCTCCATTGTCCCTCCTCCTCCCCGAACTCTGGGAGGTGAGGCCGGTATCACTCTGTTTACACTTATAGTCATTTAAATAATAATTATTCTCTTTTCTTGAATCCTGGAAATCAAACTCACAACCTGTATCACTGAAGGCAGCAGTAAAACCTATGAGCCACAAGCTGTTCTGTAGAGTTTGGGATCATTTTCTATACTTAAAAGTGCAGCGTATGCTGCTGTAATACAAGCTCAACACACTGGTATATAGAGATACATCCGTGCATGGTTTATAGAGATACATCCCTGCTCCCATTCATTCCCCAGTACTTTACAGTCGGAGCGGCAGCGCTCCAGCTGTAAACTGATTAACCCCCCAAGATGGATTGGACTTGACTGTACGGCAGACAGGTATGGGATATTGTTGGTTAATTTTTTTTTACTTTTTTCTAGGAGATCGAGGGCTTCGCTACGAGATTAGCAGTTTAATAAAGATGGAAAACCTGTGTGATGTATTATTTCATTAAAAGACTTTATTCTTATTGTGTGTGTGTTTATTTAACCCTTTATTTATTATAGGATTAGTAATGAATACGTGTCTTATTGACATCTCTTCATTACTAAGCCTGGCTTAATGTCACCTTAAAATAAAAGTTGACATTAACCCCACTTGCCACCACTACTGGGCAAGTGGGAAGAACCCGACAAAGCTCCAGAATAGGCGCATCTTCAGCACCACAAGCAGGGGAACAGTGCTTACTGTAGCGCTTCTTCCCCTGGGGCCGTCCATGTGGTCCTGATGCAGCACACGTTCGGCACTCGTGTGCCAGACGTGTGCCACATGGATATACCACATATTTACACAGACACATGGACACGGATATCTCCGGTACCGTGTTTACCGGTACCGGAAATATCTGGACGTGTGAAACTGGCCTCAGAGAGTTTTTTTTTTCCTATAAATTACTACAATATAATGATAATTACAATGATGACATTTTTAATACACATCTTAATTTTTTTTTAAATGAGCATCATAGATCAGCAAATAACAGCCATATTTGGTCTCCCTGTAATCGTAACAACCAGTACAAGACAGTGATCAACTTATTTATTGTGATTGGTAAATAACGTAAAAAATGTCTGAATTGATTTTATTTTCTCCAATAAACCCACAAGAAATTAAGAAAACATTTAATGCTGAGGATATGTCCACACATAGTGTAAAAACCTACTTTTTTCTGATGCTTTTTAGCTGCATGTTTTCTGCATGCGTTCACACCAAATGACACAAAATCGATGTTCTCTGATTTTGCTGTTTTTATACATTTTTCCTCCATATTTGATGCATTTTTCGTGCAGATATGACAAAGAGTTTTTAGTGTATTTTTTATAGTGCAGAAAATTTTTGATTCTGCACTTAAAAATGTAACTGTGGTTCTTACAGGCATTTCTTTCAAGCTCCACATAGAAGCCTATAGTGAAAAAAGGCACCCAAACCGCACCATTCAGCAGCATGTGTAGACCCACTGAGGGCAGGAGTTTTCATGAAATCACATCCACTTTGATTGGACATTTAGGCAGTGTTCACATGTAGCCTAAAAGCTGCATTTTTCTCTGCTGCGTTTATTGCACAGAACATCCAGTGCATTTAACTTTTCCAGCAAACCAGAAGTGATTCCATGAAAACTCCACTCATTGGGCATATAAAGACGCTGTGGAAATGAGCTTTTTGGGTGCTTTTTTTCCCACCTATTCCACTATAGGTTCAATCATCTGTGCCACCATTTTTTATTGAAGGAAGATTGAATATGTAGATATTAAAGTGGATAGTAGTTAGTGTGTTGACTACTTTAATAAAGATGGTGCAGAAGTATTAAAATTGCATTATTTATGTTTCATGTGATTTAAAGCAAGAGAAGCTGAGCAGATTGGCATCCAGACTGGTATTCAGTACGAGGCCTCACTCAGACATCCCTGTTGCTTTTACGTGATGTATCCGGTTTTTTTCATGGATACAACGCCTACCCATTATAATCTATGGTGATGTTCACATGTCTGTGTTTTTCACAGACCGTGTATTCATGCAAAACACACAGAGACATGGCCACTTATTTCCGACATTGCAAAGTACAGGAGAAATTTTGTAACTTATTAATTTTTTTATCTGTCCGTGAAAAACACTGATGACACTGATGGTAAAAACGGACACACAGATGATGCACTGATTACACTGATGGTAAAAAATGACACATGGATGCACAACATTGATGACTCTGGAACCATTTTTTCTCATACGTGTTTAAACACGTGTGAATGAGCCCTAACTTGTATTCTATTTATTGAAATCCCCATACTTTTTATACTTAGGAGTCCAGTGGCCGGACGGACCTAAGTAATCATTGACAGCTGTCTAGGTACCCAAACCAGGATCAGACCACCACATACCTACAATACTATATGTAGGGACGAGTGGATCCGTGGATGTTTGGTTCGTCGGGTTCGACCAAACTTTAGTCCAAAGTTTACTTCTGGTCAGTGGCGTACCGTCAATAGTAGCAGACCACGCAGCTGCTATGGGGCCCGGACAGGTGAGGGGGCCCATGACGGTTGCTGCGGTTTGGCAGCTGTGCTGTGCTGACGCAGTACTATCTCCTTTAATTAAATGTAAGCGACGGCCGCAGGCCGCTGTATACCCCCTTGAAGCTCCCCTTTCCTTGTTTCCTGGTCAGCAGTTGGCTGAAGTCTCTGGCTGGATTTGCATAAGAACACCACGCCTCCTGGCAGCGAGAGAGCAGCACACAGGTGCATTGCAGGAAGCAGGAAGCAGAAAGCAGAAAACATTCATGAGCCTCTCTCACTCAGGGAGAGGGACACACACACAAGACGGTGAGCCCAGCTGGCTGGGGGACGGGGTGGATTTTTTTGTTAAATGTGTCCCCTCACTGTGCTGGCACTTTACATTTACAATGGCTCTGGCTGCACTTTGCACCTTAGGGAGGGGGGCCCGGCTGCACACACTAGGGGGTGGGTCCTATTCAGACTTTTGCTATGGGGCCCCATGATTTCTATGTACGCCCCTGGTTCTGGTACCAAAACTCTACCCAAACTTGAACCCTAAACCCATAAAAATCAATGGGGACCCAAACTTTGGTACTGTACAATGGTCGTAGTAAGGACTAGGGGTCTCTCTCTCTTAACATCTCCGGGAGAAGTTGTGTTTGGAATTCAGCACTGGACACCTGGTGTCTGGTACGAACCCCAAACTTTATAGTTCGGGTTGGGTCATCTCTAACTATATATCAATAAGCTCCTTCTGCCCTATTATATGCTGTCCACAGACGGGCTGGTTCCCTTTGAATTCTTTTACCACATTTGCTGCTCAGTAAGCCCCTTACTTCTTTTCTTAAATCAAGGCTGTCTTTTTCCTACCATCCAGTATTTCTACATCCTTCTCTCCTTGTCCACATTTTTGTGCCTCTTCCTCCCTCCTTGAGCAAGCAGCCATTCCTCAATCACAGCTGGAGAGACAGACTGAGGGATGTGTCTCATTGAATTAGCCATTGAAAAGGTCGCTCTTCCGCTGGGACCTCCATATTAATGCGGTGTCATGAAGTCTTCCAGATCCATCGCCACTTTAGAGACGCTGGGAATGAAAGAGCATAATTAATCCTAATTGCTTCTGCTAAGGACATGTAATCGGAATAAAACACCTGGCCTTCTGGTGGCAGGAGCAAGTGGAAGTTGTATAAATGGAGGGTGGCGGAATGTAATATGGATGCTAGGCTGGCACGGATTTTCAGAGATGATAGTCTCGTTTGTTCTTTGGGGAACCTTTAGCAATTGAAGGGACATTGTAAACTTGATTTGTTGCTTATAGCTACTGAACACCAGACCCACCATTTATGTTTTATTTCTCTGGATTACTAAGCATATTCACATGCATGTGACTTTTCAAGATGGTACATATTAATTTTAAGATTTCTCTACACCTTTCACAGCATTGTGACATTTTGTAGAACAATGCGGCATATTTTCTATTCCTGCTTTCTGCATGTTTTACAGATGCATGCGCTGTGAATTCTTGCAAGAAGATGGAATGTACGGGAGAATAGTCCTTTTGTAATAAGCCATATCTTTTTCTATATGGTTTGGGCTTCTCTGAATGCACTGGCGCTCAAGTCTGACAGAAGATCAGCTATGATGCCTGATGCTTTTCACTAAGTAATATTGTATTTATCAGTGGTGGATAAAAGAAAGAATGCCGTTGTATAGCTGACTTTAAAAAATAATGAATTATAATAGATAAATATGCAAACTTGGAATAATCCCAGGGGACCCCAATAAGAAGCTATTACGGTCTCCCTACTTATTATTTATTATTTAACGGCCTTCGGCTCAGTCTCGAGCCATGGCGACTCGATGGAAGAGCGACCTTGTGCAAGTCTAGATAGGTCCACCAGGGTCTCCTCCGCCATTATCTGGAGTGTATCAAGCCACGGGTTTGCTGGTCTTCCTCTTCGTCTTGTTTCTTTTATTCTTTTGACTTACTATGTGCCAATTATAATACTGAGAAGCTCTGGAGAGGGACAGGAGCGCACACAAAAGAGGGCAATACTGTCTGCTAAGTGATAGGTATAATCAATGGTAGCGCTCACCTACAGGTGTTGTGTGCAGGCACAACATCAATAAAGTGATGGGAAGCAGCTACTGCTGCCCCGTGGCTGGAGGAAAAGGTTCTTCCAGAGGTATAAGGGCAAAAATGAATGAAGAGCCTTGAGATTCCCAAACGGTTATAATACCAACGCTTTTCTGGGCCTAAAGGAAGGAGGTGTTTCAATCTTGGACATTAATAAATATCCCCTTCTCAAGTTAGATGGAGGATTGTATATGCCACCAATTTAAAAAATAGGATGACCCCTTTTACGGCACCACTTCCTTGGTGCAGCTGCACACTATATTGCTGTCCCTTTTAATATGGGCTCATTTATGTCCACTTAACTGCCTCCCAACTGCCTAGAAAATTTCTAACATTCTATTTAGCATGATAGGACACCTTTGGACCTAAATGTCACTATACTTTTCCAATTAATCGTCACCATATAAGTAGGTTCACAAAACCGAGTTCTCCACATACTGATTATTCTGATCAGAGTGGCATAAATTTTTCTCCTACGTGGATAGACAAAAAGAAGTTTCTTGACCTTTTCCGTTTTGTCAGTTCATGAAAATCGGAAAGCAATCGGATGTCATCTGAGTTTAATTTTTTTTTCACGGGCCCATAGACCTTCATTACCGATTTTGATCCGACCTCTCCAATCAAAATAGAACATGTTTCTAATTTTTTCTTCTGACCACTTGGTTCAAGGAAAATATCGGAAATGTGCACATCCCCCTATAGAATATCATAGGTATGAGTGCTATCTGTTAAAACCACAGATAGCATTTGTAAGAGTAAAACGGCCATGTGCACAAGCCCACCTCTGTCAAATCAGTAGCCCATTTTTCTCTCTTCCATGTTGGCCACGGCCATGGGAAGCGTGGGTTTTAGGTCTTCTAAAGGGCTCCCCATTCATGTGCTGTGGCCAATTTGGAGAATAGGAGAAAAGAAAGAGGCAGAAGACTTTAGGAAGAAGACTATACATGTAAAATGGGGGAGAAAATCTTCCTTTTACATTAGGGGTTATCTTTCTTAACCATTGAAGCTCTATCTTGCCATTCCATACCGTGGCTGAAACCTGTTGTGTTGCATTGTGTAAGTGCAGGTAATTGGCATGCCCAATATTAGAAGCAATATTCAGCAATGTGGCTTTCTGCCCTGCTAAATGAAATTCACTAAGAGGGGTTTAGTTATAAGTCACCATTCTCCGGCACATCACAGATAGGTTTACTCAGTGGAGCTTTCCATATGGCTGAGCAATACTTATGAGGGCGGTGAAATCACAGTCTGAATGCTGCGCACTGGTGAGGGGTCCATTTCATATATATTAATGTGTCAGCGCGGAATACGACCGAGCATCTCAATGTAATTGCTATTTTTGAAAGGATTTGATCTGTTACAAGCACTGGGGGGCAGTTTTGCTCAGTGAGCAAACCAATATTATTCTGCTGCCTTTTCTTTTCCTTCGCTGTGTTTTAAAGGTTACTGTACATTCAATTATAACAAAAATACCCTTTTGCTGTTGACGGGAATGTTATAACCATTCTTTCAGGCTTATGCACAAGGTTTTGTCATAGTATTCTCGCTTGGTTTGTAGGAAGGTCATAACTATTTAAGGGGTAGTCCGGTATTAGAAAAGGTCTGATTTTTTTCTTTCCAAAAACAGTGACGCTCTGTATCATTGGAGGAGTCCAATGTTGTATTTAAATGAATAGGGCAGAACTGCAATGCTGGACACAGGCTCATTCTAGGCTGTTTAAAATCATAAACAATCCCTTTAAGTAACAGGTTGCCTGTACAGATTTTTGTAGCTGTTGAGAATAAGCATATCTCTGCCAGTCAGCTGATGAGCTTAGATGATATGCAAACAGTCTAGTAAAATAACTTTTCTACACATTACTGCAGCAGAATGCCATGACCCCGATGCCCCCTCACTGATTTCATCAATTCTCATCCATTATCTCCCACTATCAGCAAAAAAAAGTTTTTTTTTCTTATTTTTTGTGTCTATTTTGTCTCGCATTTCATAATACAAAATAGTCATATCATATTTAATTATCTTCACAAGTGTAATAAAAGCATGTAGAGTCATTAAAGAGGTTTTGTACCATAGGCATAAAATGAGCTCTCTCATGAACTTTTTCTCCACTAAACCAGTGTTTATGTGTAGGCAGCGTATCATCAGTGTATTAATATTCTCACCTACTGCCGTCTACTTTGGTACTGCTCTTCTCAGTGATGTCACCAATCTTCAGATTATCTGGCTCACTCTATGCTCTATGCGTGAGCCAGACGTCTCCTTTACAATGTAACAGTATGGCGCCTTGTTCTGATGCTCCATAGGCTTATTCTGTAAAAAAACACTTTTGGGTCATACAAAGAGCAATGAGACCTAGCGAGTATGAAGAGCAGTGAGACCTAGAGAGTATGAAGGGCAGCGAGACCTACAGAGTATAAAGAGCAGTGAGACCTAGATAGTATGAAGGGCAGTGAGACCTAGAGCAGATGAAGAACTGTGAGACCTAGAGACGATAAAGGGCAGTGAGACCTAGAGAGTATGAAGAGCAGCGAGACCTAGAGACATAAAGAGCAGTGAGACCTGGAGAGTATGAAGAGCAGCGAGACCTAGAGAGCATGAAGAGCAGCGAGATCTAGAGAGTATGAAGAGCAGCGAGACCTAGAGAATATGAAGAGCAGTGAGACCTAGAGAGTATGAAGAGCAGCGAGACCTAAAGAGTATGAATAGCAGTGAGACCTAGAGAGTATGAAGAGCAGCGAGACCTAGAGAGTATGAAGAGCAGTGAGACCTAGAGAGTATGAAGAGCAGTGAGACCTAGAGACGATAAAGAGCAGTGAATAGACACGTGTGCACAGCGATTAACTAAATGAGTAGTGCAAGATAGGTTCCAACACCATAATAATAGTAGTAAAATCTGGCACTCAACTTTGAATTTATATTTTTATTGCATCCAAAGTGACAGAGGAACAGCAATCAGCAAAACGTTTCGGTCCACAAACGGACCTTCGTCAGTTGCTGTATAGTCAAAAAAATGAATAAATGATACAGTAAAGGCGATAAACGAAAGTATATACATAAATGTTAATTTGGTCAAAATCAATTATACATATTTCAATATAAGGTATAGGAAGAAAGCATATTTGGCGCAGTCGTAATTCCAGTGAACGGTGAACCAGAGAAAACTAATATCGACATACCGTTTTGTGCAAGTTGAATCGGTCTTAGAGCCAAGTGGAGCAATCAGAAATAGTGACCTATATACAATTGGTGATTGAATAAAGCGTTGCAGTAAAAAGCTGAATGAGAACATGCTTTTTCTGAGGTCTTTAGTCAAGTGGGTGGTCCTATGAGTGACTGACAGCTTTCTATGTATAAGTGTGCATACAGAGACAGCGGTCAGTAACTGATGGGACCGCGCACTGGACTGAAAATCCCCAAGAGTAGAGGATTAAGAAATGCCAGTTATACTGAATCATTTCTCACAAAACTATTTATTTTATTCATTTATATAGTAGCGCCATTAATTCCACAGCGCTTTACAAACATTATTGCAGTCTACTCTGCTCCCCCTTCCCTATAACATGGTGCCTGCAGATTACACTGCATTTTCATGATGACAGGTTCCCTTTAATAGCATATGGCTAAGATATGATTGTCTGATTAAGGCTGGGGTCACACAACCATAGAATACGGACGAGTGCTATGCGAAAAAAACATCGCATAGCACTCGGCCCAGTGTTAATCTATGGGGCAACTCACATCACAGTATTTTTTTCTCAGGCGTCTTTGACGTGCGTGTGAAATCACAGCATGCTGCGATTGTACGCGTATATTGTCCGAGACTCTCCAATGCAAGCCTATGGGTGTGAGAAATCTCAGACGCCACAAGGACCATCAGTCTAGTTTGTGACAAATACGCACACATTTTACTCATTTCAGCCCATTGAGCCATTAAATTGAAAGGGGAAAATCAGTGAGAACTGTAAAGCCATACGGATGCCATACGGATACATAGGTGCAAGAAAATCTCATCATCACATTGTAAACGCATTACACACGGATGACCATACGGAGAACACTTGTGCGACTCTCGGCAGGGAGACTTGGACCGATTTTCCATTTATTTAGTGTAACCCCGACCAATGGGAAGGTATATGCCCTGATGGAATTATGGAACGAATATGTCTTAGCTGGCACTTTTAGATTTTCTCAAAGACACAGCATCTCTCCTGTTCATGACTTGTGTCTGGCCTCATTGGAATGACTTGGTGGTTTGCACTTTCCAGACAACACTGATCTGAGACTTTATTTTAAATGTCTTAATTTAATGAAGCAGAATGCTGCACTATTTTTCTGTCTTTTTTCTTAAAGAAATCTATGATGGAGGCTTCTAAAGAAGTCTCCAAGGAACATATGAATCTAGTCTTATACCGCCAGTCTCTGTATCGCTTAGTTGACTGTGTTTGCATATGATATTGTTTTGTTAAATGAATTATTTATGTATTTACTGAACGGCTTTTGCAAAATATTTCACTGCACTGTCAATAAATTATGGGTTAGTAAATCAACAAGATCTATTAAGCTGCTAAATGAGCTATGGGTTAAATTGATAATGGACTTCTGCAGGATTACTGAACTGTAAGGAAAGATTATTCATGTGTGCGATTAAAACGTATCGCAGCGTCTTGAAACCGGAATCTATAATATTAACATCCATATACGTTGTATATTAACTTGCATATAGCTATCTAATATCTTTCTATATCCTAAAATTAAAGCAGCACTTTCAGCCCCAAAGTTACCACCAAAGCCTTATGTGAGCTTGTTCAGTAGCACTTGCAGGTCACCATCTCGGTGTGCAGTATAACTAATGTGGGACTATGTCCTCTTTTATGACGTAGGTGAGTGATCTCCAAAATTAATTTGTACATTGGTTATCAATCAAACTGCATTTGCACTTTGATCACTGTCTATATACCGTATGTATGTACATTATCAGCTAGAATTGAATACATGTCCTGTGCACTTTATGTCACTTGTCACATATTGTACACTTGTGTATTTTTATGATCCTATATTATATGTATTATTTTTTTAGCTTACTAATATGTTGGCAAAATATTTAGAGTTGAGAGTCCTCAGTGGTTGATACCTTTTAATGGCTAACTGAAAAGATGGTAACAAATTGCAAGCTTTCGAGACTACTCAGGTCTCTTCATCAGGCTGAACTAATACAAAATTGAAGAATCACATATTTATACACAAAAACACAGAAAAAATGCAATAGGTAAGACAAGTGACGTGAAGCAGAATAGTCATTATGGCAGAGGAATGAGCATAAATATTGGAAATCATAATAAGAGTCTCGAAGCTTGCATTGTACATTTTCAGTTGCATTAAAGTATCAACATGGTCTAGTCTAATATTTCAGAAGGAAGAATTTCCTCTGATTGGGGTCTGGTAATGTTTTGTGATGTTTTCACAGGGTATTTGGAGTAAATTCCTTAATTGATGTAATAGGCCATAAAACCATGTGACAGGTTCATTCCAGCATTAAGAGTGTCAAAGGTCACCATCAATTTGTATTCGCAAATTCTTCTCTGCCTTTGAGATGTGAATCTGCTTCTTAGTACCAGTATTTTCATATCTGACATGCTATGATCAGGGGAGCAAAAATGTTTTGCCACAGGTAGATCCATTCTTTTTTCTCTTATTGCGTGGCGATGAGAATTCATCCTTGTTCTCAGTTTTTGCCCGGTCTCCCCCACATACAGACCCCCAGTTGGACATTTAGTACATATAATTAGGTACACAACATTAGATGTGATGCAGCTGAAAGTACCTGGTATCTTGTAGTCCTGATGTGAGTTGGGGATCTTTATCTTGTCCGTGGTCATTATAAATGGACAGGTTTTGTATTAATATGTTGGCAACACCTTTATTACCTGCTCTTTATGTATATCTATATCTATCTATCAAAAAATAGAGCAGCACAAAAGGCAAAAAAAGAGAGTCAGGGTGAAAAAAACACTCCAAAAGGCAGAAACCAAACCTTGCATGTAGTAAATCAAAAATCAGCACATTGTTGCTTGTGGAAGATAGGGCTAATTTATTAAGCCAATAGTGGCAACGTTTAGGTCCTAACAACAAGGACTTGAGGAAGGTCCGTGTTGTTAGGAGTCCGAAACGTCGCCACTTTGGGCTTAATAAATTAGCTCTATCTTCCACAAGCAACGGTGTGCTGTTCCTGATTTTTGATTTACTATCTATCTATCTATCTATCTATCTATCTATCTATCTATCTATTACTATCTATCTATCTATCTATCTTCTATCTATCTTCTACCTATTTTCAGTCAGTCCAGAGAAGTTCCCAAAAATAATTAATTCAATAATGGCAATCTGTTGGGGTCATCCCTTGGGTCGTAATCATTTGGGTGAACCACTGACACCTTAATTTAAGAACATCCCAGTGAGAAGACAGATCTAATACCATGTGAGTTTTGCAGCTCCTGAGCCTTTTGGGCTACATTGCATATTCAATATTGATTCTCTGCGATTACATTTCTTAAGATTGATGACTTGCAGCAATCTGTGCTCATATTGTGCTCCGCGTGTGATTTTACACTATTTAATCCCCTGATATTTATCTCTTAGCTATCTTTTTAATATTTTAGCA
Source organism: Oophaga sylvatica (assembly GCA_033576555.1). Taxonomy (NCBI): domain Eukaryota; kingdom Metazoa; phylum Chordata; class Amphibia; order Anura; family Dendrobatidae; genus Oophaga; species Oophaga sylvatica. The sequence continues at coordinate 45,406,048 of JARQOD010000007.1, forward strand.
ATCTCTTAGAAATCGCCCGAAACACTCATTTCCCATCTAGAACGGCTTGGGAAAAAAAAATCACTTGAATTAGTTATAAATGACCTACTATTGTAATGTGTGGAGCCGATTAATCACTGCTACTCTGTATGAGCGAAATTAACTTGCAGCTTGTAGTGATCGTAGACGATGATCGCGCGGCTGAGCGTTCCTGATGTCAGCGGTGCAATACTTGACATACAAACCCTTCTGACATGAAGCGGCTGTCACTGTGAAGCTGCCGTCTACTCCGGATTTCATGACTGAGAATAGTTCAGAGTAAATCTATGCATGTTTTTGGATATATGAAGGAGTTGATTAAACAGCAGTAACAGAATATTGTTAAAAATGAGTTGTCTCATCTGTGTCCCGACAATCAACACTTCATAATCGGTAGATAACTGTGCGTCCTATTACTACCACTCTTTATTCAAAGTGACGGGAGGCAATATATATTGTATCTAGAACTTCTAAGGGCCCCGTCTCACATAGCGACACACCAGCGATCCCGACAATGATCAGGATCGCTGGTGTGTCGCTACATGATCACTGCTGAGCTGCCAAACAAGCAGCTCAGGCAGCGATCAGGACAGAGACACTGCAGGTAACGTCGCCTAGTTACTCGCAGTGTACGTTGGATACCAGACCGCTGAAGCAGGGAGCTGGTAACCAAGGTACACGTCGGGTTTCCAGGCGCTGCGCGGTGCCTGGAAACCCGCTGTGTACCTTGGTTACTAGCTCCCTGCATCAGCGTGCTGGTATTCAAGGTACACAGCGGGTTTCCAGGCACAGCCCCGCGCCTGGAAACCCAATGTGTACCTTGGTTACCAGGAGATCGCTGGTCTCCTGCCTGTCACACGCAGCGATGCGTGCCTGTCAGCGGGAGACCAGCGATCAAAAAAAAGTCCTGACATTTCTGACATGACCATCGATTCACAGCAGGGGCCTGATTGCTGGTACGTGTCAGACATAGCAAGATCGCTGCTGAGATCGCTATTTAGCAGAGATCTCGCTAGTAGTGTTGAGCGATACTGCTCGATATCTAAAAATATCGTATCGGAATGGTATCGCCGATATCACTAAATATCGTCGATATCCGATTCCGATACCGGAAGTCCCATGTAAGTCTATGGGAACAAAATATCGCAACAAAAAAAACCCTTTCTTTCGTTGTAAACACAAAATATACACACATAGAATACATATATACTATATATATGTCATTGTGACATATATATATATACATATATTTATAGTTTATACACTTCTACATAGTAAAATAGACTCTGATTCAATTGCCGGGTAAAGCCGTGACATACCCCATAGAAGTCGACGGGCTCGGTGCCGAGTACCCCCAAAACCTCTGGCTCTGTGCGACTCAACTTGGGCGTCACGAACAGGATTCTGTAGCTCGCTATAAGCGAGTCCTGTGTGCCTGAATTGAACTGGTTTTGTGCTTGAGAATTGCTAAAATCATCAGAGAATGTATTTGCCATTTTTCCGCCATATCTGCGTCACGACGAGGCACTGGTGAAGAAGAAGGGCGTGCTCTTCGTGGGTGTACACTCACTCAGTGGCGCAAAAACGATGGCCAACCACTCTACAGTCATGGCCAAAAGTTTTGAGAATGACACAAATATTATATTTTCACATGATCTGCTGCCCTTTGGTTTTTATGTGTGTGTTTGACAGATGTTTTTATCACAGACAGAAATATAATTGCAAACATATGAGTAACAAAAGCTTATATTGACAGTTAGAATGAGTTAATGCAGCAAGTCAATATTTGCAGTGTTGACCCTTCTTCTTCAGGACCTCTGCAATTCCCTGGCATGCTCTCAATCAACTTCTGGACCAAATCCTGACTGATAGCAGTCCATTCTTGCACAATCAATGCTTTCATTTTGTCAGAATTTTTAGGTTTTTGTTTGTCCACCCATCTCTTGATGATTGACCACAAGTTCTCAATGGGATAAAGATCTGGGGAGTTTCCAGGCCATGGACCCAAAATCTCTATATTTTGTTCCCTGAGCCATTTAGTTATCACCTTTGCTTTATGGCAAGGTGCTCCATCATGCTGGAAAAGGCATTGTTGATCGCCAAACTGCTCTTGGAGGGTTGGGAGAAGTTGCTCTTGGAGGACATTCTGGTACCATTCTTTATTCATGGGCTGTGTTTTTAGGCAAGACTGTGAGAGAGCCGATTCCCTTGGCTGAGAAGCAACCCCACACATGAATGGTTTCAGGATGCTTAACAGTTGGCATGAGACAAGACTGGTGGTAGCGCTCACCTTGTCTTCTCCGAATGAGGCGTTTTCCTGATGTCCCAAACAATCTAAAAGGGGATTCATCAGAGAAAATAACTTTACCCCAGTCCTACGCATGTCCACTGCCTGTACCTTTTGCAGAATATAAGTCTGTCCATGATGTTTTTTCTGGAGAGAAGTGGCTTCTTTGCTGCCCTCCTTGAGACCAGGCCTTGCTCCAAGAGTCCCCGCCTCACAGTGCGTGCAGATGCACTCACACCTGCCTGCTGCCATTCCTGAGCAAGCTCTGCACGGCTGGTAGCCCGATCCCGCAGCTGAAACACTTTTAAGAGACGGTCCTGGCGCTTGCTGGTCTTTCTTGGGCGCCCTGGAGCCTTTTTGGTAACAATGGAACCTCTCTCCTTGAAGTTCTTGATGATGCAATAGATTGTTGACTGAGGTGCAATCTTTCTAGCTGCGATACTCTTCCCTGTTAGGCCATTTTTGTGCATTGCAATGATGACTGCACGTGTTTCTTTAGAGATAACCATGGTTAACAGAAGAGAAACAATGATGCCAAGCACCAGCCTCCTTTTAAAGTGTCCAGTGGTCTCATTCTTACTTAATCATGACAGATTGATCTCCAGCCATGTTCTCATCAACACCCACACCTGTGTTAATGGAGCAATCACTGAAAAGAGGTTAGCTGGTCCTTTTAAGGTAGGGCTGCAATGATGTTGAAATGTGTTTTGGGGATAAAGTTCATTTTCTAGCCAAATATTGACTTTGCAAGTAATTGCTGTTAAGCTGATCACTCTTTATAACATTCTGGAGTATATGCAAATTGCCATTATAAAAAGTGAAGCAGTAGACTTTGTAAAAATTAATATTTGTGTCATTCTCAAAACTTTTGGCCATGACTGTAAATGGTACTGCAATGTAAGATCGTGCCCCCCAGCTCTTCAGTTCCGCCTCCTCATCCTCCTCAGTGTGCGGAAACTAACACGAAGGTCCCGCCTCACTACAAAAGAGGGGCCCTCTCCAGATGCTAATGACACATGTGACTTGGCAGAGATGGCTAATGGACACGAGCAGAAGTGTGAAGGATGGAGCAGTCAGAGCTCTCCCCCCACGGAAGCGACCCGATCGCCACGGAACCACCGTTGGGCACCCGGCCTGGAAACCCTCCTACGCTGCAAGAAGCGGAGGATACCCTAAGAGGCCTGGCCCGGCACCGGGAGGAGGTCGCCAGGATGGAAGCCAGCTGGCGTGCCCTAAAACTAAACTTGGAGCGGCGCCAATCCCTCTTACCTGAAGTGTCTGTACCGGAAGGTGAGGCACCCGTTCTAGTAGAGGAGTCCGTGCGGGCATCCCAGCCCTTGCAATGTGATCCGGTTGACGTTGTCGCAGTGGAGGCACCCGTTCCTGCAAAAAACTCTGCACCGGCAGCACCCCAGATCCCGCTGTCTGCCCCCGTCGCTGAGACAGAAGAAGCGACACCCGTCCTCATGGAGGAGGCCGCGCAGGCACCAGAGGTCTACCTGTCTGTACCGGAGCCCCGACTGTCATCTGTTCCAGAGCCGGCTGCTTCCTCCGCAGGTGAGCGCCGCCAGGACTGGGGGGCGCCAGGAGAGCTGCCGCAAACCGGACATCGTAAGCTGCAGTTTGATGGTGGAGACATGGAGATGCTGGTGGAGGAGAATTACAACCGGCGTCAGGAGGAAGAGTGGAGACGTTGGGAGCGGGAAGCAGAGCGACAAAGGGAGCAGCGAGAATCCCAAAAGCTTCGGCAACGTAACCTGGAGAAGGACCGGGCAGATAAGGACCGGATGAGAAAAAATAAAGGAACCCTGTGGGAGCCGCGGCGTAAGGGTGCAGTACGGAGCTTTAAATTGAAAGGTGGTTGGGGCTTCATCCAGGAGCCTGGACTTTATTTAGAAGTGTTTGTGACCCGGCGGGAAGTGGAGACTCACCTCCCAGAAGGACACCCGGGAAGGGACCTGTTACCAGAAGACTTGGTGACTTACACCCGACACTGGGGTTACAATGGATGGTACGCCCTAAATGTTACCAGGTGCGACCCCTACTCCCCAGAGTGTCAGGAACCTGTGAGACCCTCGGAGCCTTCAGCCTCCCACATCCAGGCCTCTGCACAAGTGCCCACCCCACGCTGTAAATCTCCCCAGCCTCCCTCAGTGGTCTCCTCAGCAGCCCCAGCTATGGACATGATAACTATAGCTGGCCCTACCCGGCGCCTGTTAGGCCCCCTGGGGTTCGTTCAGTCCGGGACATAGGGCTCCAGACCCGGAGGGAGATGAAAGAGGTGGCCACACAGACACAGATAGCGGGTCACGACTTGACTGTACAGGCCACACGACGTCATCAGGTCCTGGTGGTCCTTGGTGTCTCGGATGTTTGGCAAGCATCAGAAGAGTACCAGGTGGTACCTGGAACACCCCTGCCAAAGAATTATAAATAACCCGGACAGGGTCCCTGTATGTAAATAGTTAAATTGTTGATGTACCCGGACGGGTGAATGTTCATAAAAAATTCTTTTAATTTATTAAAAAACACAACACAGTTTTCATTACTTTTATTACAGTCTCATCCTGCGACGCCATCGATCTCCTGTAAAAAAATGAAAAAAAAAACAGCAGTATACCACCTGTCCGACGCAGTCCATAGTAACGAGTGTCCCACGACGATCCAGCTCTGCTACATCAGAATGACAGGCAGAGCCTGTCATCCCGGCGCAGCACAGCTGATTACCTGCTTCCCCGGCGGTGACGTCATCGGACTGGTTTACGGCCGGGATTACCCTGCAGTCACTGCAGTTATCGCGAAAAACTGCATGTGACCGCCAGGGAGAAGATAATGGCGGGCCATCAAGCAGTCCAGGACGTGACCGCCGGAGATCTTCTGCCAGGTAAGTGCCGCTGACTCCTGACAGACCCGACCGACGGACACTCACAGTGACAGTGACAAATCCGATTCCGGTATCCGATATGACGAAAATATCGGTACTCGGAATCGATAGCCCGATACAGCTAATATCGGCCGATACCCGATATTTGCAGTATCGTATCGCTCAACACTACTCGCTAGGGATCTCGCTATGTGAGACGGGACCCTAATTTTCAGCAGCTCTGTAGGGCTAATAAAAGGGTAGTCCCCAACAGGGGACTCCTCATTGTGACATCAGTATGCCATAATTATGTTTGTAGACTGAGATTGACTTCTAGAGAGAAGCAAAATTAATATAGAAAAATTTCCTTTTACCTGCGGAGTTGAGCGGATCTCCCAAAATTGACACAGGCAGATTCCTACTATACGTTTGTTGTAAGTGGTGACCATTCACATTGAATACCGTCAATGCAAATCAAATCTGCCAAGACGGGGTAAAAAAATAATAAACTCTTATCTTCCCATCTCCTTAGCCATCACCATACCTGCCTTGCTGCCAGTGGCTCCTCTTCAGTCTTCATTTACGTAGGGGTCTTCTGCGTAAGGGGGCCTCTCAATTATTTTAATGGTGTAACGTTCATCACATAGTCATGAGGGATGTAACACAGATTATTGACTTGCGTCAAGCCCAGTGTGAAAGCTTGGAACCTAGTCTGTTGTGTCGCCCACCGAAGACCTAGAGGGAGGAGAAGGCCAAAGAGGAGCCAAATGGGGGTTGGGTAGGGTGCAGGTAAAACACGACCACTATGGGGAGGACTGAACAGGGTGAGAATCAGAGTTTATTACTTTGTTTAACTTCTTCCCGATCCTCAGTATCTAGAACAATGTTGACCGGTTGGCCACCATGTTGCTTGATTTGTGCAAATGAATACTCCAAAAAATCTTCAGAATCCAAATTTTTGGGAAAATTCATAAAGAATTTGATTAGTATAGAATCGATTTGCTCATTTCTATTTACCAGTAGCAGTTTTTGTTAATAAATTACTGAGGGAATTTCTTGCCATTGCGTCAGTTGCTCGCTGTACGGCCGCACGCATTGCATAACCCTATTCACAGATGGTAAACCGGTGGTAACCTATCCAGGTAACAGTATAATATGTGGAAGCAATCAATTGTACGTTTTATTCTATATCATGGAGTCGCTCTTTGTGCATTTCTCTCTTTATCACAGATTGAACACATTTTTGCAATTCTTCACATGCTCAGGAGCCGGATAACAGAACTTACTTTCCCATAAATTCATGTATAATCCTTTACGGATTAGTTTGAGATAATAACACTCAATGAGAATAGATAAACTAAAAACTGTGATATTTCATTCTCTATATGGAAAATTGCATTAAAATGTTTCCCATAGTAGAGGCAAAGAGTTAAGGTTCATTGCTATGAGATGGTCCATGGTGTGATTGGTCCATTAATCCCAGTCACGCTGACTGCTCCAGTCTGGGGTCCTGGAGATGTGCATAGAGGGAGCGCAGCAGGTTTCTGGCACAAGGCAGCACAGATGACTGACTGCGGCAGCACTTACCAAAGGCTCAATTCACAGGCTGAGCACGAAATCAGGACGCTTAGAAAATGCCACCAATAATGTCACAACAGTTTCAATTAGTTTATTTACTTCGCTCCGTTGCAAACAAAAGCAGCCTGTGGTTTATTTATTTATTTTTATATTCAATTTGCTGCTGTTGCTTCGCCTTTCTCTGTGCAGGAGAGACTCCGCCAATCTGTACTGCTTGGCTGGCGCTGCCGATCAGCGGAGGAGACGCTGGAGGGGGAGAGCGTGAGGACAGCGGTACCAAATGGTAGACGTTTACTATAAAGTAAAAGTATCAAGTCTAAATATCCGACAGATAAACATGCTATGGCTGCCGATCACAATGGAATGTGAACGTATAAAAACAGTTACCTTGTGTTGCTGTTCGGTGGGGTTTACGGACATTTTTGACAACCCCTTATTGCACTGAAAAGCTAATTCTTGGATTTATGCTACTACTAATGTGGGAAGGGGCAGTCAGATGTCAGGGTGACACATCTACAGTGGCTACACTAGAATCAGCAGTTACAGTATCAGCTGGCAATAAAGGATCTGTTTACACTTCCAACAGAATGGTGACCGGTCTGCAAACCATGTCCTATGAGGAACGGTTACAGGATTTGGGAATGTTTAGCTTGCAAAAAAGAAGACTGAGAGGAGACTTAATAGCTGTCTACAAATATCTCAAGGGCTGTCACATTGTAGAAGGATAATCTTTATTCTCATTTGCACAAAGAAAGACTAGAAGCAATGGATGAAACTGAATGGGAGGAGACACAGATTAGATATTAGAAAAACATTTTTGACAGTTAGAGTGATCAATGAGTGGAGCAGGCTGCCACGAGAGGTGGTGAGTTCTCCTTCAATGGAAGTCTTCAAACAGAGGCTGGACAGACATCTGTCTGGGATGATTTAGAGAATCCTGCTTTGAGCAGGGGGTTGGACCAGATGACCCAGGAGGTCCCTTCCAACTCTACCATTCTATGATTCTATGATTCTATGATTCTTTGGCTCTGAACGTGCAGTGTAATTATTCTCATCTGTCTATTATTCTGGTAGAGATTGCAAATTACACAAGCACACACACACACACACACGTATGCACATATTCATACACACATGCATGCACACACAGACAAAGGCACACACACAAAACACACATGCAATCCCCTATTCATACAAACATGCATACACACAGACTTAAGCACACACACATTCACGCATGCACACACACAAGTAGGCACATATTCATACACACATGCATACACACACAGACAGGCACACACACATGTAATCACATATTCATACACACATGCATACACACAGACATGAGCACTCACACATTCAAGCATGCACACATAACACACACACTTAATCACATATTCATACACACATGCAAAGACACACATTCAAACGTGCATACACACAACACACATGTATGCACATATTCAAACACACATGCATACACACACAGACATAAGCACACACACATTCAAACATGCACACACAAACACACACACGCATGTATTCACATATTCATGCGCACATGCAAACACACACATAAATACATTCACACACGTATGCACACATTCACACATGTACACATTCATACAAACACACACATTCATACAAACACACACATTCACACACGCACACACATTCACACACGCACACATTCATACAAACACACACATTCACACAAGCACACAAGCACACACACACGCACACACACACGCACACACACACGCACACACACACGCACACACACACATGCACACACACACATGCACACACACACATATACACATGTGCATCTTTATTGGATGCCATTTAAATCATCTATATGTTATGGGGTCAGCAGGATCATCTAGAGAGAAATCACTCCATTAGACAGGGGTGCACATACTTGTGCCTTTGAGAGGTGGCTTAGTTCACATTTATGTTGGAAATTCTATTAGAATTTTTGACAGTAAGAGTAGAGCACCGTGCAGCTCTCTTCCATCCATGGAAATGAGGGAAACAGTGGTAGCCAGCAGGATTGGGAGTGGGAAAAGATTTGGAAAGCCAAGCTGAGAGATGGTGTTTGGAGGTGGAGTTGCACTTTCTTGGTGTCCTACTCTGGAGCTTGCAGTGCTCCACCACCATTGAGAAGCCCTATGTTCTAATTTATATGTGAAAAACTGTGAAAAGCTGGAACTTTATAAGTCAGTAGGCGCAGTTATTGTTTTTTATAGACTGTATGGTTCTAGACTTTAGAACGTTGTTTTCCAGGGTTAAAACAATTGTTTGTCTGAATATTAAAGCATTAAGTACTCTACTTTTTAAGGTGTGTGTTGACCTGTATCCAGGTACATTTTCATATTTTATATCTTCTGGTATTCAGCATGTGTGGATAGCTATAGAAAATCTGTAACCACTCAGATTACATGTTCACAATAACACATGAAACTTTCTGGACTTGAAGAGTCATATATCATAGACACTTCTCACTACAGGGACCATTTATAAATTACATCCCATGAGAAAATAATAGTAAGGCCGGCGTCACACTGGCGACAGAATCGGACGACTGCAATACGATGAAATATCGCATTGCAGTCTGCCGTATGTTAATCTATGGAGCAGCTCCCAGTATCCGCTTTTTTGTGGTCCGTTTTAATCGTCCGAGTGCAATCGCAGCATGCTGCGATTGTCACCGATTGTGGGTCGACTATCGCCAATGCAAGTCTATGGGAGCGATGAAAAATCGGATTACAAACGGACCGCACGTGTGACTTGCGATGAAATCGCACCACTATCCCAGGTGCCAGGAAATTGCATCAGGATAATTGCCAGGAAGGGCTGACATGCTAATTAGGCTACGAAAATTCAAACCCAAACAGGAAACCACCTCCACGGAGTCCAGAACCATGGCCAGTCACATCAATGTGGAGATGTTGATCGTTCTGGTCCAGGAGAAACCAGAACTTTGGGACCAGCGGGATCCAAATTATTCAAACCGCTCGCGGAAGGACGCGGCTTGGCGGAGAATATGTGAACAGATGTTTCCAGATTTTGGCGACAGGTCTATGGAGGACCAAGAACGCATTAGTAAGTAACGTCTTGAAAACGCTTAAAATACTGTATTACTACTCAGTATGTACCAACAACAATGTGTTATAATGTCCCTGTACCCTTATATGTGAAACATAAATGTGGCCAAAAAAACAGTTATGCCTGTTGAACCCCCAGTGCTATGTGAGTACTCCAAGCACATCTAATATTTAGCTCCTGTAATTTGAAAAACAGCCGCACTCCAACAATCTTTAAATGCAAGTGCAAAAAGTTTAAATTGAAAACAGCACAGCATCAACAAGGTGTAGAGGTAACGTTTCGACCCTGCAATGGGTCTTTCTCAAACCTTAAGGAAGATACCACAAAAGGAACAGAGGAGGCCACTGTGGGATATGAGAACTTTAAAATGCTCCAGCCCATATATATGGGAATCCCACAGGGCAGGGACGAACTGAAGGTCCTGGTAGGATGAAGGTTCAGGTGCCGTCAGTGGTGGTGTGATACTTAGCTCCAACTGCAATGGTCGCCAAGTTTCAATTTAAAAATGTGTGCCTACGCAATAAATGCCTAGCTGAAGTACTTAATATGTGTCCCTTTTGTTAATCCCATCGCTGTGTCACAAATAAATGCTCATTATTGTGACACATATGTCATAGAGCTTTGTATGTATGAACCCTTGTAATATTAAGTTGTTATTTTACCTACATACAATATGTTGTGGTGTTCTATACCCCTAACACGCCAAAAAAAAATAATATTGCACTTGTACGGTATTTATTTGTAAAATACATAACAAGGGCAGATAAGTATAATTTCTTATTTTATCCGTTACTTTTCAGCCTCAGATGTTACAAGGCGTTGGCGCAGCTGTAGAGACTGCTACAGGCGAGAGAGACAGCTGAGGGGGCGCAGTGGGGCATCAGCAACCAGTAAACGCAAATATGTCTGTTATGATAGACTGAATTTTCTGGCTCCAGCTATGGATTTGCGACCGTAAGTTAATGTCTGTACAAAGTGTATTGCTATTTTTAAGAATAAATTGTAATACAATTTTTTTATTCTCTAGCACCGAGTCAAACCTTACTGAGAGAGACCCAGCTTCTGACTCTGAGGCAGTGATCGACCCCGTGGGGGATGTTGAGGAGGCTGGCCCGTCATCAGCAGCAAGTGCAGCAGCAGCATCACCACCACCACCACCAGCAGTGGAGTCAGAGAGCTTACCTCTTGAGTCCCGAGACCCTCCCCTCAGCAGCAGCCCTGGTAGGCCCCTGGATGTGGCTTCGCCTCCTGCAGTTGTGGCACGGCGAGCCAGGCGTAGAAGAGAAGGAGTTGGTTCTGGCACAAGGAGGCAGGTGGACCGAGGAGTTCTGGACTATTTGTCCAGTGTAGCAAATGATGATGGGGAGGAGGGATTTTGCGGCAGTCTGGCCCGTTACCTCCGGGCTATTCCAAGACAGCACAGACTGCGGATCAGAAGCGGACTGCAGATTGTTTTGGATGCTGGAACAGCGCCTAATGATCCAAGCAACCTACTAGATTATCTAGACAGATGGGTGGTTGGTCCGGAAAATGTCTTAAGGTTGTTTGGACCAAATCCATCACAATCTGCTTCAGCCTCTGATCCTTCTCCTCATCATCATCCTCCTCCTCCACCTCCTCCTTGTGTCCAACAGAACCCAACTCCTCCTCCTCATCCTACTGCAGCTCCTTCTTTATACGGAGCTCCCCAGCTCCAAGCCATGGGACAGAGTGCCCATTCACAATATGCCCACTCGACCATACCCAATGTTCAATGCTGGCCACAACATGGGTATGGTCGACATGGGCATTTTGGGGGCTACAGTGTAAGTGGGCAGTCATATTATGACTACCCACAACAGTTCCCAACCTACCCTTACCCAAACCCACATACAGAGCCAGCAACAAGCAGACAGCAAACTACACAGTCAGCCACCACTCATGGTGACACAGTGGCTGGAGAGCAGTCAAGGCAGCCCTCACAATCTGGGCCTCCACCTTCACCACCCCACACCTACCACCAGTTATAGGTGTAATGTATTTTTGTTCTATTTGTTTTAAGTTATGAACATTATAGTTTGTTATAGTCCTTCAATTTTCTCAGGAAATATGTTTAAAATAATTTATGAGCCAGTTGTAATTGTTCATTATGTTTACAGCGACAAAACATGATCTACTACATAAAAAATTGTTTTGACTCGCATTAATTGTATGTGATTATTTAAATATGTAGCTGTTTAGTTAAATATGTTATGGTGTGCCTAACTTACACACAATATGACACAAAAACAAACACAACATATACAATTAAGTGAGCATAAATATCTTTATGACACAGCAACATAGCCACACTACATGTGTAATAATGCCTCCTTTTCCAGGCAGTAGCACCCTCAGGGGACACAAAATATTGAGTCAACACATCACTTACTTTTAGGCCTGAAGGGGGACGACGGGGATGGATGGGTGGTGACATAGGCAAATACACATTCACAGAGGCTAACTCACCTACATGTTGTGAGGAGCATTCATGGATTCTACAAAAATTATGTAGGACCACACATGCTTTGAGGACCACATTAACATTCTGTTCACTGAGTTGAATTGCAGATTGAAGTACCCGCCATTTAACACAAAGAATTCCAAATGTGCACTCCACCAGCCGCCGAGCACGTGACAGGCGACAATTAAATATTCTACGCCGATGGGTGAGATAACGACGGGGATATGGCCTCATTACATTACGACTTAATTGAAATGCCTCATCCGCTACTATAACATAAGGCACATGTTCTGGAATAGAGTCTGTAAGTTGACTTGCTGGTGGTAGGTCCAGTTGGTTATTGCGTATCCGCCTACCCATTATGGAAGTATTGAAGACTCTTGAGTCTCCAGTCCTTCCATAGGCCCCAATGTCTACAACTATAAACATGTAGTTTGTGTCGACCAAGGCCAACAAAACTACTGAGAAATATTGTTTGTAATTGAAGAATTGGGAGCCTGAGTTAGGAGGTTTACGAACACGTATGTGCTTGCCGTCCAGGGCTCCTATACAGTGTGGAAACTGGCAATTTTCTGCAAAACCCTGTGCTATCCTCAACCAGTCACTCATTTTTGGCTCAGGCATGACGTCTTCATGTAGTCTGTTCCAAATTTCAACACAAGTTGACCGCACAATGCCTGAAATTGTTGATCGGCCTATTAAGAACTCTAAGTGCAGAGCAGCGTAGGACATGCCAGTAGAAAGGAACCTGTAACACACATAGAACATGGAGAAATCAGCACCAAAAACAACAAACACAGCATGCACAACACTTTCAATGCTTGAGTTTGTTAGACCACACATGCTGGAAATTAGATTACAAGCCATGGCTTCTGTGGAATACACCAAAGCCAATCATTTCGATAGGTAAAGGGTATGCCACACTGAACAATATCGCTAACGGGATCGCTAAAAAACGTCACTATTTAGCGATCCCGTTAGCGATGTTGTTCAGTGCGGCAGCTGCCAGCGATGAGCTTCCTGCTGTGATCTCGCTCGTCGCTGGAATCGTTCCGGACACTATTTTCTCGTCGGCGCTCCCGCTGGGTAAGTATATATCGCTAGTGTGGCACCTTTTCTTAGCGATTTAGCGGTACTTTTGTACCGCTAAAGTCGTTAAGAAGATCGCTAACGGCGATAGCGTCGTTAACTATATCGCTAAATGTGGCCGCACTTAGCGATATAGAAACAATCCCGCTAGCGATCGCATTAGTATGCGTCGTTATCGTGATCGCTAGCGGGATTGTTTAGTGTGGCAGTACCTTAAGCTTCAGAAATACATTACTCACATTATAAGTTTCCAAGAAGTGTGCTCAAACACTTGCAAAGTCACTATGTCGAGGAAAACATCATCAACATATCGTTGACACACATACCTTATTGTTAGGAGAAGGCGTTCCTCTGCAGAAATTGCTTTTCTCATCCTGGTGTCCTGAAATGTGATCCCTGGGCGCACAATGTCAAGCAACGTATCAAAGGTAGCTATGCTCATTCGACAATATTGGAAAAACTTATCTCCATGCCTACGCAGTAACAAATATAGACGGTGAAAATGGCCTTTAGTTATCCTTCTTGTCAAAAGTGGATGCACCCACATTCTTGTGCGTCTTCTGGGATCTGCTATTACAGGATATGGCTCCCCAAAATGTCTGGATATAACCCAATGGAACAGCACACGCTCAGTGGGAGTAAATCTGAGTGTGTTGCTCATGTTTGGATAAAGCAGCTAGCAAGCACTAAGCACAAGGAACAAAATGACACCAGTGCAAAGGTGGGAGAGTCACAGCTGTAGCAGAGCACTTAAATATAGGTCTGCCTGATGATTTAAATGAGTATCAGCCCTCAAAACCGTTATTGGTCCTTTTTGGAAAGCTGCGACAAAAAAACGGTGGTCGGATGAAAATCGGATGTTACAAGGTACACACGCATGCGACTAAATCGCATCTTTGAAGGAAAATCGGATGCCAGGCGGATGTGTGATGTTTTCATTTTGTTCCGATAATCGACCGACTAAAACGGTCCGATTTTTTGTAGTTGTGTCTGACCCCGGCCTAATTGTGGCATTTCAGGATGTTGTAAGAAAGGAAATAGAGGTAGACAATGGAATGAACCTGTCAACTAAAATGGAGAGTCACTAACAAAGGGCCAGAGTTGTGGTTAGGATTTCCTTCACCCGGAGCAAAGGTTTCATTGCAGCAACCTTGACCTATATCTACATACAAGACAAGGTGTTTTTTTTGTGCCCTAAGCACCCAGCATCTGGGACATATGCCCATGTAGTTGTGCCTTTGAAAGATCTACTTTTATCTTCTGGAGGATATAGACCATACATGTATTACAGTATTAAAAATTTTGAGGATATCACTTTTTCATAAGCATATATGTCTTTGATGTGTCACAAAATATTAAGACTATACTGTTCTTTGTAAATTTTGTTTTTGCACATAGACTAAGTCACAAAACACCAATAATATATGACAAATAAAAGCAGAAAAAAATGGGTTGGCATGGCCAGCACTAATTCAATATGGCTGATTTGGCCAAGGTGTAGGCCTGACTCGGTGCTGCCTCTACACCAGTACTGCTGCTTCCTCCGTGCAGTCCTGTCGCTCCTATGACTGACCAAGTCATAGGATTGGCGAGATTGTACGGAGGAAGCAGCGGTACTGGTACAGAGGAAGCACCTAGTCATGGCTGAAAGATTGTCTGGAAGTTTTTTCCAGACACTGTTGTTCCTCAGACCAATGGTGGTACTCAGCACAAAGAGCACAGTGATACAGAGTTTCCACAATTTATTGGTCATAGTGGAATAGATGTGGCACTCACCGGTGTCTAAAAGACTTCTTCATTATCAATTTGCTTGGTACATGTTCCATCAAGTGCAAGCAACATCTGTTTTGCTCAACATGGTGCTTCATCAAGGCCTTCCCCCAGAAGTTCCACGGAGGGCTTAGATGATGCTTTATGTAACTTGTACTTGGCTAATTGATAATAAAGAAACCTTTTAGACATTGGTGAGTGCCGCAAAGAGCAACAGTGCCTGGCAAATATGTGCAGCCTATCTTCCAGCTATCTTAAGTGCCGATAACTGGAACTTTTACAACCCAAACACATGGCTAGTAAATGCTGTTTTTGATTCAGTAATTGTTAAATGTTTTTAATTTTAGTCGTTTTCCGGTTGGTGCACGTTTTTTATTTCTTTCCTTGCCCACTACTACCAACATGGCGGTCAGGATATTGGGATAAACTTCGGCCAGTGAAGATGCTTCAATACAAACATGAATGTGTTACATATATACACAGTGTGTATATTTGTGCTTTTTGGTACATATAATATTGTAAGATTTCTAGATAATCAGTGCTTGATATAATTGTTTGTACATATATTGTGTTTTTGTAAGGGAATATACATTGATGTTTAATTCTATGCGTTCTAACTATGCATCCTGACGATATGCGGTACTATACAGCCAGAGACTGAATAGTGACATTCCTACTCTATAGCACCTGATTGGGCTTAGTCTATTTGCACTTGCACCTTTTGCACCTTGTTGGTATCTTCCTGGCCTGCACGCATGCGCCTCCCTTTCCCCGTCTCTCCTGCCAGCTTTCGTTGTCTCTATGCGGTGATTGACATCATGCCCCCACGTGGTATTGATTTCTCCTGCTGCGTGACGCTGACGCCGGCTGGCGTCGCGGTTACAATGGAGATGCATGCGTCACTTCCGGGTCAGAGGGGAACCACTTCCGGGCATGGCACCATGGCTGGATCACGTTAATGGCACTTTCCCTATATATAAGCTGCACGCCTTGC
The DNA here is from genome assembly GCA_033576555.1 of Oophaga sylvatica. Classification (NCBI taxonomy): domain Eukaryota; kingdom Metazoa; phylum Chordata; class Amphibia; order Anura; family Dendrobatidae; genus Oophaga; species Oophaga sylvatica. The sequence continues at coordinate 45,422,237 of JARQOD010000007.1, forward strand.
AGTGTACAGGCACCCTGACGAACTCAAGACTGAAACATGCGTTGGGGCGGGTGCGCAATCACTGAGGACTGTCACTGCTTCTCTGTACAGGTATGACCCCTTACATTATATGCCTGTCTCCACATGACCATGGTGGCTACTCATTATAGCTGTATAATGTGTGGATTGGGCTGTGGGATGTAATATTCCCTATACAGAGTATGTACTGCTTGCTTGTTTTCTATCATGAGATATATATATTTGTATACACATTTTAATATCCTTTTTTTAAAGGCGAATCATAATATGTACTTGTTTATATGCAGTCACACCCAGGGCTGTGTGCCCTAGTTTTTTGCAGTGGTTTTTGTGATATGTGCATTATCCCTTTTTCTTGCTCCCCTACACCTCATTTGTAATTGTACAACTAATAAATTGAGAAATTATTTATAATTCTGGACCGCAGTATTGTTTTGTTTCTTCTTGTCGTGTTTCTATCTTAAGTGCTGGCAGTGCCAATCCATCTATTCCTTTATTTCTGCCCAATATTTTATGAACAAGGTCCCATTTTGGCATTGTAAATACGGTTTGGCGGCTAGCTAGGTTTTGACTCTGTTTCTTGCTACTTTTTCTAAGAAAAATATTTAGAATTGAGAGTCCTCAGTGGTTGATACCTTTTAATGGCTAACTGAAAAGATGGTAACAAATTGCAAGCTTTCGAGACTACTCAGGTCTCTTCATCAGGAGAAGACTAATACAACATCTGAAGAATCACATATTTATACACAAAATAGCACAGAAAAAATGCAATAGGTAGGACAAGTGACGTGAAGCAGAATAGTCATTATGGCAGAGGGATGAGCATAAATATTGGAGCTTTTTCTAAGCTATTTTATTCATTTTACATTGCCTCAGAGCTCTCATTGTGTTTTAGGAAGATGCAGAACTATAATTTCCAATAGAAACAAAATATGAGAACAGGAATTTTATAAATGGCCAAACAGCAGTTTAACAACCAGAAAAAAGAACATTGCAGAGATAATGACTTTGGAATGACCAGTGAAAGTGATACAGCACCGACACAAGAACGTTTTATTTTCTTTAGTATTACTTTTATATGAACACTGGGTCAGGTGGATGCAGTGGATTGAAGGAGCGATTTCCTGGGGAAAGGATGTATCAAGAATGGAGCTATTGCATGGAAGTAGCATGATGGGAGACAATAACTAATGGATGCTTGACTTGTTCAAAACAAATCCATCCAGAGAAATACCTTTAAGCGGAGCTTTAGCCCCCAGCTGAGAATTGACTATAAAAAGTGAGAATTACCAGTGTGTACAACAACCTTTTTCAATTTGTCATTTTAATTCTCCAGGCAAAATATAATGAACAGTCTTAAAACTTTATCTTGGATTTAGGTGACTCAATCCATTCAGATATGTTGGCTAAAAAAAATTAAATTAGGGATTCAATTACCTATGTTTCTTAACAAAGCTTTAATTATAAAAGACATGGTGACATATTATGATTATATGTATTTCTTAAAGAGCTAATCTTCATTGAATGGTAAAGCTGTGTCCACATTTGCAAACAATTTTTATTACTGAAGTCAGTCTTAATTAGTGACCAGGTCAAATTTTTCAAATCACTTTATAAGGGCTCATACTCACATGCGAGAAACTCTGACGAGTCTCGCACGTCAATACCCGGCAGCAGTCGGATCGGAGCATTCAGCTGCATAGAAATACATGTAGTCGCACGCTCCGGTCCGAGTGCCGGCAGCAGTGCCGGTTATTGATGTGCGAGATTCGTCCGAGTTTCTCGCATGTGAGTATGAGCCCTAAGGCAATAACTCTGCAATGTTTAAACATATCCCAGTGATTTTGAGATTGTATTTTTTTTTGTGACACATTATACTTTAAAATAATGGTAAATTTAGGTCGATATGTTTTGTGTTTATTTATAAAGATATCAGAAAAAATGAAAATATCGCAAATTTGACAAATTTCAAAAAAATTGCAATTTTCAAACTTTGAATGATTATCCCTTTAATACAGATAGTTATTCCACATGAAATAGCTAATAAATATAATTTTCCACATATCTGCTTCACATCAGCACTAGTGTTGAGCGATACTGCTCGATATCTAAAAATATCGTATCGGAATGGTATCGCCGATATCACTAAATATCGTCGATATCCGATTCCGATACCGGAAGTCCCATGTAAGTCTATGGGAACAAAATATCGCAACAAAAAAAACCCTTTCTTTCGTTGTAAACACAAAATATACACACATAGAATACATATATATATATATATATATATACATGTCATTGTGACATATATATATACATATATTTATAGTTTATACACTTCTACATAGTAAAATAGACTCTGATTCAATTGCCGGGTAAAGCCGTGACATACCCCATAGAAGTCGACGGGCTCGGTGCCGAGTACCCCCAAAACCTCTGGCTCTGTGCGACTCAACTTGGGCGTCACGAACAGGATTCTGTAGCTCGCTATAAGCGAGTCCTGTGTGCCTGAATTGAACTGGTTTTGTGCTTGAGAATTGCTAAAATCATCAGAGAATGTATTTGCCATTTTTCCGCTATATCTGCGTCACGACGAGGCACTGGTGAAGAAGAAGGGCGTGCTCTTCGTGGGTGTACACTCACTCAGTGGCGCGAAAACGATGGCCGACCACTCTAAATGGTACTGCAATGTAAGATCGTGCCCCACAGCTCTTCAGTTCCGCCTCCTCATCCTCCTCAGTGTGCGGAAACTAACACGAAGGTCCCGCCTCCCTACAAAAGAGGGGCCCTCTCCAGATGCTAATGACACATGTGACTTGGCAGAGATGGCTAATGGACACGAGCAGAAGTGTGAAGGGATGGAGCAGTCAGAGCTCTCCCCCCACGGAAGCGACCCGATCGCCACGGAACCACCGTTGGGCACCCGGCCTGGAAACCCTCCTACGCTGCAAGAAGCGGAGGATACCCTAAGAGGCCTGGCCCGGCACCGGGAGGAGGTCGCCAGGATGGAAGCCAGCTGGCGTGCCCTAAAACTAAACTTGGAGCGGCGCCAATCCCTCTTACCTGAAGTGTCTGTACCGGAAGGTGAGGCACCCGTTCTAGTAGAGGAGTCCGTGCAGGCATCCCAGCCCTTGCAATGTGATCCGGTTGACGTCGCAGTGGAGGCACCCGTTCCTGCAAAAAACTCTGCACCGGCAGCACCCCAGATCCCGCTGTCTGCCCCCGTCGCTGAGACAGAAGAAGCGACACCCGTCCTCATGGAGGAGGCCGCGCAGGCACCAGAGGTCTACCTGTCTGTACCGGAGCCCCGACTGTCATCTGTTCCAGAGCCGGCTGCTTCCGCCACAGGTGAGCGCCGCCAGGACTGGGGGGCGCCAGGAGAGCTGCCGCAAACCGGACATCGTAAGCTGGCATTTGATGGTGGAGACATGGAGCAGCTGGTGGAGGAGAATTACAACCGGCGTCAGGAGGAAGAGTGGAGACGTTGGGAGCGGGAAGCAGAGCAACAAAGGGAGCAGCGAGAATCCCAAAAGCTTCGGCAACGTCACCTGGAGAAGGACCGGGCAGATAAGGACCGGATGAGAAAAGATAAAGGAACCCTGTGGGAGCCGCGGCGTAAGGGTGCAGTACGGAGCTTTAAATTGAAAGGTGGTTGGGGCTTCATCCAGGAGCCTGGACTTTATTTAGAAGTGTTTGTGACCCGGCGGGACGTGGAGACTCACCTCCCAGAAGGACACCCGGGGAGGGACCTGTTGCCAGGAGACTTGGTGACTTACACCCGACACTGGGGTTACAATGGATGGTACGCCCTAAATGTTACCAGGTGCGACCCCTACTCCCCAGAGTCTCAGGAACCTGTGAGACCCTCGGAGCCTTCAGCCTCCCACATCCAGGCCTCTGCACAAGTGCCCACCCCACGCCGTAAATCTCCCCAGCCTCCCTCAGTGGTCTCCTCAGCAGCCCCAGCTATGGACATGATAACTATAGCTGGCCCGTACCCGGCGCCTGTTAGGCCCCCTGGGGTTCGTTCAGTCCGGGACATAGGGCTCCAGACCAGGAGGGAGATGAAAGAGGTGGCCACACAGACACAGATAGCGGGTCACGACTTGACTGTACAGGCCACACGACGTCATCAGGTCCTGGTGGTCCTTGGTGTCTCGGATGTTTGGCAAGCATCAGAAGAGTACCAGGTGGTACCTGGAACACCCCTGCCAAAGAATTATAAATAACCCGGACAGGGTCCCTGTATGTAAATAGTTAAATTGTTGATGTACCCGGACGGGTGAATGTTCATAAAAAAAACACAACACAGTTTTCATTACTTTTATTACAGTCTCATCCTGCGACGCCATCGATCTCCTGTAAAAAAATGAAAAAAAAAAAACAGCAGTATACCACCTGTCCGACGCAGTCCATAGTAACGAGTATCCCACGACGATCCAGCTCTGCTACATCAGAATGACATCAGAGGCAGGCAGGCAGGCAGAGCCTGTCATCCCGGCGCAGCAAGCTGATTACCTGCTTCCCCGGCGGTGACGTCATCGGACTGGTTTACGGCCGGATTACACTGCAGTCACTGCAGTTATCGCGAAAAACTGCATGTGACCGCCAGGGAGAAGATAATGGCGGCCATCAAGCAGTCCAGGACGTGACCGCCGGAGATCTTCTGCCAGGTAAGTGCCGCTGACTCCTGACAGACCCGACCGACGGACACTCACAGTGACAGTGACAAATCCGATTCCGGTATCCGATATGACGAAAATATCGGTACTCGGAATCGAAAGCCCGATACAGCTAATATCGGCCGATACCCGATATTTGCAGTATCGTATCGCTCAACACTAATCAGCACCATTTGTCAAATGTTCTTTTATTTTTTAATCTGTAAGAAGCTTAAACATTTTAGCAGCAATTTTAAATTTTTTCAAGTAAAATTACAAGAACTTATTTTTTAGGGACCTATTCAGTTTCAAAGTGACTTTGGGGGACCTATATATTAGAACCCCCCCAAAGTGATACCATTTCAAAAACAGTGCCCCCAAACATATTCAAAACTGCTATCAGGTACTTTATTAACCCTTAGGTACTTTGCAGTTAATGCAAAGTGTCAGGACAGGAATGAAAAATGCTATTTTTACCATCTAAATGTTGTTAACTTCTGGACAGGTCACTATAGCCGGCAGACTCTAAGGCTGTTTTTTGGCCATGTATTGCCATGGAAACCATCAGAACCACACAATCATGATCTCAGGGTGCCAATGGGGTTAAGGATAGAGATGGGTGGACACATGAATGTTTGGGTCCGGCGGGTTCGGATGAATTTACAAAAAAGTTTGGGTACCAGAACAGTACCCGGACCCCAACCCGGACCCCATTCACTTGAATGGGGGGCCTGAACATCCAGTGTTTGCCATGCTGTTATGGGCATGACAGCGTGGCAAACAGCGCTTCTGATCATCGGTAAAATTATTGTCAGTCAGACAGATGCGGTTTCCACTTCGTCAAAAGACAGCGTAAGCCAGCAGCTATGATTGGAGGTATAAAGTTTATCTCTGGTCACTGGTGTCAGCTGATGAGACTACTGCTCCCACCATCCGACACCTGCTGCCGCTAATAACAGTGAGAGAAGGAGAGGTGGATGGGAGTATTCATCAGCTGCTCCTGCGCTGTAAATAAATAATTTAAAAAAACCGGCGTGGGTTCTCCTGTATTTTTGATAACCAGCCAGGCAAAACTCACAGCTGGGGGCTGCAACCCTCAGCTGTCAGCTTCAGCAAGGCTGGTTATCAAGAACAGAGGGGTCCCCACGCTGTATTTAACTTGCAAACATCTACAGAATCTGACCTTTAGACAAGACCATCACCTCAGTTCACTAATCTAACTCTTCCCTGTTCTCCCTTTCTAATTTTTCCTCAGAATCTGATCTCTCCCATTAATCTGTCACCACATCCTCCATGCACCCAATAGCACTTAGTAACTGTACTTAGACAGATCCTGGCTGATGACCGGATCATGCAGCATTATATAGAAACCCCTATTTATTATAATGACGGCTGGACCATACACGACAAGCACGTTCTACCTATTGAGCCCCCCCTATTTCTTTATAGACTGTAAGCTTACGAGCATGGCCCTCACTCCTCCGGTAACTGTTGTGCTTTGAGCTATGTGTTACTTTGCAATGTCTTTATTGTCTTTACATGTCACCGCTCTATTTGTAAAGTGCTGCTGAATATGTTGGCGCTATATAAATAAAAGTATTATTACTAACAGGATCATCATCTATATAGCTGATCAGAAGAGTTGGGTTTTTCTTTTTTTGTCCAGTTTTAGGTATGTATAGTTATCACTCTCTCACAATGTCTTTTTTTGTGGACTTGCACATGACATTTTGCCTTTACGTGCCAAGCTCATTTAATACTTAATCTATCAATATGTTTACAGATTTCTCTACCATTGTTTTAGTTTTCCGCTGCTATTACAAGCTCAGGGGTCAGGAGGCCAAACAACTTGAAATACCAAAGTAATGCTGACTGCAATTAATACATGGAGCAATAGTAAGCTGGAGTTCAGATCTCCCAGATGCAGATGTACAATCGATGATATATTGATGGAGCTGTCTTTGTGCTTGCTAGAGTAAAATGGTGCGTTTATCTCAGCTTCTGTGCTCCTCCATATGAATTCTGAGATATACTGTAGTTATCCACATCTATACAGAAAGCTATGTGACACTGTGTAGTGACATCTCAGAGTAACACACGAGACATCCGGCAATGGAATGTGCCTCTATGGAGTGACATGCTTTGTCAGCACTTTGGCCTATATATGGATTTAGATAAAGTGGGCCTGGGAACTTAGAAGAGATGCCTTTACAAACATCCTAGAGACATAGGTCAAACAAAAATGTAAAATAATGCTGCAAATACATTATAGTATCATGGCCAGAATAGAAACTCAAGAGCAAAATAGTCTACATTAATTTCAGTTGCATATGTATTCACGTGTTCATTGTTTTAGCAGGGTATAAACAAAAATCTCAGGACCTGATATCAGAGGTCTGTGTAGGGGCTCACCTCCAGCTGCCAGTAAATATCCTACCAATCACATAGCGGGAGCTTAATTGGAGTGACAGAAGGCAACCTTCATCTAACAACCTAGATGTTATGATCACTGCTCCATGCTACATTTGTAAGGTTGAATTGCTGTGGTCAAAGATGGCTCCAAATGTAGTAGTTACCTGCTGGTATCTACTGCGTAAAACAGCTGGCACCCATTGGGTAGGCAGAGGGCTCAAGAGCTGGCGCCATACAAATTCTCCTGACTCCTGTCAAACATATACGGTGGTTGTTCGGAAAAGTGGATGGATGCCAGGCAGTATGCAAGACTGTTTGGAAATGGCCCCCTCCAGCTTATCAGATCCATAATAGCAGCGTTGCTTGCCGCTGTTGACACGTCTTATGTAACAGACAATACTAACCTCCAGAACATTCCAGATTCCTTGGAAACATTCTAGTAATATAAAATGAAGACAGGGGTGAATTCACTCCATTGTACTGGAAATTGGTTAGCGTGACTTATATGTATTGGACTTGTATGAGAATAAAGAATAAAACATGCATAGATATCTTTTGGAAAAACAATAACATTTTCCTGACTTCATGCCGAGTTGTAGAAGTCTCTATTGTTATAATAATTACAGCTGTTCAGTAGATTTGTGGAAATTATTGTGTCATGAAATTATATCTCTGCTGTTCCAAACAGGAGTTTAATTTGTCAGTAGAGATGGTAAGGCAAATTGTGTCTTGTGTTCGGTGGTTTATGTCAGTAACAAATGCTGTTCTCTTTGACTTCAGAAAAATAGGCCAATGCTCCAACAGGGCTCTATTTGGGAAAAAAAAATAAATGTCATGAGGCTCGCGGAAAAAAAAAAGGGGAATAGTAGAGTACAGTTTGTCTCTTCTCCAAGGACGGAATGAAGTGTACAGGAAATCAGGGGTAGGACTAACTACCTCGGAGCCCAATGCTTTCCCCACCATCACATTCAATTCCTAAAACTGACCAGACTTACATTCAGCAATTTACTTTTTGATTTCCCCCTTTTCTCCGATATTTAGTATTCTTCTCGACCTATCTCACCCATACCTGTGAAGTGCTCATTGCTGCCCTGGCTGACCACTCTTGCATGTAATCATAGTTGGGCCTATTGGCTTCTGTAACTCCTGTTCTATCTCCATCTCTTTCTTATCTTAGTTGTTTTTGTTAAATCCAGAAATTGCGTTGCACCCACTATTGCGTTCAAGGTGATCTAACCCGCAAACCCATCATCCCAGCTTTTGCAGGACATTATTGCTCTTCTAAAACCTATAGAAATGGGACTGAGACCAACCATTGGGTCTTATGTTGTGGATTTCCCCATGAACTGTCACGCGGTCTTATGATATGTGTACGATGTCAGTAAACTATTCTTAAAAGAACAACACTCTATACAACATATAGATTAGCAACATCAGCATGTAAATATAGAATAGATTTACCTGACACGATATCCGTTGAACTCAGGGTTAATCTTGAGGACTTGATACACTGTCACAGGAAAGAGGAGGACCGGGGGTCTAACCTGACCCTAAACTGGGGTCCTAACTAATCCCTCACCTTGGAGGTACTGATAATGGTTCAGAGGTCCAAGTCTCCAGCCTAACCCTGTCTCCTATCAGTCCCTGAACCCTGTAATCAGTCCTAAGAAGGATACTGATTACCACCAAAGGAATACGGGCTGATCTCTGCTAAATACACAGATTAGACATATAAGACAGACTGGAGAAAACACAGACTTGCATACACACTCAAACACAGAAGGAACATAAATGATCTGGGATATTAAACTCTAAGCAAGGTGAGCTTAAAACAACTAAGGAGCTCTTTAACTTAAGTCTATACAGATACAATCCTATCTGTGGTCTGCATGAAGAATTTCACTGGCAACTCCCAACACAGACAACCAGAGATTTAAAGGAAACCAATCAACAAATAATTAATTGCAGCCGGGAGAAAACTGCACCCAGTCCCAGAACTGAGCACAGACAGAATTAACTCCCTAACTGCCAAACACAAAGAAACAGCAACTCAGCTGTGAGAAGTCAGAATGTGCAACCGCGACGATCTTCGTGGCAATGCACACATGACAGTACCCCCCCTTCTACGAGGGGCCTCCGGACCCTCAGGCCAGGTTTGCCCGGGTGAGTTCTGTGGAAGGTCCGCACCAAACGATCTGCGTTAATGTCAGACGCAGGAACCCACGTCCTCTCCTCTGGACCATACCCCTTCCAATGCACCAAGTACTGAAGGGACCGGCGATTCAGACGTGAGTCAATGATCTTTGACACTTGAAACTCCAAGTTACCATTGACCACCACTGGAGGAGGAGGTAGAGGTGATGGTATGACTGGTGCCACGTACCTCTTAAGTAATGACTTGTGGAACACATTGTGGATTTTAAACGTAGGAGGGAGGTCCAGACGAAATGCCACAGGATTAATTATGGAACTGATCCTGTACGGCCCGATGAATCTGGGGCCCAGCTTCCAGGAGGGAACTTTAAGTTTTATATTCCTGGTAGACAACCATACCAGATCGTTCACATTAAGATCTGGACCAGAAACTCTCCTCCTATCAGCCATACGTTTATAACGGTTCCCCATAGCACTCAGATTATTCAATACACCTCTCCACACTGAAGCAAGTGACGACGAGAAACGCTCCTCCTCAGGAACCCCAGAAGGGACCCCCCCATTGAATGTACAAAACTGGGGATGAAAACCATATGCCCCAAAAAACGGGGACTTACCAGTGGACTCGCTCCGCCTGTTGTTAAGAGCGAACTCTGCCAGAGGCAAGAAAGAAGACCAGTCCTCCTGGTTCTCTGAGACAAAACACCGAAGATAAGTCTCTAGGCTTTGATTCAGACGCTCTGTCTGACCATTGGTCTGCGGATGAAAAGCCGAGGAAAATGACAATTGCATCCCCCGACGTAAACAAAATGCCCTCCAAAACTTGGACACAAACTGAGACCCCCTATCTGACACCACATCAGAAGGCAACCCATGAAGTCTCACAATCTCCCCAATGAACACCTGCGCCAGAGTTTTAGCATTAGGGAGGGCAGGAAGAGCAATGAAATGTGCCATCTTACTGAACCTGTCAACAACCACCAGTATGACAGTCTTCCCTGACGACTGAGGAAGGTCCGTGATGAAGTCCATAGACAAATGAGTCCATGGACGCTCCGGAAGTTTCAAGGGTAAGAGGGTCCCAGACGGACGGGTATGAGGGGTCTTAGAGCGAGCACAAACCCCACAGGACGCGACAAAAGTTAAAACATCTTTATTAACGTTAGGCCACCAAAACCGGCGAGAAAGGAGATCTAAAGTAGCCTTACTCCCTGGATGTCCTGCTAAAGCAGAATTATGATGTGCCTCAATAACCTTTTGTCTCAACTGATTTGGGACAAACAGTCTCCCTGGAGGTCCTGCAGGGGCGTCCCCCTGAGCCTCTAACACCTCCTCCTCAAGCTCAGAACATACAGCCGACACTACCACCCCCTCCTGAAGGATAGGAATCGGGTCATCCATTTTCCCGGCCCCTGGGAAACTGCGAGACAAGGCATCCGCCTTAACATTCTTAGATCCAGGGCGATAAGTGACAACAAAATTAAACCTGGTAAAAAACAACGACCATCGAGCTTGTCTGGAATTCAGACGCTTAGCAGATTCCAAATACAGCAGGTTCTTGTGATCAGTAATGACGGTGACCGGGTGGACTGCCCCCTCCAAAAAGTGACGCCATTCTTCAAAAGCCAACTTAATGGCCAAAAGTTCCCTATTGCCGATATCATAATTCCTTTCGGCGGACGACAATTTTTTAGAAAAGAAAGCGCACGGATGCCATTTACCAGGGGACGGACCCTGGGACAATATAGCACCCACCCCTACGTCAGACGCATCCACCTCCACAATGAACGGCTGAGATGCATCTGGTTGGATGAGAACGGGTGCCGAAGCAAAACATTTTTTCAAAGAGGAAAAAGCTTGGCAAGCTTTGTCCGACCATTTAGAAAAATCCGTCCCTTTTCTTGTCATGTCAGTGAGAGGTTTGACAACAGATGAGAAATTACAAATAAATTTCCGGTAGTAGTTAGCAAACCCCAGAAAACGCTGCAGAGCCTTAAGATCCTCTGGCTGATCCCATTCAAGCACTGCTCTCACCTTTTCAGGGTCCATACGGAAACCGGAGGCTGACACCAAGAAACCCAAAAACTGAAGTTCCTGTACGGCGAATACACACTTTTCCAGTTTGGCGTATAGTTTATTGTCTCGCAAGATCTGCAACACCTGTCTCACATGCTCCTGGTGAGACACAAGATCTGGTGAGTAAATTAAAATGTCATCCAAATATACGACCACAAACAGCCCCACCAGATGACGAAAAATGTCATTAACAAAATGTTGGAACACTGCTGGTGCAGTAGTCAGACCAAAAGGCATGACAAGGTTCTCATAATGTCCCTCCGGCGTGTTAAACGCCGTTTTCCACTCATCCCCCTCTTTTATCCTAATCAGATTATACGCCCCCCTGAGATCCAATTTAGAGAACCATTTGGCGCCAACAATTTGATTGAAGAGATCAGGAATCAGAGGGAGTGGATACGGATCTCGAACAGTAATCCGATTAAGTTCGCGGAAATCCAAGCAAGGGCGTAGGCCTCCATCTTTTTTCTTCACAAAGAAGAACCCCGCGGCTACTGGGGAAGATGAAGGTCTAATATGCCCTTTGGCCAGACTCTCCGAAATATAATCTTTCATAGCCTGCCTCTCAGGACCAGAAAGGTTATATAACCTAGCTTTAGGTAACTTAGCATCAGGGAGTAAATTAATAGAGCAGTCATACACGCGATGAGGAGGCAACTCCTGACACCCCTCCTCAGAGAACACATCCCCAAAGTCCTCCAAAAAAGGAGGCAAAGTACTAGGCACGACCGCACTGATGACTGTGTTCATGCAGTTACTTTGCAAAACTCCCCCCATTGGCTTATATCTCTGGACTGCCAATTAATCACAGGGTTATGTTTAACCAACCAAGGAAGTCCCAACACAATAGGAGTAGGTAGACCCTCCAACACATAACAAGATAATAGTTCCCTATGTATTGCCCCTACCCGAAGGTCAATGTTATGAACCTTATGAACAAAGCTACCTTGGCCGAGAGGCCTGGCGTCAATGGAGAATATAGGGATCGGTTTGACCAATACACTCAGATGCATACCTTGAGCCTGAGCAAACTGAGCGTCAACCAGATTAGCCCCGGACCCACTATCAAGAAGAACAGAAAATCTCTCCACTCTCGTACCAACCACCACCTCCACTGGTACAAGGAACTGAGAAGAACTAGCGGACGAAATACATACTCCCAGGTTGTCGTCCACCACACAACCTGGGATAACAGTTTTCCGGCGACTTTTTGCTCAACAAGGCACGGGATGGACATCCCCCAACAAAATGTCCCTCTTTCCCGCAGAAGAAACACCTTCTAGTCCTGCGGCGTACCGCCAATCCCCTCCTACGAAATGATGTCCCTCCCAACTGCATAGGCTCCTCCGAACAGACAAGGGAACCTCAACATAAGGGACTTTAGTAGTAGGTGGAGTAACAACAGGGGGCGGAGTTACCTCGCACCTCTCCCGGAGCCGTCTATCAGTACGGATAGCTAGGGCCATAGCAGCCTCCAGTGATGGAGGAGAATCATACTGAGCCAAAACGTCCTTTAATTTGTCAGAAAGCCCATGACAAAACTGGCTTCTAAGAGCTGGGTCATTCCACTGAGTATCTGTGGCCCATCTACGGAACTCAGAAGCAAATTCCTCCGCCGGACGATCTCCCTGCTGTATCTTACGTAATTTTGTCTCAGCAAGAGAGACCCGATCTGGTCATCATATACCAAACCCAGGGCAGTAAAAAATCGATCTACTGACTGTAGAGCCGGGATCCCGGAGGAAGGGAGAAGGCCCAGGATTGAGGGTCCCCTTGTAGGAGCGAGATAACAATTCCCACTCTCTGCTCTTCACTCCCTGATGATCGAGGCCGAAGCCGAAAATACAATTTACATGCTTCCCTGAAGGTAAAAAATTTGTCTCGCCCACCAGTGAACCTGTCCGGGAGAGCTACTTTAGGTTCAAATCTGGTTTGCTCCGAGGGAGACAAAACTTTGGACTTAATGTCCGTCAGCTCCATGGATAATCCCTGCAACTGCAGAGCCAGCTGGGCTACTGGATCCATGGCAACTGGGAATAATTTTATGGGCCAGTGAAAATGTCACGCGGTCTTATGATATGTGTACGATGTCAGTAAACTATTCTTAAAAGAACAACACTCTATACAACATATAGATTAGCAACATCAGCATGTAAATATAGAATAGATTTACCTGACACGATATCCGTTGAACTCAGGGTTAATCTTGAGGACTTGATACACTGTCACAGGAAAGAGGAGGACCGGGGTCTAACCTGACCCTAAACTGGGGTCCTAACTAATCCCTCACCTTGGAGGTACTGATAATGGTTCAGAGGTCCAAGTCTCCAGCCTAACCCTGTCTCCTATCAGTCCCTGAACCCTGTAATCAGTCCTAAGAAGGATACTGATTACCACCAAAGGAATACGGGCTGATCTCTGCTAAATACACAGATTAGACATATAAGACAGACTGGAGAAAACACAGACTTGCATACACACTCAAACACAGAAGGAACATAAATGATCTGGGATATTAAACTCTAAGCAAGGTGAGCTTAAAACAACTAAGGAGCTCTTTAACTTAAGTCTATACAGATACAATCCTATCTGTGGTCTGCATGAAGAATTTCACTGGCAACTCCCAACACAGACAACCAGAGATTTAAAGGAAACCAATCAACAAATAATTAATTGCAGCCGGGAGAAAACTGCACCCAGTCCCAGAACTGAGCACAGACAGAATTAACTCCCTAACTGCCAAACACAAAGAAACAGCAACTCAGCTGTGAGAAGTCAGAATGTGCAACCGCGACGATCTTCGTGGCAATGCACACATGACATGAACAAACACTTGTGGGAATTTCTATCCTAGAGGTATCCTACTGGTTTCCATAATGTCATCATTGACCTGTGTCACCCTACTGTAAAATGCATACGTATGTAGCATTATGTTCCTTTCTCACTTAGGTTGAGCCTGACTTACATTTACCCCAAAAACTATGAAATAAAAATGCGAAATGTCACCTTTTCCTCTATATGTCATCTTAAGCATTCAGTGTAAGGGAGGGCCCAGTGTTGTGAATGGGTTTGAGATGAGTTCTGAGCAGAGGCTCCCTCTGGTGGTTACAAGCGGTACTAGTGAGGATTGGGAATCAGGTGTTACTGATTGGTCTTATTTAAGGGAATCATTTTCCCATCAGGGTTGCCGGTGAACAATTGTTCTGGTCTGAATCCTTCTTTCCAGTTTCCCTTGTATCCTGCTGTGTCGTGTCTGCATCTCCTGCTATCAGATAAGACAATTTCTTATTTTGTGTTTTTGCTATATTTTTGCATTTTGTCCTGCACTTCTGTGGGGCCTTCTGGGTCCCCTCCGGGGGCTTTTGCCCTCTCAGTTTAGTCCAGCCACTGTGTTTTGTACTTTTGCTTTTTGCAGTTTTTTCAGTGGCTGCTGTTTTTGTTACACCAGAGAACTAATTTAGGTGGTAGAGGTCGTGTGATCTCAGGTGATTTTGAAATTAGTAGAGTTGGTGTTTTTCAGGGTTTTCTGGGATTGCAGTAAGTACCCTTCCTGTCCTTTTCTATTTAGATAGTTTGGGCCCCAGCGTTTGCTCATACTATTTTCTTTCTGTGTCAGTATTTCCTCTTGTCTAACCGCCATTACATGTTTGGGGGCTTTCTATTATCTTTGGGGTTCTGCTCCGGGGCAGATAGCTTTCCTATTTCTATCTTTAGGTGTAGTTAGTTTCTCAGGCTGTGACGAGGCGTCTAAGACCATCGTAGGAACGCTCCACGGCTGCCTCTAGTTGCGGTGGTTAGTCAGGGTACTGCAATCTCATAGATTCCAACTGCTCTGGTGTATTTCCTTTTTTACCTGCACTCCTCAGCTACCGTAACATAACAGTATCACCGGCCATAAAAATTGTATGGTACTCACAGAAGGGAAAAAATATTTTGAAGGAAGAAAAGTTGTCAGAGATATTTTTCTGTTTGTTGCATTTTTTTTTTTTTTTTTTTTTCCCTCTGTATCTCTGGGTGCTGGGGAGGATCTTTTCTCCCAATGGAGTTTGCACAGTTGTCTGGCCGTGTGGATCAGCTTGCCACTGAGGTTCAGAGTATTGCTGCATATCTTGCTAGGTTGCCTGTTGTGGAACCTAGGATCCCCATGCCAGATTTGTTTTCAGGGGATCGAGCTAAGTTTCAGAATTTCAAAAATAATTGTAAATTGTTTCTTGCCTTAAAATCTAAGTCCTCAGGAAACGCAGCGCAGCAGGTTCAAATTGTCATCTCTCTCCTGCGCGGCGACCCTCAGGATTGGGCTTTTTCCCTGATACCTGGGGATCCTGTTTTGAGTGATGTTGATGCATTTTTTCAGGCTTTGGGGTTATTGTACGATGAGCCTAATGTCACTGATCAAGCTGAAAAAGCCTTGTTGGCATTAAATCAGGGGCTTGATGACGCTGAGTTATACTGTCAGAGATTCCGTAGGTGGGCAGTCCTGACCAAATGGAATGACGACGCTTTGGCGGCCCTTTTCCGGAAGGGTCTGTCGGATAATGTAAAGGATGTTATGGTGGATTCCCTGTCCCCTCTGGTCTCAATGATTCTATGTCATTAGCGATTCAAATTGACAGACGTTTGCGTGAGCGGAGAAGTATGCGTGGAGTGGTGTTGCCTTGTGAGCCAGCTGCTGAGCCCATGCAGTGTGATGGAGTGGTGTCTGGGGCACAGCGTCATGAGTTTCGAAAGCGCAATGGGTTATGTTTCTACTGTGGTGATGCCTCCCATGCTATTTCAGTCTGCCCTAAGCGGGGAAGACGTTTTGCACGCTCAGTTGTCTTGGGTGGTGTTCAGACTAAGTTTTTATTAACTGTCACTCTGATATGCTCTCTGTCCTCATTTTCTGCTCAGGCTTTCGTTGATTCTGGAGCAGCTATTAACCTGATGGATTATGATTTTGCTAAACGTTGTGGATTTCCCTTGATACCCCTACAGAAGTCTATTCCCCTACTGGGGATCGATTCTACCCCTTTGGCTGAGAATAAACCCCAGTTTTCTACTCAGGTGATAATGAGGGTTGAACCTGATCACCAGGAGTGCTGCAAATTTTTGGTTCTATATAATCTGCATGACATTATCGTGCTGGGTTTCCCTTGGTTACAGTCTCATAATCCTGTTTTGGATTGGAAATCTGTGTCTGTAACCAGTTGGGGCTGCCAATGTGTTAATACCAACACTCCTGTTTTTTCTGCCTCCCCCAGGCTGAGGATGTTCCTGACTTTTTGTTTGATTTTTCTGATGTGTTTAGCGAAAGTAAATCTGCATCCTTACCTCCCCATAGGAGCTATGACTGCGCTATTGAATTAGTGCCAGGTAGTAAATTCCCTAAGGGTCGCCTTTTTAACTTGTCTGTACCTGAACATGACGCTATGCGGTCTTATATCAAGGAATCATTGGAGAAGGGTCATATCAGACCATCCTCTTCACCCTTAGGTGCCGGTTTTTTCTTTGTGGCCAAAAAAGATGGTTCATTAAGGCCGTGTATTGATTATCGTCTCTTGAACAATATTACTGTGAAATATCAATACCCGTTACCCTTGATTTCTGACCTGTTTTCCAGGGTGAAAAACGCTACTTGGTTTACCAAGCTTGACCTCAGGGGGGCGTATAACCTTATTCGCATTAAGCACGGGGATGAATGGAAGACGGCATTTAACACCCCTGAAGGGCATTTTGAGTACCTTGTGATGCCCTTTGGGCTCACTAATGCTCCTTCCGTCTTCCAGTCCTTCATGAATGACATTTTCAGGGATTTTGTGGACAAGTTTCTGATTGTTTATTTGGATGATATCTTGATTTTTTCTAATGACTGGGACTCTCATGTGAAACATGTTCGAACTGTATTCCAGATTTTGAGAGAGAATGCTCTGTATGTGAAGGGATCAAAGTGTCTTTTTGGCGTACAGAAGATCTCATTTCTGGGATTCATTTTGTCCCCATCTGTTATTGAAATGGACCCGGTCAAGGTTCAGGCCATCTGTGATTGGGTCCAACCTACTTCATTAAAGGCTCTTCAGATATTTTTGGGTTTTGCCAATTTTTATCGTAAATTTATTGGTAATTTCTCTGTTATTGTTAAACCATTAACTGATTTGACCAGAAAGGGTTCTGATGTGGTGAATTGGCCTCCTGAGGCAGTCTCTGCGTTTCAGGAACTTAAGCAGAGATTCACTTCTGCTCCTGTTCTACGGCAGCCTGATGTTTCTCTGCCATTTCAGGTGGAGGTTGATGCCTCTGAAATTGGGGCAGGTGCCGTTTTGTCCCAAAAAGATCCAGAGACCTCTAAAAGTAACCCTTGTGCCTTTTTCTCTCGAAAATTTTCTCCTACTGAACGTAATTATGACGTGGGTAATCGGGAGTTATTGGCCATGAAGTGGGCTTTTGAAGAGTGGAGACATTGGCTGGAGGGAGCCAAACATCAGGTGGTGGTCCTTACGGACCATAAGAATCTGGTCTATCTGGAATCTGCCAAGCGACTCAATCCTAGACAGGCCAGGTGGGCCTTGTTTTTCACACGTTTTAATTTTGTGGTTTCCTTTCTTCCTGGCACTAAGAATGTTAAGGCGGATGCCCTCTCGAGGAGTTTCCTTGCGGACTCTCCTGAGCTATCTGATCCCTCTGTTATTTTGAAGGAGGGTGTAGTTCTTTCCGCCATCTCGCCTAATTTGAGACTTGCTCTGGAGGGGTGTCAGGAGGATAGGCCCGAGCGCTGCCCTGTTGGAAAATTGTTTGTCCCGGACCAATGGAAAAAGAGTGTGATGTCTGAGATTCATTGTTCCGCATTGGCTGGGCATCCCGGAATTTTTGGTACCAGAGACTTGGTTGGTCGGTCCTTTTGGTGGCCTACCTTGTCTCGCGATGTCAGGGAATTTGTGCAGTCCTGCGGGACTTGCTCTCGCTCCAAGCCTTGCTCTCGCTCTAGTGGTTTGTTGATGCCATTGCCTGTGCCCAAGAGACCATGGACCCATATCTCTATGGATTTCATTTCCGATCTTCCTGTTTCTCAGAGAATGACCACCATCTGGGTAATT
This sequence comes from Oophaga sylvatica, assembly GCA_033576555.1. Classification (NCBI taxonomy): domain Eukaryota; kingdom Metazoa; phylum Chordata; class Amphibia; order Anura; family Dendrobatidae; genus Oophaga; species Oophaga sylvatica. Next base: position 45,440,628 of record JARQOD010000007.1, read on the forward strand.
TGTGATAGGTTTTCCAAAATGATACATCTTGTGCCATTACCTAAGTTGCCTTCCTCCTCTGAATTGGTGCCGTTGTTCCTTCAGCACGTGGTTCGTTTACACGGCATTCCTGAGAACATTGTGTCTGACAGAGGAGTCCAGTTTGTTTCCAGATTTTGGAGGACTTTTTGTTCTAAACTGGGTGTTCAATTGTCTTTCTCCTCGGCATTTCATCCTCAGACCAATGGTCAAACTGAGAGAACAAACCAGACATTGGAGACTTATCTAAGATGCTTTGTGTCTGCTGATCAGGATGACTGGGTCTCTTTTTTGCCTTTGGCTGAGTTTGCTCTTAATAATAGGGCTAGCTCTGCCACTTTGATGTCTCCGTTTTTCTGTAATTCTGGGTTTCACCCTCGATTTTCTTCAGGACAGAAGGAAGCTTCTGTCTGTCCAGGTGTTGACTCTGTTGTTGAGCGTATGCAGCAGATTTGGGACCAGGTAGTGGAGAGGTTGTCCCTCTCTCAGGAGAAGGCCCAGCGGTTTGCTAACCGGCATAGGACTGATGGTCCTCGGTTTAAAGTGGGGGACTTGGTCTGGTTGTCCTCAAAGAATATTCCTATGAGAGTAGCATCTCCTAAATTTAAGCCTAGGTTCATTGGACCTTATAAGATCATGGAGATTATTAATCCTGTTTCTTTTCGTTTGCTTCTTCCAGGGACATTTAAGATCCATAACGTGTTCCACAAGTCCTTGTTGAAGAGGTTTGTTGAGCCAGTGGTTCCTGCTGCTGTGCCTCCTGACCCTGTTTTGGTTGAGGGCAATCTGGAGTATGTGGTTGAGAAAATATTGGATTCTCGTTTTTCTAGACGAAGACTCCAGTATTTGGTTAAATGGAGAGGTTATGGTCAGGAAGATAATTCTTGGGTGTTTGCTTCGGACATCCATGCTAGGAGACTTATCCGTGCGTATCATAGAACTCATCCTGACCGACCTGGTTGCTCAAATGAGGGTTCGGTGACCCCTCCTCAAGGGGGGGGTACTGTTGTGAATGGGTTTGAGATGAGTTCTGAGCAGAGGCTCCCTCTGGTGGTTACAAGCGGTACTAGTGAGGATTGGGAATCAGGTGTTACTGATTGGTCTTATTTAAGGGAATCATTTTCCCATCAGGGTTGCCGGTGAACAATTGTTCTGGTCTGAATCCTTCTTTCCAGTTTCCCTTGTATCCTGCTGTGTCGTGTCTGCATCTCCTGCTATCAGATAAGACAATTTCTTATTTTGTGTTTTTGCTATATTTTTGCATTTTGTCCTGCACTTCTGTGGGGGCCTTCTGGGTCCCCTCCGGGGGCTTTTGCCCTCTCAGTTTAGTCCAGCCACTGTGTTTTGTACTTTTGCTTTTTGCAGTTTTTTCAGTGGCTGCTGTTTTTGTTACACCAGAGAACTAATTTAGGTGGTAGAGGTCGTGTGATCTCAGGTGATTTTGAAATTAGTAGAGTTGGTGTTTTTCAGGGTTTTCTGGGATTGCAGTAAGTACCCTTCCTGTCCTTTTCTATTTAGATAGTTTGGGCCCCAGCGTTTGCTCATACTATTTTCTTTCTGTGTCAGTATTTCCTCTTGTCTAACCGCCATTACATGTTTGGGGGCTTTCTATTATCTTTGGGGTTCTGCTCCGGGGCAGATAGCTTTCCTATTTCTATCTTTAGGTGTAGTTAGTTTCTCAGGCTGTGACGAGGCGTCTAGGACCATCGTAGGAACGCTCCACGGCTGCCTCTAGTTGCGGTGGTTAGTCAGGGTACTGCAATCTCATAGATTCCAACTGCTCTGGTGTATTTCCTTTTTTACCTGCACTCCTCAGCTACCGTAACATAACAGCCCAGACTGTCATTATGACCTGGATTACCGTAACATCCATGTCCGGCCCGACCCTACATGAAACAGTGTTCTTCCCTCTGGCGTACCTGCATCTCCAGATTCCACTTCCCCTGGGCACTTCCCAGGCACCGACAGTCCCTCTTCCAGGCGACCCCCAGTAATGGAGACACAGTCCAGAACAACTTGAACACTTTCTTTACTGTACTCGAGTCTTCACACGTTACATCCACAGTTGGCACAACAGGTGTTACATTAGTTTCTTTTTCTCTCCCTGCTTTGCTGTCGCTTCTGTACAGTACACGCCCGGACCGGACCATCCCAGACTGCTCCCCAGTTCCTTCCAGCCTGACGTCGCCATAATGACATCTCCTTAAGCCTGCTTCGCCTAAGAACTGAATTCATCAATCGCTAGATTTGGTGGCCCCCGGTGAAGCATCCGGCCCGTCTGCACTGAACTCGTCGAAGCTCCTGCTCCCCTCAGTTCCTTGGCCTAGCAACTTCTGCCCTAAAAGCATTGGCCCAGGCGGTAAGACGCCACATCTTTCCTCTTCTGCCTAGGCCCACTGTGAGACTATGCAGCGGCCGTGGATAACGTGGGTTGCTGCAGTTGGAACGTTGTGTGGCTGCCGGTTGTCCGGGCCTAAGCCCTTGTGGACACTAGGGCATGCTGGCCCCATCTGAGATAACTTCCTAAAGACTTTACACTACTACGCGGCAGCCCCTCCTACACTTAACCCTATAAGAACTATCTAGAAACTCTACTAGTATGCCCCCACTTAGTGGCCCATAACAGTACTACACTTACCCATATATATTGAGACTATAAACTAAAGTGCCCTCCTCTAATGCCCCAACAGGATGCACTTAACTTTCCCTAAACTATACATATGTAAAGAACATCAAACACATTATTATGCAACGGAACATAAGAAATAAGGAGATATATATATATATATTATATATATATATATCACAATGGTAACACATCAAGAATGTGGCAGCACCATTACTATTAATAGTAGTACATAGTATTCTGTAGCAATACCACCAAACATTTATACTCATACAATAACTATTTACATAATGAAACATTATGTATATTTAAGGGGTGGGGCGAAACAGGAATACTCCTTCACCTCCTTACATCAGTTTCAGGTTTTTTCCAAGGATTTATCCTCTGCCACTCAAGCATTGTCAATCCAGTGGTCTCTGCCATGAGCAAAAGTGATAACGTCTCACTCATAAATGCATCTGACCACTTATTGCATGATCAAATGACTGATAGTCTGGACATCACCAATTTCAGTGGGATGATATCATGTTGACTTGACTGATGGATACTATAAGAGACCACTGAAGCAGTGGCACATATTTCTTTATTTTATAGACAAAATTTGAAAAGTTTTCCATTTCTTAAAGAGGTTGTCCAGGATTGTTTTAGAAATAGCTGCGAAGTAGGGCAATAACTGAACAATATCACTTTGTAAATCCTCAACCATTCCAGTGCCACCACTTTAGTAGTCTTACCAGTCTTTAAGTGACCTAGAGTGATGATGTGCCGATGAAGCCCTCAAGACTTTTCCAGCCAATCAATGGCTTCAACACCAGTCATGTACCATAATTGCAACTATCAGCATTGAAGCCAAAAATTGGCTGTAGGTGCCACCTGCACACGGTCAACCCAAGCCTACTGCAAGACTGACCAGCGAGAACACAGAAGCAGCAGTGCAAAAATGTTGGTGGTGAGAGGGCTGTTTCAGTTAAATGATAGCTCTTTTCCTACTTTCTGGTCATTTTTGAAAAATCTGAGCCAACCTCTTTGAGAACTGACTCGAAAATAGTAAATCCTCATTAACAGAGAGTAAAGTTCCCCATACACTCTAGATAGAGAAAACAATAGTTCAGCTGACAACTTGGCCAGCGTTTATTTTGCCTTACCCCCCATACACAAGAGCGCTCGCTCGGCCGAGCATTCCGGAGTTCTCTATGAGAGAGCCACTGCCAGACTCCTTGGATTGAAACGATTGGCAATACAAAATTGGACAAGATGAGTTCGCAACTCCTCCAACAATCATCTCTCTGGGGCTGCTATACATATTATTTAAGCGGGTTTGACGACATTAGTCTAAGGTGTATGGGGGCTTTAAGGGGAATGGGGATGGTCTAGATGCAGCTTGTCCTTCTGATAAATAATAGTGTTATATGTTATTCTGGATGCTTATGTTAATTTAAAAGCAAAAAATAAAAATGTGTCTTATTTTCCCATCATTTTGTCATGGCCCAATGTTCAATGTTTAGCCGTCAAAAATTTTTGACGGCAAACAGAAATCATTTCAGTTTATTTAATCATTGTTACGGAAACGCATATCTAGCAGTGACAGCATGATGGATTCTGCTCTGCCCTCCGCAGTTTCATTTTAGAAGCGTGGCTGTTAATGAAACTATAATAAAAGTATAGGAAACGGGCAGGTAAGACAAGCCAAATGCGTATTTAAAAGTTAATGATTTTTTTTTAATCGTTCTTTCATATTTCCTTGCTTGGAATATCAATGTCACGACAGTTAATATTGGATATGTAGCAGAGGAAGTTGCTGCCTATTATCAAGTATAATGCACCAGTCAACGCTTAGAGGACATTGTTTTGTCCTTGTCGAAATTTACAAGCAGGGAACGGAGCAGTGCACCACCGCGATATTTACATGTCTTTATCCCTCAGGTTATGTCATTGTGGTGCAATGAGTTTGTTCAACAAGGTACAGATTTTAGCTGAGTTGTGTCCCTTGTTGCGGAGCTGTACTTCAAAGTGGAGGGTTTTAACCTGTTCCTATTCCGCTCTTCAATTGTCCAGAAGTGTGAGCCTCTGGCAGGATATTATTATTCCGAGTGTTTCCAGATGAGGAGGAAAAACAAGTGCATGAGTGTATAATTACACTGTGCTCCTGTAGATTCACACAGTGTCCTCGCCCGCTAATTGGAAAGGCTCCGCTACTCGTAATACAATATTTAACAATAGAAGAAAGACAAATTCTCCAGATGCAATAATTCTATTGTTGCATACTGACAGGCCTGTCGTACCAGATCACTGTGGGGTTAAAAAAGCTGGTCAGCAGGGTAGGACTTGGGATCACGATCTAAAAGGACTGCCCATTTGAATTCAGAGCACCGCATTAAGCTATGCTAACTTGGAGAGAGGGTCTGTTTTTGAATACTCAAGATCACTGGAGACCTTTAGAAGAAAGGACGTCTTGGCCATTATTAATGAAAAGCTTAACAGTTGCAATCTTTATGACTCATGGGTAAGATTGAGAGTCCAAAAGAAAAAAGAAAAATTTGCTAAGTTCTGCATTTATTTTAAGTTTTCTGGAATATTCTCATAGATTATGTGCACACGACATCTTTTAGGCTCTGGCGTACCCACATCGTTTTTCAGGAACACATCAGCTACCAGCTGTGTCTTTGTTGTCTTCTTAGCCACTTTTCCTGCTGCTCTGCCCAATTTTAAGTAGAAAATAGTGGCGTCAGGAACCCGCCTGAAGAATGGTCAGGTGACTTCTTTTAGCTGCTTCACGGCTTTCAAAACCTGAAGTGGACACAAGTTAAAAAACATATGCACAGCAAGTCGTTTATACATTGCTGTCCATATGTTCATCCTTTTTAATTTGTTTAGGCTCACTGACACGAGCGCATAACATGGCTGAGTGCTATCCGATGTTCTATCGAATAGCACTTGGCCCAGTATTATACTATGGGGCAGTGGAGATCTGCGATTATTTTCTCATGCCGATTTTCTCATGTCAAGTCTATGGCTGTGTGTGAAACATCGGACTGCACTCCGATGTCATCTGAGTGTAGTCCGATTTACATGGACACAGACAATGGAGAATATGGAGAAATTATGTTCTCTGTTTTCTCCACACCTGTGATATGATTCTCACATGCAAGAGAATCGGATCAAACTAAGCTGAAACTTAGACAGAGTTTGAGCCAAGTGTCATTAGCATAATTGGCCTTATTCTCTCGCATGAGAGAATCGTCGCTCGTGTGTCCTCAGCCTTAAAGGGAATTTGTCAGCAGGCTTTTGCTACCTCACCCAAGAACATCATGATGTAGGTAAAGAGAAGCTGAATCCAATGATGTATCACTTAGAATACTGAGTGCAGCCGTTCTGACACAGTCCAAGCTTTTACATTTGAAATGAAGCAGAGCTCAGTAAGCTAACCCCACCCACACCACAGCTAACCCCGCCCACACTAGGCTCTTTATGTACAAAGTCCATAGACAGTGAGGTGCTTATCACCACAGCAGGGGGTGTTGGCGGACTAGTCCTGCAATGTTAATCTCTTAGTGATAAATCAAATCCTTCACAGTTAGTAAACAGCAGCACGCAATGTGACAAGTGACACATCCCTGAATTCTGTGTTTTAGCCTCTACCTTCTGTTGTCTTCAAATAATACGGTGAAAACCTGACAGATTCACTTTAAGAAGTTGCTTTTTTGGGTAGAATCCGCATGTTAAACATGCTGTGTCCACATGCCCTTAAAGTAAAGGTGCCAAAAATCATAGCAAGCTGTGCTGCAGCCTCATTATGTATAGTTGTCCCTGCCAAATGACTGTTAATTGTTATTACACGCACAACAGCTGGTTAATAATAAACTCTCAGAGGGAGAAGCGCAAAGAAATAATAAATCTCAGGTTAAAGGCAAAGTGCTGGAATAAATATTTTGTACTAATTATGATTTTTAGCCTTTTTTTTTTTACATCAAATGTAAGCCGGCTTCGGCAATCGTCTGTTGTGTCCGCTATGCACTAGAAGCATCTTGAGTGTGTGATTGACAAGCAATCTGGCCTATCCATAAGACCATATGGTTTTCCTCCCTTAATTAGCCAGTCCTTACTGTGTTGGTGGGAGAACAGATGCAGAGAGAAGTAAATTACCTTCATCTCTGCTGAAATAAAAATGGCACTCCACTTTATAATCGGATTTGATCTTGGGTTGTTTAAAGAAATTGTTAACTTCTTCCATGCTGGAGATTCACAGTGCAATTTGTGTATTGCAAAGTCGTCTTCAACCATCAGAATGTGCATCAAATATTCATTTTCTATAGACTCCATGATGAGGGACACATTTCCCGTGGACGACTAAGAGAAATTGCAATTTATGTTTCCTCCCACAGGAAGAATAAATGAAAATGGCATATTACTAACAACTGAGAACTGATTTTTTTTTTCGCATCTGGTTCCATCATCATGGAAAAAGCAGATCATTAACTTCAGCACAATTCATTTGGTCTGGCACCTTCATCATCTGGGAGACCCAATCGTTTGTGATCTGTGAAGGTCGTTTTTATTCTTTTGCTCTAGAATCATCGGATGCTGGGAAATTGTAGTGCCGCAAATGGTGGTGGGAAGACAAGAGAACATAAAAGATTGGATGAATGGAGAAATGGCACATCCCTTCATTGCAGTCTCTACAGTACAATCACCTGTAGGAGACATATACTAATAAATCAGGTAGATTATTCAACTCCTAAAAATGGCAAACATATATTAGCATCCACTGGTGGACACAAACAGAAAAGGGCCCCTGGGCAAGAACAATATACGGGCCCTTTGCAGACTAACAGCTCCTAAAAATGCAAAATTGCGCTTGCTTTGGAGGTAGAAATGGGTCCCCTTACCTCTTGGGCCCCTGTTGCACCAATGATATATCCTTCCCTGTTAAATCTGACACCACAATCTACCATATTCTCTCACTACTACACATCACTATATCATCGTATTGCTACTGCTATATAATCTATGCTTGCATAGAACATCAATGTCAATAGAAGACAACATCAACGCAAACAAATCAAATGGTTAAAACGCATTTAGTATTCCTTCAACTGGCTACAACTTCCTCAACTGTGGAAACTTTCTTTGCTTATAATCAATACCATGGGAAAACCATTAGAACAGATGAGTAATGTGCTTACATTCTCAAAAAGTGTAAATTAATTGGGCCAAAGAGAAAAAGTGTACTACTTATTACTTTCTTATATTTATTTGAAGGCTATGTACACAAAATGAATACCAAATCACAATATAAAATTCGAGTACATGGGAACTATTTATAATTGTATTGTTTTTTTCTGTATTGGCTTTCTTGACTTTGAAGCTAACCTCGCTTAATATTGATTGTTAAAGGCAATGGGCAGCTTTCTGAGCAGCTTTTTAAATTTTGTTTAAATTCATGAATTTTGGGGTTAATATATTTTTTTCGTACTTGGGTTAAATTGAAAATGCTCCACCATTTGTATTTAAAGTGTAATTTTCACTTTCCTTCTTTTTACATAATAGACATTGTAAATAACTACCAATCGATACGGGTTCAGTCCTGGGACCGTCTGCTGCCAATCACCCTATGAATGAGCAAAACACTTGTTCATTGGGTGAAATGTTTTTTTATGCACATCATATGGAGATCATTATGCAGTTAAAAGATCATCGTTCTCGGCGGTGCATCATCCTGTGTAAACAGGACTCGTGCTGCCGAGAACTGTGAGCGATCTAGTATCGATCGTGCACTGTACATCGTTTTCTTTGGTCTGCCTGTGCGACAGTCAGTCAAATGACCGCCGATCAGTTACAGTTTATCGATCGGCGGTCGTATCATGCCACCGGTCGGTCTTAGATTCTATGACAGTGCAAAATCTAATTTCCAGCCCTGCGACTCTTCTAATTAATCGTATTCTTTGATCCTTCTGTTATTTTTTTCTATATAAGAAAAATTCCTCTATGTGAATATATTTCAGGCAACAATAAAGAAGAATTCTGTAAGAGGGATTTAGGGAACATAAATCAGTCATGTGAATTAAGACGAGTATTATAATTAAAACATATTCCCTTAAGAACTAAAATGGAATTAGTGATATCTTACTTAACTTCAACAGCAATATTTAATTACTTTATAACTTGGTTAAAGATGGAAGTTTCAAAATATCTTTAATTTCTGCCTAATAATCTTTATTACAATGCTTTTAAAATATTTATAGATACGTCAAAAGTTTTTTTGTAAACATTTTATTTACATTTTTTGAACCTTTTAATCCAGGTATTTAGTAGAGAGAATAATGACTGAATATCATTTGTACCGTATGAATAGTTTTCTACTCTGGTTATACAGTATATTTATTTCACCTTCATCTTCCAATGCCCAACTCACTTTTTGATAGTAATGCAGTTTCCCTGGAGAATAAACAGCTGTGAAGGTTTCTGCCATCCGATAGCAAAGATAACAAGACAAATGAAAATAGGACCCACTTTCTCCAAGAACACACACGGTATGTATACCGTTTCCCCCCCAAATTTATAAAAACTGTAGTTGCCTATTATCACCACCGGTGGCGTTAGCGCAAGTTTACATGTTCCGTTTTTGCAGTATTTTTTCTGCACCAAAAACCAGAGTAAAACCAAAGAAATGAGCTGGAATATATGGTGGTGTAAGTGGAATGTGTAGGAGAACGTTAACACTGTGGCCAATTAACAGATTAAAACTAAGATGAAAACCAATAAAGCAAGTACCCAGTAGTAAGTAAATAAGTAATAATAATGGGCAAGCGGTGGCTCAGTGGCTAGCACTGTTGCTTTCCTTTAGTGCTGGGGTCCTGGGTTCAAATCCCACCAAGGACAACATCTCATCATGACATGGTGTACCCAATCTGAACAGTCCTATTGCTAGTATTAAAACCTTACCTTGTGTCAGCTGACTTCATTATACAGTACGGACCAAAAGTTTGGACACACCTTCTCAATCAACGATTTTTCTGTATTTTCATGACTATGAAAATTGTAGAATCACACTGAAGGCATCAAAACTATGAATTAACACATGTGGAATTATACATTACACTTTACAAAAAAGTGTGAAACAACTGAAAATATGTCTTATAGTCTAGGTTCTTCAAAGTAGCCACCTTTTGCTTTGATTACTGCTTTGCACGCAGAAAAGGTGAACGGATGGACTCTACATGCCTAGTTCCCACCGTGAAGCATAGAGGAGGTGGTGTGATGGTGTGGGGGTGCTTTGCTGGTGACACTGTTGGGGATTTATTCAGTTCTTGCCTCGGGTGGATCCAAGTGAAAGAGCCGGATTCAGGCTCACACAGGATGAGTAAATCAAGAAAGGCACATCCAGCCCATGAATGGCAGCGCTTCCCAGGACTCACATCCAAAGATAATATTTCATATTTTTTTATTTAATAAGTTAAAATGGAGGAGATACAACGCGTATCCGAAACGCGTTGTATCTCCTCCATTTTAACTTATTAAATAAAAAAATATGAAATATTATCTTTGGATGTGAGTCCTGGGAAGCGCTGCCATTCATGGGCTGGATGTGCCTTTCTTGATTTACCTGTAAATCTATAAAAGCAAAAGAAAACCAACCATAGAATCCATAATGGCAAACTAAATAAATAATGTAATATATTAATGATATATTATCAAGAATGATAAAAGGTTCAGTAGATATGAAGGGTTGGAGGAACAGACCTATGCAAGGGAGAATACTGCATATAAATAAATTGAGTAGGGTCAAATTTGATGAAAATCCATCTGAACAAGGGCTATAACACACAGTATAGGAATGTCAATATATGGATAACAAGTAAGAACAAAATGACACTTAATACATATGCAAATAAATAAGGCACTGTCAAAAACTATATAGCGTGTCATTAAATGTAGATCCATTGAAAAAAAATGACATATCAAATCACATGCAAGGTAGTAAAGATACAGTGGGTACAGAAAGTATTCAGACCCCTTTAAATTTTTCACTCTTTGTTTCATTGCAGCCATTTGGTAAATTCAAAAAAGATCATTTTTTCTCATTAATGTACACTCTGCACCCCAATCTTGACTGCAAAAAAACAGAAATGTAGAAATTTTTGCAAACGTATTAAAAAAGAAAAACTGAAATATCACATGGTCATAAGTATTCAGACCCTTTGCTCAGTATTGAGTAGAAGCACCCTTTTGAGCTAGTACAGCCATGAGTCTTCTTGGGAATGATGCAACAAGTTTTTCACACATGGATTTGGGGATCCTCTACCATTCTTCCTTGCAGATCCTCTCCAGTTCCATCAGGTTGGATGGTGAATGTTGGTGAACAGCCATTTTCAGGTCTCTCCAGAGATGCTCAATTGGGTTTGGGTCAGGGCTCTGGCTGGGCCAGTCAAGAATGGTCACAGAGTTGTTCTGAAGCCACTCCTTTGTTATTTTAGCTGTGTGCTTAGGGTCATTGTCTTGTTGGAAGGTGAATCTTTGGCCAAGTCTGAGCTCCAGAGCACTCTGGAAGAGGTTTTCATCCAGGATATCTCTGTACTTGGCCGCATACATGTTTCCTTCAATTGGAACCAGTCGTCCTGTCCCTGCAGCTGAAAAACACCCCCATAGCATGATGCTGCCACCACCATGTTTCACTGTTGGGATCGTATTGGCTAGGTGATGAGCAGCGCCTAGTTTTCTCCACACACACTGCTTAGAATTATCACCAAAAAGTTCTATCTTTGTCTCATCAGACCAGAGCATCTTATTTCTCATACTCGGGGAGTCCTGTGTTTTTTAGCAAACTCTATGCGGGCTTTCATATGTCTTGCACTGAGGAGAGGCTTCCATCAGGCCACTCTGCCATAAAGGTCCAACTGATGGAGGGCTGCAGTGATTGTTGACTTTGTGGAACTTTCTCCCATCTCCCTACTGCATCTGTGGAGCTCAGCCACAGTGATTTTGGGGTTCTTCTTTACCTCTCTCACCAAGGCTCTTCTCCCACAATTGCTCAGTTTGGCTGGATGGCCAGGTCTAGGAAGACTTCTGGTGGTCCCAAACTTCTTCCATTTAAGGATTATGGAGACCACTGTGCTCTTAGGAACCTTAAGTACTGCAGAAATTCTGTTGGTACCTGGGCCAGGTGTGTGCCTTGCCACAATTCTGTCTCTGAGCTCTTTGGCCAGTTCTTTGACCTCATGATTCACATTTGGTCTGACATGCACTGTGAGCTGTGAGGTCTTATATAGACTGGTGTGTGCCTTTACAAATCAAGTCCTATGAGTTTAAGTAAACACAGCTGGACTCCAATGGAGGAATAGAACCATCTCAAAAAGGATAACAAGGAAATGGACAGCATGTGACTTAAATATGAGTGTCTGAGCAAAGGATCTGAATACTTATGACCATGTGATATTTCAGTTTTTCTTTTTTTATAAATTTGCAACAATTTCTACATTTCTGTTTTTTCAGTCAAGATGGGGGCAGAGTGTACATTAATGAGAAAAAAATGAACTTTTTTGAATTTACCAAATGGCTGCAATGAAACAAAGAGTGAAAAATTTAAAGGGGTCTGAATACTTTCTGTACCCACTGTAAATCCAAACCAATACATGGATACATACTGCTGGTGTAAGCTCCCCTGATTGGATTGCGCCTGCCCCAGCGCTCGTTTCAGCAAATGCCATCATATGGAGGTGGTGTCATCTGTGGGCCAGAGGTTTAAATAGTGCCGATGGTCCATTGAGCGCAGCTGGGCAAAAAGGCAATGTATGGGCCATCCAGGAGGACCCAGAAGTTCACCGCCAATGCCATTTATGAACATATACTTAAAGGGAATCTGTCACCCCATTTTTGTGATATCAGATAAAGATATCACTAAATTGTGCGTCCCATAAGTAATCTATAGGTACCTATCATATCTCCTGACACCCCATTTTGATGTCAAAATACCTTGTAAAGTTTTTTTCTCAGTATGCAAATACATGCGGTCCGGTCCGATGGGCGGCGTTTATTCTCATTCCCCCACCGCCTCCTGTCTTGCCCTACGCACTTCTTTTCTTGCGTTCACGTCGGGTTTCCGTGCTTGCGCTTTGAAAAAGCCCCTCGCGCGTGCGCAGTATGCTTTTCCCAACCAACCAGTGGGCAGAGCATAAAATCATTACTGCGCATGCACCACTATTGTGCTTCACTTTCCTTGCCCCAGAAGTCAAGGGGCAAGGAAAGTGAGGAAAAAGACTGTCGCATGCGCAGAACTGATTTTCTACTTTGCCCACTGTTGGGCAAAGCACACTGAGCACGGCGAGGGCACTTTTCAACGCGCAAGGCGGAAACAGTACGCCGTCTGTGATATTTACAGATGAAGATACGTGCACAAAGCTGCTGAGGAGCGGGGGGGTGAATGAGAATAAACGCCGCCCATCGGACCGGACCGCATGTATTTGCATACTGAGAAACTAACTTTACAAAGGTATTTTGACATCAAAACTGGGGTTTCAGTAGATATGATAGGTACCAATAGATTACTTATGAGACGCACAATTCAGTGATATCTTTATCTGATATCACAAAAATGGGGTGACAGATTCCCTTTAGTCTGTATATAGCTTCTAACATGAACCTAAATAGGAGTCGTACAGATTGGTGCTCTTTCGGGGACAACATACAATCACATTATTGGAACTGTGCTGGGTAGAAAATAAATAGGACCACGTACCCTTAAAATCTATAAAAAATAATATCTTCTTAGAAACACAGGTATATTTTAATATTCAAATAAACAAGATGATTCAGCTCACTCTTTTCCAAAATTCATCCAGTCAGTGGGGAAGCCTGGAAAGCATTCCACTGGATGGCGTTTTAGGTAGATATGTCCAAGCAAGGTAAAAGATACAGCTTCCAATATATATATAAATCTAATTTTATTTAATCCATTATGTAATCCATTAAATAAGTTAAAAAATATACATACTTTGCAAAACGTTGAAGTGAATACTCTACATTAAAACCAACGCGTTTCGAACATTTCGAGCCGCATTGGTTTTTATGGAAGGTATTCACTTCAAACTTTTGCAAAGTATGTATATTTTTCAGTTTTTCAATGGATTAAATATAATTCGATGTTTTAAATATATATACAGGAAGCTTGATCCTTTACTTTTCTTGAACATATTTAAATGTGAAATATATTGAAGTTGAGTTTTGCTTATGTATGTGTACATTTTTTATAAAATGAAAAAAAAATGTCTGTGTACCAAAAACCCCAGTTTAGGAATAAAATATATATTACTATGTTTTAACACTTTTGGTGCCCAATCAAATTAATAATTAAATGAACTAAATTAATTAGTGCACTGTTAAAACCTATTCAGTTATTAAGGAAAAGTGGAAGACCCTTTTATCAAAAGTTGGCAGCTGTTAGAGGATATGATTAAGTTAATAGGATAATAAATATGGTAAGTGCGTAGAAAAACTGTGGCAGTTCCACATGGCTGGTAACTAGCTTGTCCCTTCGCTCTTTAAGTTGCGGAAGTGTGAAAAGAGAACAGGGAATTTCTGTTATTATATGAAATGCTTTCTGCCTGAGCAATTAAAGAATCTCAGCAGCAGAGATGTGATGGATAAGCAAGTAAAACCTCATTAGGGGAACTGACGTAGGACAGCGGCTCAGTGGCATGTGGGATAAGTGCGAGCCAATTTGGTTAAATAGCTAAAATCAAGCATTGCTTATGGTGCATCGGGTGGAATAACCTTCCGTTAAACAGCAGCCAACTCACAGAACTCTTTGTTTCCTTATTTTTTCTCCCCTCCATATAATCTCTTGTTTTCCTCTAAATCAAGTTGTTCATTCACCTGAATAATCAGGGCAAAGTAATCGTTCCTTTTCGAATGACCTGTTTTTTTTCTCCGGTGTTCTGCTAATGTTCTTTTGAAGATCTCTTCACAGTCGGTCTGCCTTTTTTTTTTTTTTTTTGCGGGTTCACACTCCATTGGATCGCCTCGGCTCCGGGCAATCAGGGGTTAAATTGTTTGCACGAATCGTGATTGTTTCCCCGAGATGCAGCGGACAACCCTGCACGCTGCCAAATTCGCTAATCACTGAACTCTACAGCGGAGCGAGAGCTGCCATAATTAAAGAAGCTGTTTTGCATTCATCGCTACCTAAAACGCAGAAATTTGTCGTGATCGGACTTGGAAAGAAAACCGGTATCGCCTGTGACTAATCGCTCAAAATTTTAAACTGTGATTACGCCTCTGACGGTGCACTTTATAAACCTGATCGGGAGCGTGATTTAACTTTGGCTATGCTCATTCCATTTTTTTTGCAGTTTTAAAATTCTCGGAGGATGGAAGCAGCAGGCATGTGGACAAGGATACTGTACCAATCCAATGGGGTAAACTAAGAGACTCTTCAAAATGTTTTGCTCTGTAACTAATACAGAAAATACATTGCAATACCAGCTCAGACCAAAAAAATCTGCAAATGCAAGTACTGGTTTATTCTGCCTTTGGCCATCGTATTCCCTGCTTTCTATCATGGCAGACTATGCATAGTGTACATACATCTGACAGTTAACCTGATATAACCAGTATGGCAGGCTCTTGCTCTTTTTTACAATGTCAAGAGCGTATACGTAGTCATAGAACAATACTTTCAAGTTTTAGAGTTCATTCACATGTCAGTTTATCACGTAACAGTGCTACTTGTATTTTATCGTAGACCTGTCCAGATGTCAGTGTTTTTCTGTGGACCGAATTGTCCATGCAACTATCACGGAGACAAATCTGATATTGATCTGAGTGTTGGATGAAACTCGGCAAAGAAAGTCAATGGGTCCGTGAAAAAAATCGGACAGCACTCGGATGCCATCCATATTCTGTCTATTATTCACTGACTGACAGAGAACATGGAGAAACTTATTTTTACTCATCAGTGGAAAAAAAATGATGAAATTCTGACCAAACACTGATGAAGATGAAACTTGGATGAAAATCACTGATGAAGCTCAGTCTGTTTTCCACCTTTCATAAAAAACTGACACCTGAATGAGGCCTTAAGAGGAACATGACAGCTTAGTTATTGTTGCTATCCCGAGTCCCAACCATGGGCACCGTGAATCAGACTGGCTCAATTATTGAAGCTGTGTATGTGTATTGAATAGTCCAAGGGACAGGTCCCCAACAGCTTCTCCCAGCCCACAACCTTTTGACTGACGGGTCTCTTCCTATGTGTGGTTATATCAACAGACCTATAAGTCCAGGGGAGCAAAAATGGGAGAATCCACCAAAGACCTAAATCTTAGACTGGTCATCCAAATTGCTCTCCAGTTCGATTTTAAAAATACGGTAAAATAAACATAGATGTACTAATTGAGCTAGTGTCTTAATCATGCTGTCCGTGATTTGGCTAACAACGTGAGTCGGATGTTAGGTTTCCTTTTTAACCTGTTACTTGGGTCACTTTTCAGGAGCAGCTAGAAATTAGGACACGCCACACAACTAGGGGACAATGCTCGTGGATGATGAGATTGTTGGCTTTTAATGGAACCAACTGCTCTTTTATACTGAACTCAATAAAAAGAAGAGAAAAAAACTAACCTTAAAGCCTATGTCCACTCTTGAGTAATATTCTACTACTTTGACTTTGTTCACAATTGCATTAATTCCATTGTTCTGCCCCCGTCATAATTACATAACAGACCTCAACAGCGACTAACAGACAACATTGATTTATAATAAAAAGCTATTGGTTTTTCATCATGGTGTTTGGCATTTTTCCATTAAATTTGAAAGAATTTGCCAGATGTGAAGACAGCCATGTACAGGTTTGCGGAATGCATCCCTAGATATATAAAATCCCATTTCTAAAGCAGGCTCCCCTTCCATGCTAAGCTAATCACCATAGTGTGGCAGACATCAGATGTCATTGATAGAGGCCACGTTAGAGAAAATCTAGTATTAAGGCTTTTTCACACACCACTTTTTTTTCTTGGAACCTGTTGTATCCATTAATTTTGCAGATAAACCACTGACTCATAATCATTGTGCTTTTTCTCATGATTTTTTTCTGTGGACTGATTGTTGAAGAAGTCATGCCCTGCTTTGATCCATGTTGCAGCTAAGTCAGTGGCCCCATAAAAAAATTAAAATAAAACGGATGTCATCTGTGTGATTTCCAAATTTTAATGTTTAATGGGTAGGAGAAGCAAAGAATTCTGTTTCTCATACTAGAAAAATGGATGCAATACAAATTGTACAAACTGACACACAGACCAAAAATGAATCGGGCACACTGAAAAACACAAGGAACATTTTTCATGTATGAGAAGAAAAATTGTTGTGTGAAACCAGCCTTTCAACTTTTACTTTGTTACTTTTTCCACATCTCTTTACTCTGTCTATGGGATTGTACACATGGCCGTATTTTTGGTCCAAGTGCGATCCGACAAAACAATGGATTGCACTTGAACCGATGTTATTCGGCACTGGTCAGGGGAAAACAATTGCTGCATGCCTGTGAAAAACATAGGACTGCACTTGGATAACATCTGAGGGCCGTCTGATTTTCACAGACTGATGGAATGGAGAATACGGAGAATTTTTTTTCTCAATCTTCCCCTTATGGCCACGTTCACACATTCAGTATTTGGTCAGTATTTTACTTTAGTATTTGTAAGCCAAAACCAGGAGTGGGTGATAAATACAGAAGTGGTGACGTGTTTCTGTTATATTTTTCCTCTGATTGTTCCTCTCCTGGTTTTGGCTTACAAATACTGATGTAAAATACTGACCAAATACTGAACGTGTGAACGTGGCCTATCCGAGAGAATCGGATCATACTGTGATCAAACTCTGTTCAAAGTTTGATCAAAGTGTGATTAGCATAATCGGCCCGATGCTCTCGGGTGAGAGAATACAGTAGATGCTCGTCTGACCCTAGACTAATAGAGGAAGGGGTACTGAGTAAACAAAACAGGCAATGTTGAGATTTCAGCTCCGAAGGATGAACATTTCTAAAGGTAAGTCTGAGCTGATAATGGAGAATGTCACTAAGGCCAGGGTCAGACATGCAAGAAACTTGCACGGGTCTCGCAAATCAATACCCGGCACTGCCGCCGGCACTCAGACAGGAGCGTGCGGCTGCATGTATTTCTATGCAGCCACATGCTCCTGTCCCAAGTGCCGGAGGCAGTGCCGGGTATTGACATGCGAGACTCGTACGAGTTTCTCGCATGTCTGACCCCGGCCTAAGGAATACACTTAAGTTATTCAACTCTCAAACAAAACCTGTCGGCCCGATTTTATAATGTAAAGACATGGCTGTAATGGCACTGCCATACAGATCTAATCAATACGTTTAGTGAAGAATCAGACACAGGGAGCAGACCCACTGTACAGTCCAGCCCCTGTGCACTGAAATCTAATTAACAGAAAACTTCAAATGATGATTAAAGAAGAACAACAAAGCGGATTTCTTCACCAACTTTACCAAAGGTATTGATTAGGTCGGTATGACAGCGCCATTACAGCCATGTCTTTACTTTACATTACAAAATCGGGCAGACAGGTTCTCTTTAAGTCTCATTTTGATATTCATTCAGCCAAAGAGTGTTCACAAGAGTGCTTGTTGGCAATTATGGGCTAGTGTATACATGGTGCTAATCACAAATAAGCAAAATGCTCATTCATCGGGTGATCAGAGCACTTATACCGGCATAAAAATCTGTCTTGTTGGCACCACATTGTCTCGCCAACAACATAATGCTCAACAATTACATTAAAGATAATTCTTCACCATGTTGTTTTTGTTGGTCCTCATGAACGGGCATAGAAACAAGCACCGACTGACTTGTATACAGTCGGTCAGTGTTTGTTAGGTCAAAATCTACCCTTCTAATTTGGATTTAATCCTACATACAGATGGTAAAGTGAACAGTAGGGCACTCGTAATCTACCTTTTACCTTATCTGGACTAGACTATTGATTTTCTGCAGATCACGTCTATGGATTGACAGAATGACTTGTTATTACGCGTTCTTGCATCTCTAGCAGTGGAAGAGTCTTTCAGGACTGTGACTTTCGGAAGGGTTTTACGGGCTATCACATTGCAGCTAGAGTTCTGTATCACCAGTGACTGCTCCGTGGAGACTTCTCACCTTGTTGCTCCGATAAAGAGGGTGAAAAGAGATAATGAAAGACAGAAAGTAAATGTTCTGCTTTATGTGCCTGGGAGTGATAATTAAACATAGCTGAGCATTTCTAAGAAGAGGCGAATCCTTCAACAGGAATGGAGAGGTTATTATTTTGAAATTTCCAGAGGTTAGTGATGGCGCTTCATGCATAACTAATCCATAAAGCATCTCTCCAGCTAGTTAAACCAAGGAGTCATTTTAATATTCCACTGCCTTAGGTGACGAATGCTGATAGACAAGTATTTATGTGCATTGAACACCTTTGGGTCATTTCAGAGTAGGGAATTAATTGTTTTAGCACCGACAGAGGTTGCATGCCAATTGTACTTCTTTTCTACTTTTTTCTTCTGTAACATTTAGTCGAGGCAATAGAGTCTAGATTTCAGTCACCTGGAGCAGCAATCCCGCGCAGCCGAGGATGGGACCGACCAAAGCACCTTTTGAACTACATCTCACAGCTAATTGAGAGGAGCTTCCTCAGAAACGCACAGAAATTAGATTGCGTGTCAGCAATTGACAGAAACTGTCTGCTTCTAATTTTCTCCACTGCTTTTTTTTTGCTTCGTGATGTAATGTGATGTGATGTAAATGGCAGGGAGCTGATTTGATTAATAAACTAATGACATTGCTTCTAGGTTAACCCTTTGCTGTGGTTCCGTTCCGTTCTTGGGAAAAATGACATACAATATTCAGTATATTTTAGCAGTTTATGGGGCAGCAATGTCAATTTTTTTTAATGGAAAATATTTTTCTAGATATAATCATAATAGTAATGTCATATTTAAAAGATTTTTTTTATTGAGGCCAGGGCTAGTTTTAGACAAAGTGAGGCAAAAGTTTAAGGTGGGACCCCAAATGCTTACATATTGCACCATCACATAGAAACATTTAGGGTTGTATTTACATGCGCTGAGTTCAGGCCGTTAACTTAAACGAGTGTGATCAATGATATTAAAGTCTTTTGGTGCTTATTTTCCAGCCTCCTTACAGTGGCTACGGAAGAATGATGGGGACAGAATGATCAGTAGTACAGTAGATCAATCTGTACTTATACAGCACCATGTTATCTGGAACACATCTGTAGTTTTCACTGGGCGATGTGCTGCTGAGAACCAATGATTTTGTACCGGCATAAACAATCCAATCACCCAATGAATAGGTGGCATTTTGCTCTTTCGTTGGGCAGTTGCTGATGTTTCCACCTATGGACTCTCATCTGTGCTACCGATTTTTATAAATGTGGATTCTAAACACACACATATGCACAAACACATGTTAAACACAAATAGCTCACACACACACATAGAGCACATACATACAGATACATGTATACACAGAGAACATACATACAAGAACATGAATACACACAGAGAACCTACACACAGATGCATGTATACACGGGCACATACATACTGACACATGCATGGACGGAGCACATACATACCGACACATGCCTCCAGACAGCCCTGCAAACTGTATAATGGCCCCCATACAGCCCTTCACACAGTATGATGGACCCCACACAAAACTTCACACAGAATAATTGCTCGCATACAGCATGATGGCCCCACATTGCCTTCCATATAGTAAAATGGGTTCCACAGTGCCTTCCATATAGTATGATACACCCCCATAGTCCTCCATATAGTATAATGGACCCCATAGTCCTCCATATAGTGCAATGCACTCCCCATAGTCCTCCATATAGAATTATGCATCTCTGATAGTCCTCTGTTATGAATGTGCTAGAGATGGTTTCTGAGCAGAGGCTCCCTCTGGTGGTTACAGACAGTACTGAGCCTTTCAGCGAGGAATGGCAATCTGGGATCATGGACTGGTCTGATATAAGGGAGGTTCCCTCCCATTATGGTTGCCGGTGATCAATTGTTCTTGTCTCAATTGTGGTTCCTGGTTCATTTGAAGTTTGCTGAGTCTTGCCTGCATCTTCTGCTATCAGATAAGATATTTTCTGCTTTTATTTTTGTGCTTGCTTTTTGCATTGTTCCCTGCACTTCTGTGGAGGTCAGCCAGGTCCCCTCCGGGGCCTTGTGCTCCTCTCAGTTTATCTGAAGCCACTGTAAATGTTCATTTGCTTTTTCCTGTTTTTTCAGTGGCTGTGGCTTAGTTTTGTTACACCAGAGATCTGATTTTAGGTGGTAGAGATCGTGTGATCTCAGGTGTTTTTGCAATCAGAAGAGTTGGTATTTTTTAGGGTTTTTTTTGGATTGCAGTGAGTATCCTTTCCTGTACTTTTCTGTCTAGACAGATTGGGCCCCAGCGTTTGCTCTTCTATTTTCTGTCTGTGTCCGTGCTTCTTCTTGTCTAACCACCATTACATGTTTGGGGGCTTCCTATTTTCTTCGAGGATCTGCTCCGGGGCAGATAGCTTTCATCTTTCTGCCTTTAGGTGTAGTTATCTCTCAGGCTGTGACGAGGTGTGTAGGATCAACATAGGAACGCTCCACGGCTACCTCTAGTTGTGTGGTTAGTTCAGGGTACTGCAATCCAATAGGTTCCAGCCTCTCTGGTGTATTGCTGTTTTTGCTTATTCTCCTCAGCTACCAAAACACAACAGTCCTCCATATAGTGTAATGCTCTCCCTATAGTCCTTGGTATAGTAGCATGTACTCCCCATAGTCACCCAGATAGTATAATACACCTCATATTGTCCTCCATATAGTATAATGCACCCTATAGTCCTCCAAATAGTATAGTACACCCAATAGTCCGCTATATAGTATAATGCACCTCATATTTTTCTATATTGTATAATGCACTCCCCATAGTGCTCCATATAGTATAATGCAAACCCCATAGTCTTCCATATAGTATAATGCACTCCCATAGTCCTCAATACAGTATACTGCACACCCTATAATCCTCCATACAGTATAATGCACCCCCATAGTCCTCCATATAGTACATATAGCATAATACACACCCCATCGTCCTCTATACAGTTTTATGGCCACCATAATGTACTTACTGATTTAAAAAAATAAATACATACTCACCTCTCTCCATTCCCCTGCTACTCCAGTCTCTGCAGTGCATCTCCTCAGCAGCTCCACTATCTAGCACAGCATGGCGTGATGAAGTCATGACATTGAACCCATTCCCTGAGACATCAGACGCCAAGGAAGCTGACGGCTTGTCTTCACCATCATTGCCGATACAGTTGAATGTGTGATGTCGGGGGGACAGGAGCCGGAGTTGGAACTGCGTCGCCCAACTCACGGGCCCCATAGTGGCAGTGTGGTCTGCCACTATTAGCGTCACTCCACTGGCTGGGGGCCCTGGGCATAAAATGGTATAAATATTATTTCATAGTGCCTTTTTTTTCATTTCACCTGCATTGAATGATATTTCTGCTTCCCAGAAAAATGGGAAATCTCCTTATGGTTTATTCACATGTCTGAATTTTTTACATATGAGAAAAATGAACCGATAATTCTGATCAGACTTTAGCCAGAGTTTAGTCACAGTGTGGTCTGAGTGTCATCCATTTTTCTCATTTGTGGAGAAATGAAAAAAAGTTTCTTCACCTTTTCCATTCTGACAGTCCACGAAAATTGGATCAAACATGGATGCCATCCGAGTGGGGTCCAATTTTTTCACGGACCCATTGACATACTGTAGCGATTTTGATTTGACCCTCGGATCAATATTGGACATGTCTCCATTATTTTCTGTGGACCTCAGTCCATGAAGAATCATGGACATGTGAGTGGCCCCATAGACTATCACAGGTACGAGTCCTGTGATAGTCTATGGGGCCACTCACATGAAAATTGGATGTCTGAATGAGCCCTTAGAAAGGGATTTCATGCTTGATATTATGAGGACTCAAATCTTCTTCTATACAGGAATATACAATATTATTATTGATGTGGATCAGGATTTGAATCTAAATAGTGTTCTCATGGGTGGGACAAAGCCGCCAAGGACATTATTTTAGGTAGAAGGTATAGATTTGTAGATTTGATTTAAAAAATATCACTGTAAAAGCACTGTTAAGGCTAGTGGTGTAGTGTGGAGCTGCTGTTGCCCTAGACACAAGTTTCTTAGAACAAAGCATCATCGCCAAAGCTGAAGATTTGGGCCTATGGACTACAAGACATCAGCTTTCTGGTGCAGCCGGCATAATGATGGCACCGTATTGTGGTGCCTATGCTGTCCTGGTCTGTGTGCCAAGGAGATAAGGAATTATCTTGGAGTGAACACTCTGGGGTATCATTACTTTTTGATGCAGCACTCAGGTGGGAATTATTTGTTCTGATGGTACAATATGACGGGGTTAGAGATCACAATTCTTCCCTTGTCCTGGGCACTGGCAGCCTATGGTACTGATTCGGATTGTTAGTTATAGATCTGCCTGTTGTCGACTCGTCAGTAATTTGGAAACTTGCCCTACTCCTGCATGAGCACTGGTGAAGTCAGGTCAGTATCTATCTATCTATCTATTTATCTATCTATCTATCTATCTATCTGTCTATCTATATTCCAAAAAAAGAAGGCAGCACTCCATAACCATGGTGGAAAATTCTACCATGGATATGGAGTGCTGCCTTTATTTTTTGGAATTTGCTTGGGGGCTTTGCACCTTGTGGTGTAGTGACTAATGTGGCAGCTAGGGGGGCGCTGTATATGTTGCTCTAATTATGCATGGAGGCATGAGATGGATGGAAAACCAGTCCCTGGTATGGTGATAAATGGAATGTATGTGTCGCAGAGCTCCTCTGTGCTGTAGGTCAGTAATGTTGTCCTGGGACTTGTAGTCCCATAAGAGTTCTGATTATTGTTAAGGGTGAACCTACAGGGTTAGCTTGTGAGCTGGGTGGGACATGCTAACCACACATACAACGCCCACTGGTGGTGGGAGAATGAATGTTGCAATCTGGTGATTGTAGTTATTGTGAAGGACCTGTGATGAGGTCATGAACAGGTGACCAGATCATGTGCTTCATGCCTTGGCTTGGGGAGTGGCTACAGGTATGAAAGGCAGTGTTTTAGCACATGGTGAAAGATTGAGTTGGAGACGGATGGAGTCTGTCTTGGAGAGTCTGTGCTGAGACTGTGAGGGTCTCTGGAGTCTGTCAGGCTGGACAGAGCTCCCTGACATCCAGGCGGGATGTCGCACAGACTAAAGACTGAAAGCTGGCGTGCTTGAGCCAGTGGAGTGGACGGTCCTGAAAACCGTGGTGAGACTGATCGGGATCAGAATGGAATATAAGGACTGTGATTAATGTAAGATGCCTCTGAGGTGTCTGCGAACCTGAGACACCAGCAGGTAACGGACAGGGTCGTGTTGATGATGACCGGGTCATGACGACTATGTTAATCTAATGAAAGACTGTAATTTGTGTAATAATGTTTTGTTACCTGGTGTCAAGAGGACAGTAAACAATTTATTTTTGATTTAATGCCTGTGAATTGCCTCATTACTGCGTGCCCGGCCTCTGCCTACCAGAGCGGATCCCTACAACCTGAAGATAAGTATTGTGCTGTACCTTTTTTGCATTGATATCTATCTATCTATCTATCTATCTATCTATCTATCTATCTATT
>JARQOD010000007.1:45465147-45523994 GCA_033576555.1 Oophaga sylvatica
TATCAGAGGAGCAGTGATATAAAGAGGATGAATTAACTGATACACTGTGTAGAAAGCGGGGCACAGAGTGTAAACTTTATTACTAATGATATTACTTTTTTAAGTGGTTAGATAGACTCTTAACGCTGCGTGCCGACGATCAGGAATAGCAGCGTTTAGGATGCTGCTTTCTACATTGCAACAAGCACAGTGGATGGGATTTATAGAAGTCCCATGCCCACTGTTCTTCTACTTAATGCTGCCTAAACGCACCCGCAGTGCAGGTTTACAAGCCGCAGCATGTCAATTTCTGTAGCGGAGAGCCCAGTCTGCGGATTTTCGACAATAGAATGTCATTAGATGCAGTAAATCCACATAGTTACCTTGTTAGGTTGAACAATAAGAAATGTTCACTAGTTGCCTGCTCCTGGCCTAATGGATATTGATCAAGTGCGCACTAAAGAATCACACCAGACACACAGTCGGATGTAACTTCTCTTTGATCAATCTATGGCACAGCTCCGAGAGAGTTTATTTAATCTGAACATAGAGTTATATAACCCCTGTAAGGGGCTCGGTCAGCTTCTAAAATGGTAGTGATCGGATGTATTCCATTGGTTAGTGGGTTGGGCAATGGGCATCATCGTGGGCGGATCAATGAGGTCATCAGGTTGGGTTGGTCCATGAGGTCATCAGGGTGGGCAACGGCGTGGGTGGATCTATGAGGTCACCAGGATGGGTTGGTCCATGAGGTTATCAGGGTGGGCATCATCATGGATACAAGCACATGGTGTGCGTGATGAAACAGGAAATGACAGCCATCGTGGATCTAATCAAGCTTATGTAAGGTGAACTAGTACACTTTATGGGTAGTTTCTCTCAATCTCTTATGTCTTGAGGTTAATTATTTGATCTTATGGCTCTCCTCAACAACCTAAACACATGCGTTTCAATAGAACGTAGCATTTTAGACTCCACAAAAATACACTACGTCCAAAGCACTACTATTCCTGAACGTGGGCATATAGTCTAATTCCCGCTGCCACCTGGGAGAGTGTGGATTCCTATCATACACTCATGCTCAGTATTTCTAGTTTTAGAGAAAGAACTGTTGCTTTTTTTTTTTTTTTTTTTATGACTTGCAATAGATGCTAGTGTGGTTTTGTTGTGGGGTAGTTTGCTTCTTGGCAAAAATATGGTACCACATGACATGTGTGAAAAAGTCTTTAAATAAAATATTGAAAACAAATCAGTAATGTATTATTGGAGTCTCTCCAACTGGAAGCAACATAGATCTGAAAGTTCAGCTGAGCAGTTTCGGTAAGCGAAGACCGTCTGGCAGCTCTGTAAGCTATAAGAAAACTATTAGAGATTAACAAATTGATTCACGAGACCATGATCCTGGTGTCCTGGTGAACCCTGTGAACAACTTCCAACTTCTTGTAATCCATGGTGCCTCTTTTTGTTAGTAGGTTAGTAGCAACATCATGTATGCGTCATGCCGAAACCATGACATCTTGACAGGACTGCAAATCAGATGAAGCACATGGGATCCCAGCAGGTAGGAGGCGGTTCACGAGGTTCCCTACCGGCAGCTATGTACTGTTGATGTGACCGCTAAACCAGGATCCTGTGAATCAATTATCTCTTCTTGATAAACTAGATCACCATGTGCTAAACTCTATCATGGGATACAGATTAAAGAATGCTGCAAAACAACTGCCTCCTGCTCCTGACAAGCTGCATAGTCAGTCTTGTGGAATGTAAATTTCCCACAAAGTCATCCACTCAGTGAGTAAAAATATAGTGAGAGATTGTTTTTTTAGGCAATTCTCTTATCTTTTTATCTTTTTAAGGTGTCTTTACACAAAAGAGTTTTCAGAAAGGAATGCTTTTTTTTAGGACAAAATATACTATGGCCAGATGTAGGCTATAAGTCAGTAAGAAAATATCAAGTGTGTCACTGTGGTCATTTTCTTTCACTTGTTTTGTGTTTTTTGGGTCAGTTGCATTTTTTTAAAAATGTAGGATGCTGTGGGAGAATGCTGTTGGATTATATCTTTTTTTCAGGCAATTTGTTATGTTTTGCTGCTATAGATGAACATCTGGGTAAGGTTGTATCAAATTAATGAGACAGTTGCAGAATTTCTGCAGCAAAATCTGCAGAAAATACATAGACTGTGATCTTACTCTAAAGTAGCCAAAGTAAAATCGCTAAATGGGTTGTCTCATCTTCTACAATGGTGCACCACTCCCTTCCCGGGTGGCTTCCTGCATCCTGGGGGGATGCATTCCTGCTTGATTGACAGTTCAGTCCAGTAGCGTCATCGCACCCTGGACCAAAATATGCAACATTGGAGAAGCACCGTTAGGGCTCGCTCACACAGCCATTAAATCTGTCATGCTAGAGAATTGGGCCAATTATGTAAATGACACTCTGCTCAAACTCTGCCAATGTTTGATCCAAGTGGCAGTTCACTATGCTTCAATTCTCTCGTATGAGAGTATCGCTGCATAGGTGCAGAGGAAACAGAGAATAATTTCTCCATCTCCTCTGTTGCCGTGTCCATGGTAATCGGACTGCACTCGGATGACATCCGAGTGCAGTCCGATGTTTCTCACGCACCCATAGATTTGTATGGGTGCGTGTGATCCAACTCTCGGATCCACTCGCAGCATGCTGTGATTGTTTTCTCATGACAAATTGGCATGAGAAAATAATCGCAGATCTGCACTGCTCGATAGTATAAAATTGGGCCAAGTGATATCTGACAAAACATCGGGTAGCACTAGGCTGTGTTATACGGTATTGTGAGCGAGCCCTTACATTGAAACTTGCCAGGATCGTGATCTAAGATTACACTCCAGCAATCCTGGCCATGTTCAGTGCAGCGCTTACAAGCTCAACTTTTTAAAGAGCTAGTGATAAACAGCAGCAGTGGGCCATCATCTAGGCAATGTGCAGATAACATTAAAAAATACTTAGTCAACTGCAAATTTTCTTGTTTATATAAGCACTTTGTAATTTTGCGCATTATAGAAAATGAGAATAACCCGCTGTGTAGAACTTCCTAATAAAATATATGTAATGTTTCATGAACATTGCTAGTCATAAATCTAGTCTGTGAACTCGCTGCTCCATTGAGGCTGCTGCCCTGGTGGCACATATGTGGTTCATTCTTCTGACAGGTATACACTGCAGATACTCGTGCTCTCTTGGCATTTACAAATCCAAATGAAAATTTAAGATCTGATCTCCTCTATTGCACTTTGGGCAAGAAAAGGGATTCTAGGTTCCATTTTTCAATGCTGACAGTACATCGTTAATAAATCTATAGTTAGCATTTGGATTTATTCATTCTCATCATTTCCTGCAGAAGGTAAATGGCATTTTGAAACAATATTGGTGTAGGTTGTGGCTTGCCCTTTGCTGAGATAAATCCTTCCAGTCTTTCCCATCTGTTCAATATAAAAGTAATATCCAGAGGAGATGCAGTTGTTAGTTATGAAGCTACTCCCTATTCCCATGCACGCTAGAACACGGTTCAGTATGACGGGAATATAATTGCTTTTCTTAAATGTTTGTTACTTAGTCATTGTTATTCTCCCATACATGGTCACATCGTTTCGGTAGTTTGCAGACCACAATCTACACGCTCAGCGTCATTTATACAGAGCTCTGCGGAAATATGTCCAGTATATCTATGCAAGTAAGTTCATTTTTCAGTTTCCAACCATTGCTAGGCTAATTGATTAGTACATACTCTCCAGTATTTATATCTACTATCGTAATTTTAACAATTTTCATAGGAAAATAGCAAATAGCATAGAGTGCAGAGATGTCCTGCACAAAAGAGATAGAACTGCATTGTTTGAGGCTGCTACATCTGAACAAAACACACAATGAAGCCACAATAAAGTCATACTACAATCTGGGGCTTAGCATATTAGGGTGCAGACATAGCCGTGACACTCAGGCATTTTGGTCAGTGTTTGGTACTACTATCTGTAGTAGAAGACAGAAGAAGAATCATCGCCTTTGAAATGTGGCACTAGATAGGGAGTTATCAGTACTATGGATGGCAAGCCGAACAAACAAATTAATTTTGGAACAAATCAAGCCATACATGTCACTCAAACCTAGGATCACCAAGTTTCGACTTGCCTACTTTGGACACATCATACGAAGAGAGAAATCACTGGAAAAGGACATCATGGTCAGAAGAAAAGGAAGAAGGCGAAGAGGAAAACCAGCAACCTGATGGCTTGATAGTATAAAAATAATGGTGGAGAAGACCCTGGTGGACAAAATTAACCTTCCTACAGATCATTCATACATCAAGTCACCATTGCACAAGAAGGAGCTGAAGTAAGTCAAACTAAAACATTTCATTAAGCTGGTGCAGCACGGCGACTTTGGGCACAAAACTGGTGGCACGGCCAAAGATTATTATCTTCTGCTGCTGCGACGCAGCATAATGCAGTGTATGGGTTTCACTGTGACCCCTAGGGCCCCGTGACTGTGACAATCAAGTAACAAACAGACCCTGTTGGATTTTTACAACTTGCTTGCCATGGTCGCCATACCCTAGGGGTTGCATTGTGACCCCATTTGCCTGTAATAGACTATGATTTAATAGCGGCACATTGAACTATTTGGCGAAGCACGAGTGTTACAGCCAAAGTCACCATGCAGCCCCAAACTTATACTTTTTTTCTATTCTGTCTTCTAATTACAAAATATGGTGCTAACTACTTCCAATCACACAGTATCTTGTCCCAGATGGTCCAGTGGTCAATTAGTCGTAATCTGATATATAAATGAGCAACATTTCACGTCTTCATTGCCCATTAATAAATATTCACTTTTGTGTTTACTCAAGATAGGTGGTCTACTGGTAATCCTATAGTTTAATATTTAAACTCGGGCTATCTTATGGTATCTCTTTATCTCTGTTACCAGGTATTTCCAATAAAAAGTACAGTCACCATATTTAAGGCCACTTTTACAGCTTTCTTGTGAGCTGTTTGTAAGTCCTCAATCCCTTCTGCATAATAAAAAAAAAGTAAGTTTTATTACACCTCCATATGATGCGGTCCGGTCCTGCGGGCGTCAACAGTCTTGATCCGATGCCTCTTCTCATTGCAAGCATGATCCTCGTACCCAACTTCATGTGGTTGTTGCATCTACGTCATCCACACAGTGTCCCCAATTGCGCTCATGTGCAGGCGTTCTTCTCTCTGCCCTGCCAAGGTCAGAGCAAAGTACTGTAATGAGCATGCGCAGGGAAAATTCAAGGAGCGCCGAAGACCCCGAAGTAAAGCCTGGACATGAGCATTACAGTACTTTGCTCTGTTCTGTTTCTGGATGACGTAGGACGTGTCATCCACATGAAGTATAGTAGGAGGATGGAGCTTGCGATGAGAGAGGGGAGAGGATGCCCAAGTCCTTCGAAGCCCATTGCTGTATATGAGTATAATAAAAGTTATTTTTTGTGCTATCCAGACGGGATTGGGGACTTACATAAAGCATACCAGAATAGTGTAAAAGAGGCCTTAAATGTTGTGGTATCTTATATTGGGAAAACGTAATGCCCTCCAATGCTGTGTCAATATTCCCAGTATCATTATGTTGTGTCTTTGTAGACAAAAGACAAAACATTTTTTTTTAAAATGGTATAGAGAAAAATTGGAATAACTAGATCTTCGTAGTTCAAAAAGCTCGTAAGAAAAGTTTCGAACAATTGCGTCGCAAAGAACTTACAGCCTCGTGCTCCAAAATATAATGGGTGATGAAGACAATTAAAAACAGACATCTTTCCTAGGAAGAGCTGTGAAATTGCTAGCACTGGATTTTCCTCACTCGTAGATTGGTGCTGGATAGAAATGAGATTCTTTCAGTTCCCCTTCTCCTGGCTCATATTATATTCCCGTCTTTGCTCTGCTTACTTGTCCAGTCTGGCCTATTGGAAATGACTCCAGACGTTCCAATAATGCTTTCAATTGTAACAAATTATATCCACAGCAAGACACTGGAAACACACTATTTTCGCCTCCCTCTGGCTTGCACAGGCTGATTTGCAAACACTTGCTCGTTAGCATATAAACACGAGGGGAAAGGCCTCTATATATGAATATTTAATTTTTCTGTAGATCCGAGCCAAAAACATGTACTTTAACTGCTTCACTGCTCAAACTAGGCAATGGAAGATATCGCCCTGCTGACACATCGCCGGCATAATATGATACTGAGAACACTTTATACGGATATCGTGAGTAAATTGCCCATGTAGAAGGAAAATGCAACCTTACTCTATTATATCTGAGTGTTGCATTTGTGATGTATTTTGTTCATCCTGTACGACATGTACATCCTTGTTATTTATTTTTTGGTAGGGCATCAAATTATAAAGCAACGCAGATAGTAAATCACATATGTCTTCAAAATGTCTCTATTAAAATGGAGTTGAAGTTTAACAAAAATATTTCCTAAAAGATGATTGTGGGTTGTGGCAGAAGGCATTGTGACAGTGAGTTGTCCATACAGTCTGCTCTTTAATCACAGGAAAGTTTTGCACAAATTAAACTCTTATTGTATAAATAAAAACTGCCACCATGAGCTCTATGTGAAAGATAGGGGTAATCGCAATAAAAGAAAATACATATATATATACGTATATTTACATATCTTGGATTCTCTAGTCTGTAGGTCCTTGTGCCAGCCACCAGTGTTTTTGCAGAACTTACATTTGTGTCTTGACCCTCTCCTCCAACCTCTGCCTTTGCCATTAGGATACACCACGCGTGCACTCCTGATGGTGCTGGAGAATGTCGGAGCGATCCATTAGTCTGGCTGGGACTTCTGGTAGCAAGGGATAGGGAGCCTATGTGTTACTGCAGGATAATGATTATCAGTTGTACAGTCATGGCCAAAAGTTTTGAGAATGACACAAATATTATATTTTCACATGATCTGCTGCCCTTTGGTTTTTATGTGTGTTTGACAGATGTTTTTATCACAGACAGAAATCTAATTGCAAACATATGAGTAACAAAAGCTTATATTGACAGTTAGAATGAGTTAATGCAGCAAGTCAATATTTGCAGTGCTGACCTTCTTCTTCAGGACCTCTGCAATTCTCCCTGGCATGCTCTCAATCAACTTCTGGACCAAATCCTGACCGATAGCAGTCCATTCTTGCACAATCAATGCTTTCATTTTGTCAGAATTTTTAGGTTTTTGTTTGTCCACCCGTCTCTTGATGATTGACCACAAGTTCTCAATGGGATTAAGATCTGGGGAGTTTCCAGGCCATGGACCCAAAATCTCTATGTTTTGTTCCCTGAGCCATTTAGTTATCACCTTTGCTTTATGGCAAGGTGCTCCATCATGCTGGAAAAGGCATTGTTGATCGCCAAACTGCTCTTGGAGGGTTGGGAGAAGTTGCTCTTGGAGGACATTCTGGTACCATTCTTTATTCATGGCTGTGTTTTTAGGCAAGACTGTGAGAGAGCCGATTTCCTTGGCTGAGAAGCAACCCCACACATGAATGGTTTCAGGATGCTTAACAGTTGGCATGAGATAAGACTGGTGGTAGCGCTCACCTTGTCTTCTCCGAATGAGGCGTTTTCCTGATGTCCCAAACAATCGAAAAGGGGATTCATCAGAGAAAATAACTTTACTCCAGTCCTCAGCAGTCCACTGCCAGTACCTTTTGCAGAATATCAGTCTGTCCATGATGTTTTTTCTGGAGAGAAGTGGCTTCTTTGCTGCCCTCCTTGAGACCAGGCCTTGCTCCAAGAGTCTCCGCCTCACAGTGCGTGCAGATGCACTCACACCTGCCTGCTGCCATTCCTGAGCAAGCTCTGCACTGCTGGTAGCCCGATCCCGCAGCTGAAACACTTTTAAGAGATGGTCCTGGCGCTTGCTGGTCTTTCTTGGGCGCCCTGGAGCCTTTTGGCAACAATGGAACCTCTCTCCTTGAAGTTTTGATGATGCGATAGATTGTTGACTGAGGTGCAATCTTTCTAGCTGCGATACTCTTCCCTGTTAGGCCATTTTTGTGCATTGCAATGATGACTGCACGTGTTTCTTTAGAGATAACCATGGTTAACAGAAGAGAAACAATGATGCCAAGCACCAGCCTCCTTTTAAAGTGTCCAGTGGTGTCATTCTTACTTAATCATGACAGATTGATCTCCAGCCATGTCCTCATCAACACCCACACCTGTGTTAATGGAGCAATCACTGAAAAGAGGTTAGCTGGTCCTTTTAAGGCAGGGCTGCAATGATGTTGAAATGTGTTTTGGGGGATAAAGTTCATTTTCTAGCCAAATATTGACTTTGCAAGTAATTGCTGTTAAGCTGATCACTCTTTATAACATTCTGGAGTATATGCAAATTGCCATTAGAAAAAGTGAAGCAGTAGACTTTGTAAAAATTAATATTTGTGTCATTCTCAAAACTTTTGTCCATGACTGTAGACAGCTCTGTGCTGTAAGCCTCCTCATTTGAACCCAGGATACTGCCTCTCATCAGTGCAATGTGTGAGATCTGGTTTAGCTGAGCGAGAGGAGTCTGACCGCAATCCAAGGGGTAATGTTTCTCCTTGCGGAGTGTAACATGTCAATCCTGCCGTGTGTGTGTGTGTGTCTGTGAAACAACGAATTTCAGGAAATTTGACCCAAACTAAAGCTCCTCAGTTGATCTCTTCTATCCAATTCATGGACATTTCCACATGATCCAACTTGGGGTGGAGAATTAAACAAATGGTGAAGTAAAGGACAGAAGCACCTTCTTTTGGTATGAACTCTACACACGGATTAATGTGACTTGGTTTTGTCTTGATATGACCTTGTCTTCACACAGATTTTTTTAAAGTCATCATGTTATTTTGCAAATTGTCTCTTCAGAGAGGAAGAAGAGTTGAACTCCAGTGCCACCTTTTGGAAATAGCAATCCTACAAGTCAATATCGACCCTTTAATGAACCTTGCAATATGACTTAGGATAAAAGTCAAATCAGAATCTCAATTTGCAGACAGTGTTTCGAGGTATTGCCCCTCATCAGTGCCAAGTATGAGCTCTGATTTGGCATGGTGAGAGCCTAAGACTAAATTCTAAGGGGTAAGGTTTCTACTTGTGGAGAATGACATGCCCGGTAATGTCACTCTCCACAAGGAGAAGCTTTAACCCTTAGATCCCATGTTATTTTGGGCACTCTTGTCGAATGGCTGAGTATAGAGTATTCAAAACTCAAGTAAAGCAGAACTAAGATATTGTAGATCCATATTTTACTTGAGATAACCCAGATTTAAAAGTTTTCAATATTTTGAACATTTGATAAGATCTTGTAATACTTTTATATATTTTTTAGTTCAGCCAAGTTACCCTTCATATATAGCAAAATAGCCTTTACCATCAAGCTTAGATCATTGAAAACACTGAGGTCTAATTTTTTCTTTAATAGAGTTACTCTATGAGTTGCGTAAAGGCTGATCCACTATGACTTTCCATATAACAAACAGCATTCAATTCTTTTTTGGGCGACCCGTGCTTTAAAAGGAAAGGAATACCTAATCTTCAGTCTAGGGACTGAATGACTGCTGGGGCAGGCTGGACATCACACAAGTCAAGAAGCAGTTCACTTCAAGTAGCTAAGTGCTTTTAGCAATGAAACCCATCCAAAAAATAGAAAAGTTGTATATCGACTCACCAACTGTTGAAAAATGCCTTGAATCGAGGTGCGGTGCACAGAGGCTCCAGACTGACATCAGGGTGTAGATATAGCAGCAAAATGAAAAGATCCAGGATCCATAGGAAATGAGGTGAGTATATTAGAGCGTTATTTTATTATCAAAATAGTTAAAAAAGGGAAAAATTAAAAATCCAGACATACAAAGAGAATAAGAGGACACGGGTCTACGCGTTTCGAGCATAACGGCTCTTAGTCTAGACCCCTGCCCTTTAATTTCCTCTGTATGCTTTGATTTTTTTTATTTTTCCATTTTTTAACTATGTTGCTAATACAATAATGTTCTAACATACTCACCTCATTTCCTGCGGATGCTGGATCTTTCCGTTTTGCTGCTACAATTATACTGAGTATGGCACCTTTATTTCAGTTAATCATTTTCAATTACTCAGATTCAGGGTTTAGTTGTCTTTAAAATGTTTCTGCTCTTTTGTAAGTGTCAGATATTGGTATATGTTCTTGTAATTAGGATCCTTTGAGTTTTAGGCATAGATTTTTTATAGTCTGCACTTTCTGTACACAAGACTGAAACAAAAACTTTTAGCAACTTCTGCCGATGTATAATTGCAGACAAAAGAAACCTGAATTTTGTCACTTTGCCAATATTTCTGTAAAGTTCAAGCGAAAAGTGTCCTCGATAGCAAGAATACAGACAATGGATTGTGTATAAAACAACGGCTCTCAATAAATTATTTACCGTAATTAGCCATAGACAATAAAACAAAAGAAATAACCCAACAAGTATGAATCATTGGAGAATAAATAGAGATTAGTATTAAAGGGAGGTTGTGTAAAGGGTTGTTTTCCCTATAGTGCTTTATGCTTTTTTCACTTTGACTTCTTTAAATTTCTCTCTTACTTTATTTGACTTGTAAATAAACAATGACTTTACATGAGGCTACAACTAGATAATGGCTTCTATCTGCAATTCTACCTATAGGAGCACGTCTGCCACCAGAGGTTGAAGATGACAGTACTTTTTGGCCAATTTTTAACTGCCGTGTGGCTGACATACTTGATACAGGACAATGGAAACTCTACATTAGGACCAGTATAGCACATCAATAATAATTACATTAATGAGAAGAAAGATAAAGTCTTATGGGAATCTATCAACAAGTTTTTGAAGTTTTCCAAGGACAGCATGAGGTTGAGACTGAGACACAGATTTCAATAATGGTTACTTATTAGGCTTTGTGCTGTTCTTTCCATACAATTAATGTTTTACCACCTGGAGATTAACACTGCCTGGACTACAGCTAATGTGAGCCCTTTTCTCACCACACCCCCTCTTCTGATAAGCAGCTTACTGTCAATAGACAATGCACATAGAGAGCCTGGTCTAAGTGGGGTCAGCTTTCTGAACTCTGCTATATGCTACATCTAAAAACTGATTGTGTCACTACTACTCCTAGTAAACTAAATGATACATCACTGCAATTAGGGTCACTTTCCTACATTATGCTGCTTTCAGATGAGGTAGCAAAAATCTGATGACAGATTTCCTTTAAGTCATAAAAATTAGATAGCTGTTGGTAAAACTATTATTCTGCTGACAACTATCTCTCTCATGACTCACCCATACAAAGGAACAGTCGGCTCAGCCAAGTGTTACTATGTTCTCTATGAGAGAGTCAGGGACAGAATCATCTGGCAGCGGCTCATCCCTGGAACAAAAAGACCTGACTTACAGTTGGGAGCCCCACACATAACTGATGGTTGGTGAATCCTGTTGTGATTGGCCAGCTTTTGTCTAATATGTATGGGGGCATTTGGAAAAGCACAGGGTGTTGACAATATTGACATGGATATTTCTCTACATAATTAACAATACACTTCTCTGCTGCTCACATTGGTGTTTAGAGGAGTCCTTGTCTGACATTCTGTCATTTTTGATGGCAAGATGGCAAGAAACAAGCAAAATGCAGCTTCATTTTTGCCATCAAAATTACAGAAATGTTAACAGACTCCATTGTGCATCAGTAGGGTCCAATGATCCAACGTTTAATTCATTCAATGGATTAATAATAATAATAATAATAATAATAACACTATGTAACACAATTTTTGTTCCTGGTTTCCAAGTGTAATATTTCAACTGCTTATGTTTAAAGACTATGGAAAAACTACTACATTCAGCACAAACTTTGATTTTATGACCAAAGGCCAGAAAATTTTGTATTTATTGTGTCAAAAAAAAGGAAATTATTATATTTTCGTTCATGCGGTCTAATAAAAAACAACACTTGCATGGTAAATAGATAAAGACAATCAAAACTCACTCAAAAAGGTTCAGAAATGAGTAGTTTTTCTAGATTTGTGAGTGTACAGCAAATCGCTTAATCGAAGAAGCCCCAAATGTAGTCCCCCATCATGTTTTCGTTATACTGTCCTTGGTAATGACGTTCAAAGTCCAATATATCTTGATGAAAGCGCTCGCCTTGCTCCTCTGAGTAAGCGTCCATGTTCTCCTTGAACTTGTCAAGATGAGCGTCAAGGATATGGACTTTGAGAGACATTCTGCATCCCATTATGGCGTAATTCTTTATGAGAGTCTGAACCAACTGCACATAGTTTTTAGCCTAGTGATTACCTAGGAAGCCATGAACCACTGCAACGAAACTATTCCAAGCTGTTTTCTCTGTCCTGTTCAGCAGCCTGGCGAACTCGTCACATTCTATGATCTTCTTGATCTGTGGTCCGAAGAAGATACCAGCCTTGACCTTTGCCTCGAACAGCTTTGGAAAGAGATCTTGGAGGTACTTGAAAGCAGCTGACTCCTTGTCAGGAGCCGTGACAAATTGCTTGATGAGGCCTAACTTGATATGCAGTGGTGGCATCAGCACCTTCAGAGGTTTTTCCATCAATATGGCCATGTGAGGGCTTACTTTTTGTGGGACGAGTTGTAATTTTGAAAGACTCAATTGGTTTTAGCATGTCTTGTACTCGAAAACAGGAAAAAAATTTCAGGTGCAGTGAAATTTCAAAAAAAGTGCAATCCTACACTTGTTTTTTGTTTGGCTTTTTTGCTAAGTTCACTAAATGCTAAAACTGACCTGCCATTATGATTCTCCAGGTCATTATAAGTTCATAGACACCAAACATGTCTAGGTTCTCCTTTATCTAAGTTTGCTAAAAAAAAATTGCGTGATCTCCGGTTGAGTGAGGGCTTATTTTTTGCGTTACCGAGCTGACGTTTTTAATGACACCACTTTTATGCAGATACGTTCTTTTGATCGCCCGTTATTGCATTTTAATGCAATGTCGCAGCGACCAAAAAAAGGTAATACTGGCGTTTTGACTTTTTTTGTCGCTACGCCGTTTAGCGATCAGGTTAATCCTTTTTTTTATTGATAGATCAGCCGATTCTGAACACGGTGATATTAACCCCTTACTGCCATCGGACGTACTATCCCGTCCATGGTACCTGGGCCCGTATGACCATGGACGGGATAGTACGTCTCTTGCGATCGGACGCGCTCCCGGGGGGAGCGCAGCCGATCGCGGCCGGGTGTCAGCTGATTATCACAGCTGACACCCATGACTGTGTGTCAGGAGCGGTCACGGACCGCTCCCGGCACATTAACCCCTTGCACACCGCGATCAAACATGATCGCGGTGTACTGGGGGCACAGGGGAGGATCGCGCAGGGTGGGGGCTCCCTGCGCGCCCCCCTGAGACCCTCAGAGCAGCGCGATGTGATCGCGCTGTTCTGAGGGCTTCCTCTCTCCCAGGACCCGGATCCAAGATGGCGCCGGGGTCCTGGAGGGAGGCGGCTACCTCAGTGCCTGCCGAGAGCAGGCACTGAGATGCCTGCTGCACTGCCTGAGCGATCGCTGGTGTGACAGAGTGCTGTGCACACTGTCACACCAGCGATCTGATAAAATACAGTGATGTCCCACCCTGGGACAAAGTAAAAAAGTTAAAAAAATAAAAATAAACATGTTTTAAAAAAAAATCCAAAATAAATAAAAAAAATATATATATATATTCCCCAATAAATTCACTTCTTCCTGTAAATAAAAAAAACAAAGCAATAAAAGTACACATATTTGGTATCGCCGCGTCCGTAACGACCCCCCCTATAAAATTGTCCCACTAGTTAACCCCTTTAGTGAACCCCTTAAAAAAAAAAAAAAAAAACGAAGCAAAAAATCAATGCTTTATCATCATACCGCCGAACAAAAAGTGGAATAACACGCGATCAAAAAGACCGATATAAAAAAACATGGTACCGCTGAAAACGTCATCTTGTCCCGCAAAAAACGAGCCATCATACAGCATCATCAGTGAAAAAATAAAAAAGTTATAGCTCGCAGAATAAAGCGATGCAAAAATAATTATTTTTTATATAAAATTGTTTTATTCTATAAAAGCGCCAAAACATGAAAAAATGATACAAATGAGGTATCGCCATAATCGTACTGACCCGAAGAATAAAACTGCTTTATCAATTTTACCACACGCGGAACGGTATAAACGCCTCCCCCAAAAGAAATTCATGAATTGCTGATTTTTGTTCATTCTAACCTCCCAAAAATCGAGATAAAAAGCGATCAAAAAATGTCACGTGCTCAAAAATGGTAGCAATAAAAACGTCAACTCGTACCGCAAAAAATAAGACCTCACATGACTCTGTGGGCCAAATTATGCAAAAATTATAGCTCTCAAAATGTGGTGATGCAAAAACTATTTTTGCAATAAAAAGCGTCTTTTAGCGTGACAGCTGCCAATCATAAAAACCCGCTATAAATAGTAAATCAAACCCCCCTTTATCACCCCCTTAGTAAGGGAAAAATAATAAAATTAAAAAAAGTATTTATTTCCATTTTCCCATTAGGGTTAGGGTTAGGGTTGCGGCTAAAGTTAGGGTTAGGGTTGGCGCTAAAGTTAGGATTAGGGTTAGGGTTGGGATTAGGGGTGTGTTAGGGTTAGTTTTGTGGTTAGGGTTGGGACTAGGGTTAGGGGTGTGTTGGGGTTAGGGTTGGAGTTAGAATTGGGGGGTTTCCGCTGTTTAGGCACATCAGGGGCTCTCCAAATGTGACATGGCGTCTGATCTCAATTCCAGCCAATTCTGCGTTGAAAA
The DNA here is from genome assembly GCA_033576555.1 of Oophaga sylvatica. Taxonomy (NCBI): domain Eukaryota; kingdom Metazoa; phylum Chordata; class Amphibia; order Anura; family Dendrobatidae; genus Oophaga; species Oophaga sylvatica. Next base: position 45,479,967 of record JARQOD010000007.1, read on the forward strand.
AGTCAAACGGTGCTCCTTCACTTCTCAGCTCTGCCATGCGTCCAAACAGTAGTTTATCCCCACATATGGGGTCTCAGCGTACTCTGGACCCCAAGAGTTATTGTGCAATTTGTCCTATTTCTTCTGTTACCCTTGGGAAAATAAAAAACTGGGGGCGAAAATATCATTTTTGTACAAAAAAAAAATTTTTTTTTGTTTTTACGGCTGTACATTATAAACTTCTGTGAAGCACTTGGGGCTTCATAGCGCTCACCACACATCTAGATAAGTTCCTTGTGGGGTCTATTTTCCAAAATGGGGTCACTTGTTGGGGATTTCCACTGTTTAGGCACATCAGGGGCTCTCCAAATGCGACATGACGCCCCCAGACCATTCCATCAAAGTCTGCAATCCAAAACGTCACTACTTCCCTTCCGAGCCCCAACGTGTACCCATACAGTAGTTTTCTCCCACATATTGGATATCAGCGTACTCAGGACAAATTGGACAACAACTTTTGGGGTCCAATTTCTCCTGTTACCCTTGTAAAAATAAAATATTGGGGCAAAAAAATCATTTTTGCAAAAAAAAAAGGATTTTTTATTTTTACGGCTGTGCGTTATAAACTTCTGTGAAGCACTTCGGGGTTCAAATTGCTCACCACACATCTAGACAAGTTCCTTGTGGGGTCTATTTTCCAAAATGGGGTCACTTGTGGGGGGTTTCCACTGTTTAGGCGCATCAGGGGCTCTCCAAATGCGACATGACGCCCCCAGACCATTCCATCAAAGTCTGCAATCCAAAACGTCACTACTTCCCTTCCGAGCCCTGACGTGCGCCCATACAGTAGTTTTCTCCCACATATTGGGTATCAGCGTACTCAGGACAAATTGGACAACAACTTTTGGGGTCCAATTTCTCCTGTTACCCTTGTGAAAATAAAATATTGGGGGCGAAAAAATCATTTTTGTAAAAAAAAAAGGATTTTTTATTTTTACGGCTGTACGTTATAAACTTCTGTGAAGCACTTCGGGGTTCAAAGTGCTCACCACACATCTAGATAAGTTCCTTGTGGGGTCTATTTGCCAAAATGGGGTCACTTGTGGGGGGTTTCCACTGTATAGGTGCATCAGGGGCTCTCCAAATGTGACATGACGCCCCCAGACCATTCCATCAAAGTCTGCAATCCAAAACGTCACTACTTCCCTTCCGAGCCCTGACGTGCGCCCATACAGTAGTTTTCTCCCACATATTGGGTATCAGTGTACTCAGGACAACTTGGACAACAACTTTTGGGGTCCAATTTCTCCTGTTACCCTTGTGAAAATAAAATATTGGGGGCGAAAAAATCATTTTTGTAAAAAAAAAAAGGATTTTTTATTTTTACGGCTGTACGTTATAAACTTCTGTGAAGCACTTCGGGGTTCAAAGTGCTCACCACACATCTAGATAAGTTCCTTGTGGGGTCTATTTGCCAAAATGGGGTCACTTGTGGGGGGTTTCCACTGTATAGGTGCATCAGGGGCTCTCCAAATGTGATATGACGCCCCCAGACCATTCCATCAAAGTCTGCAATCCAAAACGTCACTACTTCCCTTCCGAGCCCTGACGTGCGCCCATACAGTAGTTTTCTCCCACATATTGGGTATCAGCGTACTCAGGACAAATTGGACAACAACTTTTGGGTTCCAATTTCTTCTGTTACCCTTGTGAAAAAAAATATTGGGGGCGAAAAAATCATTTTTGTAAAAAAAAAAAGGATTTTTTATTTTATGGCTGTACGTTATAAACTTTAGTGAAACACCTGGGGTTAAAAGTTCTCACCACACATCTAGATAAGTTCCTTGAGGGGTCTAGTTTCCAAAATGGTGTCATTTATGGGGGTTTCCACTGTTTAGGCAGATCAGGAGCTCTCCAAACACGACATGGCGTCCAGCCAATTCTGCATTGAAAAAGTCAGACGGCGCTCCTTCCCTTCCAAACTCTGCCATGCACCCAAACAGTGGTTTACCCCCACATATGGGGTATCAGCGCACTCAGAACAAATTGCACAATAACTTTTGGAGTCTTGTTACCCTTGGAAAAATAAAAATTGGGGTGAAAAGATCATTTTTGTGGAAAAAATATGATTTTTAAATTTTACGGCTCTACATTATAAACTTGTGTGAAGCACTTGGGGGTTCAAATTGCTCACCAAAGATCTAGAAAAGTTCCTTAGGGGGTCTAGTTTCCCAAATGGGGTCATTTGTGGGGGTTTCCACTGTTTAGGCACATCAGGGGCTCTCCAAATGCAACATGGCATCCAATCTCAATTCCAGCCAATTTTGGTTGGAAAAAGTCAAATGGTGCTCCTTCCATTCCGAGCTCTGCCGTGAGCCCAAACAGTGCTTCCCCCCCACATATGGGGTATCAGCGTACTCAGGACAAATTGGACAACAACTTATGTGGTCCAATTTCTCCTGTTACCCTTGGGAAAATAAAAAAATGTGACTAAAAGATAATTTTTGTGGGAAAAAAATAGGATTTTTTATTTTCATGCCCGGGCATTATAAACTTGTGTGAAGCACTTGGGGGTTCAAAGTGCTCACCAAAGATCTAGATAAGTTCCTTAGGGGGTCTAGTTTCCAAAATGGGGTCACTTGTGGGGGGTTTCCACTATTTAGGCTCATCTGGGGCACTGCAAACGGAACATGACCCCATCAACGTCTGCATTCCTAAACGTTACTACTTCCTTTCCAAGCCCTGCCGTGCACCCAAACAGTTTTCCCCCCCACATATGGGGTATCAGCGTACTCAGGACAAATTGGACAACAACTTTTGGGGTCCAATTTCCTTGGGAAAATTCAAAAATTTGGGACTAAAAAATCATTTTTGTGGAAATTTTTTTTTTTTTCACACCCAGGCATTATAAGCTTTTGTGAAACACTTGGGGGTTTAAAGTGCTCACAACAGATCTAGATAAGTACCTTAGGGGGTCTAGTTTCCAAAATGATGTCACTTGTGGGGGTTTCCACTGTTTAGGCGCATCAGGGGCTCTCCAAACACGACATGGCGTCCAATCTCAATTCCAGCCAATTTTAGTTTGAAAAAGTCAAACGGCGCTCCTTCCCTTACGAGCTCTGCCGTGTGCCCAAACAGTGGTTTTCCCACACATATTGGGTATTGGCGTACTAAGGAGAAATTTCATAACAACCTTATCTGTCCATTTTCTCCTTTTACCCTTGTGAAAATAAAAAAAAAGTTTGTAAAAGATCATTTTTGTGGCTAAAAAGTTAAATATTCATTTTTTTCTTTCCACGTTGCTTTAGTTCCTGTGAAGCACCTGAAGGGTTAATAATCTTTTTGAATGTGGTTTTGAGTACCTTGAGGGGTGCAGTTTTTAGAATGGTGTCACTTTTGGGTATTTTCTGCCATATAGACCCCTCAAAGTGACTTCAAATGAGAGGTGGTCCCTAAAAAAAATGGCTTTGTAAATTTTGTTGTAAAAATGAGAAATCGCTGGTCAACTTTTAACCCTTATAACTTCCTAACAAAAAAAATGTTGGTTCCAAAATTGTGCTGATGTAAAGTAGACATGTGGGAAATGTTATTTCTTAACTATTTTGTGTGATATATTTCTCTGTTTTAAGGGAATAAAAATTCAAAGTTTGAAAATTGCAAAATTTTAAAAATTTTCGCCATATTTGCGTTTTTTTCAAAAATAAACGCAAGTTATATCGAAGAAATTTTACTTCTAACGTGAAGTACAATATGTCACGAGAAAACAATCTCAGAATCGCGAAGATCCGTTGAAGCGTTCCAGAGTAATAACCTCATAAAGAGACAGTGGTCAGAATTGTAAAAATTGGCCCGGTCATTAACGTGCAAACCACCCTTGGGGGTGAAGGGGTTAAATATGTGTATGTTTGATTTTTTTTATTGTTTTATATTTTGAATGGGGCGAAAATGGGGTGATTTGAACTTTTTTTTTTTTTAAAACATTTGTTTTTACTTTTAGTATGCTTCAATCGTCCCCATGGGAGTCTAGAAGATGCCATATCTCGATCGCCTCTGCTACATAGAGGTGATGCTCAGATCACCTTTATGTAGCAGAATTACTGCATTGCTATGAGCGCAGACCACAGGGTTGTGCTCATAGCAATCCGGCATAACAGCCTTAGAGGTCTCAAGGAGACCTCTGATTGTTATGCCGATGTACCGATGACCCCCGATCACATGACGGGGGTCAGCGGTGTGCATATTCGCGATTCCACTCGTGCCTATTGCGGGCATATGTCAGCTGTTCAAAACAGCTGACATGTCCCGGCTTTGATGCGGGCTCACTGCCGGAGCCCTCATCAAATCGGGGGGATACTGGCCACGGACGTACTATTCCGTCCGCGGGCAGTAAGGGGTTAAACTGTACTCGATCTAAATCATTGAGATTCTACAAAATAAAGCACTGCCATGTAAACGAGCAGCAATTATTCACCTTACCTTCAAGAGTTTTCTTGCAATATTCGCATGTGCAATATTCGCATGTGAAATGAGGTACTTGTATGACTACTATTGAACAGTCTGAGAACGTTCTAGAAAGTTCTAAAAGTTTCTAGACACTTCCAGATAATTCTGGAAAATTGTAGAAACTTCTGCACAATTCTAGCAGTTAAACAATATTCTAGAAGACTACTCCGTATTGATTAAGAATCGAGAATTTTCCCGAAAACAGACAAATTTCAAAATTTCATTGTCCTGATCACAAAAGCAAAGTTTTTGTGGAACAACAACTATTTTCTATTTGTTTTAGGCATAACGGGTTAGGAAAACACACTTTGGACCCAGGACCAAAAAATTAATAAAAATTTGTTACATAGTGTAATCTTTATATAGCGCTAACATATTCTGCATCGCTTTACAGTTTGCACACATTATTGTCACTGTCCCCAATGGGGCTCACAATCTAGATTCCCTATCAGTATGGGTTTTTTTTTTTAAATGTGGGAGGAAACCCACGCAAACACAGGGAGAACATACAAACTCCTTGCAGATGTTGTCCTTGATGGCATTTGAACCCTGGACTCCAGTACTGCAAGGCTGCAGTGCTATCCACTGACCCACCGTGCTGCCCAGCAAAATACCATGGCTCATGTTAGAAGTGCAAGCAGCAATCAAGTGTTAACATGGGCTAAAACTAGTTTTTTAGTTGATTCTATCTAAAAAAAGTAGAAATTGAAAAATGCAAAGTGTGCCATTATCTCCAGTTGTAGACAAAGTATGGATTCAGCTTCTCTTTGCCTTCATCAGGCTGCTGTCAGATGAGGTAGCAAAAACCTCCTGCTGATAAATTCCATTTAAGTTGTATTTTGGACAGCCACTCTTACTATTAAATATCTCTCTCTCTCTCTCTCTCTCTATCTATTCAGTATCTTCTATCTATTATCATATCTATCTATCTATCTATCTATCTTCTTTCTATCTATCTTAAAGTTCTAGGTTTTGTGCTGCTTCATTATCTAAATACATTTTTCTGACACTATATGGTTAGAAACTACAGTAGTTAATTAGTTTATATACTGAGGTATATACTAAATACATAAGCACAATACTGCAGCTACTTTCTGTCTTACTAAGTTCTTCCATTTTACTTATAAATAAAAAATGTACCTTTTAAAGAAAGAAAGATGGGTGTTATGAGACAGTTCTCAAAGGTCAATGGAGCATGTGATATTATCACAGGAAACATAAAATCTATATACACTTAAACAAGCTTACGTCTTACAACTGAAGTACATACACTGTCATGTTCCTATTGTTTTACACCTTTCAAGAGTCAACATTCTCCTGAAAAGGGCATTTATTCCTAATGACATACCTTGGGCAAATACGCCGATGTTGTAATTGTGAAATAGAGGTGTTCCAAATTATGGTGGTAGAGGACATTTTTTCTTTTACCTTTTTAGCAAATTGACGTCAATTGTAAAATATCTGTCACTTCTCATTGTTTCTGAAAGTAAAGTGCTTGATGGTCTTCCACATATGGAGACAGAGGGAACTTTTGTAGTTCAACAAATAACAGTCTTAGATAAGTAAATCACTGACAAGCAGTGGCGTAACTAGAGTATGAGGGTATGTTTCCATTATCAGTATTAGCTGCGTACTGCCGCAGCGTCCAATCCGCAGCTTCCAGATGTTACAGCATAGTGGAGGGGATTTTATGAAATCTCATCTCCACTATGTGTGCAAAGATGTAGGTGGCAGACCCGCATATACGCACATGCGGCGCGTCTTTCTAGACCGCAAGATAAATAGCACCGTCCTATGTATAGCATGCAATGATTCCGTCTGTGTTCAATGAACACAGACGGAATCACCGCGCGTATAAAAGCCGGCAGCGCTTTGGACGGAGTGGATATCCGCTGGGTCCAAAGCGCTGCCAATACGTTACATGGAAACATACCCTTATGGGCCCCAATGCAAAATTTAGACCTGAGCCTCCACCTGCATGTTGGCAAGATCTATGAGCCCTAGATCCTATATTGTCCTCCTTCCTAGGCCCTTTTCTGTAATAATGTCCCCTATTCTGGGCCCCTTGCTGTAGTAATATCCCCATCCTGTGTTAATGTCTTCCATCCCGAGCCGCTTGCAGTGATAATGTGGGGATCATTGCTACTCTCTGCGACCATGATAATTACACCCCTGCTGACAAGTCTTGACCTTATATCACTTGTTTGTTTTAACATTTTTGATAACATTTTTGAAGATTAGCTTTTGCTTTATTTTTTTTATTGGATGAATAATGTATCGGACATTGTAGAAATTCATCTTAGGCCTGTTTCACACTTCTGTTTTCTGGCCTCAGTCAAAATCCGTCGTTAACAGGAAAAAAACGGATACGACTGATTTGCCTGACGGATCCGTCTTTTTCCCCATAGACTTGTATTAGCAACGGATTTTGACGGATGGCCTTCTGTTTCATCCGTCGTCCGACGGATCCGTCATAAAATTGCTATCCGTCGGCCGGAAAAAACGTCCATAGGATGTCCATAGGAACGTTTTTGGTCTGTGTCAAAAAGACGGATGGTGACGGATCCGCTGGCGTCCGTCGTCTGCTAAAATGGACGCCTATGGGTGACGGATGCGCCACCGTCCGTCACATGACGGGAATCCAGTGGCGGATTCTGATTTTGTAAACTGAGCATGCCCAAAAGAATTTCCATTCCATAAATTTAACCCCAGAATCCATTCTGGCACACAAAATTCATATTCTCTCTCTCTTATATTCCTGTAAATTCCATACACTGGCTGCTGCGTCAGATCCGTCAAACAAACTGATCCAGTCCACCCGTTTTTTCAAATCTGCAATGGATCCGTTTTTCTAACATTTTGACGGATTCTGATTGACGCCACAAAACGGAAGTGTGAAACAGGCCTTAAATAAAATCTGACTAATATGACAGAAAAGTATGAGGAAGTTTTACCTGAAAAAATTGCATGGACTTGTGTCCTGTGAGCCAAAGGCAAATGTTTTTTTACCAGACCTCACTAAGCAAGGCAAGTAAGTGGTCTGATCTTGTTCCAACAAGCAACCTTGTCTTTCAGCTCCTCACAGGCCTTTCAGTTATCTTCCAACCCTTGACCAATCTGTCCAATCCAACAACCTGTTTGTGGCTCTCCAGCTCACTGCAGAGGGTCCAGTTGCCATTCCCACTGACTAAGGTTTCAACCTTTTACTTGTTAAGACTAACTACATCCTGGTGTAGCATCTCACACACCAAACCACACACTCCCTGGCCCACTGTCAAGTGGTGCCAATAAACCTTCTCAATGTGGAGCCCCATTTAACTTCCTCTGTCCTTTAGCTAGCACAAGGCTTTTTCTGAACTTAATGAACCCATGTAGCAAGGGTGTAACATGGGCAGTACATGTAATGAAAACTAAATATAAGCCACATGCCACCGGCTTTCAGTCTTGTAGGGGTGCTCACAGCACAGAGAGCGGTGGCTGTAAGAGTGTTGCAGCACTGATTGACAGTTTACTCTGCACTAATGCACTGTATCGCTGGCTGTCAATCAGTGCTGGGCCATGCTTATAGCTGCGACTCTCAGTTCTGTGAGTGGTGAGTGTAATTCTTCTGGGAATGACTGAAAACCAGCAGTTCCTGGGAGAAATCAAGCTTGTTTTCCCCAGGTGCCACACTTTCAGTACAACAGTCAAGGACTATTGTAACGCTATTAACCTGCAGACTAACCATATATCTGCTGGTTAATATTGTTATCAGTCCAGATAGGTTCCCTTTAAGTCACACAAAACCATATAAAATATATATTTAAAAGTGAGCCTCTCAGATGGAATAAAGGCTGCTTGTTATTGACAGCGCAAAAGGTACAATACATGTGTAATCAATAATGTCCAAAACAGTTGCTAACAAAATATCCTACATAGTTTAAGTGGTACAGTAAATGGACAGACCAAGTTATATAAGAATGAAGAATTTATATTGCAATTTTACAAAAAATGCGAATGTGGCACCCCAGGAGTCCGGTTGCCACAGTGGCCTTGCCTCCCTCCAGGGGGGAGTGATGTCATGCCTGGAAGCAAAGAAGGAATCCCCTTAGCAGGTAGTTCCAGCATACAACACAGTTCCTGCTCCAGGCCAGCAGGGGAGCTCTAAACCCGACTTCATGGGAGCTGCTCTCTCTGGTCAGAAGGACGAAGTTAGTGAGGAGTTAGAGCCTGAACAAGGTTGAGAGAGGACGTGTGGAGAGGATCTGGGGATAGAAGCTCCATCTGAGCTCACCCCAAGCTTGAGCGCCAGTGACCGGGCACCGGAGCCCAATGCTGTGTGGGTATGAAAGCCCGGCAGCAGAATCCGGAGGGCAGAAGACCGCAGATCCTCTGTCCCCAACTGATACTCGACAACACAGCAGCACATGTGAGCTGGAGAAGCCAGACAGGAGCGACCCCTGAAGCAGGCTCCAGCTGCCTGTCATGCAAGTGGAGTTCTACCTAAGCATCAGACAGAAAGAGGGACTTGAATAGAGTTTACAGCAGCAAGTACCTCAGAGAATAGCACTAGGGAAATTCCCAAATTGCTTCTAGGCTGACCGGCTCCAGAATCATCTGTAACCTGAGCCCCGGACTGTACATGCACTGCTCAGTAAAAGGTAAAGGAAACTGCACCCTGCTGTGTCCTCTAAGTCATTCATGCGTCACATGCTCTGCACCACAGTCCCCACCAACATCACCTTTAATATCCTAACTGCCTGGGAAACAGCTCTACCTGTGGAGAGGTTAACCATCTTTGCTGCCGATCATCATCCAGAGATTGCATTGCAGCGTCGGTCCCTGACCAAATGCACTGGTGGCGTCACGAACCATTATTACAAACTTTAATATCCTTTTTTTACTATCCTTTATTGGACGCCAGGGCCACGGACTGGTCACTGTGCTATGCACTTCCCCTTAAGAAGCAGCCTGGTACGAGTATACCTCTTCCTGGCACCTCTTCCTAGCTTGGGCCCCTGCATGGTTAGTACCTGTAGCACGCCCTTTTTAAAGTATCACAGCTTGTAAATGCTTTTTGCAGCCAGAGTCTTCAGTTTTTATTTGAGGATTTCATCCATTAATTCTTGGAAAATTTCCAGTTCTGTGAGATTCCTGGGTCTTCTTGCAGCATTGCTATTTTGAGATATAGCACAGATTTTCAATGATGTTAGATCAGGAGATCTGATGGCATTATAAAACCTTCATATTGTGCCTTTTGACGTAGTCGATTGTAGAAGCCATCCTCTTTTCAACATCAGCTATTTTACAGATAGTGCTTGCATCAAGATTTTGTTGAAATTTCATTGAATCCATTCTTTCCTCTACCCGTGAAATGTTCTCCATGCCATTGTCTGCAACACAACCCCAAAGCATGATTGATCCACCCCCATGCTTAATGGTTGGTGAGATGTTCTTTTCCTTAAATTCTTTGCCCTTTTTTCTCCACACATACCTTTGATCATAGTGGCCAAAGAGTTCTATTTTAGACTCATCTATCCACAGCACTTGTTTCCAAAATGCATCATGCTTGTTTAGATGTTCTTTTGCATACTTCTGATGCTGAAATTTATGTTGCGAACGCACAAGTGGTTTCTTTTCATGACTCTTCCATGAAGGAGATATTTGTGGAGGTGTCTCTGAACAGTAGAACAATGTACCACAACTCCAGAGTGTGCTAAATTTTCTGAAGGTCTTTTGCCTCTCTAGAAATCCTAGGAGCAGTTCTCACTGAAATCTTGCTTGGTCTTCCAGATCTTATCTTAGCCTCTACTGTTCCTGATAACTGCCATTTCTTGATTACATTTTGAACTGAGAGAAGGGCAGCTTGAAAACACTTTGCTATCTTCTTATAGCTTCTCCTGCTTTGTGTACCTCTACCATTTTCATTTTCAGAGTGCTAGGTAGCTTCTTAGCAGAACCCATGAGTGTTGTTTTTTTGGCACAAGGTCAGAGGAGGTTGGGTTTTTATAAAGCTTGGAAATTGGCATCACCTGGCCTTTCCTTAAGGTACTGCCACACTACACAATCCCGCTAGCGATCTCGTTAGCGTCGCATACTAATGAGATCGCTAGCGGGATTGTTTCTATATCGCTAGTAGCTACCTATTTTAGCGATGTCGTTAGGACGCTATCGCGGTTAGCGATCTCCTTAACGACTTTAGCGGTACAAAAGTACCGCTAAATCGCTAAAAAAGGTGCCACACTCAGCGATTAGATACTCACCAGCGGGGCGCCAGCGACGAAAATAGGGTCCGGAATGATTCCAGCGACGAGCGAGATCACAGCAGGAAGCTCGTCGCTGGTAGATGCCGCACACAACAACATCGCTAACGGATCGCTAAATAGTGACGTTTTTTAGCGATCCCGTTAGCGATGTTGTTTAGTGTGGCATACCCTTAACAATGATAGTGAACAAGCCATAATCCTAACAAGCTAATTAAGGTCTGAAACCTTGGAAAAAGTTACCTGAGCATACAAATCTCCAAACTTTTGCATCAAACGATTTTTCCTTTTTGTAATTTTTAAAATGTAAAAAATGATAATAGATATATTTTTTTTCCTAAAATACAAAGTTAATTTGTCATCTTTAGCTTTAGGCCTTTTAGAGATTATTTCATCTTCAACTTTCTTAACTGTTCACAATAACAGTAATTTTGACCAGGGGTGCCCAAACTTTTACATGCCAGTGTACCGTGTGACACAACATATATACATGTATGTTCTCAATATAAATGAAGAAAAACCTTATCAGGCTCTGAATGAGCTCAAATCCTCAACGACCGTTCAAAAATGACACATCAGCAATACTTATAGTCTGCAAAAATTTGGGGTTTTATATTCCACTTGCTTTTACACAGCTACAGAAATTTGTGCTTTTATCTACAACTCATGATTGTTAACAAAATATCAACAGCAGTGATTTTCATTTTGGAGAATCAATGGAAAGAAGAGCTTCTGAAGATTTTCTTGACTTTGCCAAGGTCTTTACATGTAATAAAAAGTAGAGGTTATTTGAATAGCATTGAAAAAAGCATCAACGAGTTGTATTTTAGGGCAAGCAAATAGCATCTACATACGTATAAGATGTGTTGCCACAAACGTTGCTTATTAATACAAATTGACAAGTCTGACAACGCTGCAGTGTTCTGCCATTTAGCTTTCTCTCTGCATCTACCTGTATCCGGGGACCACAACAACCTTTCTAGTCTTTCTGGCACAGTATTAAAGCGTTTCCTGGATGCTGAGCTTTGTGGAGCTTAGTTGCACCTGCTGCTTATTATCTACAGTTACAGCTGATACCTGAAGTCAATACTTGATGTATGCTGTGAAAATATTAACTTGTATACACTATAATAATAACTGTTAACACCTTTCAACATAAATAATTGCTGGACGGATTAAAATTGCTGACATTTCCCTATGACATGTCAAAAGTTTTCAGAAATTTTGTTTATAGTGATGAGCAAGTGTATTCGTTGCTCGGGTTCTTATCCCGAGCACGCTCGAGTGGTCTCGGAGTATTTGGAAGTGCTCGGAGATTTAGTTTCTGTTTCCGCAGCTGCATGATTTGCGACTGCTAGACAGCCTGAATACATGCGGGAATTCCCTAATAATCAGGCAATCCCCACATGTATTCAGGCTGTCTAGTAGCCGCAAATCATGCAGCTGCGGAAACAGAAACTAAATCTCCGAGCACTTCCAAATACTCCTAGAACACCCATCACTATTCATTTACTCTGCAATCCTAAAATTTACTTAGTTACCATTTCATATGAGAAGGGTTTTGTAAATATAAGAACTAGTAAGGGACTTGTTTTTATAAACATTTGTATCAACGTAGTCGAAATATCTAAAGATGTAGAAACAAACCTGTTTTTAAAGGGAATCTGTCAGAAGGTTTTTGCTATGTAATCTGAGCGCTGCTTAAGGTAGGAACTGAGAGCCTGATTCTAATTATGGGTCATTTATTCAGCTGTGTGCTGTAGTTTCAAATCAATCAGTGTTTTATCATCAGGGGATTATCACTGGGTGACTAGGTCTCCCATGCAGGCCAGTCCAGCTAATCAGTGTAACCCCGCCCCCACCACTGAATGGCAGCTTGATGATAATTCTCAGTGTACACAGGAAGCAGCCAATCAGGAGTGCAGGTGGGGCTGCTACATCTACAATAGAGAAAACAGGGATTCTTATAAAAAAAACTGCGCCAAGTAGTCTAGTAATTGAGACATTGCTGGAATCAGGGTTTCTGCCCCTACATCATGTTTTTCTCATATTGAAGAGCAAAAGCCTTCAATTTTAAAACACTTAAAATACATTTTTTTCAAATATGCCATTGATAAGTGTCTATAAAGCAAGTCATAGATTGAACAAACCTTGATCATAAAAGACAGCTGCCCGTATCCAAGTCAGCACTGTCTGAGTCCTTTCCCCGCTATTGTAATCTGCAACATTTTGACCTTTCTATCAAGTAAACAAGTATTTAAACTTGGTTTACCAGATTGATTTGAGCTTTACAAATAAAAGACGGCTGAAGTGTTACAGATAGATCGCCTCCTTCATCCGGGGTGCTTTGAAAATAGACTACAAATACTCAAACATCTTTTCATTTTAAAAGAACACTTTATCACGAAATGTGTGCTGCATACCTTTAACCAAGCACTGTGATTCCCTTCCATGTCTGCACCATATCTGCTATTTCAGTCAGATTAAGGAGAACACCTGCTGAGTCGAAATGACAGCATTGATAATCCCGCACTTATTGTTTATACAGATACAAATTAGTTTCCTTTTCTTCATCTTGGCTTCATTGAATTTGATTCTTAGACAAAGAGATTCTCAGAGTGCTGTGCTGGAAACAGTCCCGACGTTCAGGTCAGACTTGTTCATACAGGTCATTTCTTATGTGGGTAGAGTAGAAAATAATTTTATATAAATGATTTCATAATTAAAATGATTCCCTATCTCCAGCTGTTAGAGGTTGACGTTTTGTACTGCGAAGGAATGGATTTCTATTTTAATCTCCCGTTTAACAGATAGAAGCATTTTTTTGTGTATACGTAAAAAAGGGCTCCTTTGTTGAGTTTTAAACCTGAAAGAAGGACAAACTTTTTAGTAAAGGAGTAAGCAGAAAATGTAAACCCCATAATGTTCATATACACTGACAAGCAAAAGGGTAACAATTTGAACTTTTGACTTTCAGGCTCCAGATCTCACTATCCGCTACTGCATCTAAGGTGAGACTATCATCATTTTATAGACAATCATCTTGACTCTCATACATAAATTTGACTTGCAACTATTTAACATATGAAAGTTATGCAGATTCTTGTTATGTCACTGTATTTTTACAGTTTTTCTCCTGGCGGTGGAAAAATCCTTTTCCTACTGTATAATACAAATTACAACCTGTTCTCACATTCCCTAATAGCTCAGTGTGTTATTAGATTTATTCCCAAGTGAAAAGTCACTGGTTCGAATCGAGGAGCAGCCATGAAGAAGATTTCCCAAGAAAAGAGAAACAGTATCATCCCGGCCATTGATAGCAGTTTCTCGGCCAATAAAATTGCCAAACTGCATCAAGTGAGTGTCATGACAGTTGGAAGAATACAAAATGAAGTCCGTCCATCCATTCAAAAGCCAAGAGATGGATGTCCAGGAAAAATATCGGAGTCAACAAGTCGGCTCATCACAAGGTCTATAAGTTCTGGCGCAACAAGCATGGTAGTTGAGGTGGCTCATATGCTTCATAATAGTGAGATCACAGACGTCCATGCAAGCACCGTGTGATGCACGTTACACAAGTCTGGAATGGTGGCCCGAAAAAAAGATGAAGAAGCCTCAACTTCAATATCATCATAAGAAGCGTCTGCTTGAATTTGTAAAAAAGTACAAAACGTGGATAGTAGAAGATTGAAAGTGGGTGCTTTGGAGCGATAAGACGAAAGTCAATAGACTAGGCTCTGATGAGTGCAAATGGGTCAAGAAGAAACAAGCGAAAAAGGGGTTAATGGATTGAGAAATTGAAGGAACTGTCAAGTTCGGTGGAGGAAGCCTGATGATATGAAGTTGTATCACAGCCAAAGGAATTGGTTACTTGTACAAGATCGATGTTGGCCTCAATATTGAGCTACATGTTAGTATACTACAAGATGAGTTATTTCATACATTCGAGTACTATGAGTATAAAAAGGACAACATAGTGTTCCAGCAGGAAAACGACCAGAAGCATATGCTAAGATTGACAAAGAAATGAATCAATGACAATGAAGTAGAGGTGATGGATTGGCCCTCACAGTCCCCAGATCTTAACCCAATCGAATACTTGTGGGTAAAGTTGAAGAAAAAGCTGTATAGATACCCAAGTGAGTTGACCAGTATGCACCAACTTTGGGAATGTGTAGAAGAGACCTACAGGAAAGATGTATATTTTTGTACCGTATTAGCCAGTAGATAGAAAAATATTTAGAATTGAGAGTCTTCAGTGGTTGATACCTTTTAATGGCTAACTGAAAAGATGGTAACAAATTGTAAGCTTTCCAGACTACTCAGGTCTCTTCTTCAGGCTAGACTAATACAAAATCTGAATTAGAAGAGACCTAGGATCAGATTTTGTTTGAAACATGCTTGAATCTGATTGAGAACATGTCCACAAGAATTCAGGCAGTGTTGAAAACCAAAGGTGCATTTACAAAATGATAAAAAATAAGATTGAGATTTGTAGGAGCAAAACAGTAACAATGCAGTGACATGACAAGAATCTGCATAACTAATCATATGCTAAGTAGTTGCAAGTCAAATTTATGTATGAGATAGCCAAGATGATTGTCTATAAAATGATGGTAGTTTCACATTTCAAGCTGTAGTAGATGGTGATATATGGAGCCTGAAAGTTTCAAGTTCAACACATTGTTACGCTTTTGTTCATCAGTGTACTACGTAAAAGGCATATAAAAGCACATAAAAATGAGCTAATTGATGCAATGGAAATTTTAGAAATTAATGGAAATTCATGGGTCCTGGCGATCCCAAACACTTTGCTGTATGATTCATGCATGTCTACAAAAATGTTTGCCGCAACTTTACACATTGTAGAATATTACATCAGTCACACAAGGCTCATATCATCTCAGGCATGGACATATGGGCTTCTCCATAATGCCTTGCAGTTATCACATAGCACAGTGCAGCCAATCAGTAGGGACTATCAGAGCCTGTATAAAATCTGAGGCAGGGAATGCAGCAGCCATGTTAAGATGATTCAGGATAGTGAGAGGATGTCACAGCTGAGCATAACATATAAGGAGAGAAAATCCTAAAATATTGGCTAAATACACCAGACAGTAATGTGTTTTACTTATAACACTGGCGAGTGTCATGGACTGCAAATAATACAGAGATTTAATTGATAAGAAAAGAGAGGTAGGAGAGGTATCAGCAGCAGTGCCAGACTCAGTGTGACTGATCAGTGATATGGTGCAGCTGGCATTTATCCTGCTGCATTTAAGTACACATTTTTTCTTCATTCTTAATGCTCTTAAAAGCAGCAGCAAGGAAGCACAATATTTTTACAGGGTAAATCAAAGACAGTGTGTTTGCTTGTCACAAGCAACTACGGTATACTGAAATTTAGATTTTTGTATCTAATCTGTTTTGTGGAGGCAGAATAATAGCTTTTAAAAATATGAAAGAAAATTCCTCAAAATCCAGGCATCTAACTGCGACTGTCAACCTCACAATGTGTGCATGTCACACCTTTTTTAGTATTCAAATTTTATATTGTAAATGCCACACAAGAAACAGCAACCGATTGCAGGCAATTGCTATTTGGAAATGTACCTATCTAGCATTTCTTGTTCATCCTTTTTTGGGGAGGGGGTTTCATTTTGTTAAAAAAAAAATAGCTATTCAATTTAAAAAAAAAAAACATTTAACTGCATTTGTGATTTTGCACCCATTTTACTAGACCAATTTGGCAACTGTCCATGCAACAACAAAACTACATTTGTTTAGGTGTAAAGCCATTATTGGCTATCTCACGCCAAATGTCCAGATTTTGTATATTGTTGGCTGCGTTTTTTCCAGTCCATTAAGTCACCTGAGATGGTGATATTGAAGCATTGACTCATGGACAGGAGCCCATGTTGCTAGCACCTGACTGTTGAGGACAGATCAGGTGCATGTGCCCTGCAGAATTGCTGACCGAAATGTTCTTATGGAATGTGGAACAAAGAGAACTGGATCAGGGCTGAATCTATGGCCTGCGGTTCAGTTTCGGAGTGCACTTTGGCCACACTCCAGAAATAGTACATTTGTAGTCAACCAGTTGAAGGCAATTAATTTATATGCATATCTATACATATAAATACAAACTTTTACATGTATTTTCAATGATCCCAGGTCCAAGTACATTTAGTATGAACATTCACTATATTACATGAGAAGAAAAAAAGTTTAGCCTTAAGTTCACTTCACTTCTGCAGGTTATAGAAATCCAAAGTGTTCTTTATTTTACCATGTCCATGACTAGATATATTATTTTGTAGCACACAGAAACATGTATCGATGTATCTATAGAACATATGTTAATCCTCTCGAATAGGTTCAATCCCCTCATATAAAACGCATAGAACCAATAGAGAGCAAAAAGAGTATCGGGATCCAAATATATTTAATGCAAAAAAAGTATTTATTAATAATGGCAGGTACACATAACGGTAGGTAACCACATAAATAGACAACAAATAACAATTAAAAGGCAGCAAAATGATCGCATTATACAACTATTCTTTAGGTGTATATAATTCAAAATATGTAAATGGTCATAAGTAAAATGGCTGACAGACATAGACAGTTATGTCTCAATATTAAATGAGTTCACAATAAAACAATAATGATACTCGCGTCAGCCAAGAAAGAAACCTATATTAACGCCTATGGATAAATGGTAACTCTAACACACACCTACTATATTCTAACTAGTAGAGAATTAGACATGATTATGATGGCATATTACCTTTATAATAAGGGAGTTAAAACACCCTTGACGCATGTTTCGCCAACTAGAAATGCGGCTTTCTCAGGAGGTTCTTCAAGTTCTTTCTTTTTTAAATCTGGCCAAGAAGCAGGGGACGTTTTAAAATAACCAAATAAATTATACTTATCAGAAAAAACAAACTAAAAGAAAATGTGCAGGATACAAAAAAACACAGTGAAATATTTAAGTTTGTATTGAATACCATTAAAAATATATAAATATTAATGTACAGAGAGATGATTATATATATATATAATATATATATATATATATATATATTATATATATATACTAGATGGTGGCCCGATTCTAACGCATCGGGTATTCTAGAATATGTATGTAGCTTATTTATGCATGGCTCTGCTCCCCCCTCTAATCCTTGTATGCATGGCTCCCCTGTCCTATCCTGTATACATAGCTCCGCTCCCCCCCCTCCCTTCTTGTATGCATGGCTCCCCCCTCCCATCCTTGTATACATGGCTCCCCTGTCCCATCCTGTATACATGGCTCCGCTCCCCCCTCCCCTCCTTGTATGCATGGCTCCCCCCTCCCATCCTTGTATGCATGGCTCCCCCTCCCATCCTTGTATACATGGCTCCCCTGTCCCATCCTGTATACATGGCTCCGCTCCCCCCTCCCCTCCTTGTATGCATGGCTCCCCCCTCCCATCCTTGTATACATGGCTCCCCTGTCCCATCCTGTATACATGGCTCCACTCCCACTCTCACATCCTTGTATACATGGCTCCCACCCTCCCATCCTGTATACATGGCTCCGCTGGGCTCCCCCATCATACTCACCCTCACACCGTCACTGCACGTCCCTGCATCTCTATCCCGGCGCGTCAGCTTCTTCGGGTGTGGTGCGGTCACGTGGTACCGCTCATTAAGGTCATGAATATGGACGCCACGCCTATGGGAGTGGAGTCGCATCCATATTCATGACCTTAATGAGCGGTACTACATGACTGCACTGCACAGGAAAGAAGCAGTTGCGCCGGGACAGAGATGCAGGGAAGGAAGGTGAGTATGTACGTGGAGATAACCGCCGCTGATCTCCTGACAATAGCGGTGGCGTGTCTGGTTGAAATCCTGCGCCAATTCGTGGTTGGACTGTGCCTGCCGCTGATTGGTCGCGTCCGGCAGGGCGCGACCAATCAGCGACGCAGGATTTCCGTTACAGACGGAAGTTATAAGTTATACAACTACCGTATATAGTAGATATATATATATCCCTCTGACATTGATATACTGTAAACAGTATAAATATAAGGCTGAGGTATCATAGGAGAAATTAAATAAAGAAAGCAGTATCAATGAAATGATAATAAATGGCAGACAGTGTGAAAAGGTAGGTAATAAAGGTCATTGTGGACAAAAAAGAGATTACCCTGGTAAAGTACAGATTCCATAAGCAAAGATTCCAAAAATTCAGATGCACCCATAAATGTATAAAGGGATGAAACATAGCTTTTATTCCATCCTTAAAATCACATGGTGAAAATACAAGTTGAGGTGAACGATGCAACATTTCGGCCATAACAGGCCTTTATCTAGCCAGAAATACAAATGATAAAAATTTAGCCAGATTCAATAGGTGCCTGACAGTGGCTCATCTGCCAGACACGTGTTTCGCAACTGCTTCGTCTGGGGTGAAAAAAATGCCAGAAAAAGCCCAAGGCTCTACAGTCAGGGTCAGACTGGGGTGCCAAGGGCCCACCAGTAACCAACTCCTGGGCCCCACTTTTCAGCTACTTGTAAATGTGACGTTATCCTCAATCACAAGTTTATATAGCAATAAACTGGGTAGATTAGTAAATAAGATGCTGCCTTTGTCTGTACATAGTGATTCAAGAATATTGTACTGCTCATATAAGAGGGTGGTGGTCCGCTCTTGCACAGGGGCCCTCGGAGGATTCTCCTGTTCTCCTGTGGGCCAGTCCAAACCTGTCTACAGTGATCTATCTTCAGTGCTATCTTCAGTGCTCTTGCCTATCTTGTGACTGCTGCAGTCAGCTCTTGACCTCAGTGATGATGGTAGCACGGTCAGCATGTCGCCACTGAGACAGTGATTTGCTGCATTGGTCACATTAGGGTAGTATGAACTTCTTCATAGCAAGAAAGGTTGCAAAGACCAGCAGGACTACCAGACCAAAGGCACTACATAGACAGAGGATTTACCATGTGAGCATTAGTTATTTTGCTATTTGTATGCTTTCTTGGACAACCATTCTATAGGCAATAGTGTAGTTATGTTTGAAACAGGGAAATTTGACAGTGAAATCATTGAGGTGAGAAATAATAATAATAATAATAAAAAACATAGGGTATAATGCTAGTAAGTTTAAGATTATTTTGAGGGGTGTTTTTCAGCTCAATACAAAACATTTCTTCTGCCTATCATATCACCAGTCTCTTCTTTCCATGCGGAGGTTAAATGCACAACACTTTTCATTCCCAAATGAGCCCTCTAGCCACCCAGCCTCAAATGTATGCCCCATTAACCACTCCCCCTCATTTGCATAATAATAAGAGTCAGCCACAAATGATTTACCCTCCTAACTTGCATCATAAATAACAGATCATTTGCGCAGATAATTACAGTAATTTCCATATCAATAATACATGAAAAGCTGTTAAAAACCGCAAAATACTAGCACATCAGATAATAGGATTTCTACCCGTTATGATTTCTTCTTTATTATTTTTGCAGATAGGCTTTTATTTTTTTTTTAGAAAAAAAAACCCTCTTATGCTTCATTTTCCTCTATGCATCTCAAACAGTCAATTGCAAATAAAATCTTGGCATCGTCCACTGAAGCTGAGGACAGTCAGAGCTGTGTATTCAGTCTGAGCAAGAACTGCATTATCACCTTTTTGTTCGCAAGAGAATGGAGATCCTGTTTTCGGCTCACGTTTGCCTTCAGCAAAATAAGGCGTACAGAATAGACATAGGCTGATGATTAGAATGGTAATTGTCGGAGATGATGTTCTCACAAAGTGCATTTATGGACCAAATAACTTTACAGTACAGTTATCAAAAAGCATAGCAAAGGTCAACTATTCTTGCTAGACTAGAATATGGGAAATGAATGCATTACTTGTGCTTGAACACAACTATGTGCGCTGTTTGGTTAGAAATAATGTATAATGTTTATAAAAGGGAATCTGTTAGCAGGTTTTAATTATTTAATCTGAGAGCAGCATAATAGAGGGGCAGAGAGGCTGATTAAAACGTAAAAGGAACATGTTATCAATAGGGATGAGTAGGGATGAGCAGACTTATGGAAGTTCAGGTTCTGGTACCTGACCGAACTTTAGCCTAAAGTCTGGGTCAGGTACCAGAACGGTACCCAAACTTGAACTTGAACGTCAACCCTATTGAAATCAATGTGGACCCAAACTTTGGACCTGGAGAATCTCCCTCTCTTCAGTCCGTGTTCGGAGTTCAGCATCGGTACGAACCCCAAACTTTTACAGTTCAGGTTCGTTCATCTCTAGTCATCAGTAAATTACCTACTGTTTAAATAAGGCTTTGTGTTTAGGGATGAGCAGATCCATAAGTTCGGTTCTACTATCTGACCCAGAACTTTAGTCCAAAGTTCAGTTCGGGGTAGCAGAATTGTACCCAAACTTGAATCAGAACCGGAACCCCATTGAAGACAATGGAGACCCTAACTTTGGCTCTAAAAAATTAGTTCTCTCTGTCTCTCTCACTCTCTGTAATGGACTACCGAAGAACTCTGAGCTTTGCATTGGACTTCCAGAAGAAGCCCATATTCGGCGTTGGATTGTCCAGTACGAACCCCGAACTTTTACGTTCGGGTTCTCTCATCTCTATTTGTGCTTTTTTTTAAAATTTTGCAATGTTTTTCCCCATATAACAGTCTTCATTAAAGAATAACTTCCATCAAAGTTTTTATCCTCTTAATATATTGCAATCCTCATATTATATAGCACTGTGTACTTACTATTGCTCATTTTGCTCTTCTACCCAGCTAATTCTTCTCTTGTCCCTGCATTTATCATTCCCCTCTTCAACTCCTGACCCAGCTGCTCCCTCCTCCTCTTTGCCAGGGACTTTTGCAGTGACTTATGACTCATGCAGCAAAAATTGACCTCCTGTTTCTACATAGAGCTTAGAAGGATTCAGCTAGTCAGTTTTTAAAACACGTGATGTCATAGACCTAATGGAAAAGAGAGGAATTAAATGCTCAGAAGGGAGAAATGAGCAATTACAAGTGCACAGCGCTTTGTAATATGATGACTGCAATATCCCACCAATGACAACATCTGCAAGGAGTTTGTTTGTTCTCCTCATGTTTGCGTGGGTTTCATCTGGGTTCTCTGGTTTCCTCCCACACTCCAAAAACATACTGATAGGGAATTTAGATTGTGAGCCGCATCGGGGACAGCGACGATAATGTGTGCAAACTGTAAAGTGCTGTGGAATATGTTAGCACTATATAAAAAATAAAGATTATATTAATAGGATAAACATTTTGATGTCAGAAGTGCGTCTTTAAAATTAAAAATGATAAATCTTGAAATTTTCCTAATGGCCACTGGGACATTTTTAGACACTAACTTCCTGTTGTTTCAGGAAATGCACATGTACATTAGCAGCAATGAACAGTCGGACCCTATCTTTTGTTTTGAAGTGTTTAATGAGTGTGTTCAAAAGTCTGTGACATCAACTATTCTGATTACTGGATCCTGTGTTATCAGTTGTGTGTAGAGATGTCACCAGTCATTGTAAACCTGACTCTGATGGTTAGGAAACTTCTGTAAATTTTCCTGGCTGTGAAATACTCTCATGTGAACTTGGCCTAACACAAGAACTTGATTTAAAAGATAAGTCACTTTCTGAAGACACATTCAGTTTAATGAAGAGCTCTCAAGACAAATAAACTCCTATCACAGAGCTGAGCAGCAGCGCTAGTTCTTTACTCCAGCCAATAGATGGGCAGCTTGTATAGATCCCTATAAATGTATCTCACGTCTGTCTACAAGATGTAAGCAAACAATCATTGACCCTTTTATTGCTGGATTCCCCGAGACAAGTGTTCAGCAGACAAATTGCTCAGTTAATTCAGCTGTATTTACTGAATAAACTCTTGGAAAAGCTCCATAATGATATGAGAAGCGTCAGGAAGAGATAAACAAAGGGAATATCCTTTCATGTCCTATTACGATTGTAATCATTCTCGTTTCGACAGAGAAGGAGGGATGTAAAACACATATCTGCCCTAAGCTGCTATTAAACCTCAACCATAGTTATATTTCCCTAATATCACACATGATTCCTTCAAAGTTCACCCCGTGGAGATCTAATATAACACCCATCTTGCGTTTTTTTGCTCCCTATCTTGAAATAAGCCTGTCTAACTCCTATTATCTGCACAGGATTACAAGCCAGCTAATTTTGCTCCTAGTACAAACAGCTTTATAATACCCATATGGACTGTATGTGCCCGTCATAGAGCAATCTGTGATTAAATCTTATCTTTTCTGTCCTGAGCATCTTTTGGGCAGAGGGAAAGTGAAACAAATCCAGCTTATCAACTCCGCTCAGGTTCAGCATGGCTGCAAATGCTAATGTGCCGATGTCTATCTGATCCTGCGCTGCGCGGCGCGCACCATTGCAGTTTTACACGGAGAACATACAGCAGAAAAGGGAGACGATACTGATCCTGGGAAACAGTTGCCTATTCCTTGGATAAAAGTAGGAAGGAAAAAGCCACTTGTCAAGAATCAAGATGCAAATAAGACTTGGTAGTAAAATGTCTCATATGTCTTGTACTTCGGACATTTTTCACAGTGTGCATATAGTCAAAACTGTGAGCCGCCAGTTATAAAGCCGAAGGAACTGAGCACGTTGATATATAGGTGTGTTGGGAAAGTTTCAGTTTAACTTGTATTTTATTTATTTAATTCTATATTATTTCTAGGCTTAAGAGTCCTCGTATAAGTGCGCATGAAGAAATAACTGTAGCTCACTAGTTAGGACCGCCCACTGGACTCCTACTAATAGAAAAAGAAGCTATTTAAATGAATGTATTACACATTTTACTTTTCCACAAAACTTTGTATCAATCTGCTCCTTCTGCTCTATAACATACTGCCTGCGGATCGCACAACGTGGCGGGTTCCATTTAACTAGAATAGAAAAGGAATCTTCAGAAGCAGAACAGCCCCTTTCATCCACTGGGGACACACAATATACATATGAGGGGCTGGAGGGTTTCCAGATTTAATTTTGCTCATACTGGAATTCATAATGAATATGATACATAGGTTATTGTACGAGGGCCTCTAGTCTGACGTCTATTGGAAGGCGACTGGTTGTTGTGATGCAAGTATAGTCCAAAGCTCAATCACACAAAGGACAAAAGCACCTGAACAGACTCCACTGAATTTTGATGGTGTCCCTCAGGTTCTACTGCTTATTTTGTACAAATATGCAAATGTCTAAAATACTGGGGAATCACTTTCAAGGACTGGCTATTGCTCCGGTATGGCTCATTACGTCTGCATCCACTGAAACTCCTAGTATTACACCTCCATTAGTTTCTTTCCAAGAACAGAACTCAAATTTTGCATTCTTCTTTGGTAAGCAATTAAAGGGAATCTGTCATCAGATTTTTACTACTTCATCTGACACCAGCACAATGTAGGAAAAGATTCTCCGATTCCTATGATGTATCACTTAGTTTACTGGGTGCAGCAGTTGTGGCATAATCAGAGTTTTAAGACGTAGCAGAGCTCAGAAAGCTGCCCCTGCCCACACCACAGCTTTCTGTGCACAATGCCTATTGGCAGTGAGCTGCTTATCAGTGGAGGGGGTGGGGGCGGACCACCTGGCATGAAGAATCTAGTCTATTAGTGATAATCTCCTGGTGATGAAACCTTCATTGTATGGAAACAGCACACAGCCTAATAAGTCACATATTGCTGAAATCTGTGTCTCAGCCCCTACCTCATGTTGTCTTCAGATGACATAGCAAAAGCCTGCTGATATATTCCCTTTAGTCCCATTATACATTGTTTTTACAATGTATAAATGTATTATTATTATTATTTTATTTTTCCACTTAGGCATGGCAATGAAACACTAAAGGGAAACTGATGCCAGAGCGGATCCCATAGTTTTCAATAGGGTCATTCACATTCATCCAGCTCATCTGTTGTTGCATCTGACCATTCAAGGAAACAGATCACAAAACTGTATGTTTTTCCATCCAACTCACCAGTTTCCAATAGAAACTGATGAAAAAAGCTAAACTGATCCGGATGTCTTGGATATACGAAAACCCAGCCATATAGAACTAAAATATATAAAATATATGACACCATCTGTATTTTTAAAAATACAGTACAAGTATGCAGGACACAGATTCGGAGCGGGGGAGCTGGTCTTAGAATGTAATGTAATGAAAATAGCTTTTAGTTCCACTACAGTATGACCTCAAGAACTATACATAGTAGTGGGCTAAAGCCCACTCACTCCTATTACACATTGTTGTATTTGACCGTGCATGTGAAATGTTGGGAATGCTGTGCGCAATACATTCAGTAAAGACATGTAATGTGCTCCCAATAGGACAGCTCCTGCTCCAGGCGTCTGATTGCCCTGCATGATTGCAATTAGGGACCTATTAAAGTTTTTCTTTCCCCTGCTGGATAATGGTGGGCGATTTATTGAAGAATTTTCTGCCTACAGTTGAAAAGGGCAGATGATTTTGCCCTTTATAAATCCCAAATGTCTAAGTTAAGGGGAAATGACAATAAAGTCAGAATACTGTATATATAGACAGTAGAGCTGAGTTTGTCACTTGGTACAACTCATTGCGATAGAACAAAGGCTACAAATGATTTTACTGTTTGCTGGACTACTCTTATCTCATTACTTTTATTTTTCTCTTTGTCAACAATTTTCTTTTGTGATTATGCCTAAAGTGTTATTACATATTTATAGTTAAAGCGTACCTATACTTTTATGTAAGTTTTCAGAATAAGCTCTGATTAGTGTGTACACGAGGAATAAGAATATTTCTGGCTATTGTATGACTTTGCATCCTGCATTTTTCACCTGTTTTCCTGCAGCAGGCTCTACCTCTAATTTGTAATTGATTCTGATCTGATGAGAGAAGATCCACTGTGATGTCTCCTATGTACAATGCACACACAGTGGGGTTCCTGCTATTCTTTCCTTAGGTAGCACATGATCAAAAGCAGCAGTATCATGAAGGGCATTATACAGCAGATCTGAGCTGCGTAAGTTTAATCTTGAACTGGAATAAGCTAAATAAAACTGCAGCCTGATCTCTGTCTCTCTGCCTCTGCTTGTTTCCACACCTTGCTCATCGCTCCTTCTTTCCCAACCTTCTGCATAGATTTAAATAGAAGTTGTCAACTTCAAAATGCCTGATTTGTGGGCAAGACCTTACCACTCTCCGACATCGGGCATAATAGTACGCCGATGTCGGACTCCCTCTCTTCATTGTGGGCTCAGGCTAGCTTCACAAACACTTTTTCGTGACTTTTTTGGGTGTTCTTAAAAAAAAGTGTCAATTTCAAGCATTTTTGGTGGCTTTTTTTTGTTGCACATTTTTTTAATCTTTTTCTTTTTGTTCTATACATTTAAAAAGCATAAACAAAACACGACTGTTTATATGGCGTCTCCTTATTCCATATTGATTGTAAGCTAGTAGAGATGAGCGGACCCATGGAAGTTCGGTTTCTGGTACCCAACCCAAACTTTATTCCAAAGTTCGGCTCAAGTACCAGAAGTTCAAAACTGTACCCCAACTTAAATCAGTACCCGGACCCAAACCTTGGAGCTGGAAAATTAATTCTCTTTGTTTGCAATGGACTTCTCCTGGAACTGTGAACATGGAAACGGACTTCCGGGAGAATTCTGTCTTTGGTGTTTAGCACCGGACACTCACTGATATGAATACTGAACTTTTAAGCTCGGGTTCGCTCATCTTTACATCTAGCTTCTGACTGCAGGTGATTTGTTTGAAAAAAATTAAACAAAAAACTATTTTGCTTCCAAAATAATGTAGCTAAAAGTAGAGCAATTTTCCGCAAAGAAAGCTATGTATGAAAGCACACAAAGGAAGACATCTTTTTGCAAAGTTACAATACCGACAAACCCTGGAAATCAGTAATGTCGTTCTTAATGAGGAATAATTACCCTTACATTGCCCTTAACTCTACTCCTGCAAATTACAAGAGAGTTTGGAGCTGACTGTAATAAAAGTGGAGATGTGAACTTCAGACTTCCACTAAGTACTGACCAACCCCCTGGCCGCTGAGATCATGCATTTTTTTTTATTCATGGAAAAATCAAATCACAGCCCTCAACATTTTAATTGAATAGCATCCCTTCAGGACATGAGACTATAATGGAAGGGCAGGTGAGCACTCAATTCTCCTTGTGACTTGCTGCAGAGCCCGAGAACAGCACCCGAGGCAACTAAACGTTATGTAGATGTTTTTAACTGGCTTGGCTCTGCTGGGATTTGAACTTAAAATGTGGCTTCCGCAGGGAGTTTGCTCTAGCAAGAATAATTTTAGGTTGGCATTGTTCCATTGTGTAAAAATATATTGGTAGTAGTCACAGGCAGTTTCTGGCTGATGTTTGCATTTTCAGAAAATTCTGACCTCATATTTTAACACTGCAGCCATTTATGCTCATTGATCATCTTCAGCATAAAGCCTCCGGCAATAAGAAGTCAGGTGAAAATGGTAAAACAATTATTTTGTTCTAAAAAGAGAATTTTCACCCACTTGGCCCAAAAATATGTTTCACTTGTAAATCTTTAGTCTGAATAATATTTTACTCTTCTGTCCGCCGTCTCGTAAAGAACATTGTGGATACCTTCAAGGCTAGAGGTAAATGGCAACGTAAGGCCAGAACTTTGAGATGACAATGCGGTATGATATATCATGGAGAACGTTGTTATTATTATTATTATAAATTTATATAGCGCCATTTATTCCATGGCGCTTTACATGTGAAAAGGGAAAATATAGACAAGTACAATAAACATGTGCGAGACAAGGGACACACAAGTACAGAAGGAGAGAGGACTCTGCATGCGAGGGCTCACAGTCTACAGGTTATGAAGCAGAACTGAGCAGTGTAAATGTGAATCCTGCACTGCAATAAGCTAAATAAAACTGCAACCTGATCGATGTCTTTCTGCCTCTTTCCTTCTATGTATGGGGAAAAAAAATAACACGCAATCAAACAAAGAAGCAAAGGTAAAAAAAAATGGCTGCAACTTCTTTCTGTCATAAGTAAACAGTGAACCATGAAGGGAACTATTCCATTGATGGAGTTGTGCAGCTCTGTAACTCAGTAGTTCCTGCCGCTGCCGACACCAGGAACAGCTCATTGTGGGGGTGCTGGATGTCGTACCTCCACCAATCAGACATTGATGACCTATCCTAAGGATAGAATAGAAGAATACTTCGGCACTCGACTTGAAGAGTCATGCAATAATTTTATGAAGTTGAGCCAAATGGAAAGACAGAAAAAAGGACTTGCAACATTTCGGCCAAGCAAGGTCATTTTCAAGGTATTTCTGTCTGTGAAGGGATCCAAGTGTCCTGCATTATGACTCTGGTGGATGAGGAGGTCACTGAGGTAACTGAGCAGTTCCTGTCTCTGTAGACACCAGGAACCGCTGATCAGCAGGGGTGCTGGGTGTCGTACCCCACCGATCAGACATTGATGAACTATCCTAAGGATAGACCATCCATTTTAAAGTCTCGGACAAACCCTTTAAATTTCAGAAACAAGCTTTTACAGGCAAGAAGGTGTAAGACAGGTTCTTACAGGCTAGCAAGAGGGGCAATGTTCCCATGATAACTCTGAGATGTAATAGAACAGGAGAATGAGGAATTGCAAAGAATTCGGAAATTGAAGTCTCAGTGATAGAATACCCCGTTTTTTCCCAAAGCCTTAAGCCCTTTCTCGTTAATATCTTAAAATCACTGTATCATTGGTCACTGATCCCCAATTTTTTTCCCCCTTTGTTAAAAGTCCTGTAAATATTTGTGCCATAACGATATTTTGATGGCAGAAGTGTTATCATATTTAACAACACAAATTAAGCTTCTGATAGCGTTATTAAGTAGCTATACAACAAATATCTCTTCCGCATCAAAGTCCTTCTGCTATTTTGGGCCCAGCAGGCATAACACAAAATAATTGGTGTTTTTATTACATATGTTATGATTGGGGTCTCCCTCCTCTGAATCAATCTGAGTCCGAGGCAGTTGGGTAATTAAATCAGATTATATACAAGCAAAATGTTATCATGAGCTGAAAATCAATGGCATAGCCTGCAGTCCTACTACTGACTTAGCTCCGGCATGCAGCAAAAATCTAATTAATATTAAAGGGAACATTTAGGTGTTCGATTTTATTGTGGCGAATAATCCGGGCTGCAGAGTACTCCGCAGATCCTTAAACTACGGGATGTATTCTGCAGCCTTAATGATAGTACAAGAGCGTTTACTGCTGCTGGCTGAGCTATGTATTCTGCAAGTACACGACTATCAATAAAACAATGCCTAATGTTTCCATTGATACGTCTTTCAAAATTGTCAATGATTTCCAGCTTATCTTCAACTAAAATAAAGAAGGATCATATCCTACATATATGGTTGGGGATGTTATCACTCCCCTGTGCTGCTCTCTGGTGGTGCTCACCATTTTTGTGACTTTTTAATTTTTTTCGGCCACCTTTGTCACTTGTTTTCTTTCTAATTTCAGGTAAATTGCAAAATTTCTTGTTTTTACAAGAACTTTGTCATTTTAAACATTTATAATGTTGATAGTGACCCTTTAAGGTTTTCTTTCACAGGAACTAAAGGGCCTAAGCCAACCTCTGAAAAAACAATCTATGGCGTTATCCCTCCTCCACCAAACTTAAGATTTGTCAAAATGCAGTCAGGCAACGATCTCCTTCCATTCGCCAAACCCAGAGGCATCGATCCGACTGCTATATAAAGAAGCGTAACTCATCACTCCACAGAACACGTTTCCACTGCTCCAGAGTCCAATGGTGGCTGCTTTACACCACTATATCTGACGCTTAGCATTGTGCATGGTGATATAAGACTTGTATGCAGCTGCTCGGCCATGGAAACCCATGCCATGAAGTTCTAAGTGCACAGGTCTTGTGCTGATGTTTATACCAGAGGAGGTTTGTAGCTTTATAGTTATTGGGTCCGCAGAGAATTTGTGACTTTTATTTATTATGCTTACTTATATAGCACCATCATATTCTCCAGCACTTTACAAGCATTGATATCACTGTCCCCATTGAAGCTCACAATCCATATTCTCTATCAGTATGTCTTTGGAGTAGGGGAGGAAACCCGCGCAAACACAGGGAGAACATACAAACTCCTTGCACGTGTTGTCCTTGATGGGATTTGAACACAGGACTGCCAAGCTACAGTGATAACCACTGAGCCACCTTGTTTCTGATGACTATTCACTTGAGCAGTTGGCACCCCTGTCTGTAGCTTTATGTTTTCCACCACTTTATGCTTGTGTTGCTGTGGTTCTTCTTTTCAGTAAAGCACTCAAAATACATTGTGGAAGATTTAGGAGGGAACACATTTCACAAACTGACTTGTTGCAACAGCGGCATCCAATAGTGGCTGCGCCAAACACTTTAGATTGATCCATTTTTTCACAATTTTTGTAAAGACAGACTGTATGACTAGGGGCTGGATTTTTAACTCTTTAGACATGGTATGAGTTAAAAAAAGCTGAATTCAATGATTAAGACTAGAGATGAGCAAACCCGAACGTAAACGTTTGAGATTCGTACTGGACAGTTAGTGTTCCATGCTAGACGCCGAACATGGACTTCTCACAAATGTCCGTTGCCATGTTCAGAGTTCCGGGAGAAGGCTGTTGAAGAAAGAGCAAAAATTTTTTTCCAGATCCAAAGTTCAAGTCTCCATTATTTTCAATGGGGTTCTGGTTTAAGTTCCGGTACAGTTCTGGTACCCGAACTGAACTTTGGACTAAAGTTCAGGTTGGGTACCAGAACTTCCACGAGTCCACTCATCCCTAATTAAGATGAGTGTCCTAGTACTTCTGTTGAAAAAAGGAAAACCAGCTCACCCTCCCATCGGCTTTAATCAGTCCCGGAGTCCGTGATCAACACCACTGCAGGCGCTCAAGCAAGATAAGAAAAAAGGATGATCCAGCTCCCAGGACTGCAAGTCTTGATAAAATGTATAATTCTTTATTCAAGATAATTTAAAATCAGATAAATGTTAGGTATGTGTTAAGGACATATAGAGCAATAGTGCATTGATATTCATACCAAGTCTAAGAACTCATGAAGTGTTCGAAACGCGTCTGGAATAACAAATTGTTTTCCCCATGTTCCTCCATTTTTTCCATATAAGTGGACTATTGCTCTACGCGTCCTTGACACATACCTGGACATTTATCTGATTTTAAATTACCCTGAATAAAGAATTATACATTTTATCAAGACTTGTCGTCCTGGGAGCTGGATCATCCATTTTTGTTGTTCTAATACTACTATCCCTATCATGTGCGATAGTGGTGGAAATGAAGTTACTGGATCCCTGTCTCCTGGGTTGGACAGGTTCATAGCACTAAGAAGCTCACTTCAACGCACATTGCACATCACAGTACCAATTAAATCCTAGACCGTCTGGCCACTAACTAGACATCACAGCTCTCTAGCTGTCCAGGTGTAAGAATTACCACCACTACATCAGAACACATTTGTTCTCAGAAGAACTCTTGACTCCTTCCGGCTAACTCATATATACCGCATAGAGAGAGTTATCCTTGATAGTCCCAGACATCAGAAGCTGATTATTATTTTAGAACTCTAAGGAAGATAAGGAGACATGGATGACGAGCATAAAGGAACACTACTGTATGTAGGGGGTGAGGTTTGTGTTCTTTATTAATCAGGGAATGGGTACTTCCATTGCTTTTTGCTAAATACATCGCTAGGCTGGGGCTTTTGAAGTTGTGAAAAGACTGCTGATTATTTTTTATGCTAAAAGGATTTTTTTACTCTGCCGGCTGCTAAAAAGCTGTATTGTATGTGTTTGTTGTTGCTGTAATAAGCAGAATAAAAGACTGGCCTCGCTTGGCCCAAAAACCTCAGCCATAACTTTTGAGTCGACCAAAAGACAGTCATATGGATTAAAGAAATTTTCTAAAGCCTAAAATTTGTAAAAAAAAAATTGTTATTTAAAGCCTGATCTATCTAGAATAAGATTTCTTTTAAATCATTGGTACATTGCGGAATTTCATTTAAAGGAGACTTACCAATAAACACGCCCGGAGTCACACATAGTGGAAGGCATTATAAGTGAAACCTGTTCTTTTCAGTGCCACTGCGCATTTTATGACTGAGGTTCAGACTTTGCAAGCATCTTCAGAAACACATTGTTAGGCCAGGTTACCATATAAATGTATGAGGTTTTTTTTTTTTTATGATAATTGATGTCAAAATGGCATTAGCTATAATTCAGCTTTTCACTGGTTACTATTGCTAAACAGGTGAACTGAATGAAAAACAATTAACATTTAATGCTATCTGATCCAGTTCTTTGAAGTCTCCAACTCAACAGCATTGCATTAATGTGAACCATCCCATAGCAAACTGGAACCATTCTCAAATCAGCTTCCCTCTAGCATTTCACAGCAAGGCTGAAGGTAAAAGAATCTGGATGGCCAGATATAAAGATACTCAGCATTATACTTCCCACCAAAGCTGAGGAAAACACCAGTCAGCAAGAAACTGGCTAAACCAAGCATTATTTCTGTCTGCTTTTTTTAATACAGACACAGACAGGGATTCATTTTCTAAAAATTGTTGTAGGTTCCATCGGACTCCAAGTGTATGGCCGTATTCTCCCATAGTAGTTTCAATTCATTTTCAGATGAACACATTTTGAACAAATCTGCCATGTATAAAAAATGTCATAAGACTTCAGTAACCAGTGGTCTGCAGAAGAAAAGCAACATTTAATCACAGAGCCCAAAAGTGAAAATATTAGCAGGGGGGTCATCTGCTGACGTAACTGTCCTTCCTGAACTCAGATGGTTAATCTCTTGGAACTGATAGAGCTTCTTAAGACATAGTCTTCCTTGCAAGTACATTGGATTGGGCCTATCAGTCTGTTAGGAATTTGATAGCATCTAAATTTGGAGAGACAGCAGGTCTGAAATGCCATAGATTTAATTACCGGCCTATCAAAATTCCTTGCAGGAAGCAGCCGTCTCAAGGCAGGGCGGTTTGCCGCGCATTTAGATTTTAATTGTCTTCTCAGGTGCTAAAGGCGATCAGCTTCAAAACGAGCCATCTTCCTGTCTTTATGACTAGAGCCAAGATAACTGACGACGATTAACCCAGTATATTAAGATTGGCGAAATTCTTCTTGTGCAGAATGGATATAACTCAAACAGCAGTGCCCCAAACCATGAAACCTAGCAGTGAATTCCTTGTGGACAATAATAAGGTCGTTGAGCAAGGTGACATGTCTCATATGCATTCAGTGCAAAGCTCAGTAGCTACAATGTTTCTCAATGCGGGTAAGTGACCAAGATCTAATTGGTGGCACAGCGATGTGAGTGAGCGGGCTGAAATCAAAATAGATAAGCAGGAAAAAAAGTGTTATGGAAAGCGTATGAAGATACTTATATACCACTTGATGGGCTCCAA
The DNA here is from genome assembly GCA_033576555.1 of Oophaga sylvatica. NCBI lineage: Eukaryota > Metazoa > Chordata > Amphibia > Anura > Dendrobatidae > Oophaga > Oophaga sylvatica. The sequence continues at coordinate 45,513,259 of JARQOD010000007.1, forward strand.
TCTTCCTTTTGTCAGAAATACTAGCCTTGCTGCAAACATCAATCATTCACATTGAATTCTGAACCGATTAGTTATAGTGGTCAGTTTTTCTCCTTTAGACTATTTTGACGAGGTCGTCATTTTTTACTATGTACGTTCAGATGAGATTACAGCTATAGTGACATCACATCGATGACATCACAGTTGTTCCATTCTAATCAAATGTACAAATACTTTCTGCAAGCCTAAAACAGGCAAGAATATGATGGTACAATGCTGAGTAGCTCATTTTAAAAACTTATATAAAAACTCGTAATGAATTGAGAAACATTTTACCACCATTGGTAGGGGACACATATTATAGAATCAACTGCATTGTCCCCTGGGAGGGGCTTTGCTTGTCATTCTGTTGCCTTAGGTGATAGTTGAAATAGTGCTGTTCCCATTTGCTCATTCATTGCACTAAATATGTTTCGAGTAGTTTGCATCTAATAAAAGACAACTAATGTCTTGTCAATCATTCCTACTTTTTAAAAAATTCATTACCTACATTTCGCAGAGTTCAGAAAAGCGACTGAGTCAGCTACATTAAGACAACAGATGCACATAGGAGTCGCTCTCTATAAACTGAATGCTCTGCTCCACGTTATAATATATAAATAGCTGTATATATATATATATATATATATATATATAATCTTCCCAAGCTCAGTACTAAGGAATGTATGAAGACTGTTTACTGAATGCCTGAGACCCAGACTGTCATGAGTAATCTGGTTACAGGTATTCCAGTTTTTAATAACTTTCAAACTATAGAATAAAAAAAATCATAGCATTGGATCCATTTAATGTATTTATGAGACAGATTAATGAACTTTTTCCCATATAATAAAACTTATTATATATTCTAATTAAGTAAAAATTATTTTTAGTAGAGATGGGTTACACAACCAATATGACATTATAGCACCAAGCTTTTATGATAGCGTAGCAACTCACTTGAGAAAATAGGTAACACCCTTTAAACTGCAACTGACCCTGTCGGTTCCTGTACAGATTAGAGATCCTGATTCCACAGTACCAAGTGGTTCCTGGTGAGCTGAGAAAGCCCTAACCACAGACTAGATGATGGCAACTCGGACTTATGTTGCCCGAAAGGCCGTTGAGCACTTCATGTTCCTCCTAAAGTACCGGAGGGCAGAGTAGAGTGCAAATTACCTACAGAAGGGAAAGTGTGCTGAAATTAAAAGAGAGTGAGTAAAAAAAAAACATTAAATACAAAATAAAGGATTAAGTGAGACTGTTAAAAGCAAAATGGAACAGAAGATAGGTTCAGTGTAAAGACCAAAAACAGCAGAGAGATAAACGCTAGCTGGTCTTTTACTAAGTGGTTTAAACTTCAGCAGCATGGTTAGACATCCAAATGAGACTATCACCAGCAGGAAATACCAGCAGGGGGGAAGTAAATAAAGTAGCATCTAAAAGGTGATAGGTCAAAAAAATGAGAACATGAAAACATCTGTTCTCATTGCTTCAGTCTTTTTAGGATAACAGAAACTAAACACCTAGCGAAAAGGTATATCTGCTGTGGCTCAGTGGACAGAGAAGCCAACCACAAAGCAAAGGCTCAAGGGTTCAAACAGACGAATGACACCAGCTTTCAAAAAGTGTTTGAACACCTTGCACAGCTACTTTTACCAATTTCTCCCACACAAATTCACACACATCCTATTATATTGGGAATAATATAATTTGGGGAAACAAAAGGATCTGACGTTGTACTTTACTTCAAATGATGTTAATGACATTTGGGAGGCCGATATACACATCAAATGGTGAGCCAGTCCCACTCAAATTGGCAGATTTGGCCGAATTTAGTGTAATATTTTTGGCGCCTTAAAATTGTATTTTCAAGTTTTCTCTTGAACAGTTCACAGCTCTGCGTTGCTTGTGGAGTGGGCACTCCTCCTTGATTGACAGTTCTGTTCAGAAGCTATGTCCTACTACCAAACATTAACGGTCTGTCCATGTTTGTTCTCAGTCTACACTGTCATCACTATATTTACATATAGAACAAGCATGGCTGGGAATGTGTGAGCCATGATTAGGAGAACTGCTCTGAAAACTGCCAATACTGGGGGCAGGGGGTTTGTAATCATAATGGAAAGAATGAGCTGAAGAGAGCTGACTAGGATATTAGGAGTTAACTCCTTTCAAGGAAAGTATATACTGCACAGACTTGAGTAGGCTCTGGTGGCTGAACTTCTTGGGAACACGTAGTACATTTTGTAATATAAATCTCCAATTGCTGGAGAATGACAACAGATAGAAAAAGCAAGTCAACTGCAAACTTGCTTATTTTCATGCTGTCTAGGCTGTTAAGGCTATGTCAACAAAGTGCTTTGGAAATGGATATAATCTCAAATCCTTCTCAAAGCTGGAATCAAACATACTTGGAAAACTTTTCTATATTTATATAAGAAATCTACTTTGCCTCTTTTATGAGAAGGTTTTTCATTTTTTTCCCTGAAGAAATTTTCAAAAATTCCTGGTGGAAAAAAAGTGCTTGTCATTTGTTTGATAAGGATCCTGATGAAATCTGCTCCAAAGTAATGTCTAATAAGAAGACTGCAAAAAAATGCTTTGGAAAAAAAAGCTCTTCCAAGAAAATCTTCAAAACTGCTTTCAGAAAATAATCATTAAAAAAGGAGTGTTTCTTGAAGTATTTTCCATTAGAAAAACTTATTTTTTAACAGTTCATAAACCTTTCACTGAATATGGCCTAATACTTTGGAAGTCATTTACTTAATCATATATGAAGCATTTGCAGTTGTTTTGATGCAGTTTTTTAAGCAAAGTGTAAAGTGTATACTAGTTTTGTATATATTTTGGCTGAAAAAAATAGCACATGAACTGTTATTTGTAATTTCAGTTGTAATTCTTGTCCAGACACAAAATAATTCCAGATCACATGCAAAAAAATAACTTCTTAGTTCTGCTACTTCTATCTACTGCAAACCAATACTTTAATTTCAGTAATTAAAGTACAATATATATGATGTATAAATTTTGTTCACATGGTCTCTAAATGGAGCACATCTGGGACGTCATTGCAAAGTACACTGCCAGAAGCTGATCTTGATGATTTGTAAAAGAGCATTCAGTGTGACAGGACATTCCTCAGACAACTACTAATAACTAGGGATGAGCAGATCCGAACTATAAAGTTTGGAGTTTGTACCGGACAGTTACTTTACTGGTGCTAAACAACTAACGCTCATTTTTCCTAGAAGTCTGTTGCAATGTTTGGAGGTCCGGGGGAAGTGAGAGAGAAAATTTTCCAGTTAAAAAGTCAGGGTCCCCATTGTTTTCAATGGGGTTGGGTTTTGGTTTAAGCTCGGGTACAGTATCAGAATCTGAACTTCCACAGGTCTGCTCATCTCTATTTATAATCTCATTGTCTAGCAGCTATGCGTGGTGCTTGTACTCGAAACTGAATAAATTGAAGTTTTAAAAAATGTGTTTCCACTTTTGCATCGTTAGGGAGAAAAAACAAGAAGAGAAGAACATGCCCACAGGAATGGGAACATCCAAATTTTAATAAAAAATCCAAGCTTTATTAGAAACACCAACACATGCTACAATGACATAACAATAAATAAAAACATTTGAAAAACAGACTGTGAAAAACAGTCTAATCATACCTTATGGTTGAGACAATGACACCCCACAACTTACCCCACAAAGCAAATAGTAAATATAACAGGCTCAAAAAACAAATGACAAATATAATGATGATAATAATAATAATGTGTCATGCAACGTGACCAAAGAACACTGGCAACAATATCCAAAAAGTACCGTATATATATATACTGTATATATAATACAACCTATCTACCTATTCACAGCATCATATGAGTAAAAAATGATAAAAAAGGTAGAAAGGCAGAGACACAGTGTCAAAGAATGTATATATTGGAAATAACCTTAGCCACCGTATAGTCGAAAGAAAATAAATTAAACAATCAAATTTGCATGACATAAAAAGGTAAGAAAACCAAATCAGTTCCCTTGATGGAATAGAAAAAGGAAGCCCAAAAACTCAAACCCAATGGTATGGGAATGAGTATACCAGAAAAAGAGCCATTGAAGCTAAGGGGGAAAAAAGGAGGGAGGTAAACACCCACGCGTATCGCCACACCGACTGTGGCTTCCTCAGGGGAAAATAGCATGCTGTGCCCAACGAGTGAGGTATATATACCGTTAAGTTAATTAATGCCATATAATTAATTAGTTAGTGATCTAGAAGCGTACTGACCGAGGAAAATAGCATGCTATGCTGTACTCGAAACTGAATAAATTGAGAAGTTTTAAAAAATGTGTTTCCACTTTTGCATTGTTGGCATAACATTAACATCTTTATCGTTCCTATAATTCTCATATTGCTAAGGCTTTGCATTCACATACATACTGTATGCATGCTACAGCATTCTGAAGGCCTATGTTTAGAAGGGGCTCAATAGTTAGGGCAGTATGGTGGCTCAGTAGTTAGGACTGCACCCTTGCCGCGCTGGGGTCCTGGGTTCAATTCGAACCAAGGAAAACATCTGCAAGGACTTTGTATGTACTCCCTATGAATGCATGAGTTTTCTCCCGCACTCCAAAGACATATTGACAGGGAATTCAGATTGTGAACCCTGAAGGGGACATTGCTGATAATGTCTGTAAAATGCTGTGGAATTAATGGCGCTATATCAGTAAGTCAAATAAATAGTTCTGAATAGAGGTGAGCATACCTGAACTGGTAAGTTCGGAGTTCGTAGGTGCTGAACATGGACTTTTCCCAGGACAACATTGGCAAGGAGTTTGCATGTTCTCCCCGTGTTTGTGTGGATTTCCTCCGGTTTCCTCCCACACTGCAAAGACATGCTGATAGGGAATTTAGATTGAGTCCCAATGGGGACAGTGATGATAATGTGTGCAAACTGTAAAGTGCTGCGGAATATGTTAGCGCTATATAAAAATAAAGATTATTATAATTATAAATTTGTTTTAGTGGAGAGAGAGAGACTCTGTGGGGGTACTCGCCTTCCTTTGCCAGCCCCCTAGCCCTACAACCATTTTACAGCCCTTTTACAGCACCAAAGATTGGGTACTCATAAAGATCTATGGGATTTGGGTTTAAGTTCGGGTAGAGTTCTGGTACTCAAACCGAACTTTGGACTAAAGTTTGGTCGAACCCAACAAACCTGAGCATCCACTGGTCCGCTCTTCCCTACTTATGACTGGTAATTTCCTGGTCTTCAAGGACACAGACATAGCGCTTGCTTGCAGTTTGCCAGAAATATAATGTCGTACATTATTATCATGCAGATAGATTAGGGTGCCTTTCTGAGTGATTAATTCCAATCTGTAAATAGAAATTCTACAAAGATAAGTGCACTGGCAAGAATGTATATTTGTTTTTACAATCTGATCAAATAGATGTGACCATAAATATGTGATTGAGTCCTGTGATAGGTTCTGATGTTCCACAGGCGTCCGCCAGCAGCTTTTGTCTGTTAACAGATATAACCGTATGTGTCTGGGTGTATTGGTGTATAGACAGCAGATGGAGACATTTGTGTATTGCAATGGGCTTACAGGGGACCAAGGATTATCTCTGCAAAGATATTTTGGATATTAACATTGGTCATAAGACAAGAAAGATCTGCCTGTGATTAACCATAGCTTTAAAGTGCATACATGTGAAATGTCACTTATTTGGAATATATCTTCCTCAATTTTTACTGGTCCTATTTTCTCGTAGTATTTACTTTTGCAACCTGGAATCTGTTAACAAGCAGACTAGCTACTGTTAACGGGTCACATTTTCTAACCATGTGTGATATGCTAGGTGATATAATAGTTTAATGCTGTAATTGGACAATAGATTTGCCTAATTTATAAAGCTTAAAGGGGATTCCATTTTCCAAAGACCCCTGTCCCCTGGCTACAGTTTGTTTAAAAAAAAAACAACAAATGTTGCTTTATTCGCCCTTCCCAGGTCCAGGGTCGGGTTTCCGACACTGCTCGGTTATTGTCAAATAGTGAGTTTGGCAGCTCTGCCCGAGTTGATGGTTCAGTTATTGGTTATAGTCAGGGCCGGCGTCAGCACCCGGCATACCTGGGCAAGTGCCGGGGCCCTGGAAGGCGGGGGGGCCCACTCGCCGTCGGGCACTCCGGCACCCGTTAGCGGAGGAGAGCGGTACCAGCGCCGCCACTGGGCCCCCCCGCTTGCTCAGGGCCCTGGCAGCAGCCGGCGCAAAACTTACTCCGCAGCTCCGGGCTCCAGGGGGCCCCTGCAGGGCGCCCGCGCTTCATCTCACAGCGACGCCGCTGAATGACGTCATCATTCAGCGGCCGGCTCTGGCAGAGAGAGCGCGAACGCCGGACAGGTGAGATGTGAGAGGTGTGTGTGTGTATGTAGTGCGGTGCTTTGTGTGTGTATGTGAGAGAGTTCTGTGGTGCTGTATGTGTGATGGTGGTGGGGGAGGCGATGATGATGGGGAGGCAATGATGATGATGATGGGGAGGCGATGATGATGGGAAGGCGATGATGGGGAGGCGATGATGATGGGGAGGCAATAATGGGGAGGCGATGATGATGGGAGGCAATGATGATGATGATGGAGAGGCGATGATGATAATGATGGGGAGGCAATGATGATGATAATGGGGAAGCAATGATGATGATGATGGGGAGTCTTTCCACAGCGCCCTTTCCTGAGCCGTAAAAACCTGGAGCCAGCCCTGGTTATAGTGCTGTCGATTTGATATCAGAGCTGCAGACAATCAGATAGAGTAGTGGTGCACGTTCACTCAGCCGGCACCATTATAGTCTATGGACCCCCGTTTTGCGGGGGGTTCAGACTAGGCTGCCGAACGGGTGTTGGAATGCAATGTGAAAGCGCTCATAAGGAACAGTACAGCTGAAACAAAGGCTACAAGTAAACAGTAGATAATCTTGACCCCTCTCTTTGGGCAACTTCAAAAGTTTGATTGTTTAAGAAACAAACAGTGAAAATGCTGCAAAAAATGTGTAAAATCCGCTGCAGATCTATATAACTTTTGGCTGGGTAACAGCTAAGATGGGATCATAGTGTGTTTGTTTGTAGTGGGGGTGGCTAATATTTTTTTATACTGCAGTTAGAGCAGTGGGGAGAGGATCCTGCTGCAGCTAGATATATTACCGTCAAAAGGAGGAGATTGCATGGCTTATCCCATGGAACACAAACACAACATTTCTTAAAGTATATTTTATTTTTAATTGTGACATGCTAAAAAAAATAAAAAAGAGAATGAGAAAAATGTTCAGAACTACTTACTGCTGTAAGGAATTCTGTTCAAAACTTATAACAGAGTCTAAGGTGTTTCAGACTGAGCGATATAAAACTGGAAAAGTAGTTGGAAGTGTGTAGCCCTGGTGTTAGGCACACGCAGTACCCTGGAGAGTGTGTGGCGAGACAGCAGTTTAATGCTAAATATTCATTCACTCGACATATACTAGACACACCCTTAGGGTAGTGGAGTTTACTCTTGAGGGAGTGGTCAAGGTAGTATGTGTTAGAGTGATTTTTAGTCTAGTTCCTGTCTTCGGACAGTGAGGACGTGTGGAGTGAGTGTCTAGACTTCAGAGAGAGAAGACGTTTGGAGGGAGGAAGGAGTCTAGCCTGCTTTATCATCAGTTCATATCGTGGAGTCTGGTATAGGTGTTTGAATACACCTTAGTCTAGTCAGAGCTGTATCACCTCCTCAGCATACACTGAAGGAAAGGAGAAGTTTTAGTACAGAAAGCCTTCAGCATCCCTGTCTAAAGGACGGTATCAGGTTCAGAGACGTGCTCCTGCCTGTTGATAACTGAGCATCTGTAGCTAACTTTGAAGGAAGGAAAAGAAAGAAGTGACTGCTCGACCCTTGGCTAGTTTGAGTGCTTATGTTACCAGCGTGGACAAGGCGAAAGGCAAAGTGGATTTATTGGATTAGTGCTTACGGATTGAAGAAGTCCAGCACATTGCACCCGGTCACTGGGGACCGAAGGATCACTACTGTTTCAAGCAGAGTGATAAGAAAACCAGGAATCTACCGGACCTTAGGTCGCGGCAGACAGCCCCTTATAGTCAGTACGTAACTGGGGTCAGGGGGAGTGAAGACTTTGGAGTTTCTGCAGGACAAAATAAGAATTCAGCTCCTTCACAGGAAGGCCCCTAACACTAAGCTGACTGGGCAGGTACAGCTATAGATTAGCTGGAGATTTTGAGGGAACTACGCTTCAGGCTGGTTGTACTCGTTGTATTGGAAGTAAAGGAGGCCCCTAACTTGTCCAGCTGCTGTCTCAAGATACACTCTCCTTGGATCAGCCTCCCTGGGACCTGCCTGAACATCTTACAAGTAAAGGTATGGAAAGACGCTGACCGTGTGAGACTGTGTTCTTTATCTGCACCCGACTTCACAATCCCATAGACTTTGAGGGACCAGTCCCACCTGTAGGGGACCCGACATCTAGCTGCCTCACCATCCCCTCAGAGATCTACAGCAGCGCTGGTACTAATTACCAGAATACTACAGGTGGCGTCACGAACTGTACATAAATCAATCCCCTGTAAATAGGTCCCCAACATACGCCAGACCGCCCGGGCCACAGACCGAGCCACAGCTACCTGTGACAAAATCCCCATAGACTTCTACGGGCTCGGCTCTGAGTACCCCATTGCCCTGGTAATCCACAATTGTGGTGGCGGGTCGACACAACTTGGCGTCACGAACAGGATGCGAAACTCGCGGAATTGCGAGCCCTGTGTGCCTAAGGAATTGTTTTTGTAAAAAAAGGACTGTTTGCACTTTTGGCGCCAAAATCTCCATTTTTGTCGCATATTCGCGCCCTCAGGCGCTGGAGAAGAAGGTGGGCGTACCTTCGTGGGCGTCTACCCCCCCAGTGGCGCGAAGAAAATGCCGGCCTTCTCAAAGTGCTATTACAATATGCGATCCTGCCCTACAGCAAAGGAGGTCCGCCTCCTCTTCACCTTCCCTGCGAGGAGGAGGAGACGCAAACCCCACCTCCACGGAAGAGACCGGATGTCTCCGGAGAAAGAAAAAAGAATCTTCTGGAACATCATGGAGGCAGGACGTGTGCAGCCGAGCAGGGAAGCGGAGGAAGGCAGGCCCCGTGCCCCAGCCAAGCTGCCACCATCACAGGAGTCTTCTGTGATCCTGCACCTGCAACAGGCGTTGCTAGAGATAAGAGAAGAAAATGCACGCCTGAAGAAGATGGTCCAGCATCAAACTGGACTGGAGGAGATTGAGAGACGCCGATGTAACCTGATGCAGTGGCGACTGTGGAACACAGCGTCCTCTCCCCTCAACGACCCCCCACGATTCCAGATACCGAAGAGTCTGCTGCCCAAGGCGAAGGAGCAACCGGAGGCTGCCCCCGAAAGTACCGATCCCGATCCCACCGGTGAAGCGGTGGAAGCGAAGGAGGTTGAGGAGGTACAGCCAATCCCGGAACGCCCGCCCGGCCAAGAGGCCGCAGCAGATGATCGGTCCCCGGCAGGGACACCGGAGGGGTCCTGTCCGTCACTACCAGACGTGGACTGGGACGAGATGGCGCGCCTGGATGACGTCGCCTATACCGCCCAGTGGGAACAAGAATGGCAGAGTCGTGAGGAGAAGAAGAGGCGTCAGCAGGAGGAAGAGCGGGAAACTCAGAGGAACCGTCAGCGACAATATGCCGAGCTGATCGCGGACAAAGAGACTGTCCGGAGAGATAAAGGTACCCTGAGGGAACCGCGGCGGCAGGGGTGTGTGACTGAGTTCCAGCTCCGGAAGGGCTGGGGCTTTATCCGTGAACCGGGCCTCTACCCAGCGGTCTTTGTCAGCAGGCGTGACGTAGAATCCCACCTGCCACAAGGCCATCCCGGGAGGGACTTAGTAAATGGAGATATCGTCACATATACGCGGCACTGGGAATGAAGGGATGGTATGCCCTTAACGTCGCCATCGTCCGCGACCCCGTCCCAGACGCAGGTACCGTCACCATTACCGCCGCGTCCCTGTCTCCAGCCCAAGCAGCATCCGGCCGTGCCCCAGCATCGCCCCCTGCAAATTCATCGCAACTAGCGACCCAGAGTTCATCGCAAATTAAAGCCACCTCTTCATCGCAACATGCGACCCAGTCTCGATCGCAATCCCTAACGCGGTCCATATCGCTAACTGTGATTGAGACGCAATCGGTGTCGTGTGGAGAGACTGTACCCGTTGCGCCCTCGGAGGTTCGCACCAGAACTGTGGCGACCCAGACCCTGATCGCAGCACATGATTTGCTAGTCTTGGGATCTAGGGCCCATTGCGTTGTTCCAGCCCCCGGGGTGGAAAATGTATTGGAAAGTGTATTTGCAGAAAATGAATAAGATAGTGAAGAATTGGTGAGATCCATATCGGGTCTACCAAAAGTAAAAAAAGTTTGAAATGTTTTGTAAAGTTTTGCACAAATTATATAGTGAATATATATATTTCTACTGTAGAATGCCCGGCTGGTAAATGGTAAATAGTGACTAGAAAAAGTTTTTGCACTTTAGTATTATGTGATATTTTATAATATGTCTTTGGTTTTACATTGGACTTGGAGGTTGAGGACTGTGCTAACCCAGAACTTACTTGTAAATAGTTGCGCTTCGGTGCTTTCTCTTGGTTTTACATAAACCAGTCACAACTAC